>JAZFAV010000002.1:17823000-19064000 GCA_037954035.1 Rosalia funebris
AAATTAAGCACTGTACAATATGACACTGCAGACAATATGTATGAAAACATAAAGATATGCATACATGAAGCAGCTGGAGAAGCTTTAGGAAAAATACACAAAAACAAAAATAATAACAAAATACCCTGGTGGAATGACAATTGGGAGACCCTTGTAAAATAATAGAAGGCACTCCACAGGAAAAGGCTGGAAACAAGAACACCCGACGACATCTCAAGTTACCAAGCAAAAAGAAAAGAAGTCCATAGAGAAATTAGAAAAGCTCAAAACGAGTACTGTGAGAAAATATGTGCCAAGTAAATACGAACATAGGAAACACCAGCACAAACAAAGCTTGGAAAGTAGTCAATGGTTTGAGAAAACAGAATAAAGACACAGCCGGAATCAGCCCAATTGGAATTCAGGAGTGGAAAGAATATTATAAAGACCTGCTGACAGAACAGAGACCCGAATACATAACGCAGGAAAGGGAACAACAAGAAACCAACGAGAGTCACATTGCACAGGAAATAACATCACATGAAGTAAGAGAAGCCGTGATACAGATGAAAAATGGGAAAACACCTGGCCCGGGGAACATAAGTGCGGAACTACTCAAAGCCACCCCCGATATACTCATGGAGCTAATGGCCTGTATATTTAAGAAGTGCCTAAGTGGAGACGCACCACCTCGAGAATGGAAAAGAGCAACAATTACATCTATATACAAGAAGGGAAGTAGACAAAAGTGTGCGAATTACCGAGGGATTAGTGTCATATGTAAAGTGGCAAGACTGTATGGGCGCGTGCTAAAACAGCTAATCGAAGACGAATTTAGTGATTGCGAGGAACAAAATGGATTTAGAGCAGAGCGCTCATGTATAGACGACATATTCACTATTAAAAACGTCATAGATAAGAGAATAGAAAGGGGAAGAACGGTCCATATGGCGTTTGTAAATCTCCAAAAGGCATACGACACCGTGCCATTAAATAAGTTATGGCCTTGTATGGAAAAAAGCAATATCTCCAGAGCCTATATTCACGCGGTGAAAAAACTACATTGCGCATGTACTAGTGCAGTGAAAGTTAATAGTGAAGTCTCCGAAGACTTTGAGGTATCTAAAGGCCTGAGACAAGGATGTACACTGGCTCCGCTATTATTCAAGATTTATTTGGAAGAAGCACTAAGGCATTGGAAGCGAAAATGTGGCAGTATAGGTATACCCATCGATGACGAAGTGCTATACACTTTATTGTTCGCTGACGATCAAGTAGTGATGGCTACAGATAGAGAAGATGTAGGCTATATGCTGCGCAAACTAAAAGAGGAATATGAGAAGTGGGGCCTCATCATAAATACTGAAAAAACAGAATATATGATAGCAGGCAAAGAAAATGATCAAAGCGACCTAAATCTAGATAACTGCATGATAAGACACTGTTCATCATTTAAATATTTAGATGTAACTCTCTCCTCAAACGGAAGAAGCAGCGAGGATATTTCAAATAAAATAGAATAGGGAAGAAGAGTAATCCGGCAACTAAACTCACTGTTGTGGAGTAAAAATATTAACAAGAAAACTAAAACCACCTTGTATAAAACTATTGTGCAGAGTATTTCTACATATGGCTCCGAAATATGGGAATTGAACAAAAGAGACCTCCAGAAATTACTATTCCTCGAAATGGACTTCTGGAGAAGAAGTGCAAGGATCTCAAAATTAGACCACATTAGAAATGAGAGAATACGGAAGATCATGAATGTGAAAGAAAATATATTGGACATAATTTGAACAAAACGACTAATATGGTATGGACACCTTCAACGCATGGGAAACGATAGATGGCCCAAAAAAGTATGGAACTGGATCAGAACGCAGAAAAAGAGGAAGACCACCTAGAAATTGGAAAGAGGATGTAAAAGAAGCTATGGAGGCCAAAGGACTTAAGGAAGGAGATTGGCAAAATAGGGACTACTGGAAGTTGAGATGCGAGAAGCGGCCAAGGCTGTAGAACCTCGCTAATTAAAAAGAAAAGATTAAACTGGCATATTAAAAACGTTAATTTTTTCAACAGATCGGGCAACAACCGATTTCTTTAATTCAAAATATTCGTAATAAGCTAGTGTATAGATGAGGTGTTATTGGAAAAAATGTATAAAAAAGTTTTCAAGTTATGATGTAAAATGTGTAATTTTAGTCAACTGGTACATTCAAACCATGCAAAAAGTTCCAAATTTTATGGCGAATATCTCCATTATTGTGTGGTCAAAATTTTTTCATTCAAGCCATTTCCTTTGGGAATTTTATTCTTTATGTATACCCGAATATGATGAAATTCTATAGAAAAGTGGATTTTCGGGGAAACTACCAAGAACATATAAATGTGCTGTCTAAAAAATATATGTGTACCAAAAGAAAATAACGGGAGTAGTGGGAAGTCAGATTAACAAAATTAAAAGTAACTGACATGGCATAGACTAATATGTAAAAATTGTGTGTACTTCATAAACACAAAATAAAATATTATATGAAGGACGCATATTTAAGCAGTATTTTTGTAGTTCGTTGTAGAACGGTGTTCTTACTTTCGAATGTAATATTGTTCTGCGAGAATTTTGTACTTTTTCATTATATTCTTATGGATATACAGGATCCGGCAATAGGATTGAACGGTTTTTAATAGGTCACTGTTAAGAAACAAAAAATATATGTGGACTAATTATTATTACAACTAAAAACACAATTCTGGAAATTTCTTATAACACTTAGTTTGCAAAGATCACATCCCTAAGATGACCACCGTCTTCATCTATACATTGCTTGCTGCAATATGTTTCTGAAATTGAACATAATGCGTCTGAGTAAATCTATATTTATCGAATTTATCTCATCACGAATCCTTTCTTTGAGTTCCAGAAGTGTTTGGGGACGGGTAGAGTACACTTTGGACTTTAAGAATCCCCACAGGAAGAAATCCAGGACCGTCAGGTCCGGTGATCTTGCGAGCCATGTAAAGTTGCCAAACCTTAAAATTAGGCGATTCGGGAACATACGCTGTAAAACAGCAATGGACCGTCCAGTTGTATGCGCTGTGGCGCCGGCGCCGACCTGTTGGAACCATACTTCATCTTGCTCCAGACATGATCAGTTTATCAATATTCCTGCATTCTTGTTCAATGTTTCAAGAAATTGTCTGCAGAAATTGAGGCGGTTAACTTTATCAATAGGGTTCAGCCAATAGACTATCTGTACTTTATACGGATGAAATTTCAAATCCAGATTTAAAATTCGTCGCATACTTCGCTCTGAAATTCGCAGTGCAATTGATTGCCGAATTGCATAACGTTGTGGACTTCGTTCAACGACTACTCTGGTTCTTTCAATATTGCCTTGTGTGCGAACTGGACGTGTATCTCCGACAAATTTTGAGTCTACATTGCCCCTTTCGTCGAAATCTCTTACCCATCTCAAAATAGCATTTCTTGATGGAACTTCAGCGCGGACTGGCAAATTAAGTTCACGGCGAGAACTGCTCTGGGTTTGCACGATGGACTGGGTCAGGATAAATGATTTAACAGCAGAGACCCGTTGATTAATCGACCAATTTGCCATTATAACACAAAACCTTCGATAATAAAATACAATTTTATCAGTATTTGACGTTTATCAAACAAACAGTATTTCTACAGCAACCTATTCAAAACTATTCAATCTTGTTGCCGGATCCGTACATTTGAAAAGACATTTTCTTTATTAAATATGTGTTTATCTTATAGTGCATCGCATATAACATATAACCATTGACAATTGTGTACTTTACAACTTACGTGACCTATGCGAATCCCCTTGTACTCCGTAAGCCTTGGACTATACTTTTGGTTTAATAACCTACCTACCTACACCTACTTAATTCATTTGCGCAACTGGAAACTTAACTTCTGTACCTAAGGTAGTTAATGTGTGGTTTGAAAGAGAGAATGGTGTATATTGTCAATGTGAGGTCATGTGAAATAAATATTTTAATGGTGTTTATATTTTTTAACCTTTCGTCATATAATGGAGTTATTAAGATATATTTGCATATTGTAATTTGTTGAGAAATGTGCTCCATGAACTTCGGATCTATGTGATGAAAAAAAAACAGTACAAGGTATCTTTAACACGAAGGAGAAGATTTTATAAAAATGATAAGATAGATAAGCTAGAAAAGTAAGACGAACTATAATAAAAAAAAATAACAAAAAACATCTTCCTTGAGATTTTTTTATGTAACATGTGTAAGGAAAAAAGAAAATATTTATGATTCTGTAGCATTCAAAGGTGTTACAATATTTTGCTTTAGACCTTATTTTCTGTGAACCCAGTTATTTATTAATATAATCTATAAATGTACTATTCATTTCATCGTTATTTGCCATAAATATAAAAAACTTTCTTATTTTGCCAATAAACGGAAGAGTCTACCTGAGCCTATCCATAAAAACAAGCCAAGGTTATGTTTTGAGATTTTTTATTTGGCAAACAGGGCTGAAATAAACTATATATTTAAGACGATTAAAACCGATTTTTGCTCCATGTTTATACACAGACTATATATGTATGTATGTATAATCTTAGTCGTTAAAAAACGCCATCTATTTTATAAACGCTAAATAGGAAACCTCTAACATGGATTTTTATTGCTATGATTATTATGATTCTGGGAAGATTTGTTATCTAAAGAAAATCAAAACTCTTAACCAATTAACTTTTTTTTTTATTAAAAATAAAAGGGTTCCAGCAAAACACAAAAGCCCAAAAGAATAATATTTGTACGTCAGTCAATGTCGTTTTAAAAAATAGGGCTGACATGTTTCAAAGTTTTTCTTTAAAAAAAATTCTTTAATGACAAAATTATGAATATTGTACGAAAGTGCGTCACCGCGTTGTTAAAAATATAAATCTGCACACACAGACGTTGTAAAGTCTCCAAAGCTTTGGGTTACGAAGGGGAAAGTTACACATGAAGACTAGGACAAACACCCACATTGACATTGTTGTAGCCGCCTCTGTAAGAAAATACGTCACCCATCTATGTAGAGGCCGTGAAGAAATGTGTTGCACTTTAATAAATAATAAACGAGGTATTGAATATAGTCAATATTAAAATACACACATTTTAATATTTCGTATTAAAATGTACAATAAATACAAACAAAATTACATCTAAAGGAAAATAAGAAAATACTAAAATTTTCTTTTAGCTGTAATTTTCTTTGTATTTATTGCACATTTTAATACGACATATAAATAAATTCCTTATTATCAATACTAATAAATGGTACCACGGTACCAATATGGTTCCATTTGAAAAAAATGAGTATTGCCCAAAAAACAATTTTAATGAACTTTATTTATTCATAAATCACGTGATTTAGTATTTTTGGCGGGATTTCGATTTTTGTAGCATTACACGGGTCATTTAAAATAAATCGGAACCGTCATGGTACACTTAAATGGAAAACTAAAAATTAGATTATAAAAAATGTTGACTTTCGAAATGTCACTTATTTAGTATCGTTGGATTCATAAAATGCAGAATTCAAACATGCAATAATATACAGGGTATTCCATTTAAAAATTGAAAGTTAGTGTCACTTCCGGCGAAACCGGAACTGAAAGAAAAATCAATTGTATCTCAAAAAGTGCCGCTTATTATGTGTATAGGATATCCCAAATTTCAGTCAATTATCTTCAAAATTAAAGGAGAAAGGGGGGCATACCGTAATCCTGTTACACACGGTATACATAAATTAATCAATATTTTTACTAACTCAGATACTTTCTACAATTTCAGTTGAAAAGTCCCGATCAAGAATCGATGACTTTGTTTGAAAAATAGTGGCGTTGAAACGCAATGACAATGAAATTAAAGAAAATAAAAATAAAATTAGCCGTTTTGATCCAAATTCTTTGAAATGAAAAACTGTTTCCTAAATTATTGCCTGTTAACCACCATATATAATATTTTTATTCATGAAAATCAGTTCACCCATTATAGAAAAAAATAGTTCTTAGTCTTAAAAAACGCCCATGCACATTTTGGATCTTTCATAATTTGTATGGAAAACTAAAACTCTGTGTAGCTTAAAAGTATGGCGATATTGTGGCTCTCGGTATCATTTTATATCACGAGACTGCCGAGATATACACTAATCCCATGGATACTGACAAGCCTTACGTATTGAAATTAAATCTAATGGAGTGGCACGTATTTCATTCATTAAGTTTTTCAGTATACAACACGAACTTTGGGTTTTAATTGAAACTATTAGTTAGGTAAACAAGAAATTTATCTCTCGTTATATCTCTGACCGCGCAGGCACTTAAAAATACCATTGCGTTATTAAATGGTACTACTATCATCTTTATCCACACCCGGTTCCAGAAAATTCCACGTATTTAATTAGGCATGCTCGCCCATACGGGTATTTATCGATCTTGATTAGCATAATTAATATTTAATGAGGGGTGAAAAAACCTCAAATTTAAATTATCTACATATATTTGTACTATTCTTCAAGAACTCGTATTTGTTTTTATCTTATGTACATAGTTATATACGGACGAAAATAGATTCGTTAATTTCGTACAAAACATTATTGCTTTCCCAGTTCTAACACAACTGCTGACTGTTCGATATTTTACTATAATAATAATTTTAGTACAATGATCTAAAATTATTTGCAAAACATACAGATAACATATTCTAGATTGTAGAATTTAATTATTCAAATACAAACCGTAAAGGAAAGACGTAGTGTGTAAATACAGTGTTTAAAATGATTAAGATTAATTGGGTCGAGCTAACAAAATATATAGTATGAGTCATTAAACTAAACTTAAATGTTCAGTTTTGCAAATACCGCAGAAATGGAGTATATTCTGAATGAATGCATACATTCTTAATTAATGAATGCATACAATTTTAATGTTTTTTTATTTACGTATCTTTTTTTGATGTCATCAATATCATCATTACCTATTGGAATTATGAGACCATCGAAATTTTTTCAAATGGTAATACTCTCTGATGGATGATAATATGATGATGCTATTTTATTTATTTTATTTATTTTATTTATTTTATTTATTTTATTTATTTTATTTATTTTATTTATTTTATTTATTTTATTTATTTTATTTATTTTATTTATTTTATTTATTTTATTTATTTTATTTATTTTATTTATTTTATTTATTTTATTTATTTTATTTATTTTATTTATTTTATTTATTTTATTTATTTTATTTATTTTATTTATTTTATTTATTTTATTTATTTTATTTATTTTATTTATTTTATTTATTTTATTTATTTTATTTATTTTATTTATTTTATTTATTTTATTTATTTTATTTATTTTATTTATTTTATTGATTTTATTAATTTTATTTATTTTATTTATTTTATTTATACACCATTCTGTATGAATATAATTTCAAATATTTACCCTATTTTGCATTGTTTGGATATCTGTACAAATTTTATATATTGGTGAAAATCAAAGTACTTTAGCTTTAGGAGTTATGTATAGGCAATCTAGGAATATAATTTATATAAAAATATTAATTATTAACTTAAATACTTTATTCGGAATTGTAAGAGTTAAACTTAAAATATATTTAATGAACTTTCACGTAGAATTAGAGGTATTTTACACGAAAGTTGGATAAACTCCATCACAGCGAAAACTCACGTACATATTTTAAATATTGCCTCTGTACTCTTTCTAGGTTACCTATTCATTCTAGGATATGAATATTATAACTTAGATTCTATACAACAGATCCATATTTTATCAGCTTAGATCTCACAAAAGTACATATCTAATAGTTGTTTTGAATCTTACAGTGAACCCAAACATTTTGTAAATGTTTAAGCTTACATTATTTCTGTGATTAATAAAAGTCAATTTACAATTAAAGATCACTCCTAAGTCTCTAAATTCAAAAATTGTGTTTAACTTAATGGCATTAATATTGTAATTAAAAGCAATAAGAGATTCTTTACAAGTAAAATATATTAATTTGTATTTACTGATATTGAGTGATAACAGATTAGTCTCACACCATATACTTAAATTGTTGGAAAATGCAGTCCCGAACACATATTGTCTGAAGAAGTAGTTTACAGTCCTCCGCATACAACAAAATTTTCGACTCTATACCCTGGCAGGTATTATTTATAAACGATAAATATCAGGGGTCCCAAAATAGACCCTTGTGGAACACCCGATGTTGCAAGTATTTCGACAGAACTATTATCATTATACTGAAACGTTAGTCTTCTACTATATAAATATGATTAAAAAAAATAATCTGCCAATTCTAAGTTGCTTAATTTTTTGAGTAAAATCCCATGGTCTAGCCTGTCCTTGGATAAATCGGCATAAATGACATCTATAATTAATTAAAGAATATTACATAATTTGCCGAGAAAGTGAGAGGGAAAGAGCGACTTCTTACTTAACAAGGATAATCAAACGACAAAAGAACTATATAGGTCCAAGATATTTATAAAAAAAAGATCAAAAAGTAGAATCATGATGATTGTTAATATTAGGTAGGTACTTCAGAAATAAATCCTTTCAAGATTTATAAAATCTATGTGCAAATTAAAGTGTGGTTTTTACAATTTGTTTCAGTGATACAGAAAAATGATATTTATGAATTTCACCTATAAGTTTAATACATTTATTGGTAAAAAGTGGTTGTATAAGAGAATCTCAGAATTTATCAACAAAATCTGAGCAGCTAAACAGGTGAACATCGGATAGACGATAATTTCTCAGGTTATTATGATCTTGGCTGGATAGTAATCGGCAATAAAAGAGAAAATAAAAATTCTATGGTGTGGTCCGTGCCATTGAATATCCATGTTTCGTTGGCGAGGCTTTTGATAGATGAAGAACCGAAGATTAGCTGATCCTCCCTATTTAACCCTGATATTTAATTGTTGTTTACTGCTGTTATACTCATGAACTTGTTTTATTGTTGTTGTGTGCGATTTAATTGAAAATGAGCGAAATTAAGTTATTTTTTTTTTTGTTAAATTAGATCTTTTATTTATGATGTAACCTTTGCAGTTGGGCTACATCGATGGCGACAAAAACAACTCACCAAAAGAAGCCAATCAATCTAAATACGAATTGTATTTATTGAATATCTAAATGTTAATACAATTTTGAATTGATTAAATTTATTTTATATATTTTCATTTACTGTTTTAAATAACCTTTCTTATTACAACTATTATACAAATAACACAGAAAATGTAACAATTTATACGTATATGAGAAAAGACATACATATCAAAAAGTAAAATTTCGCTGTCCGAAAAGCTTTTCCTACTTTCCAAGTAACGATTTTATAGAACCAACCTCCACATGCCTACTATATAATTATGCAATGTGAAAATGATCACCAGGTGGTGAGTATAGAATTCTGGAATAATGGCAGCAATATTTGAATAATACTTGTGAAAATATTGTTGACTGCATATGTATGTGATGTGACTTAACTTTAAAACACCTGGTCGATCATAATTATGTATGTAAATGTTTACTTAGGGTTTAGGAAGTCTTCATATATCTGCGACTACCGCTCGAATAAAAATAAATACGAATAATTAGTACAACAATTACAGAATAATAATCATTACAGAGTAAATTAGTAATCGCCTTAAGTTCATCACATCGCTATTATTTATTTACTGTGTCGAAACTGGGGCAAATATGAAGTGTATTATTTGTATGAATACGATTATTTCCTTCCCAGTAAACAACTTCACTACGTGAGCTATCAGAAGTTTCAAATTATAAATATTGTGCGAGTTCAGTCAAACGGTTTCCTCTGATATATTTTGTTTATCGCTCTAATTTTAGGTCTGCTAATACGTTACTTGTGCTTGATCACGTTCGCTTTCTTATCAGTTTACGTATAATGTGTACAGCAAATATGCTGTATTTTTTCCATTTTGTTGTTTTGCTAATAACAAGAACAGCACAAACAATCCTTTTCACCAAATAATCCCGTCATGAACCTTGCAAAAAATGGGAAAGAATTTTTCGATGGTTTATATACTGCTTTTGAGGGTGCTAAACACGTACATGTACCTGAGCTTTGCCGTCTTGAATTTTTTCAGGAAGAAAGATGCAAAAGTGATTTTTTTTCTTTCATAATAACATCTAAGCTATACGTTTTTCGACTCCGTTTTATATGTATAATAATAAAGTACATAAAATTTCCAAGTTATTTTATTAATCGAACTGATATTAAGTTCAATAAAAGTGATATATCAATATACAAAAAGCATTTTGTATTAAGTTGAACAAAAATTGTAGATATGTACATATATTGGTAGATATTCAAAATTGAATTCAACAGCGTTTGTGACGCTTAGTGCTTATTGTCATTCCAAATGGTCTAGGCAGGTCAGCCCCTCTTGTTACCCGTGACTGGATGTAATTTTCTTAACTTTTGTAACTTTTTTTTGTTTATAACTTTATGGAGAGATATGATATGGAAAAACGTTAAAAAATAATTAACTACTGGTGTAAAACGCACCGTCGTTAAAATACCGGGTATTTAATAAACACGATAAATAAAAGGGGCCTAAAATAGACCTTCATGGGACACCTGATGTTGCAAGTATTTCGACAAAACTAAAACCATGATGCTGAACCGTTAACGTTCTGCTATCTAAGTATGATATAAAGAAAACAATGAAGAAACTATCTAACAATCTGAAGTTTTGTTAGGGGGTTTTACAATTAGTGTCTATTTTTGTAAATATCTCTCAAAGAAAGTACGATATTAAAAAGTACTTGGTGATGTAAAATATTTTGTGAAACATCAATATTTATTACAAAACTTTTTGAACATCATCAGTGGCGCAACTGGGCAGTAGTGACCCTTTTCATTCTAGAATTTCAACGCCATAAGTTCTAGTTACTCATTTTTTTATATCCCATGTTTTTTTGCACAAGTCCGAAACATAATTACGAAGGTTTGAGGTTTTATTTTATTTTTTTAACATTCTTCTTTAATTGTAGCTCAAAAATTATTTAAAAACCTTAATATATTTACATGCCATTAACTCGAAAATGATATATTCTACGAATAGATTATAAAAGAGACTTGCTGTGCAAAAAGTATCGCAGGATCTAAAAAAATAATGGTTAGGACAGTCGGGTAGAAATTCTCCTTGGTTCCAGTTGCATTCCTCTGATGATGTTCGCAAACTTTTAGATTAGTACAAGATACTCCACGAGATATTTTACATCACAACATATTTTTTTTATTTTTTTAATATATTAGATCTTTTGGGAGATATTAAAAAATCGTTTAAAAAATTAAAATTTCACTAGAAAAACAAAGTATTTTTAGACACTAGTATTTACTGATAATTCCGCCACGGAAACCAGACCACCCTGTATATTGCCAGCATTACTTCTTATTACACCCTGTATATTGCCAGCATTAGTGGTGACAGTGATAGTACCGAGCAGTTTACTTTCTGTGCATATTGTACGAGGTGTATTAATAAAACAATTTTGTATTTGATTTCGGTCGCTTAGTCTTATTTCATTTTACATCATTTAAAAATATGTTAAAAAATAAATATGAACGGGAAAATTCATTATGTCCTAATTCACAAGTACTATTCATTTCATCGCTATTTGCCAAATAAAAAACTCTCTTATCTTGCCGATAAACGGAACAGTCTACCTGAGCCTAGCCATAAAACAAGCCACATTATGTTTTTATTTGGCAAATAGCGATGAAATAAACTATAACTGTTCTTTTGGAATTATCGTTTAAGTAATGATTAAGGCGTCAATTGATATTTGCTAAAATTAACATTTTTTATAGCTGGCCTTTTTAGTTGTGAATGGATATATATGATAAATAAATTTTTATTTATATTTAAATAAAACACTGGCACGTAAATTTTTATTTTGAATTTATGTTTCAAGAAATATGGAGAGTGTACAGGGTGTCCGAATTTTATGCGCCACTCTTACTGTCATTGTTTTTACATAGGATGTACTGTAATATTTCGTATATTTGAAGAGGCCTTTGACAGGCAGACAAGGGAGAATGCCACATTTGTCATGTATTATTTTTGTGCCTATCGAGATAATAGCCTCTGATTTGCAATATTATGGACGATAAATAAATTTTTATCGATATTTAAACAAAAGGCTCAGAATTTTATGTGTCACTCTCACTAGTTTTTGAATTTGAGTATGTTGTATTTATCTAAAGCTCTTATTTATTTTATGAATTTTACAACAGATTGATCGTGTTTTATTGTTGTGACTCATCTTGGTAAATTTTATGGAATTATTAAATTATGTCGTAATAAAAAATGCAGAACGCTGAAAGAAGTAAGGAGTAAACGAAACAATATAAAAGTATTGGAGTAAACGAAACAGTATTGCATGATGAATAATTAAAAAAGGTAAATAATTAAGAGAAAAATATAGACACATTTAAAATAAATATTCGATTCAAAGAACTGCCTCAACTACAGCTAAACGGTATTGAATTTGTTTAGAACATTTCTAATAAATTTATTCCCCGAATTTAATTTCTAATTATCGTTTTCAAGTCGTTAATATTAAGTAGTTTTATGATGTATACTATACTTTCAAATAGACCCCCCATAAAAATAATCAGACGGGCGAACAAATTTTACAGGCCCCCTTTGTCAAATCCAATAACTTTGAAATATTCGATTTAGAAAGTCTAGAACTGTAAATCTAACTGTTATAGAATCCCATAACGTCGGAATTTTGGGTTTTTTGAAAATATAAAATATTATAGGGCATCCTATTTTTAAACAATGACATTGACTGTATATTGTCAATATTTCTTTGAATACTCCAACTTGAAAATAAAACTATCGCATACGAGCATTTAGTCTTAGTCTTAATAACGATAAGAGCAGATCGTCGTTTAGGTATAGTGTCATCGACTTTGTAGAAGAGTATTGGTAGAACTTGTGCTAATAGAATTGATTATATAAAAGAATAATTTGGACAGTTGATCTATTACTCAGAACGTAGTTACTTCTATCACAAATGGTACAACCGAAATGTATCATAACATACAGGGTTAGTCACAGTGGCGTATTAACCCAATTTGGCTCCCAAGGCCCTAAGAAAATACCGCCCCCCCCTCCCCTACCTCATTGATTTTTTTCTGTTTCACCAAAACTTTTTTAGATTTTAGCGTTTGATATACCATTCTCTTCATTTGTTTTTTTATTATTTTGATAATGGTAGGACAGGTGGGTACATTGATTGTAAAACTGTCTTTTAAACGTGTACTGTTTATTATTAGTAATGCAGTAATTAGTAATAATACATAATTATAGTAACCATTATTAAAAAATGTACAAAAATTCGGTGATGATTAAAAAAAACGATTGTTGATTCAAAAAGGCTTTTTTCTAGTTTTCTTGTTAGCAAATGCGTTGATAATTTTGTCAAAACTGAGGGCATTTAGCACTTGATTTTCAATGCACATTATTGATAGCGCGTTCAATTTGAGGTTAGATAATGTAGATCTGCGGTAGTCTTTTACTCTCTTCAACGCTGAAAACGATCTTTCACCTGTACGATTAGTCACCGCTTTACAGGCGAACATTCTCAACAAAATCATAAGGTTAGGAAACATGTCGTCAAAATTTTTCAATTTCAATATTTTTAGAAAGTCCAAGTGTCCTTTAGACGAAAGACCTAGGTCCTTGATTTGAAGCAGTTCGCCTTCCAAGTTATGATCAATATCTTCTTTGTAAGTTTCAATTAACTTTCAGCATTTTTCTTTGATTTCTTCCGTGGTCATAACTGGCAAGGAGTTCAAAAATCCGAATTCTTCATTAATCTCTAAATACGATTCTCGTCTCTTGGAAAGCTCAGCTTTCAGCTTGTCAATTAGTGGGAGAAATACCTGGATGCGAAATTCATCTCTTCCGTTGAATTCAACGTCTCCGTCTCCTTCTGTCTCATAAAATTGCATCACTCTTTTCTTCCTTCTTCTAGTGTGATGCTGGTAACTTGCATTATCACACAACTTGATTGCCTCAGCCTCGAATATATCGAAATCTTCTCTCAAAGTGTCAACAAAGTTATAAAGGGCACTACTTTTTAGAAAGATTCGTATAACTTAAGCATCCGATTAGAAATGTGGTTAGTATCTCTGTTACAAATAGCTCAGGGGTAAAGTGTCACACTGCAATACTGAAGGATTGATGTTCAAATCCCGGAAAGGGTTGGGTATTTTAATTCGCCAAAAAGGGGTAATATAGGTAGTAAATGACAGTACAAGTAGCATTGGGGGGAAAAAGTCAAAAAAAAAAAAAATTGGAAAATCTTTTTTTTTAACGTTTGTATATAATACTGGCCCTGACTGGGCCGCCTATGTTGGCCTTAGCTTGGGCGTCTTTACGCGCCCAAACCGAAAAAGTGTGACATGCCCGTATTGGCCCTAGACAGGCGCCTATATGGGGCCAAGATATTATACGGAAAAATAATATTGGCCCCGTACTGGGCCCACAGAGAATTTCCACTCTGGTAGGCATCGCCTATAATGTAATTCGAGAAATCCTCGTTATGATTTTGTGAGAATGTGAGCGAACGCTGCTCCAAAAATTTAAAGGTCGTGAATTTCGTCGTTTTTTGCTCCGACCAATACACGATTTTATTATAAAATCCTTTTCCAAAATTTTGCGCCCCTTGAAATTTTTGCGCCGCAAGCCCCGGCTTCTTGGGCTTCTGCTATAATACGCCTCTGGTTAGTCATAAGCAAGCTGGAACCGATTATCAGATTATAATAAAATTTAGTATACAGAAGTAATAGTGCACTGAGAATTTAAAAATGGTACTAGAATTGTTATAACATATTTCTTTATATGCAGAAATTATGTCAGATTTATTATTTTAAATGAAACACCCTGTATATTATATTATTTCGTATAGATATGAAAAAATGCTGTACGATAGATAACATTTTTTAGTTTTTGTTGCATTTACTTATTTTGTTCGGCTTTATATATGGTAAAATAATTCCTACAACTTAATTATTATAAATTAACAACCAATTCAAAATAAAACAATGTAAACAAATAATTTTTTAAAGTAAATGTTCAAACTGCCACCCTGTCACAGCTTGACAATATTCCAACATATCTTAAAATCCTTGTGTGAAATTTAAAAGCCATTTTTGCTTTATACCTTGAACCGCAACACCCTTATATACTACCGTTTTTAAATGTTCTGAAACGAAAAAATTCAACGGATTCAGATCTAGTAATCTTGGCGGTTGTTCCACAGATTTGGAAATACTTTATTCAAATAGTTGCTAACGGTTGCACCATAATGTGGAGGTGCACTATCTTAAAATTAATTTGTGCATTTTTGTGCAATTAATTAAAGTGCACCATCAATTTGAAGTGCCGGAATGACTGGTGCTGCAACAATCACTCGATCGAGATATCGCTCGCCCGTTAGTATCTGTTCAAGGAAAAAATAGGCCTGCAGTGTTGTGACCAACAATTCTCAACCAAACGTTTAATTTTTCTGAGTGCTCGGTATGATGTTCTTACATCCAATAAGGATTTTCCGTAGACTACTATCAATGGTTGTGCTTGTTAACGGATCCATTTAGGCAGAACGTCGCTTCGCCAAAAAACAAAATAATATTAAAAAGAAGAAAAATTGCGGTTTACCTCTTCCATGATTGTCACAAAACTGTTTTCGGCGGTCTGGACCATCCTCAAAAAGTTCCTGTACGAGATGTACTTTATATGATCTGTAGCAATTTTCATGCAATATTTTGAACATAAATATCTGGCTTACATCGTTGTCTAACCCAGCCTGAGTAATCAAAGTATGAGGACTTTCTTGAAATGGAAATAAAACAGTTAAAGCCTTATCTTGATTGGTTACAGCCTTGGGACAACTAGTTTTTTATATACCCTGTTGTTCAAATTTTGAAACTATCTTCGCCACAGTAGACCGCATAATAAGGTCTCTGTTAGTGTGCAGAGGGCGCGAGAGCAGAGCAAAAACGAAAGTACAAATTAATAATGAAAGATTGGAGGAAGTTAAAGACTTCACTTATTTAGGAAGTAAAATAAATTGGGATGGAAGAAGCGATAAAGACATAAAACAAAGAATAGCGCAGGGTCGAGTAGCTTTTAACAAAAAGAAAGCACTTTTATGCTCGGGGGTAATAAACTTAGAAACAAGGAAGAGATTTTTGAAAACATATGTATGGAGCACGGCACTTTACGGCTGCGAAACCTGGACGGTAGGGGAAGCAAGTAGGAAGAAATTAGAAGCTTTTGAGATGTGGTGTTACCGAAGAATGATGAAAATACCATGGACTGATAGGGTTAGAAACGAAGAAGTATTGGAGAAAGTCGGCGAGAAAAGGAGTATGTGGAAAAACTTAAAGAAGAGAAGAGATAGAATGGTAGGCCACTTGCTGAGACATGGGGGAATAGTCCGCGATATTTTGGAGGCAGAAATAGGAGTGAAGAAAGGCAGAGGTAGGCCTAGATTAGACTACTGCTCGCAAATAGTAAGGGATGTAGGTTGTAGCACAATTAGCGAAATGCGTAGGTTAGCACAAGATAGGAGAAGCTGGAGGTTAGCGTCCAACCAGTCTTAGGACTGATGACCTAATGATGATGATTCCGATGAGCTGCAGCAAATAAACAGCATACGCTTCCAGAACGTTGCAGATTTTCATAACCAACCATTGTTAGAATTTTGATGCGGTCAGTTTCACCTAATTTCACCATGATTTGTAAACATTCAAAAGAACATTTTCATTTTAATACTATAACTGTCAATCAGACTTTGATATTTGTAACAAATAATTCACTTAGCTAACTACAACTACTGTTGCCAAAAAATTACTTAAAACATTTAAAAACAAACTAAAATAAATGTAACAAAAACTGAAAATTTCTTTTAATCTGTCGAACAGCATGATTTCTACTCTTTACGAATAAAATATAATATACAGGGTGTTTCGATTAAAATAAGAAGTCTGACATAATTTATGAAAAAATAATGATGTGGCCACATTGTTTGTATCACTTTTGAGTCAGCAGCGATTTGTTACCACTGCACATCAAATTTCATTAAAATCTGATCAACGGTTCCAGAGATATGTGACCATTTTTTTACTTATGACTAACCCTGTATGTTTGAAAATTGGATAGTTCAGGAACTGATAAAAATAACAATGGAACATAGTTGTTTAGAGGGATGATATTTTGAATAATTAGTTACACGTATATCTAACATTTTGAAATCTATCCAGAATAAAATGTAAAAAACGGAAAACAGAATGTATTAGCAGTCCACGAGTCCACGTACTCACAAGGGAGGTTCTCATTACTTAAAAATTCTCATTCTCATACTATTTCAGATTTTTTATCGTGCTGAAAAACTTTTTGTTACCATTTTTTTACGAACAGCTTGCCGACAAATCAATACGGAATAGAAATAAACAAGACTCACATAGGAATCAATGAAAAATCAAATCAGGGTTTAGGTGGACAATTTATATTATTACCGGGTGTCCAAAAAGTCTGGAAACGGTCAAATATCTCGAGAGATACACATTGGATCCAAAAAAGAAACAACACTTCCTTAATAATTTTAAAAGCGCTATCCAATGACACGAAATACGACCCCCCGCCCCCACCTCTTGGGATGTGGCAGGGGAAAACTTAAAATCATAAATAGGTATCCCCATTTTTTATTGCAGAATTGGATTCTGCGGCAAAAACTACATGAAGTTTGTCTGAAACGTTTTTTTCGATTCATAACAGATGGCGGACATGGGGGAATAGTCCGCGATATTTTGGAGGCAGAAATAGGAGTGAAGAAAGGCAGAGGTAGACCTATATTAGACTACTGTTCGCAGATAGTAAGGGATGTAGGTTGTAGCACAGTTAGCGAAATGCGTAGGTTAGCACAAGATAGGAGAAGCTGGAAGTTAGCGTCCAACCAGTCTTAGGACTGATGACCTCATGATGATGAACAGATGGTGCTGTATTCGCAAAAATATTGTTTTTCGTAATTTCTAAAAAATTCTACGGAGGAATGAAAAATAATAAAGTACGAGTTCATTTACTTAAAAACAGCCATTCAATGGTGTTAAATTTAATACCCTCCCACCACCGTGGGGGAGGGAAAGTGGAGGTCAATTTTCAAATGCTAAATGGAAACCCTCATTTCTTATTAACACTGACTTAGTTTTCCACAAAATACCAAAACACTATACACTATACTCAATGCGCGTTTCACCAACAAAGTTGGCATCATCTGGAGATGATTAAAACTGTTTTACTAGGAGTTTTGTGACGAGATGATGAAACGATGTGACGAAAATGGATAATTTTCGTTCTGAAAATGCTTCTCTTCACATTTAAATTGACTAGAGAGGTCAATAGACACAATATGCGATATTGGTCCGATGAGAATCCTCATTGGATGAGGTATACTCATACACAATATCCATAAAAACTTAATGTTTGGGCTGGAATATTGTGCAACCGAATTGTCGGGCCGTTTTTCGTCGATGGTCGATGGATTTGATAGATCAGAAGTACGTCGATTTATTGAACAACCAGATAATACCGGAAATCCAACACATTGCTGGTATAGGGTTAGACAATATTGGTTTCAATAGAATGGAGCTCAATATCATTTTGCGTTGATTGTACGCAATGTATTAAAGACTACTTTTCCTGGGCGCTAGATAGGTAGAAGGGGTGCGATTGAGGGGCCACCAAGATCACCTGATCTAACAACTCTAAATTATTACTATTGGGGCTATTTGAAAAACAATGTGTACAAAACAAAACCGGCAGACATCGATGAATTAAAGGAAGGGATAATACAGTGTTCTAATACGATAACACCAGAAACTTTGCAGAAAGTAATTGATAACATGTACGCACGATTGGGACACTGTCAAATAGCTGAATGTCATCAATTTGAACATATCATTCAGTAGGGGATTTTTCCGTTATAGCCTCGGAGGTAAAAGGTAAGGGAACTAACCTAAAACAAGCACTCCGATGATGAGAGGCAAATTATGAAAAAAAAAAAAAATTGTGATTACAGCGCCATCTGTCGCAAATATAAAAAAAAACGTTTCAGACAAATTTGACGTAATTTTTGCCGTAGAATCTGATTCTACAATAAAAAATAGGGGTACCCATTTAAGATTTTAAACTTGTCCCCCGCCCCACCCGAAAGGGTTGGGTTAGGGGTTGTGTTTGGTATCATTGGATAGCGCTTTTAAAGTTATCAAGGAAGTATTTTTTATTTTTTGGATCCAATGTGTATTTCTCGAGATATTTGACCGTTTCCAGACTTTTTGGACACCCGGTATATTGTGCATGGTAAGCCAAAATACAGTATCAGTGTTTACTAAAATATAAGCGACCGATAGAATTTAATTAATTCTATTTTATATTGCATGTAATAGATTTTTTATATCAAAATTTGGATAAATTTTGATACGAAAATTAAAACACTCCTACAAGTCTGTTATATCCAATTTCCTGTTATTTTTCTTCTACGGAATCTGCTTCTTCTATTTGTATAATTTCGTGACTTTGATCATCTTATAATACGTTGTAAAATGGCACCAAAAGGAGCCACTCATTTTATTATAAGAAAAATCCATCGCTGGTGTTCGTTTATATACAGTATCAGCCAAAGGGCCAATATAAATATAAATGAAACAGGATTATATTTGAATCCATATAGCTGCAGACGAGTAATTATAATTGAGAAAGGTTTTGATTGATTGAAAGATGCTGATTTCATTAATTAATATATTTTATATGATTTATAACAGTATATTTCTTTTCTCCTTATATCAGTTAAAACCACAAACGAATGAAACAACAATAATTTAAATGGTGTGTTTGTATTCATACGGGCAAATGATATATGTAGATAATTAATATTGTATGAGATTTATCATATATTGTACGCGATATAGAAGTTTTCGTAAAACGTTACAACACTAAATTAACAGAATGACATTGTTGATAGTGAATATTAAAATAATCGGTCTAATTAAATGAGATGTTTACAAGTATCGTAATTAAGACAATCTTGTATTTAATAACAATGATTAACAATCACGTCTTTATGCTTTCGTTTACGTATATTAATTTTTTCCACTATTATACAAATGTTTGTATATACAGCGTTGTCGACTGTTGTGTAATAATTTCTTGAAATGATAACCGCTATCAATAGTTCTGGAATACAAATAATAAATAGGAACGTCTGCGATTGGAAGAATTTTTCAACTAGAAATACACAGGAAAGCTTTTATAAAATAATTTTCTCTAATAATTCTTTAATAAGGAAATTTCTCTAATAAGGAAAATGAAGGAAATATGGCATAAAACATAAAGCAATCAGGAAATTTTAAATTATAGGAAATATTACATAAAATTTAATAATTTGTAATATATTTTCAAGATTTGAAAGGGGTTGTTACAACATGAAAATAATACAAGAGAAAAATATGGATCCTTGTGACACGCCAGAACTAGTTAGTTCTTTAGATTTAACACATTCATATTCAATATGTGGTAAACAATTACATAAATTTGAATTAAGAATATTTAATAAATCATAACAAATGCAAAATTAAAACCTTTGCTGGTTAGATTTTCACTTTTTATTTGTTAAACATAACAATTGTTTCGCCAACATAGTGGCTTCTTCAGATGTTGAGTACATAGACTAAATTTTACATTGTGGACCTGCGTTTATATAACTAGGATAATTTTAAGTTTATTACTATGGGATTTCCTACTATCGAACTATTGGAATTAAGTTATAAAATTTCAACGGATGTTATCTGTAAGTTTTAAACACGATTTTTTGATAGCATGTAGAACTAAAATAAATTTATTAACGGGGACGAGTTTGTTTCTATCCTAGATTCCAATGTAAGAACACAAATTAATAACTTATAGAAACAAGCTGTCCCCGTTGTTAAATTTATTTTAGTTCTACATGCTATCCAAAAATCATGTTTAAAATTTACAGATAACATCCGTTGAAAAATTTTATAACTTAATTCCAATAGTTTAATAGTAGGAAATCCTCTAGTAATAAACTTAGAATTACCCTAATTATATAAACGCAGTTCCACAATGTAAAATTTAGTCTATGTACTCAACATCTGAAGAAGCCACTGTGTTGGCGAAACAATTGTTATGTTTAACAAATAAAAAGTGAAAATCTAACCAGCAAAGGTTTTAATTTTGTATAAATATGGATTTTCATCAAGTAACGGCCCAATAAATTCAGAGCATAACAAATGCATTTAATAGCCAAAGCAACTTCGATTGTCACACAATCAAGATCAATCAATGTATGCTGCATCTATTTGTATATTAGATTCAAGAAAATTTGATGAAAATTGTGTAAATATACATAAATTAGATGCGGTACTGCGTAACCCCACAAAATTATGCAAACGTCCCAAAAGAGAGGGTTTACATGGACATAATTCTGTCAATACTACTTCTAAAATGTCTGTGAAGACTGACATTAGTACAATAGATTATTTCTAATCATGGACATGACTTAAATACTGGATATATAATATTCATTTCATTGCTATTTACCAAATAAAAAAATCTCTTATCTTGCCGATAAACGGAAGAGTCTACCTGATCTTAGCCATAAAAATAAGCCAAGGTTATGTTTTGAGATTTTTTATTTGACAAATAGCGATGAAATAAACTATACTTACTAATTACTATATGTCTAGAAGCGTTGACGTTCTTAAAACAAAATCATAAACTGTAACACTGTATTAATAAACACTCAATACAAGAAGGTATATTCTCGAATCCACTGTATAATTTGGTTTTTAATTTTGTAGCTTAAATGATATGATCTTCAGATATTTCAGTAATTATGAAAGAATGGTGGATGGTGATTCTAAATAGAGAAAATTGATAGGACCACTGGACAAAAAATTAAGATAATCAAAAAATGTATTAACAATAATTAAATTTAGAATAGAAAGTCTTCTATCTGAAGACCACACAGTTCTCTTAAAAGGTTTTTCTTTTTTGAAACTATGAAACACCAAAAATAATAACATTGATAAAAAGGACTCATGGAATAGTTATTATATTATTTACATTTTAACTATTCGTAGATTTAGATATAATTCTTAGCCTTCCTAACTGTGTTAGCGGCTTATGATATTTTCTACAGAGGATTATTGCTTAGAAATAACAATTCTATATCGCACATATCAGTTACACTTTTTCATAATTCTTGAGATAGCGTGTTTTTTTTTTTCGTTGGTTATTTCGTGGGATATCACATATAGAAGTCCACTATAAATTCTAGTAAACATATATTTTCAAGAGCCTATTATAAAAGCTCATCTAGCATCTTTAGATTCCGAAAATTGTGCAGATTAATGAATTCCAAATTTCAAAATTTAAATCATAAAACTTCTAGTATTTTGAAACGTACACATGTATTATATAGCAATCTAACTATGAAAAGTACAACACGTTTTTACCGAGGTTTATGCATACGTACTAGAAATGATACGTGATGATAGCTAGCTTTCCATGTTACAGATATTCATACATGAATATGATATATACTCCATTGACGAGTCGCCACTGATTCTTAATTTCATGTTATAACGTGTTGAACTTACAGCAATCATATATTGATTGCGACGTTTTCCCCCCATAAGACTAATTTCAGACGTAAGAAATCGAAAACAAATACTAGGTACAGTTAAAAACCGCATAAAAATATCCCATAATTAGTTCATTCCCATTACAACATTTAAATAATTATGGTTATGCAGACTTATTTAAAATGATTTTTGACATGGTAACAGTAGCTGTCAAACTAACAAACTAGATGTTGAGGTGACAAAAATCCAAACTGACTTTGTAAGAAAGATAATATAATTTTCAAGACACACTAGCAATGTTTGGTCCTTACAATCGCTTTTGTTCTTTAAAATTGTGTATTCATAATGAAAAGCTATCAGAGGAACGGAATTACTTTTAGTATTTAATTCAAACATACAAGTTTAATTCATAAACAAATGTGGCAAAATATATGAGAAAGAAATTGAATTTCAAAAACTATAAAATTAAAAAATCTATTAGCTACAATATTTACGAGCCAAATTATTAATTTATAGTTCACACAAGTTTTCATTACACCAACGGCCTCCAGCGTGTAGGGCAGTACACGTGGTGGTTTAAGTTATCTAAAACTACCCCAACCGACTCTGAGGTCTTCACGTAAATAAACCAGCTTCTATTATTGTTTAGCGCCGAGTTTATATTCTTTTACAAAATTTAAAACAGCCCTCTGAATTTTCACGTTTTTACCATACATTTTCATCTGCAAGTAATTATCGGGTATAGCGTAAAGATTGTAGGTACATATTCATTGTTCTGATAGGCAATATCCACTTGTCTATCTTCTATATATGTAAGATGTATATATTGATAAACAATGATCCATATATACCCAGTTATTCGAATGTAAAATGGACAGTGACGTTACTATTTATTATAGTATTTCCTACGAAAAATTGCTGATGATCTTCATAAAACTTAATATGTAGTTAAGAATAAATATATTAATGTTTGTATGTAATAACATAATTACTGTTGGGGAGCACTGTATAATATGTATGTACGATACACTATTTTTCCATCTCTATAATAATAAATGTTTGGAATATTATCTGCTATTAAAGTTAAATGTCTACGAGTATACTGTATATTGTAGGGGTTGCCAATCAGTTTCATGAAGAAATATATTTTCTGTGATACTTTATAGACTTCTCACTATTGAATAAATATGTAATAAACATTCTACCGTTAAAATAGAACATTATTATTACTATTCTTGTTAATAAAGATTCAAAATTATTGTTTTAGAGACCGCAATGTGCTACTATCAAATCCAATAGTTGATAAAAAGCACATCGATTACTACAGCTATAGCAGTTCTTCTATGTAATTCTTTATTATTTATTCTGCTACATTACTTATTGTAGGAAAAAATCTTACCTTGTACGAAAAACGCTGTCCAGCTCGTTCGGAACCTACCTGCAAAGAAACATATTTTTACTTAATTAACAATTATACATCTATATTTAATACTTCATAGACAATATAATACCACCAATACAATTTATCGTTTTAATTGTTGGATTTTTTTATTCATACAATGATATATGTTTAACTATTTTTTTACTTACAACAGTCAGTCATGATATGTTATTAATTTTCTGGCGGGCGCGTGAGCGGCATTTTAGAAAATATTGAATTCAAACTTTATTCGTTATCGAGGTTTATCGGCACTCTTCAGTATTCTCAAACTACTATTTTAGATGTAAGATGGTGTCTGTATAGCTCAAAATAAAAAGTATTGGCAGTATTGGCTCGGAAAAAAACTGATATAAAACTAAATTTATTTTTGTAAAATGTTCTTTTTAAAAACCTTGATCTTCAAAGTTATTGTTTATTTCATGAAAATGAAAGAAACAAATTTTTATATACTTCATTTTCTTGAAAAACATTAAATACAAAATAGAAGACCGACTTTCTATGTATCTATCTATACATACATATCGAAGCTTCAAAATGTGTTCAATTTTTTTTTCCTGTAAATGGATAATACATTGATGCTACCTAATGAGAAAACTCCAATTTTAACGTACATTTATATGTTTCAAATGTGGAAAAAATAAGGGCGGTGTAAATGCCGTCATGCGCTCACTGACACTGGCCCATTTCATGCGCCTGTCAGAAGGTTAACAAAGAAATTCATTATATTTTATTCTCCATGAAATTGTATTCGCACTATGTATGTATTGCCCCCTATTTAAAAGAAATCCCGTTTGACTTTTAATTTTTTCTTTAAACCTATTTTGTATTCTAAAAGTACCTATTCAAATACTTAACTTACCTATTTAACTCCTTCCCTAATTCCAGTCGTCTAGACCAGTTTCCATCACACACAAATCACAAAGAAAATTGTCCAGAATATTGTTTATGCACACTCACTATATATTTACACTGCATATATTTTCGATCTAATTAAAACACAACTTTGAACAAAGAAAAATCACTACCGCACTTCACTCTCATCTCCACCAAGTCACATCTTTTAATGACTATTCAATAACACGCTCGGCAAATCTTAACGTTCAATTTTTTGCACATATAAAGTAACATGAGGTTATATCTTTTTCTTATCTTGTATGAAAAAGGGATGGCAGGATATACTAATAAACTATTATCGGTTGCCGTAGGGCTTACAATATAATATTTAAAAACTTTGTCTTTTTTTGTTTAATATACGAGGGTGAGTCAAAAATTATCCGCAATGTAGCTATAACTTTTATTGAAATACAAACAGGAAACTGAACTTAACATGATTTTTTAATATAGTCCCCTTGCTTTTCAACGCACTTGGTCCATTGTTGCACAAGCTTCCTGATGCCCTCGAGAAAGAAGGTTTTCGGCTAAGCAGTGAGCCACACATGCACCACGTCTTTCACATCTTGGTCCGAGGTGAGGTGAATCGACGGCCCCTTAATGCCTCTTTGAGTGGACCAAACAAGTGGTAGTCAGAAGGGGCAAAATCAGGACTATACAGAGGATGAGCTATTACTTAAAATTTTGAGTTTTTGGCAGATGTTTAAGCGTGTTTGTTTATGCAACACTGTGAGTTGTTTTGGGACCCATCTTACACAGGCTTTATGAAACCCAAATCTGTTGTGGATGATTTCGTAGGCAGAACCATGACTAATTTGCAGACGATGTGCCACTTCATCAATAGTCACCCGTCTGTCTAACAGAACCATGTTACGTGCACGCTCAATGTTTTCATCATTTGTGGCCGTAGATGGTCGTCCGGCTCCTTCCTCATGCATAACACTCGTGCGACCAGTTTTAAATTTTTCAATCTATTCGTAGATACTCCGTTGCGGCAAGGCACTGTTCCCGTATTGTGCCGAAAGTCCTTGATGGATTGCGGCCCCTGATACACCTTCTGAAAAACCAGATCACTGCTCGTTGTTCCTCTTTGCTGCAAGCGTCGGAGCGGCCATGATCTATCTGCAATAAAAGGATAACAAATGAAGGAATTGGGATGCTAAGCTAATTAGGAGGAATTAGGATGATAGCTAAGCTTCGTCCCTATAAAATAAGAGTGGGTCACCAGCTAAGAGATGACGCTGATCGACAAACTGCATATAACGAAGGTACATTCACCTTGACACTTGATAATGGCTTGAGATAATTAGGTTTAGATCGAGCAGTCTTACTGCTCTTTACTCGTCTTATCATTGTCGACCTGGACCGCCTTGTTTAGGGAATACTGTGAATATGTAACCATCAACATTTGACATAATTCTAGTTATTTACGGCATATTTGTTTCATCCACGAACCTATATCTCTATTGCCGTCGCCATGTTCATCGTCAAAATGTCAGATAATGGTCATCTCAACATCCCTGGCTGTTTATCGAAGTTCATACCTATTTTCTTACTGAAGGAAACTTAACCGAACAACAACATTTGAATATGTTAGAGACATTAGTACCTCCTGTAATACTGAACGTTGTTGAAAATAGTCAACAGGAGTTTACTGAGGACATAATATAGGACATCCCATAATATGCGCCGCAAATAATAAATTACTTAAATATATAAAGGGTCTTTCAATAAGGACGCTCGATTTTTAAACGTAAATAAAACAAGTTGTGTGAGATATACACTCATTTTTTTTATTTGAAATTATATTTTATGACATTAAGTAGGGAATATAACGTACTTTTATTCCCTACTTAGTAAGTTCAAATGTCCACCGCGGCTTTGTTTGGTGGTACGTATTGGGGAGGTGCAATTTTCGATAACTTTATCTCATAAATCTAGCTGAATTTGCTGGATGGTGTTCGTTATGTTGACTCTGAGGGCATCAATTGTTTTCGGTTTATTCGCATAGATCTGTGATTTAAGGTAGCCCCAAAGCAATAAGTGTAATGCATTATATCGCACGATTTCGGTGGCTAGTTCACGTCACCACTACGCGAGATAACCATGCCCTCAAATCGCTCGTGCAGAATATCAATTGTGACATGCGCTGTGTGGCACGTAGCTCCGTCCCGTTGGAACCACATGTCGTCGGGATCCATATGATCCAGTTTAGGCCACAAGGAGTTGCTTATCATCGATCTGTAGCGCTCGCCGTTGACGGTTATGACAATGACAGTTTCGTTTTGGAAGAAGTACGGACATGACAATGACAGTTTCGTTTTGGAAGAAGTACGGACCGATGATTCTGCCAGACCAAAATCCTCACTAGACAGTGACTTTCTCGGGATGCATTTGGTGCTGGTGTACCTCGTGTGGATTGATACCGTCCTCAAATCTAAAAATTTTGCTTGTTCAGATATCCATTCATTCAAGAATAGGCCTCGTTGCTAAAGTTCCTGCTTACAACTGCTTCTAACTACTCCAGAGCCCAGTCAGCGAACACAGGGCATTGTCCATGGTCGTTTACCTTAAGTTCCTGGATCGGTTGGATTTTATACGGGTGCAGACCTAAGTCCCTCGCAACATTCGTCAAGTTGAAGTCGCAGAAAGGCAGAAAGGTTCTTGTGAACGACGAGAAATTGACTGCCTTGGGTTTTCCCTGTACACTCTCATGCTCTGATGTTTTCAGTAGACCTTGCATTTCGGTGACGTACGGGTGTTGGCTGATTATTTATCAAACTGGTTCATTCGAATTTGGCCACCAAACGTCGAATAGTCGATTCGGCGAGACGGTTGTGGCGAGGATAAAAATCACGTAACGCGTGAAATGCTTTTCAAACGGAGCACTGATTTGGAATAAAAGTTGATGATTTATATACGTTGTTGAACGCCATAACTTTTTATGTTGATTTGCCATACACCACTGAACAATTTAGGGGAAGTCCGGGCATACAGAACACGTTAACTTTGAAAATCCAAAAAAGAAAACTCTTTCGATAATTTGGTCTTATTTTTTGACAAGAGTGAAACATGAATAAACTATATTCTGTAGAAACACGAAATTAAGCGTAAGTTCTCAGTATTGAACAAATAAAAATATAATAAAAACATTGTGCAATAATTCATTTTGTCCGGATGCACCGGGCAAAATGAATTAGCTCTCCGGGCAAATCGAACATTACACACAACCATCACACTTAAACTCTCCTGAGCCTTCATAGGAAGTGAAAGCTTCGTGGGACCACTGCTTACATCCTGAACACATTATCCAGATTAATTATTCGGCCAGAATGTTGCTTTTGGAAGGTATTGATTTCCTGTTCAAAATATCTTTTTAAAGGTCCATACACAGCGACGTCTAACGTCTGTAATTTGTACGTAGTATGAGGCGGAAAGGTTACAAACGTAACGTGATGTTGTCTAGCGTATTCCAAAGCGGGATAATATTTGTGAGATTCATAATTGTCAAGAAGAAGAATCACTTTTAGTTTGGCTTCTATAGGACGGACATGTTCGATGAAAAATTTTAGCCACATAAAAATATTTCTCCAGTAGTCCAACCGTTGGCAGTGCAAACAGCCTAGGTATCAGGTGGAGCTCCGTCAAGTAAACGCTCCTGCATCCATTTTCGTACGAAAATCATGAAAGGTGGAATAAAAGAACCGATAGCGTTGCAGCAGCAGATAACTGTTGTCAATTTGTGGTAGTCATTATGTCCATTTCATACATATTATAGATTGATTCGGGGCTCATATTACGTTTCTATAGTTGCTCATCTAATAGGCTATAAAATCTTGTTACTTGAGTTTTATTAAATCCTCTAGCACGAGCTATAGAGATAGGTTTGGGTGTACTGAGGACGATTTCAGGGTGTCGAGTTTGAAATGCCATTAACCATTCATCTCCAGCCGAGCTGTATTTGTCCCAAGCAGATGGGTAGAGTAGTTTTTTTCTGCGTAGTCATAAGCCAAGCTTTTAAATTCTTGCCTGCTTAATCCATAAAACAGGCCATCCACTTCTTTTAGGTAATCACACAAGTCAAGTTCTTGCTGTTTGATAAAAACACATTTATACCCAATTTTTTTTCTGTTGAAGCAGATTTAACGTGACGAAAAAAGTGTGATGCGTGGTATGCCATATTTTATAGACACACTTCTGACAGACAAGCCATTTTTACATTCTTGAACAGCTTGCTTCATCACATCTTCTGCCCATGCAGCACGGTTGGTGGTTCTCTTGTATTTGTAAACCAATTCTAAAACTGAAGCAAACAGTCCATAATAGGTATGAAACTAAAAGGATACTAAAAATATATTAAATAATAAAATAAATACTTCTTTCTTGGAAAAGAAATCCAGTTGTTAAGAAAAACTGCCCGGATAAAACAAAAAAGGGTGGTCCGTATAAATTGAACATCCTGTTCATTTTACCCCTGTCCGTTTTGCCCGAACGTGCCCTATAACTTTACAATGTCAAACTTGCTATATAAAAGGTGGTCCAACCAAAACGCACGATGTTAATTGTAAATAAAACAAAAAGCTTTCAGAGAATTATCTTAATATTTTTTATTATGTAAGAAGGATCTATGACAACTATGTGTGAAACAAAATATCGGTCATATGCTCGCCACGGCTTCGGTGGCATACATCTATCCGATGTGCCGAATTATCTCATCCTTTATCTCTTGAATTGTTCTTGGCTTATTGACGTACACTTTTTCTTTTAAATATCCCCAAAGAAAGAAGTCCAACGGTGTCAAATCACATGACCGTGGCGGCCAATTAACATCGCCACGACGCGACGTGAGATAACACGGCCATTGAATTTCTCGCGCAAAAGTGCCATTGTTTCCTTGGCTGTGTGGCAAGTGGCACCATCCTGTTGGAACCACATATCGTCCAGGTCCATATCCTCAATTTCTGGCCACAAGAAGTCCGTTATCATCTCGCGATAGCTAATACCATTCACGGTAACTGCTTGGCCGACCTCGTTTTCGAAGAAGTACGGCCCGATGATGCCGCCAGTTCATAAATCGCAACAAACAGTCACTCTTTGTGGATGCACAATCACTCGTGGATTCTCATTTGCCCAAATGCGGCAATTCTGCTTGTTAACGAATCCACTGAGGTGAAAGTGTGCCTCGTCGCTGAAGATGATTTTCTTTGTAAAGTCACCATTCACTTCTGTCTGTTCAACCAACCATTCGGCGTATTGACGACGCTTGAAATGGTCAGTAGGCTTCAGCTCTTGAGTCAATTGAACCTTGTAAGCGTGTAAATTCAAATATTTATTCAAAATTCGCATCAGTGATGTTCGTGAGATGTTCAATTGTTGGGCACGACGACGAGTCGAGGTTGACGGCTCTTCTGCTACACTATCGCGAACAACAGCAATGTTTTCCGCAGAACGAACTGGGCGAGCATGCACAGGTGTTTTCACATTTCCTACAGACCCGGTTTGTTGAAATTTGCGCACAATTCTCCCGATTGTGGACACATTTGGTCAATTATGCTGACCAAAAAAAGTCACGAAGTGCACGAAATGCATTTTGATTTGAACGCCCATTTTCGTAAAAGGCTTCAACAATCTTAATGCGCTGCTCAATTGTGTTCCTCTCCATGGTTGAATTTGTCAAATACTGAAGCAAAGAAATGTCAAATTAAGTTGGGCAAAAAACTTCACGTTAAGGTGTGACTCACAATTAACATCGTGCATTATGGTTGGACCACCCTTTACTAAACACTATACTTAAAGCCAAAATGAGAAATATGGACGCCAGTCATGCATATTATTTGGCAATTAATAGTTCTTTAGTTAATGTAAAGGTGTCTTGATAGATTACTTAGCTTACCTGTGTTAACTTTTTAATATTAGCTGTAGTTACGTTATTTTCGCTGTAAAAATGACACGTCACACTTTACCGACTGAGTGATACTGGCGTTTTATTAATACATGTGAGAGGCCCCTGGTGGCAGTAGATCGTAAACTTGCCATTGTTTGTTTTGAAATAACGGTCGTTTTTCGTTTTGCCCGGGCTGTTCGCTTTGCCCGGACTTCCCCTACAATAAATTTGACAGATGTTGCTTTAACCGCATGGCCGCTATAATGTAACAAATTTCGAGCGTCCTTATTGAAATACCATGTACAACTATGCACAAATTAATTAGATATAATTTTATATCTATTTAATAGGCTAGGGTAGCTGCTCCGTGGATGGAGTTGGGGGTGAAAATTATGCACAAATTTATTATGTGAAGTTGGGAAATTATGCACAAAATCAAGCTCCAAAATCGGATCGACGAGAATCCGATCGTTCAAGCGTTATTCTTTCGTAAAATAAAAAAGTTAAAAAAAGTAAAGATTTGTCCGTAATGTTTTTTTTTTGTGGTATTGTAAATATATGTACGCCATGACAGCACAGTTCTTATTACTTCACTGTACCCTAAACTCCACCCTTTTAAGTATTACACAGCAGTACTGCACAGACGCTTTAACGAGACAGGAGTTGGTCAATTGCGTCACAGAAAGCATGCGTCGGCGTCGGGCGTATAAGAGCGTCTCGGCGTCCCGACGTCTGGATGTTTTATTGGATTTTGAGCCGCCCAATAAACCACTTTCATCACGTCTACAATCGACCACTTGTCTGAAGCGATTTGATTGGGTCTACACTAGAATCATGTTATTTTATGGGACTCACATTAAGAATATGTTGTTAATTAATTTATGTATGTAGGTAGTTTCTCGCAATATGGATATTTTCAAGGACAAGTCTGACTATTAAAAGAAATTAAACGCATGTGATTAAAAGTAACATCAGTGCTATAAAATGTAAGTAGCTCTGTTTCTATTACATACATAACTAACATTTCACCGCTTTGGCATCATCGTAAACAGGAAATTAGCTGAATTTTGGCTTCCTTTGAGGGCTTTGGTTAATATTTCCATATTTTTCAACCATCATTGTCAATTATTTTCCAGCATTTTCAGTGTTTGTAATCAATAATAGGTTATATTGTTGTTTGTATATATTATTAGTAACACTAATATATCCAGTATCAATCAACTGTTATTTCTCGATTACTATTGAGAAAACGAAGTTATTTATTTATTTATTTGTATTCACTTCTTATTTTATCATACTTAGTAGTGTTTTATAACCCTGCTATACAGGTATAATCTGAATATCATAAATTAACAAAATATACTATATGAGGGTAAGATTTGTATAATAAATTTACATACATTTAAAATACACAATAAATATATATGTATGAAGTCAAGAATTTAGTGAAATGTAAAACTGAATAATACGAGGATACTGTAATAGACAATTCTTTGTCATATCTTATTGCAAGCCTTTTCATACATACATGTGAGACTGAAGTGGAAGAAGAATTCGAATATTTCCCTAGAGTATAACTCACATATGTGGATGATGTTTGTGAAGATGACGTGGATGAGTAGTTCTATTTCATCCAAACGAAAGAAAGCACTTTTCAGTAAATCTTGAATTGAATCGTTGGGATTGTGTATTTTTACTTTTCCGCATTCCACTATAAGCGGAAAAGTAATGTAATCGTGTAAAGAAAAAATGAAAAAACAAATTTTTTTTTTGGGTTTGTTTCGTTTTTCGGCCTAAAAACAAAAAAAAATGGTTTTTAAAATTTTTTGCTGTGTGTGTCGTCGTTGTCGTTGTCATTGTCGTCAATAACTCAACTAAATCGTGTCGGATCGATCGGGTTTTGACTGATTCTGATCGGGGACGTCTCCCAGACGACACCTATTGATTTTATCTAGGTGGATAGGATACACTTAGGTAAACCACCTAGGTGTGTCCTATCCACCTAAGTAAACCACCTAATATATCCACATGGTGGATAGGACACAACTAAATCGTGTCGGATCGATCAGGTTTTGACTGATTCTGATCGAAAACATCTCCCAGACGACACCTATTGATTTTGAGGTGGATAGGACACATCCCACCCTGTCCATGGGTCATGAGAAAGAATAATGCTGGACTATTTGAGAAATTTGTTTGTTAGCACGATCACTCAATTAAATCGTGTCGAATCGATCGGGTTTTGACTGATTCTGATTAGGGACGTTTACCAGATGACATCTCTTGATTTTGAGCTAGATAGAACATACCCCCTCCCTGTTCATGGGTCAAGAGAAAGTACGAGGGTGAACTATTTGAAAAAAGTAAAACTGTCGCATAAAACACATATTCTGCATTTATATGTTGGTTTATTTTTTCTCGGCCACTCAATTTCGAGATAGAGATATTCTACGTGCGGAAAAGTCCGTTTTAAGGTTTTAAAACTGTTATTTATTTAAAAGGTAATGTCCACGAGGAGTTTGTACCCAAAGAGAGCGCTGTTAATTGGACTTTTTATCTGGATGTACCTGAATGTTTGGAAGAAGAGGTTTTGAGAATTCGCCCTGAGATCACTACGTCCTCTGCCACATAATTTTGTCTAATCACGAATTTTTGGTTCAAAAAAATATGCTAACGCTCCCACAGCCATTCTAGAGTCCAAACCTAGCCCCCCATGATGTTTTGTTCTCCAAGCTATGACCCTATTTCAATGGTTTTCATTTTGGGGCTATTCCTAATTCCATTAAAAGAACTACTTACAGAAAACAACTTTTAGCGGTGTTACAGCGAATGGAAAATTTATTTGCGTGAACCACTGTATTGTTTCACAAGGGGGTTTGTTTGACGGTGACAATATCTGTAATTGTAAATTGTCACATATTTTAATAAAACTGTTTGAAGAAAATCACCCATTAGTTTTAATAATGACAAGGACCTTGACAAGGAGTCTGATGTTTTGGTGGATATAGTGAATGACGAGTCTAAACGATCAGTAAACTGAAAATGGAACTAAAATGGAAATAAAGTTTACTGAAAGTACCTTAATACGGTTTATTAACAATGAAAAACATTGAGTTATAAGAGATTGGGTACTAGAAGCAGTGATGTAGTATACCTGGACATATCATATCACTAGAGATCTTTAACCATGAAGAAAAACCATGAAGTTACCATAAGGTTATTAAAGAACTATGCCTGAAATAAAAAAAACCTGCAAAAAATGTCGATAGGTTAACTTAATCATCTCCTGATGATACCAATTTGGTTGCTGAATGGTACGGTAACAATGTACACAACAATCTGTCAGTATTTGTTGAAACATGGTGCCCTGTTTTTAATTTTAATCGTGTTTTAATTAGAAAATCGACTGTCAACTTAATTTGACGCATTTGAGTCATGTTTGATGGATAGTGCCTGACGGCACGAAAATTAGCAATGTTGTCGATTTTCGCAATAATAGTTTATATAGTATGAATTGATACGGTTATTTGGTATTTTATAATTTATTTTAAATAATTTATCTGTCTTAGTCATGTCTTAGCGGCGTTGCATAATTTTTAATAAAATACGGAACTCTGGTTGTTGAACTTATTTAATTATAAGATACTTGCAAAATTGTAAAATAATTTGAATTGGATAATTGGATTTAAAGGAAGGGATGAACCGGATGAGTATATATTAAGAAATGAATATAATAAAAAATAATTATTGGCCTATACTTTGCATAACTCTTGAACAGTTTTGGCTGAATTGGCACACATATCATCGATATTACTTAAGCAATGACCGACGCGACGTGGTTTTTACTAGGATGAATGACGAATCCAGCACTCACCATTGAGAGGCTTCACACATTTAGTCAGTGCATGTGTAGAAGATATACCATCCTTTAGATAAGATGTAAAACCATATATTGTCTATTACATATTAAACAGGTAAAATAACCTTACCCCATTACAAAAGTGGGGGATTCGAAAAATGTTTAGGTTGCTAGTAGCGTCTCTCCTGGCGTCGGTAATACTCTTTGGTTGGGGGAATAGGCCAACATTAAATAATCGTATATACAATAAAAATTTGTAGGATAATCTCGTGAAGACTGTTCTGAAGGTTGTCTAACTGAAACAATTTGCATCTATAGAAAGATGCTTTAGAATAAAATAAAAAGATTTTGATTTGATCGTTTACTAATATATTCTACACGTTACGTGTATAATCAATCTCTAAAGTGCATTACAAATAATGAAATTACTGTAAAAAATTTAACAAAATCATAATTCATAATACTTGACAATAAAATATATGATAGTACTTCAGGTAAGTAGACCCATTCTAGTCAGAGTTGATTGAACTTGATTTTTTAGTGTCTTGTTTGCTGAAATCATTTTTTTTTGCATTCAGAAGCAAGCAGTATCTCCTCCTGTGGTTGTAGTTCCATATCAAAAATATCTTGGGTTAATTCTATTTCAGATTGAACCTGTTGCCGCAGGTAATTATAAAAAATAGTTGCTTTAACTTTCCCCTAATGTTATTTCGACTGATGTCATATTGACATTACTATAATTTAGTCTACTACGTCTCCTGTTCTACTCAAGCGTTCAAGTTGTAACACTAAATGAACCCAAAGCAATATCCTAACAAAACTTTTTTATATATTTATTGTATTTGATTTGCATAAATTTAATTATTCAGCATCCATATATTTTAAACTTTTGAGCGAAATTTATAGAAGTTTGAATGTTTGGGAATTTGTTTTTCCATACCGCCAATAAAAGAAAAGATCATCCTTGCTTCATCTGCAATTTCATCAAGTTCTCATCTCATCAGCAAGCGTTTTTTATTTATATCTACGAATATACAAACCGTTAATCAGTTAAAATAATTAGTTAAAACTTGTTCATGCATGATAATAACCCAGTTGCGCCATTGGGCAGTACCAGATAGTACCAGCGCAGGTGAACTTAACCACACACAATTTCGTGTTGTCCTTGCACAATAAAGAAGATAATAGTCGTCAAATTTTTGATGACAAAATACTGTTTTATCGGCTGTTAACCACAGCGCTAAAAAAAGTTCACGTAATGCACAAGGCGTTGAAGAACAAACAAACTGTTTTATACCAGTTTGTGCTTTTGCCGTGAATTACGGCAACGTTTTGAAACTATTTTTCCGAGGTTGGTCAATGAAGCGGAATATTTAATTAAACTTTCTAGATAAAACATTTCGGTTATATAATTATAGCTTATTATTGGTTTTAAAAAAGTCAACGATGATTCAGTTAACCACTTCTTAATATAAATTCCATTCATAAAATTTTGTTTTTGAAGTACACAAGTTAAATAAGGAAGGATTTTTGTTAAGTGGGGATAAACGGTGAAAACCACCGCCCTGTGTTAATAGCTCTAAATTATGACCGCAGTAATGTAGTGGTATTAGAACCTTTCTAAATTAAAAAAATAATAATCTGCTGAAACATGTATAATGCCAGTATAAAGCGGACAAAATCAGATTTGTGGTAAAGTGTCATGTCTAATCAACGTAATGTGTGCAGAAAATTTTAGTTTATTAGAAACTGTACACCAAGCATTCTAAGGCTACTTTTACCACTTACCACAAATATTGGTTTGTCAAGTTCATAAGATATACAGGGTTTCTAAAATGTTTTATTTAAGCAGATGTTTCTTAAGACAGAATATATGAATAGTAATAATAATGTTATTCTTATTTCACATAGACGTAGCACTAGCAGCTGGCCGTATGCTGTCAACATTTTCCGACATATCGTTTCTGTGAGAATGAACATAATGGGTACAAAACTTATAGACTACATCATAGAGGGCAGTGTTTTATACTCCGCTAATATAATCTAGCTAAACATCGGTATAAAGATACTAATTATCATTCGTTGACTGGCGTGAATTTTCATATCTGTAATGCAGTAAAATCAAAATTACATCTGGTGTCAACTTCACTACTTTATTACCTCACATAGGCGTGGCACTATGCTTTTGAAATTTCGCGAAAGTGTTTAAATTGCTTTTCTTCAGTCTTCTACTAAGCCAGCAGATAATAATCTTGCTTCCTTGATGATCATAAAGAAGCCTTTATAAGAAAGAGAGAGAATTTCAGTTTCATGAAATGAAAACTAAAAATTTAATGTATTTTAATGCAGTGGTAAAGATATACCCACATCATTAATCACATAATTGAGTGCCTTCTTAATGATATACATAAGGTATAATGATATTACGTATGAAATATGAATTTTTTCACTTTGCTTACTTCACTGTCACGAAATAGGTAGATACATACCAGTTCAATGAAATTCTTGAGTGATACAATACATTTCCAGTCATTTAGGTATATTTTAATAATTTAATAACATCACTTGGTCATAATTTAATCAAAAACCATGATACAACGTTAATTTGTCACGTTGTCATGGCATAACTACACATATTGCTTCAAGTTTTCACAAATTTCACAGTCGTTAATATAAAGGGAACATGTATGCGCACTGTAAAATAGTTAATCACAGAGGTTTTATTCTATCTATGATATAATAGTCTTATATCAGTTTTGTACCTAAATGTATTAAAATTATTACAGGTGTTCCTTTATATTGATGTAGTGAAATTTCAAATAAATTTTACACCATTAAGTGGTAAATTTTTATTCTGGCAGATTTTCAATACTATGCAAATTTTTATGTTACGAATATTTTATTGTTCAGTATACACATAAGTAGTATAGCTATGTCACTCTCAGATAAACCTCGGATTTGTCCGCGGAGATTTGATGCGAATGGCATGTGGTCATTGTTGATCTGAAGAACTCTTAGCGCAGGTATAAAACAGGACTGTACAGGTATAAAACAGGTGTGTATCGGTTTAAAACAGGTATGGTAACCTGTTTAATGACGTCATGTTTTTTTTTCCTAATACCACCATACCTGTTTTAAACCGGTACACACCTGTTTTATACCTGTACAGACACAGACCTGTTTTAAACCTGCGCCAAGAGTTCTTCAGATCAACAGAGTTAATGAGAGTGGCATAGTTATACTACTCACATACATATGTCTACCCTGTCTAAATTATTATGTAAGTATTAACTAGACAACTGTATAGTTTGTTTATATGTACATACTTATATACTTGGTGATTCGGCTTTAAAATAAGTTGATTCAAATCGGTCAACAAATAAATTTTGTATCATGAGTTTCCAATGAAGTATTGAACTGCAATTTTAACTACTAAATCATGCTGCTTCTCGGTACTTTCGCGGTGAACCAGGTTTTATTCTCAGAACTGACTGATTTGACAGTTTATCAAGGACGTTGCAATTTTATAGATTCATTAAGCTTAATTTTCAGCTAGTTAGTATTTGTATCATATTATTCACCTATAAATAACGATCCCTTTGCATTTTTGTATAAATAATTTTGCTATACGCTGGTATGAAGTAAGATAGTAAGTACCCAGAACAGGGTATTATTATTTAATGGGGTAATTATGTTGTCATAAAAATGACAATTGCGACACTCACTCACACATTCAGTGTAAACTTATGTATCCGATAAACTGAAAGAAACTCTGCATGCATATCATCTGATCAAAGAACCGTTAAAATCGATTTAATGAAAGTCCACAGGCAATGAAACTAATCATCTCTAATTCGAGACACCGATGCATGCCCAAATGATTGTGAGACTTAACAAACGCAGCAAAAATAAGATATAAGCCTCTTATTTTTGCTAAACAAAGGTTTCTATGCGGCGTCTTATATAAAACATCGAAAATACTCTGCTCTGGCAATTCTCACAACGTCATCAGCTCGTTCGCGAAAGGGAATCCGAAACTGCGCCGGAGAAGGAAATTATTTGCAAAAAAAGTGATCAGATTTAAAGGCCAAGGCCAACGTGGTGTGACGTCACCTTATGTTATTCAAGACCAGAAAAATAGCTGCTCGCTTCACTAAAAGTATTAAAACCGACGGTCGAGTGTCTACAAAATCTCTACTCGTAGCCAAGCGTTCGTTCGCTTACTTCAGATATTTATTTAGCGATTATTTGCAGTTTTCTAATCTAGGTATCATTAATCTATTTGGATATTACCAAAATGTTATTGTAATTTATTTACACTGAAGTTGCAAATTGTATTATTAACTCGTTTTTAATAGGCTGTTTTATTAAGTTTAAATAAAACTGAGGATTATTTTTGTGGGTTTATGTTCAGTTTTTATAATAGATTATGTACAATGGCTCTCAAAAGTATTCGTACCTTGGCGATAACACCCATGGCGCTGTCTGATCTTTTCTGATTTGCAAATTCTGCATTGTAGTGTACACTGGTTGTTACTTCCGTATTAGGAGAATACATAATTATGTAAAAAAAATTAAGACAATAAATACACTATTGGAAAGTTGACTTTCATTTATTTAAAAGATACATATGTACCTATGTGTAACTAAAGTCACCAAACTATTCGTACGGTTACTAAATACAACAGAAAAATGTTTTCCCTAAATCTAATATTTTGTTGGCCCACCCATTGCTGTAATAATAGCCTACAGATGCCTTGGCATGCTGCTAACCAAATTCCGAGTAACATTTTCATTTCTCAATGCTGTTCCAAACTTCCTCAAGTTTCACTTTTAGGGTTTCCTTGCTCGATACCTCATATTTTCTTGCTCGTCTTGTCCCACATCTTGATTCTCGATTGGATTGACGTCAGGGCTTTGGGGGGGTATTTCGAGCCGATGAGGTACATTGTATAACAGTCTTACAATACACGCTGTATGTTTAGAGTCGTTATCATGTTGGAAGTAGTATCCGTCGTTTAACCCTAATTTTCTCACGCTGGAAACAATATTTTCTCGTAAAATGTTTAGATATTTAAATTTATCCATGGTTCCATTGATAACTACCAAATTACCAACACCACTGCTACATCTCCAAACCATCACAGATCCTCCCTTGTGCTTCACTGCCGGTTTTAAATATTGCAATTTCAATTTCGTGTTGGCTTTTCTGCACACTAATTTTCGTCCGTTAAAGCCGAAACAATTGAACTTACTTTCGCCGGAAAATATAATTAGTATCCAAAACTCATGGCCTGGAACCTTCGATGCAACAACAAAAGCAAGAAACCAGTAAAGGTTTCCAAGAAAATCAAAAGATTATACGATACTCGACACGTGTCTCGCCAACCAAATTGGCCTTATTAGGAGATTATTGCAATTAATAATCTTAAATTTTAATCATCTTCCGATATTGCCAAAGAGATTAGCGAAACACACGTCAAGTAACGCGTACCGTCAACTGGGGTGACTTTGCCCAATTCAAAAAAATGTTTTATGGTGGGGTAACACTTATTTAGTTGATTGTTTGTGACGCTGCAGTTGTTGACGCATTCATTTTACATATAAATGAGATGAACTTATATTTGGAAGCGTTTTCTGATAAGTGATATCGCCGATCAGCTGTTTTTTCCATCAGATTCAATATAAAGGAAAATTTGAAGACTACAAACTTTAACTTGTGCAGCCTCTTTGATAATGAGGTGAGTTCCATCAGTTCTAATTATTATTAATTGTAATGAAGATTGTAAAGTAATTGCAAGTTTTGAATTTGAACCTTACCTGAAGGTTTTTACTTTAATGGGCTAGCTAAGTACTTACTATTCATTTCATCGCGATTTGCCAAATAAAAAACTCTCTTATCTTGCCGATAAATGGAACAGTCTACCTAAGCCTAGCCATAAAAACAAGCCACGGTATGTTTTGAAATTTTTTATTTGGTAAATAGCGATGAAATAAACTATTCTTTAGTGCAAGTGCAAGTTTCATACAGTTTGTTTTAAACCCAGCACAACAAGGGGCTAATAATTATATTAACCAATAATTGTTTTTCCTTAGTGATAATTTTTTTAAATATGCTGAATGTGAAAACGCTATATATGATTTATACTTGAAGAACATAGCAATATTTTCTAACTTACGAGTAATGTAATATTTCATATTCTGTTCTATAAAAATAATATATATTAACATTATTGATTTAAGTCTTTTTGGTGCACGTGTAGCATAAAATCGTCAATACTTAACACAATACAAATAATGTGTGTGTGTGTGTGTGTACATTATTTCAAAATTTTTAAACACTAATATTAAAATTACTATGAAAGCTTCAAATTTAGGTAAACTACAATTTTTGTCTATCGAAACAAAGTGTAATATTAATGTAATACGTACATTGAATACAGAAATATGAAAACCAACTTGAGAAATGTGAACTTCCGAATGTCCTTCGACAGCACTTTATATTAATGAAGCATTGTCTTTTTGTATAAAAAATGCCCGTACTGCTATAACCATAGTGAATGCTTAATTTTTCCTAGTAAGTTATTGAGACATTGTGGGACGTACTATTAATGTTTTCACCTTTGATGGGGTCTGAGAACCTTCACTAGATTTTATTAAAACTATTGTGATTGCGTCTTATTAACACGTTGTTATTAGATAATAGAATGAAGGAAACAAGTGGAGACATAGGCGGGTGATTGCGAAGATGTTTAACAATAAAAACTACACATTTTATAAATTAGTGATTTATCTGAATAGAACGAAGAAAGTGGTCGAATTTCAGACAATATCTTTAGTTAACCATACAGATAAAATTTTCCAAAACATTATTTTTATCATAGTCACGATATCACTTATAAATGTTTCTGTTGTTAATTTGTTTATTTTATAGTTAATTTATATTAACAGTAATACTAGAGGACAAATAAAGAGAAATTTGGTATAATACAGAGTGCGTGAAAAATAAGTTGCATTTATAACTAACCATATACTGATAAATAGCGCGGTGGAACTTCCAAATTCCAGTTACATTCCTTTCAAGGAAATATTTCTGTTGCAAATGTATCGTAAATCATATACGTTACACCGTACTCCACTCGATAATATAAAATCAAATGTTAAAAAACGATACGTAGACATTACTGCGGTTGAAACAGTTAATGGTAAGAAGAATACTGAATACTAAATACTACAGTCATGGTTAAAATGGTAAACGTGGTCTCTTAAACCTAGACATTGCTGCTGAATAAGCATCTTCGTTTGTGATGTATATCTTATCCTTATACAGTGCTATTCAAAAGTCCCCTCCCCCCCTCTTATCTTTGGAACGATTATACGACGCATACGTCAAAGATGACGCATACGTCATCTTTGACGTATGCGTCAAAGATGACGTCACAAGGTCATTGTGACCAATAATTTTAAATGGAACCCTATGGCAAGCGACACCTCTTTTAAAAGGTATCGAAAAAACCTATTCAATGATACTAATATTGTGTCTGTTTACGGCAATTTTGACAACTGGCTTTCAAAAACCGCAAAGCTGTGATGAATTAAATCAGTTAATAATAAAATTTAAAATTCAAGCTCCGCCACTGGATAGTTGGATGGTAAATAATCTGACGTTTTTGCAAGTCTCCCCAATTTGATGTTTTTTTAGCTGTCAAAGTTTTTATACATTTAATAATTTGTGTATTGTTGATTGAACGTTTAACTGTTTTAGTACCTTGTGGTAATTTTAAAATATTTGTACATTCAATAATTTGTTAAATTGTTGTGAGCTGAACGTTTAAGTGCTTCAAGAAGAGAAATGGTACGTGTTTCAGGTGATAAAGTAGCAGCGATCCTAATACTTGGTGAAACTGGAGAAAATATTCATGCAGAAGAACGCATTTTTAATGAAAGGTTTCCCGATCGCCCAGTTTCGAGGACTTATTTGAGAGAGCTTCTTCGTAAGTTTAAAACAACGGGTAGTATTAATGATGCAAAACGATCTGGCAGACCACAAAGTTATGATGAGAAAAAAATTGATATACTGGCAGAAGTAATAGTAAATCCTACTTTTTCAACAACTCAAGTTGCATCAACCTGTGAAATCAGTCAAAGTACAGTGCACAGGGTGTTGAAAAAAAAACAAATTTCACTCATACAAATTAAAAATGGTTCATCAAATCTCAGACGACGATACAGACCGAAGACTGCAATTTTGTGAAAATATGGAGACTAAAATTAACCAACAGCCAGACTATGCCAAAACAATTTGTTTTAGTGACGAAAGTACTTTCTATCTAAATGGAAATGTAAATACACAAAACGTGAGATATTGGAGTGACGCAAATCCTCACATGTTTCGTGAAACACATACTCAGTATCCAGAGAAGATCAATGTTTGGGCAGGTATACTGGGAAACCACATCGTTGGGCCTGTCTTTTTAAATACCAACTTAACCGGTGAGGTGTACCTGCAGATGTTGCAAAATGCAATAGAACCGTTAATCCTTGAAATTTTGGAAGATAATCAAGATGAATTCGACATTTTGGAAATAACATTCCAACAGGATGGTGCTCCTCCACACTATTACGGTGCAGTAAGACGGTATTTGGATGAAGAATATCCTGGTAGATGGATTGGATGACGAGGTTCAATGGATTGGCCGCCTCGATCACCGGACCTCACACCTTTAGATTTTTTTCTGTGGGGGTATCTTAAATCGAAGGTTTACGCCACTCAGCCTGACAATATTGATGTTTTAAAACAACGTATTGTTACAGAATGTAGGGGGGCTATCTCCGCAGACACATTTGAAAAAGTACGAGAGGAGTTTCACAATAGGATGTTTTACTGTCAGGAAGTAGATGGAGCTCACTTCGAACAATTACTATAAGTAGGTACTGATTCTTGAATCTGTAATTAAAATTATTATCCAAGTTTACTGATTACTGATTTAATCCATCAAAACTACCATAAATACAAACAATATTAGTATCATTGAATACGTTTTTTCGATACCTTTTAAAAGAGGTGTCGCTTGCCATAGGGTTCCATTTAAAATTATTGGTCACAATGACCTTGTGACGTCATCTTTGGCGAATACGTCATCTATCATCACTAGTAGGGAAGTTTACAACCCTTAATATTCAGTTACCAAATTTCACTAGTTTATGTATAATCGTTAAAAAGATAAGAGGGGGGGGAGGGGACTTTTGAATAGCACTGTATGAATCATGTAGCTGCCTTGAAGTGATCTCGATTTTTACCACGTATCAGAGATAATTCGGAAATAATTCATTGAAGTTAATGACTTTCTGTTCGCCACAAAAATGCTTAAGCTCGATATAATCAAAGTATTATATCATAACCCATTACAATACGTTTCTAAATTTGTAAAGGGATAGACAAGCTTTCTATATTTTCTATCTATATTTTGCGTAGAACTTTCTGTACTACAGAGTATAGAAAGTTCGAGTCCAGAGAGTCCAGAAGAAGAAGGAAGGACGGAGAGGAAGAGGGAGGGATAGAGAGGGAGAGGGCAGATAGAAAAAGATGGAGACGGTCCATAGAGTTCACAAAATTTATTAACAAGTAATAAAAAACAAGTTGTTACAATATTACTGCAAAGATTCCAACTTGTGATGGTGATAGTTCAAAGTTCGAACCAGTATATATTACAATTATAATGAACGAGTATAAATTACGAATGTAGAGTTGTTCTAAGAAGAAATATGAACACCCAGAAGCGTAGATAAATAATCAACATGGTAATTTAGTGAGAATTTCCCCAGTTAGATCTTGTCAAATATTATGGAGATTGAGAGCTACTCTTCAAGAGTTATTATAGTATTTGCATTGTACAATCCAATAAACAAGTAAGTACATAATACCCCATCATAGAGCGGAATAAAAGCAGTGAAATATAATTAACCTATATGTACCATGTACAATGAGGCGTTTAAATTACTTGAATTACCTAGTCTGGTTCGTTTATATTAGACAATATAAAACACTGGCTTTTATATTAATTGTATACCTTTACTGTATTAAATGTTACAATAATAACTATGTGATATTTTACAAGTTATATAGGTTTTAAATTTTAAATTAGATCTAGTAACATTTTGCACTATATTCATTTAACTAAGAATAATAATACATATTATACTACGAGTAAATATTCAGTGTATATATTTATATAGAGAGAATATATTGGAGAATATAGGATACATCAGATAAGTTGTCAAACGCGGAGCTCCTATAGAGGTGTATGCAAAATGATTAGCTGTACTGTGGTCGGGGCTGGCGAACTGGGCACAGTCCGCAGCAGCATCTAAAAGAGGCCCTAGACGATCAATAATTCTGATGAAAAGATTGCATCAATCGATTGAGTCAAGCGTGATTGATCGTCTAGGAACCCGTTTGACGCTTGAGCCAAGCATCCATAAGCAAATAAAGCCAAGCAAATAAAAGGAACAACCATCTTCCACGGAAACTCTACTATGAATGAGTTTTGATCAAAAGATTGAGGGCTGATTGACGGGTTGATTGAAGCGCGCGTCAATGGATTGACTTTGTTGTTTGATAAAAAAATTTATCGTCTAGAGCCTTTTTAAGTTGCTCCAATTGAGACCAGAACTGCCAGATAATAGGTATGTGATTTGTACTAAATATAGTCATTACAAGTAAAATCACTTTAAACCAGAACAGTGTAGTTGTTACATACATAGTTATTCCCACTGTCTATTGTAATAATATAGCTTTATTACTTATAACTTATAAATAATAATAATAATAATATCACGTCCAAATATATGAAATACTTTGACGTATATCATCACCAAGACGAACTGCTTTGAATTTAATAGAATAATGAATAGTATACAGTACTATGATCAACCTTGTGGTCTTATAGTACTTATTTGTCACTTTTTAGAGTTATAAAGTAGCTCCAAAATAGCAGTTACGTTGTAGGAACTATATGTGATACTTATCTGCACTTAACTCACTGCAAGTTATTAAATATGCAGTAATAGTTTACAGTGAAAATTACGTTTGAATGGCCCATAACCAATTCTTGAAAGTTACTCAATAATCACTGGACACTAAAATAACTATTAACTAATTTTTAAATATAGGCTATATATATATATATATATATATATATATATATATATATATATATATATATATATATATATATATATATATATATATTTATTTATTTATTTACAGAATATTGGACGTTACATTATGTTAAATAAAATTCTGATAACTGTTAAAAATAATACTGTGTACTCAGCAACACAAAAATATGAAATTAATACGTAAATATATTTATTTTATTAGGTAAGTAATTGTTATGGAGTAAATGTTTGTTAAAGATATGTATTGAGATGGTTTTATTATTTTCTCATCTGTCATTATTATATTTCACAGAAAAGTTGTCAGGGTTTTAATTTTTGTACATTGCTAACGTTGAAATAGTCAGTGTTGCCTATGTACAATAGCTGTAACACTGTAGGTATTAAAACTATATGACAGTGAAATGGTCTAAACATACTGGTAGCATTCATATACAACCAACAACTGACAGAAAAATAGTTTTGAAATGTACAAAATAAGGAAAAAGCTACATAATAGTCCAAATAGTGCAGGTAATGGGACTTTGACTTGTAAAAGGTCAAATAGAAACAAAATTTGGTAGCATGGTAGACATAGGTCTCCTGATGGCACCATCACCTATGGACCTATGTCTACGATATCGGAGGGGGGGGGGTGCTCGTTCAAGCTCAGGTGTGAGGTGCTGTACCTCAAGGGTGGTGTGGAAGCGAGTTGGAAGTAATATATTTTATATTATGTATGCAAAAATCCGATCCGATAGGACTTGAACCTTGACGAAGTTCTAGTGCAAACTAGAACGGGTGTGTCGGCTTGCGCGTTTTAATGATTTAAGGAGCCGTACCATAGGTTTAACCATAGTGGGAGGGTCCTTATTGAAAAATCAGACTAAGACAAGTCCCTGAAGGAGGGCAGCAGCTCTTTCAGTAGTCATAGTGGCAGAAACCGTGGGGGTTGGTATGGTGCTATGACACACATGACTGCGATGTGGAAGGCAAGAGGAAACCACCATATTATAATCCTCAGAACAGCTAGCAGAAAGCTTATCCTAAATTAATGATGGCGTCTCCTGGGACAAAAAACTCCGGAGGTAAAATAGTCCTCCGTTCGGATCTCCGGGTGAGGACTGTTCCGGGAGACGTGATCGAGTGCAATAATAATAAGAAGTGTAGCATTTCACGAGTCGGAGCGTGGAATGTCAGAAGCATGAGACAGGCAGGGAAGCTAGAAAATCTGAAGATAGAAATGGATAGATTAGGATTAGATATAGTAGGTATAAGTGAGATGCGCTGGCCGGAAGTAGGAGATTTTTGGAGCGGTGACTATAGGGTAATACACACAGGATCGGTAAATGGAAACGCGGGAGTAGGGATCATTATGCGGAAGACCGCAGGACAGTGTGTAGATAGCTACCTACAATACAGCGAGAGAGTAATGATGGTTAGGTTAGATTCGAAGCCAGTGGAAACAGTAATAGTGCAAGTATACATGCCTACTTCTAGCCACAGTGAGGAAGAGTTAGAAGCCGTTTATTCGGACATAGAGCAGGTAATAGTATTTGTGAAGGGTCATGAAAATTTAATAATAGTAGGAGATTTTAACGCAGTCGTAGGTGAGGGGAAAGAAGGAGAATTTGTAGGTCCTTATGGATTAGGAAACAGAAACGAGAGAGGTAGCAGACTGATAGAATTCTGTGAGAAGCACAAGATGGTAGTCGCGAACACATTGTTCAAGAATCACGTTAGGAGGCGGTACACATGGAAAATGCCAGGAGGGATAGACAGGTATCAATTAGACTACATTCTGGTTAGGAAGAGATTTAGAAATCAAGTAAAAGACTGTAAGAGTTATCCAGGAGCAGATGTAGACAGCGATCACAACTTGGTAGTCATCAAAGCTAGATTAAAGTTCAAAAATCTGAAAACCCGGAAGGTTAAGAAACGTATAAATGTAGACATATTGAGGGATCAGAATATGAAAGATAAGTTCCAGGAGAAAACAGATCAATTAATAAATAAAACGAGTAAGAACGAAATCAAGAATGCAGAAACTGAGTGGGAGGTTATCAAGAATAGTCTAGCTTCCGCGGCTACGGACGTTTTAGGACACGATAAAAGGGAAGCTAGGAAGCCCTGGATAACGGACGAATTCTTAAACTTAATGCAAAAGAGACGAGGCTACAAAAACAGACGAGACCAAGAAGGACTGAAAACGTATAAGTCAATAAAGTGGGAAATCATTAGAAAATGTAGAAAAGCGAAAGAACAATGGATAGAGGATAAATGCAAAGAAGTAGAAGATAAGTTGCAAGTAGGTAAGACCGATGAGGCTTACAAAATAATTAAGAGGAACTTCAGGGATATAGGAACAATAAGTAGAAACGTTAGGAGTCAATCGGGGGACATACTGATAGGAAGAGAGGAGAAAGCGGATAGATGGAAGCAGTACTTAGGAAATTTATACGAGAGATATTAGAGGAAGAATCTAGCATCGATAGGGAAGATGTAGGAAAACCTATATTGAGAGAGGAATTTGAAATAGCACTAAGGGGGCTAAAGAATAATAGAGCGCCGGGTGTAGATAAAATACAGGCGGAAATTTTGAAATGTGCGGGACAGAAAGTAGTAAATAGGATGTTTGAACTGGTAAAATACATATACGAAACGGGCGAGATGCCGGAGGATTATAAGAGGAACATTATCGTTACTATGCCGAAAAAGAGAGGAGCCGACAAATGCGAGAACTTTAGAACGATTAGCCTAACCTCCCATGCGTCAAAAATCTTAACTAGAATAGTGCAGAAGAGGATGGAAAATAGAGCGGAGGAAATACTAGGAGAAGACCAATTCGGGTTTAGGCGAAATAGGGGAACTCGCGAAGCTATTCTGGCGCTAACAGTAATGTTAGAGAAAACAATAGAAAAAGGAAAAAATGCTTATATAGGATTTGTAGATTTAGAAAAAGCTTTTGATAACGTAAGATGGGAAAAAATGTTCGAGATACTAAAGAGCGCGGGAATGAAGTATAGAGATAGGAGAGTAGTACACAATCTATACATAGAGCAAACTGCTGTTATAGAAGTAGAAGGGGAAAAAAGGGAAGTAGGTATTAGGAAAGGAGTAAGACAAGGATGTACGCTATCACCACTAATTTTTAATCTGTACATCGAAGAGACGATTAATGTGGTAAAAGATAGAGTGGATTTCGGGATTAAAGTACAGGGACAGAAACTAAAAATGCTGAGATTCGCGGATGATATAGCAGTATTAGCATCTAGTAAGGAGGAACTAGAATCAGCATTGAACGAAATGGAGGCAGTGTTGACGGAATGAGGGTGAATAAAAACAAAACTAAAGTGTTAGTGTGCAGAGGGCGCGAGAGCAGAGCAAAAACGAAAGTACAAATTAATGATGAAAGATTGGAGGAAGTTAAAGACTTCACTTATTTAGGAAGACAAATAAATTGGGATGGAAGAAGCGATAAAGACATAAAACAAAAAATAGCGCAGGGTCGAGTAGCTTTTAACAAAAAGAAAGCACTTTTATGCTCGGGGGTAATAAACTTAGAAACAAGGAAGAGATTTTTGAAAACATATGTATGGAGCACGGCACTATACGGCTGCGAAACCTGGACGGTAGGGGAAGCAAGTAGGAAGAAATTAGAAGCTTTTGAGATGTGGTGTTACCGAAGAATGATGAAAATATCATGGACTGATAGGGTTAGAAACGAAGAAGTATTGGAGAAAGTCGGCGAAAAAAGAAGTATGTGGAAAAACTTAAAGAAGAGAAGAGATAGAATGGTACGCCACTTGCTGAGACATGGGGAAATAGTCCGCGATATTTTGGAGGCAGAAATAGGAGTGAAGAAAGGCAGAGGTAGGCCTAGATTAGACTACTGCTCGCAAATAGCAAGGGATGTAAGTTGTAGCACAATTAGCGAAATGCGTAGGTTAGCACAAGATAGGAGAAGCTGGAGGTTAGCGTCCAACCAGTCTTAGGACTGATGACCTAATGATGATGATGCAAAAATATAATATATATTTTTGTATATATGTTATTTTAATTATCCATATTGGACAATTAAAGAATCCACATTTCTAAGTAGGTTGCGTCGTGCTTCAATAAACCATATCATTCGTTGTATACAACCAAACTTTACAAATCAATCTTTCATAAAAAAAATATTGAGAAATTGTTTGCAGTCGATTTTCGTACTAATCCATTATGAAAATGTAATTCTGTTGAAAATTGTAAATCAATCTCCAAATTTTACGCGCCGTATCTCGAAAACTATTGGTCACAGATAAACATTAATTATTATGAAGATTAGAAAGATGCAGAATTTTATAATTTACATTCCTTATTTGAACATTTTTTCGATATCATATCAAATAACGGCGCTATTCCTCAAAAGGTGCGGCGATGCACAGTTCTCCACCCCTCACCCATAGAGCGGCACGCCTCCGAAGTCGAAACCTTAGGTGTATTCTGGGGGCGATTATGTCTACCATTCTACCAAATTTCATCTTGGTCACACCTTTTGCAAGTCTACCCTTTTTTTGTACCCATTGCCTGGGCTAAAAAAAGTTCCATTAAAGTCGCGGTGCCTACTATGCTTTGCCATCTCACGTAATTATGACGTAAAGGTAGTTGGCGCAACGTAACAGGCACGTAAAAATTAGACTCCATTTTAGTTTATTATCCGTAATAATAGTAATAAAGCTTTGACATTGACCTTCCCTTTCTCAACCGTTCCCAAGTCTCAAAGGGGGAGTTCGGCTTCTCTCCTCGAGCATGGATATGTTTGTTCTCCATCTACGTATAATCTTCCTTTTTTCAGCTTGAGGGCTTAGGGGAGGGAGGTGGATTTCTGTGTGACCAAACTTTAAAATATACAGCATATCTAGTCTATCAAGTATCATACACTTCTCTAATTTATTTAGGTAACTAAATGCTAGTTACGTTGTTGACTTTGTGGTATATAGTCAAATCATTCAAGAACCTTGAACGTAAAATATCCGATTCAATAGACGAATATTTTCTAAAGAATTTGTTATGGTTTGTATTTTTTTGTCGATATTGCAAATGTTACCATGGAGATTATTTGATAATGAGAACAATCGTATCTTGAAAATAAATCAGGGAATATGCTAGTTAAGTTTTTTTGGGGTTTTGCACATTGTACACATTTTCGTGGTACGAATATTTTTTAAATAATTTTTTATTTTAATAAATTAATAGAGAACTGCGTGTGTGGATGAATGTGAAAGTATACTCGCATACGAGTATATTTTTTCAGAGAAGTGGTTTTGTCTTATTTGATTTAGATATATTTCTGTTGGTAGATTCAAGACTAGCAATGATTTTGCTCATCAATATAGTATGAAGTATTTAAAAAAACATTCTTCGAATTATTATGAACTTGTGAGCTTTTGAATTTTGTTTTGTAGTATATGCTTTGCTGTGTATCTCCTTTATTTATTAAAATTATTATATAGTTGTTGATTAAAGTTTGATAGCTTTATGTATAGTTAAATAAAATATTAAACTGGGTTATAACAAAATATATACAGATACAAATCGAGAACTATCGATAGTATTATTATATATATTAATAGATTTAGGCTACTAGTTGATTGGTTTTATAAACTACTGATATTTTTCAATATTTAAAAATGATTAATTTACAAACAGCCCTTTGCAGAAATAAATACAGCCGGAGGGCCTTGTCTTAATTTTTATTAGATTATTACAGTAATAGAATCAAATTTTTATTAATTTTTACTTTGAATTGAGAATCGTATCGTCTTGTTCTAACAGGATAAAAAAATACAATGACGAAATAATAAATTGAATTTATAGAATTCATATGTGTGACTCTATTTATCACATTGCTTCAATTGCATACACTGTTTTTCTACTGGGCGTTTTTGTTAAGGGAAGTGTAACCGTTTTCACCTCAAAAATTTATTTTTTTTCTTTTTCTGAAACTATAATAATTTCTGTATTGATTGATGTTAGTCCCATGAAAATCTGAACACTATAAGTGCTCTAAACACTTTTTTCTAAATAACAAAGTGACCTACTCATAGTCATTGGTGTGATGATTCAATAATCTTGATATCAATAGCTCTTCTAGGCAAAATATATGTATAAAATGATAAACAATATTGTTGAATAAAGTACATATTACACAAAATTTACAAATAAATTATACATGATCTTTAAAAGCCCCCTCGCAGCATATGACGAACCACTCGAAATCATCTTCCAACTTCTTCCCAGCTCTGCTCCTTTTTCTTCTTTTCTGCACTCCACTATACGCGGAAAATTAATATAATCGTGTAAAGGAAAATTGAAAAAACAAAATATTTTTTGGGTTTATTTTTCGTTTTTCTGCCTAAAAACTAAAAAACTGTTGTGTCGTTGGCATTGTCGTGGGATTTTATTCTTGTTAGCACGAAAACTCAACTAAATAGTGTCGGATCGATCAGGTTTTGACTGATTCTGATCGGGGTCGTTTCCCAAACGACACCTATTGATTTTGAGGTGGATAGAACACACTCTACCATGTACATGGGTCATAAGAAAGTACAATAGTGGACTATTTGAGAAATTCTGTTTGTTAGCACGATCACTCAATTACATCGTGTCGGATCGATTGAGTTTTGACTGATTCTGATTAGGAACGTCTCCCAGACGACATCTATTGATTCTGAGGTGGATAGGACACACCCCACCCTGTCCATGGGTCATGAGAAAGCACGATGATGGACTATTTGAGAAAAATTTAAAAAAGTACAACTGTTGCATAAAACACATGTTCTGCATTTATGTGTTGGATTATTCTTTCTCGGCCAGTCAATTTCGTGATAGAGATGTTCTACGTGCGGAAAAGTCCGTTTTAAAGTCTTAAAACTGTTTATTTATTTCTTCTTTGCTTCTTATTCAATTACAATTTTTTTTATCCTTCATTTTTTCATATCAAGGCTACTGAGAGTAATATAAACTGAGGAGTAAGAAAGTGATACTGTAAAATCACCAGAGAAACATCTTTACTGGGAAATCCATGGGGAATAAATACCCTGGATCTTTACATTGAACAGGTATTTTTAGGATGATACACACTCGAGTTATAAGAAAATATCGATTTCATAAATATATAATATCGATGGTTTCATTTAAGTTTCGATCAAAACCGGATATGAAAACGTCGCAAATATGAACTTTTTCAGAACAACCCTTCTCCTGAAGTTGCATTTTTTTTTGGTTTTCAGAAGAGATTTCTCAAAACCGATTGATTACATTAATTTGAAACTTATAGTTAGTGTAACTATATAAAATACAAATTCAGAGCTTATGGTTTTTAACCATACTATTCGGAAACTGAGAAAGAAAATGTTGAATATTAAAAAATGGTATCTTTTGCAGCTATATATCCGGCCACCAAAAATTACTAAACCAAAATTTTAAAACTTTAGAGGCTCTGATTTTACAGTAGGCTATTCTGTACAATATGAAAAAGAATCAAGCAGAAATATCCATTAAAAGTTGAGAAAACGATCCCGAAAAGGGACCACTCTTCCCATAAGGATAAAGAACCATCACCTATCAATAACCGGTGTATCAGTTCAAGTGCTCACTACTATTTAGCTCTTCATCGAATAGAATTGACAAATCACTTTTAAGTTTGTAGAATAAAAATATGAAGAATTAAATAGCAGTATTTGTACTGTTTGAAGGTTATACAAAATATATTGCTCATCCTTTATTCATACTGGAGAACTAGTCAGTACCACTCACAAAGCATCTACTTATTCATCTTTTTGAATTAGGGAATTAACTTCATTTTCATCTGGATCATCTAATCTCCGGAAATCCGTTTTGTCTTGTCTAAAATTATATTGGGAGTACTAATCAACATTTAGTTTTTTAAAAGCTGAACTGCACGAATTTTTAGTCATTTTCATGTAGGAAACAAAATTGATAGAAACAGCTCATGCCCATTAAAATGACATTATTTCTACTATTTTAAGCTTACATAAATTATTTATATTGACCGATTTATGCGAAATGACAGGGAACATTTAATTTGAATTTTAAGTGAAAAGGTAAATAACGGAGTTAAAGAAGATTAACAACTGTTTTATTACAACAAAAATAACAAATCGACAACAGTAATATGAATACTTTCTAATTTTCAAATAAGGACAAGTGTTCTTTAGAATTCGACATATTATTTCGAATTAGATTTCGATTACGTAAATCATCACTAATTACGCCATGGCGATTACGCCATCACTAATATAAATTTTTTTAAACTTGCCCAGAAGCTGATAGAAAGAATTAATGACAGCGAAATCATCACATCCCACAAAACAATTTCTTCCATGCTGATTCTCTCAAGTAGGGAGAATCAGCATCTCCGGAATCATCATAAATATTCTATAAGATGTGAGCCTTCCATCGCAAGATGTGAAGGCGTCTACAAGATGTGACCCTCATCTGTCAAATGTATACTAGCTTACACTGCACTGACGAGACCCAAGATAAGGTCGAAACTGCTCTGCAGTTAGCGATATCTTGAGATAGGTGACACTTTGCATCTTCCTTGGGGTTTTCGAACAATATAAATCTCTGTATTTTAGTGTTAGACTCTGTTAGACAAAATACGGCAAATTTCGCCATTTAATTCAGCGCTCGTCGATGGAATATAGCCAGGAGAATAGCTGTTTTGGCCTAATTTGTTAGTCATATAATCATATAAGGCATTTGCAGATGAGGTGCAGTATAATAATCTTCTTACTTCAGTAGTATCATAAATATTCTCTGGTAGCGTCAGCGTCGATAACTGTAGTTCTTAATCCCACCCAAGGACATACCACCTAACAGTCCTAGCACAAGAGTTTGATGTTTAACGCATTTGTTGAACGATTATATCAGTATTGTGTATTTACGCCACCTACTTGCGAATGGTGGAACCACAAGGTTTTATCGAAGGTAACGTAATTCTACATTAGTGGCGCCTGAACATTTTTCTTCGTAAGCATAATTATGGCATGCGCTTTATTACAATCCGGCCATATTTTCTATATTATGTAGTGACCTAATTATCCTTACCATTTATTTATTTATTTTGCAGTTTTAAATGTGATATATGTATGATATGTCTCCAAAGGATATTAACTTCGCATTTTAATTGATTCTATTACCTATTAATTATCGACATTTACATACATATACCAGTTATATTCAATGACAGTAATATTTTTAATTATTACGTAGTGATAACTTGTTAATAAATGGTAGTATGTACGTGTAACATTTACTACTGGATCTTACTAAATTGTTTACAAGGTTATGTTAAGAACACTATTCCACATATTTCAACAAACAAATAGACAGATATAAGATAATAGATAGATACAGTTGTGTGCAAAAAAATAGCAGTGCACTTATAATTGAAAACATACTTCAAATTCTCGTCATATATCTTGAGGTAGGTAAGTGGAATCTAAGAGTGAGAAGAGGTACTTGCAGATTACTATTGCAGACAAATGCAAGATTATGAAAAGTCAGCTGTTTATTGTATAAAGTCCATGTCACTCTTGTGTAAAATAATAGCAGTGTCTGCAAGAATCAATATTTTATTGGTCTGTATTATCGATTGTATTACCAAACTACATTAAAAAGGTAAGTACTAGTATTTGTAGGTATGGTCAACTATATGCAGTTAATAAATGTATAGGTTTTAGAAGTAATAATGGGTCGTGTCAGACATTGTACAAAGGAGCAGCGACAAACAATAATAAATTTTCTAATACTAATATACGTAATAATACGTTCAGCACAAAAAGATCCTTTTGCAACATCTTCGACAATTAAGCAGGAACTTGGACTTTCAGTACACACTTCTACTATTAGATGACTGGATTGCTGGAATCAAAACTAATGAGTAGAAGCCCACGGAAAGTGCCACAGTTAACAGCAAAACATGGTTCCCGCTGATTCAAATTTGCAAAAGAGCATGTTGAGTGGCCCACGTCCAAATGGCCAAACATCCTATGGAGCGATGAAACGAAAATTATTTTATACGGTTCGCCGAGACGCCGAATGTATGTTCACAGACCACCAAAGTCAGAATTCCGACCACAGTACACTGTAAAAACAATAAAACATGGTGGTGCGAGTATTATGGCATGAGGTTGTTTTTCTTATAGAAGCGTAGGACCTATTTACCAAATTAAAGGTATCATGGATCAATATGCTTATGTCAATATATTACAGGATGTTATGTTGCCTTACGCGGAGGAACAGATGTCTTTGAAATGGTGTTTTATGCAGGACAATGATCCCAAGTATACCAGTAAAGGTGTTCGGGGATGGTTTGCTGCTTACCGCCAATAGCGTTGAGATTCTGGACTGGCCAGCAAATTTTCTAGATCTCAACCCCATAGAGAATCTGTGAACAGATATAAAAAAGGCTGTCTTTGAAAAACATCCAACTATGAAGACGAATTTGTGGGAAGTGGTAAGAAATGCATGGTTCGCTGTTCCTGTAGTTCGCTGTCAAAATCTAATTGATTCCATGCCTCGCCTCTGTAAGGCAGTAATAGCTAATCGTGGTTATAACACAAAATATTGACGTTAGGGTATATTTAGCTATTATTTTTATTTATTTTTTAATTATTTCATTCTTTTATAATACTGCTATTTTTTGCATACCTGAAATTTGTATCTTTTCCTTATTATAATTTTTATTATTTTCCACTTGATTTATTTTTTTATTGCTAATTTATACTCCTTCACATAGCACTGGAACAGATATTCACTCTTGCGTAAAGGAACATGTTAGTTCCTGCCAGTCTGATTTTTAATATTCTATTCCTTTTAGGTCCTTATGGATTAGGAAACAGAAACAGGAGAGGTAGCAGACTAATAGAATTCTGTGAGAAGCACAAGATGATAGTCGCGAACACATTGTTCAAGGATCACGTTAGGAGGCGGTACACCTGGAAAAGGACGCCAGGAGGCATAGACAGGCATCAGATAGATTACATTCTGGTTAGGAAGAGATTTAGAAATCAAGTAAAAGACTGTAAGAGTTATCCAGGAGCAGATGTAGACAGCGACCACAACTTGGTAGTCATGAAAGCTAGATTAAAGTTCAAAAATCTGAAAACCCGGAAGGATAAGAAACGTATAAATGTAGACATATTGAGGGATCAGAATATGAAAGATAAGTTCCAGGAGAAGACAGATCAATTAATAAATAAAGCGAGTAATGACGAAATCAAGAACGCAGAAACTGAGTGGAAGGGTATCAAGAATAGTCTAGATTCCGCGGCTACGGACGTTTTAGGACACGAGAAAAGGCAAGCTAGGAAGCCCTGGATAACGGACGAAATCTTAAACTTAATACAAAAGAGACGAGGCTACAAAAACAGACGAGACGAGGAAGGACTGAAAACTTATAAGTCAATAAAGTGGGAAATCATTAGAAAGTGTAGATAAACGAAAGAACAATGGATAGAGGATAAATGCAAAGAAGTAGAAAATAAGCTCCAAGTAGGTAAGACCGAGGAGGCTTACAAAATAATTAAGAGGAACTTCAGGGATATAGGAACAATAAGTAGAAACGTTAGGAGTCAATCGGGGAACATACTGATCAGAAGAGAGGACAAAGCGGATTCAAAAAGATGGAAGCAGTACTTAGGAAATTTATACGAGGGTCAGGAATTAGGGGAGATATTAGAGGAAGAATCTAGCATCGATAGAGAAGATGTAGGAAAACGTATATTGAAAGAGGAATTTGAAATAGCACTAAGGGGGCTAAAGAACAATAAAGCGCCGGGTGTAAATAAAATACAATCGGAAATTTTGAAATGTGCGGGACAGAAAGTAGTAAATAAGATGTTTGAACTGGTAAAATACATATACGAAACGGGTGAGATGCCGGAGGATTATAAGAGGAACATTATCGTTACTATACCGAAAAAGAGAAGAGCCGACAAATGCGAGAACTTTAGAACGATTAGCCTAACTTCCCACGTGTCAAAAATCTTAACCATAATAATGCAGAAGAGGATGGAAAATAGAGCGGAAAAAATACTAGGAGAAGACCAATTCGGGTTTAGGCGAAATAGGGGAACTCGCGAAGCTATCCTGGCACTAAGAGTAATGTTAGAGAAAACAATAGAAAAAGAAAAGAATGCTTATATAGGATTTGTTAGATTTAGAAAAAGCTTTTGATAATGTAAGATGGGAAAAAATGTTCGAGATACTAAAGAGCGCGGGAATGAAGTATAGAGATAGGAGAGTAGTACACAATCTATACAAAGAGCAAACTGCTGTTATAGAAGTAGAAGGGGAAAAAAGGGAAGTAGGTATTAGGAAAGGAGTAAGACAAGGATGTACGCTATCACCACTAATTTTTAATCTGTACATCGAAGAGGCGATTAATGTGGTAAAAGATAGAGTAGATTTCGGGATTAAAGTACAGGGACAGAAACTAAAAATGCTGAGATTCGCGGATGATATAGCAGTATTAGCATCTAGTAAGGAGGAATTAGAATCAGCTTTGAACGAAATGGGGGCAGTGTTGACAGAGGAATACGGAATGAGGGTCAATAAAAACAAAACTAAAGTGTTAGTGTACAGAGGGCGCGAGAGCAGAACAAAAACGAAAGTACAAATTAATAATGAAAGATTGGAGGAAGTTAAAGACTTCACTTATTTAGGAAGTAAAATAAATTAGGATGGAGGAAGCGATAAAGATATAAAAGAAAGAATAGCGCAGGGTCGAATAGCTTTTAACAAAAAGAAAGCACTTTTATGCTCGGGGGTAATAAACTTAGAAACAAGGTAGATATTTTTGAAAACGTATGTATGCAGCACGGCACTATACGGTTGCGAAACTTGAACGGTAGGGGAAGCAAGTAGGAAGAAATTAGAAGCTTTTGAGATGTGGTGTTACCGAAGAATGATGGAAATACCGTGGACTGATAGGGTTAGAAACGAAGAAGTATTGGAGAAAGTCGGCGAGAAAAGAAGTATGTAGAAAAACATAAAGAAGAGAAGAGATAGAATGGTAGGCCACTTGCTGAGATATGGGGGAATAGTCAGCTATATTTTGGAGGCAGAAATAGGAGTGAAGAAAGACAGAGATAGGCCTAGATTAGACTTCTGCTCGCAAATAGTAAAAGATGTAGGTTGTAGCACAATTAACGAAATGCGTAGGTTAGCACAAGATAGGAGGAGCTGGAGGTTAGCATCCAACCAGTCTTAGGACTGACGACCTCATGATGATGATTCCTTTTAGAACTCTCCTGCACTGCTATTTTTTTGCACACAGTTGCAATTGCAATCGTATAATAATTGTGGCGTTGTGTATAAATGGCAATAGATTTAGCTAAAGGATAGCATCAAATATTGTATTTTAAGATGTATTTAAGACGCTGAAAGTCATTTTTATGTCAGTACTTTAAATTCTAGGTAGAAAATTTGTAGACAGTTAAGTGTTACCTACTTTGCGAGTTGCTGTTTCATTCACAAGGAACTCAGTTTATTTTTGTATTCATTTATTTTTAAATCTGAATGTGATAGTAATTTTGAAAATATGTTTTGATTGAAGATTTAATTCACAAAGGACTCATTTATTAAATCTTAGTTTGATTGGAAATATGCAAGTTCAATTGTTGTCATTAACATTATGCAAGCGCAAACAGATACCGCGTTATTCTAAAAAACTCAGAAATCAGAATGACTAAAGTTGATTGAAAAACGTACAAGCTTGTCAAGAATAGGAAAAAGTGTAATGTTCTTTATGTATGCGTAGAAGAAAGAGTGAGGCAGTATTCGGAGAGAAAAGGTTGCACTTTACATGCGGCCAGATTGAAGGCTCTGTTTACATTCGATACACTCGATATTCAACTTTTTGAATATCGGTGGAATATCGACTTTCGCAAAGGCCTCAATACGAACCAGGCTATTTACTGTGCAATTCGTAGGCGGTTCGATATCGCAGTTTTTAGACTTGTCCTTATTCTTGACGACCTGTATTTATGTAAATACGTCTTAAAAACTCCATTGTCATATTCCTTTTATTTAAAAATTTCCTAAATCAATCTAGAAACACAGGATAATAAATCGCTAATACCATAAAAATAACGAATTACTAAAAAGTTTCTTCAATACATTGGAAAGGCTTTGCTTTAAGTCATACTTTTAGTATTATTATTTTTAACTTTATATATTGATAATATGTTGAATTTGTTTGACAACATGCATTCTTAAAAGCGGTTCTATTAGATCACTAGATGTCTTGTATCATGTTTGCTGTGTACATTGGAATTTGTTAATTGGACAAATTGTTGTGCGCGCACTAATTGAATCGAGTAGGTGCAGGTATGTTAAGGGTAGAACCTAATATGTTTTTAAAAACTTCTCTCTTAGGAGCATGAGTTGTACCCTCGGCTCAATAATAATTATGATAATTTAGGCTAAGATATGGGCGAAATTAAAAGGAGTTACTCAGTATATTTTTAAAAATGTAATAGTTTAACTTTCATTCACCTAGCGACTTTCTCCAAGTCCTAAACAGGTGGTTTATAATTTCAAGCTAGTCATATCAAATCGGATAAATCTTGTATAATATAAACAGTTTTAAAACCTTAAAACGGACTTTTCCGCACGTAGAACAACTCTGCCTCGAAATTGAGTGGCTGAGAAAAAATAAATCAACACATAAATGCAGAATATGTGTTTTATGCGACAGTTTTACTTTTTTCAAATAGTTCACCCTCGTGCTTTCTCATGATCCATGAACAGGGTGGGGTGTGTCCTATCCACTTCAAAATCAATAGATGTCGTCTGATAGACGTCCCTAATCAGAATTAGTCGAAACTCGATCGATCCGACACGATTTAATTGAGTGATCATGCTAACAAACAAATTTCTCAAATAGTCCACCATTGTGCTCTCTTATGACCCATGAACATGGTAGAGTGTGCGCTATTCACCTTAAAATCAATAGGTGTCATCTGGGAGACGTCCCCGATCCGAATTAGTCAAAACTAGATCGATCCGACATGACTTAGTTGAGTTATCGTATTAACAAAGCAAATTTCTTAAATAGTCCACCATCGTGCTTTCTCATGACCCATGGACAGGGTGTGGTGTGTCCTATCCACCTCATAATCAATAGGTGCCGCCTGGGAGACGTCCCCGATCAGAATTAGTCAAAACCCAATCGATTCGACACGATTTAGTTGAGTTATCGTGTCAACAAAAAAGATTCTCAAATAGACCCAAGGGAGGCAGTGGTGTGTGTGTTATCCACCTCAAAATCAATAGGTGTTGTCTGGGAGACGTCCCCGATCAGAATCAGTCAAAACCCGATCGAACAAAGAAAAATTTTGTTTTTCACTTTTTCTTTACACGATTACATTACTTTTCCGCTTATAGTGGAGTGCGGAAAACTAAAAGTAAAATGCAAACCAATCGTCATATGAGATCCTGATAAACTGAATACCGTTATTTCAGACAAAATAAAGTGTTATTCTCCCAAGACCAAAACTTATTAATTAATGCCTATGTAAAACAACGCGAGGCCAAATTTGAAATCGTGCTTTACGATCCAGTGAAGGACATCTTAATGGCGGAGATACTTAATTAGTTACTTTCAAGGATAATAAAGCGCAATCATTTAATTGAACATGAATGAAACGCTTTATTTTGAATAAAGAATAAATCAAGTAATTTAACGATTACTCAGAAGAGCCTGGTATTAAAGTGTTGATTAAAGTTTGAATCGATTCTGCATGTAAGTAGGCGTTTCATGACGAATGTATAAAAAATGTAACTGTCGTCTGTGTCTCACGTTCGGCCTATACATTATTTATGATGCCGGCAGTTTTGGGTGGGTATATTACATGGGACGGTTAGCAAAATTAGAGAGATGTGAGTTGTCGCAATAGTCACCATAAACTGATACCTAGTTGTAAGTAAACTTATTTTTTTAATATTATTCTATATTCGACGACAGCAAAATAGTGGTCTAATGTAATAAGATCTCTAATGCAGAATATATCAGATCTATAATGCAGAATATACCAGGTATGTAAATATGAAACCAGAATTTGCCCATAGATGGACTAGCTGCTAATGTAATTACCGTCATTTTCTTGTTTTGACATCTGATAAAGGTTTTTATTTCACAACAATACAAGTTTTATACAACAACATCGTTTTTAATAGCGTTGAACATGTCGAATGTTGTACCTGGAAACTACGATTTAAGGACAACATTGATTTTCTATTACCATTTGAAGAAAACTGCTGCAGAATCACATCAAATGCTTGTCGACGTCCACGGTAAGCATGCTCTTGGTAAATCACAGTGCTTTGGGTGGTTTAAAAAAATTCAAAAGTAGCAATTTTGACATGAAAAACGAAGAACGTGGAAGACCACCGAAAAAGTTTGAAGATAGCGAATTGCAAGCAATGTTGGATGAGAATGATGCTCAACAAGAACTCGCGGATCAATTAAATGTAACACGAGAAGACGTCCTTATACGTTTGAAAGCCATGGGAAAAATTCAGAAGATAGGAAAATGGATTCTACATGAACTGAATGAAAGACAGTAGGTGAACTGAAAAACCATTTGCGAAATGCTGCTCGCCAGGTATAAAACAGAAAGTCATTTGTCCATCGAATTGTGACTGGCGATGAAAAGTGGATACATTTCGAGAGAATCCTAAGCTTAAAAGATCATGGGTAACTCCAGGCGAACCATCGATATCGCCTGCAAAGTCAAATCGCTATGGACGGAAGACAATGCTATGGAATGTGTTTGGTGGATCAGAAGTGTGTGATCTATTATGAGCTGCTAAAACCTGGCCAAATTGTTAATATTGAACGCTACCAACAACAAATGATCGATTTGAATCAAGTTTTGTATGAAAAACGACCAGAATATCAAGAAAGGTGAACACAAAGTGATTTTGTTTTATGATGATGCGCCATCGCGCGCACCCACACACACACACACACACACACACACACACACACACACACACACACACACACACACACACACACACACACAGTGAAACCGCTCAAGGAAACGATTGAGGGAGTTAGTTGGGAAATATTTTCGCATGCGGCTTACTCACCAGGCTTGGCTCCGTCCGATTACTACTTATTTGCATCGATGAGAACACGCACTTGCTGAACAGAGCTCCACTTCTTACGAAAATGTACGAAAATGACTCGATGACTGGTTTGCCTCAAAAGAGCAAGATTTTTTTTGGCATGGAATCCACAAATTGTCAGAGATGGAAAATATATATAACTATCAATGGGCAATACTTGGAATAAAGTATTTTTTATCATTTTCATACAACAAATGTGTATTTTCTATACAAAAAAATTCCCGTTGCATATTTACATACCTGGTATATAAAATCTATAATACAAAATATAATATTAACCATAGGATAGAACTATATGAATGTCTGTCGAGCTTAATGATAAAGTTTCGCACAATATTCACAATTTTGTTATTAAATGGATTTTTAAAAGATCTGACATCTGAAATACGACAACATTATTTTCTAAAGACATTGACTAACGTAATAGATTTTATGTTTGAGCATCAGTTGCGCGGCCTTTCAAAAAAAATTATTTCATTAAGATTTCCGGGTATAGAAAAATATATACCGTTTATAGGAATTTCTTTTGCAATATCTATAAACCTAGCAAATTGGACTTTATTCTTGACAGTAGTTTTAAGTTTTTAAAAATGTACTTGTTAAACATTCAACTCTTAAGAGAGACCTACAAATCTCGATGCTTGTACCGCCAGGTGGAGTGCGAGTTTGGGTTAAGTTTTTTGCAAGCCGTGACGCAAGTAGACCTGGCTGTCACTGATTTTTTCTATGGGGTTTTAGTAAATTTAGAAAGTTTTGTATTAGTAATGGATATAATATGATGATTTATATCGGAATAATGTGTCGCCTGTTAAATAACACTTGCCTTCTATTTATATTGGAGAGTATTTAAATCACTTGCTATTTTTGTTAGAATAAAAGAGTTTTCAATTTTGAATCTCCTTTAACCTCGTTATTTACCTTTTTATTTAAAATTCAAATATAGTGTGTCTCAGTTGGGACTATAGGATTTTAATTGTGCTTTATTTGTGTCCTCTCAAAGATAGGGTGTCGATATTTATCGACTGTCATCAAGAACATTTTCATCTTGACGGATATGTGAGCAAATACTATTGTCAAATTTGGGGTGCTGAAAGTCCACACGCTGTTCATGAAAAGGATTGCATCCAGAAATGCATCATTGGGCCCTCCTTTGAAAATGAATCTATGTTATCACAGTTAATAGTGGCATATTAAACAACTTATTTTTCCACCAAATTAATGATTTGGATTTGAATAACATGTGGCTTCAACAAAACGGTGCAACGTGTCATGTAGCACGTGAAACCATAACTGTTGCATACCGAATTTTCTAATCATGTTCTCTCGCAGAATGCTGACATAAGTTGGCCTGCGAGACCATATGATTTAACACAACTGGACCTTTTTCTTTAGAATTATGCTAAGGGAAAAGTGTACGCCACTCAGCCAGCAACAGTCAATAACCTCAAAGAAAACGTTTAACGTGTTATTCAGGAAAATGGAGCCAGATTTATGTGCTCGTATTTTGTAGTGGCATCGTCTCCATTTTATGTTGAACAATAAAAAACCTCAGTTTGTCAAATATTGTTAGTTTTATTCATACATCACGTCCTATGTTTCCAAATGAGACACTCTATAAAACATTATCATTGATGCTGCACATAAAGCGGCAGTTATAAATATATAAATACTTTGTGTAAGCTTTAAATAGTAGAAATAGTATCATAAATTGGCGTGAATTGTTTTTATCAGTTTTATTTCCTAAATGAAAATGGTAAAAAATATATTCAGTTTGGATTTAGATTTAAAAAAATGTCATATCAATATTCCCAAGACAATTTTAGGTAAAACAAAACGGATTCCAAAGGATTACTTTGTTCAGATAAGGTTAAAATTAATTCCCTCTTTCAAAAAGGTGAATTAATAGATGCTTTAAGAGTGGTATCGACTAATTTTCTCCAGTAGCAATAAACAATCAGCAAAATATTTTGTATAAGCTTTTAAATAGTACAAATATTATCATCTAAATCCTTATATTTTCGTTCTACTAACTAATTGACGTAAAATATTTTAAGTTTTGGCATAAATTGTAACTTTACTATTAAAAAAAATAATTTCAGACAATTTTTTAAATATGGAAAAACGATATCCAATACAGGGGGTGTCCTATGTACCATGTATTAGAAAATGTTTTAAGAAAAATATATAAACCAAGCAAGTAGGCTATTTTTTTACAGAAATAAAAAATTAGCAAGAATAGAATCCATTAATAGTCTGGCGTTGGTTGGTAGGTGGGTAAATACTTTGAGTATAAAGTCAAACAATTTTGTAGCTGATACTTACAATTTTTGTTCGAATTCGTTGCTTTCAGACCCTCTAAATGACTTGACTTATTGAAATAGATATGCGATTTAATTGCTTAATAATGCTGGGGTACCACAAGGTTACCTACTGGATTCCATTTTATTTATTATTGACATTGTCAAAACCGTGACTTTTTCTAATCTATAATGTTACGCAGATGACATCCCATGAACTGTGATTTTCACCAAATGAAGTTTTAATTGCATGCCAAAATATAAATTTGTATCTAAATGCAATATCAATATATTCTACAAAAAAATCTTAAATTTAAATCTCACAAATGGATGATAACTTGGTTTCGTCCTAGGTTAGTGAGAAACTACACTTTAGTGTATGTAAAAAATAATATGGATGGATTTTTATTGCCTGTCGAAGAAAAAGTAAGAGATCTAAATAAACCTAGATAGTTTGATAAAGATGTTAAAGGTTCTGAGTTATGTTTAAAAAAGATCAGTTCTTATATCTTCAGTCTCGTTTAAGTATATCTCATATAAATTCTTATAGTCTTCAGACTATTATAAATTTTAAAGCAAGTAAAAAATATCTAACAGCAACATCTTTTGTACAAAATTTTGTAACGTTGTTATTTTTCCTAACTGTTCACTCTATGAGTCTACGAGATTTAGCGTCTCAACTGAATATCGACAAAGACAAAATTAGAACATGTTTCAGTCGTCATAAAATCAAGCCTTTAAACCAAAATTTTTACATACTTTGAAAAAAGGTGATGACGCAGTGAAGTAAAAGGTTAGAATATTGATATCGGGTTCAGGGAAATTGTTTAAATGGCCGGAATTTTCTACGTCAAATTTAGTTTATTGATGAGACTACATTGACCACTAATGGGGTGGTATCTTCCCAAAACTGTAGATACTGGGCTGGAGTAGGTTGGAACCTTTGGTGTGAAGATAACACTAACTTAGTTTTCCACAAAACACCAAAACACTATACACTACACTCGACAGGTGTTTCGCCAACAAAGCTGACATCATTTGGAGATGATTAAAGCTAAAACCTAAACTAAAAGGTATTGGTGTTTTGTGGAAAACTAAGTTAGTGTTAGATACTGGGCTACAGAAAATTTTCATTGGGATATTAATTAAAAACTTGCTAAAATGTGCTAAAATAAAATGAGCCTGTCGCGAAATCAGCATTCCAGAGTTGAGAAGAGTAGACAATCATAATCGTAGAAGAATGGAGAAATGTATTCAAATTATACAAAATTAAAATATTCGTTGGTTAGATTTTCACTTTTTATTTGTTAAACAACAATTGCTTAGCCAACACAGCGGCTTCTTCAGATGTTGAGTACATAGACTGAGTAAGCCGCCACTGTGTTGGTGAAACAATTATTACGTTTAACAAATAAAAAGTGGAAATCTAACCAGCGAATGTTTCAATTTTGTATAAATATGGATTTTCATCAAGTAACGACCTAATCAAATCGGTATTCAAATTAAAGGAAGATTAGCTGAAAGAGGCTACATCCGGTAATTGATTAAATTTTTTATTTGTGTGTAATGAACAATTATATCAAAAATTGATTGTTGGTTTACACTTTTGTTTTTTTACTTATTTCAATTACCAAAAGATAACTGTTTGTTTTCTTTTCTCCTAAGATGTATCTTTTTTGTCAAATCGATACTTCTATTTAATATTTTCTTTCCATTTTTATGGCATCCTAGTTTCAAAAAAGCTCTGGTCGTGCAGGAACACGAGAAATGGGCCGAGGATTGCTGTTAGGTATAGTTCAATGCCTGGCTCGAGGAGCAGTTGTTTCCTACAGCGATTATGCAATAGCCTTGCTATTCGGGAACCATTTGATAACCGCTTTGCGGTTTGGTGGTTCCTTTTTCGATTCCCGACTTATAAGTTACAGATCCTAGTAAATTGAAAAATTGAAAAAACGGGCCCCATTTGGAGAGCTGCCGTTGTATCAGTTTATTTCATAAATTTAAGTTGTTTGCCTCGAAATGTTCATCTTATATAGGACTACAACTGTTCCAAAACTCAAATCTGAATTTCAGAAACTGACGAAAATATCCATGTGTCTTCATTTAAAATAAGACACATTTCATATGTTACCAATTTGAAGAAAATGGGGATCTAATTTATTCCCATCGATAATTCAGATTCAACATTTCGATTTTACTGGGTAGAAATCAGTGGCGGCTCGTGCTATCCATATTAGGGTAGGCGATAGCGGCGTATGAGTTTCATTAAGCCTTAAAAATAGCGCCGCAGACGAGAATTTTTAAAATTTTCAAGGTCACGCGTTTTCCTGGTACTTCAGAATTTCAATGATTGAATTTCATTTATACAAAAATATAGACTTTCACAAGAATTTTTTGAACTTGATACCTCTTTGTTATTCGTGAATAATAATAGTTATTGTGGGTATAAATAAATTGGAATAAACGAAATATATTTATTGAGTATTATACCTATATTATGTAAATTGGGTTGGCAATAATACATTATTTTAGGGCGTTTTAGGGTATAGGCCTCCTCCTCCCCTCACAGCCTTCCTTAACCATCGCCATTATTGACTGACAATTACAAAGTGGATACCTACTACTTTTTATAATTTAAATTAATGCGCCTATCTTTAATTAATGAAAATTTGTTAATTATATTTTCCGTGAAGTTATCAGATTTCTGAAGTGTGCTAAATAATTCCTTTTCAATTGAAATAAGTGCAAGCGACGATAAACGTTCATTCTTCATAGAGTTCCGACTATGCGTTTTAATACGTTTTAAACAAGAAAAATGTCTTTCAACTGATGTACTTGTTGCTGGAATTGTAGCAATTAAAACAATAAGTTTAAAAACCTCTGGAAATATTCCTCGAAATTCATATTCCACAAAATATTTCAACATTGACTCGATATTTAATGTTTCAAATTGATCATCACAATATATAACCCAATATCCCCAGTAATCTCACGGCTTATTCAATGCGAAGGCGTCTTCGGATCTGCCGAAGAACGCCGATCTACTTCAGGCGCCGAATGCATCCGGCTCCAACTGCTGTTAGCTATCGATTTTCAGGCGGTGGGATGGAGAACCGAGCCTGGTCTGGTTGTTCTGTTTAGGAATAAAATGATTTAATTCGGTGTGGCGCGGCGCCGTGTGGTGGTATATATAAAGGGTGTTTACGGCACCAGCGCCGCCAACGGCGATAGATAATTTAATTAGTATAAAGTAATTATTATTAATTATATTAAATATTTCTGTATTATCAGGGACGTTAACAGTTCATTGTAATTGCGCTGTTATGAGAAATGACATAAAATTTTAAAGGTAGGCGGCGCCTACCTTGCCTACCCCGACGAGCCGCCATTGGTAGAAATTGTCTAGACCGGCGCTACTGTATAAGTGTTTATTAACCAAAATTTATGCAAATAAGTCATATAGATGCGGTAACAGGCATACTGTGGCTGAATACCGCATATCTTTAACTTGGTAAACGGAAACTTCCAAACGTTAAATTGACCATCCGTATGTCTATGCGAAGTATTTATTTAAATAGAAATTACATAAATTCATGCAGTACGAAGTGAAAGACGCTAATTGCTGCCACACAGTAAAAGTATAAAATCGCAGCATTCATGGCAAAGTAAAAGTAATCAATTGTTCGTAAAAAATGTACATTACTTTAAAAAATAATCTATTGTTGAACAACAATAGTACGTACATTTATATGCGACGTGACTTTAATTTTAATTATAAAGAGGTGTGTCCTGTACACGGTATGACAATATTTTTATTGCTTTTACGTTCAGTTTGAAATATCAATGACATTACTTTTGGTGATATTTATAAACCAATGGTATAACGAAATATTGATAAAATATTTTATCAACATATAATATATGATATTACTGGTTATTCTGTATATTTTTTATACAAATGGTATGCACTTATTTGGTTTATTGTATTTAAATAAGCCGATATAAATTATGCAGCAAGTCGCACATTACAAACGGAAAGAATTAAGTTAACAATAACTTCAATAAAGCTGTTATTCATAAGAATGTATTTTTAAACGTTTTTAGTAGGTTTTGATGAATAGAACTTCCGGTACAACGTGTGCAAAACTACAACGCACATTTTGTATCTAGTTTATTCTTCGGCTACACCATAATATTAAGTACACATTCCTGGTTCGTGATTATAATAATGACAGTTGATGAAAATAATTTCTGGAATGGATGTAAAATTTTTTTCTACGTTTACTGAATGATGCATTGTCACCAATGAAAATTGCATACTTTAAAGTTACTGAAATAATAACGTAGCATAATAATAGTAGTACCAATAACCACACGATGTTATTTATTTGTCACTTATTTTTTTTTATTATAAGTAGTTTTAAAGTTAGTTTGTAGGGACTAAAATAATAATATTTTAACGCGGTATTAAACATGCCTTGTGTATTATACAGGGTCCGGCAGAGATGTATGACGTTTTTTAAATGAGTATAACGGTTCGGAGGGGGAGGCTAATGTTTTCGGAATGGTTGGTATGTGAAGGCCAGGAGATGCCGTTTTAGTCGCTATCAAGCCGTGAACGCTTGAGCATCGTATTTTTGTTTACGATACGTTCATAGAGACCGGTCGTTCTGTTGTCGCTACGCAACGCAGGTTTCAAAATCGTTTCAATATTGGTCAAAGTCACTGTAGTGTCCCTACTTGGAACACGATTTTGAAGTGAGATATTACAATATAGGGGGCAATAACATGGAAAATTAAAGTTATTCCAGCTGAAGAGCGGAGAGTTTTCAAAAAAATTGTCGCCAATTACATGACATTATTTTTCGCTCCTAATTCTTGTTTTTTAATGTTTTTCATGTGATAACAAAATGACATCTTGTAATGAATGTTTTGAAATTAGTATGGTTATGCTTTGAAATAAAAAATAATAGAAAAAATTAAAAACAATAGTTATTAATTTTTAAAAATCGTCATGCTTCTCTGGCGGACCCTGTATAATATAATTACATCGGCAGATGCCTTTATTATACTATAGTATAACGTGAGACACCCGGTCGACAATTGTAATTTCCTAGTCTAAAGCCGGGTCCAACTTATAAAAATTTACGCCGAATGCATCCGCCGCAAATATACTTGGCGCAAATTGAAAAATATTTTCACACAAATATTTACGACGTGCGGCGTATGTCTCCGCTCCAGTTTTGCGTTGTTTTTAGTTGGAAGGGAATCCGTTTTGCTATCTTCGCTCGTCAACAGGTTGGTTCGTGTTTGTGTCCGTAATTAGTGATGGAATTAGACAAGGAATCTGTAATTTTTCTGATACAGAAGTATCAAGACCATAAATTGTTGTGGGATACTAAACATAAGTGCTATAAATATAAGACTTTCAAACAATCATTCGTGCGCCAGAAGCGTCTACATCAAGAGCCTTTATGCGGCGCAAATCCTTTGATATTCGTCAAAAAACCGACAAGGTCCCGGAGCGTGTGCGTTGAATGTGGGATAAATTTTTGCGTGCATTGTCACGTCCACACATGTCCACACGCACATACACAAAAATTTACGCTATGTATCGTATTCGGCGTAAATTTTTATAAGTGTGGACCCGGCTTAATAATTTCTTGTTTACTTCTTTATTATTACCCCGGCTTAATAATTAGCTCCTAAATAATCTCTGATTTATTCAATTTTATGCATTAGCTTTTGTTAGTTTATATTGAGTTACAATATTTTTGTGTGTTTATCTATTGTGTGAGTTTATTATAGGAAAATAATTGTAAAACCCTACTTTCAGTAATAGACTTTATCAATCTATTCCTTGTACTTTTTACTTTTCCGCACTCCAGTATACTAGCGGAAAAGTATTGTAATTATGTAAAGAAAAATGGAAAAACTTTGTTTTTTCGTTTATTTTTCGTTTTTCGGTCTAAAAACAAAAAAAAAATTGTTTTTAAAAATTTATTTCTGTGTGTGTGTCGTCGTTGTCGTAATTTATTCTTGTTAGCACGATAACTCAACTAAACCGTATTGGATCGATCGGATTTTGACTGATTCTGATCAGGGACGTCTCCCAGATGACACTTATTGATTTTGAGACACCTCACCTTGTCCATGGGCCATGAGAAAGCACGATGGTGGACTATTTGAGAATTTTTTTTGTTAGCACGATAAGTCGGATTGTGATCGGGGATGTCTCCCAGATGACACTTATGGATTTTGAGGTGGATAGTACACACTCCACCCTGTCCATGGATAATGAGGAAGCACGATGGTGGACTATTTGAGAATTGTTTTTGTTAGCATGATAACTCTACGAAACCGTATCGGATCGATCGGGTTTTGAGTGATTCTAATCGGAGACGTCTTGCAGACGACACCTATTGATTTTGAGGTAGATAGGATACACTCCACCCTGTCCATGGGTCATGAGAAAGCACGATGGTGGACTATTTGAGATTTTTCTTTGTTAATACGATAACTCAACTAGATCGTGTCGATTTGGTTTTGACTGGTTTTGATTACGGACGTCTACCAGATGACATCTATTGATTTTGAGGCGGATAGAACACACCTCACCCTGTCCATGAGTCATGAGAAAGCACGATGGTGGACTATTTGAGAAAAATTTGCCATTTTTGCATTGAACGAAAAAAAAAAACATTCGGCCTATATCATATACGAATTAATGAAAAAAAATAATTTCGTTCGATCACAAATGTATTGATACGGCACTGAAGCAGTTGCCAATGAAAAAAGTAAAAATGTCGCATAAAACACATATTCTGCATTTATGTGTTGGTTTATCTTTTCTGGGCCATTCAATTTCAAGATAGAGATGTTCTACGTGCGGAAAAGTCCGTTTTAAGGTTTTAAAACTGTTTATTTTTATATAGAATGTCATAAACATATATGGATTCTACAAAATGTGTAAGGTGTGACGATGGGGACAGACGAGACATGCACAGCTACAACTAGCAGTTTCTGTTTTCAGGTGTTTTTGATAATAATTCTCAAAGAAGTAAATGCTCGCAAATTATATACTATATGAAAGATATAATGAAAAATGTGCTGGCAGAACTAGTTTTGCCGAGAAGTGGTTACTTGTTGAGATATTAATTTTTCTGCGGGCAATCTGTTTTAGATACTCATTTGTCTTGATTTTGAGCAATGTATTATTGCAACTAAACAAGACAATTTTTCTAGATGTACCAATCAGTTCCATGTATTCTTTTGCATAGAATATTGCTAACATATGTAGATGCCACAAATGTGTATGGTGTGACGGCGGCGGGGAGAGACGAGACCTGTACAGCTACAACTAGCAGTTTCTGTTTCCAACTGTTCCTCAAAATAATTTTCAGAGAAATAGGTACTTAAAAAATATTCATGTTATGTAACACGTAATGAAAAATGAGGTGATTGCCTCAGTTTTGCTATAAAGTGGTTATTTTTTGAGATATTAATTTTTCTGCGAGCAAGATATTCTGGATTATCATTTGTCTTGATTTCTAGTAACATATCGTTGAAATTAAACAAAATATAATTTTCTAGACATCACCGTTCAATTCCTTGTAATATTTTACATAAAATATCATCAAAATACGTAAATCCTACAAATGTGTAAAGTGTAACGGTGGGGGGATACGAGACGTGCACAGTCACAACTAATAGTTTCTGTTTCCAGCTGATCTTCAAAATAATTTTCAGAAAAGTGTTTGAAAATTATATACTTTATGTAAAAATAATGAAAAGTGTGGTAGTGGACGTTTATATTTTTTGAAATATTAATTTTTCAGGGCACAAGATGTTTTAGCTTCTCACTTGTCTTGATTTTGAGTAACGTATCTTTAAAACTAAATAAGCTACATTTTTGTAGGTTTTACCAATCAATTTACAGTAATCTTTTACATAAAATATAGCATGTCTGGATCCTACAAATGTGTAAGGTGTGAGGTCGGGGAGAGACGAGACATATACAGCTACGACTAACAGTTTCTGCTTTCAGGTGTTCTTGATGTTTGAAACAATACAATGGTGCACAAATAGATGTATGAAAATTATACATCTTATGTAAAATATAATAAAAAGTGTGATAGTGGACACAGTTTTGTCGGAATATTTTTATTTTTTGAAATATCAATTTTTCGGTGGGCAAGATATTTTAGACTCTCATTTTTGTTGATTTTGAGCAACGTATCTTTGAAATCAAACAAGGTACATTTTTGTAGATTTATCAATCAATTGCTTGTACACTATTAGACATAATACTATCAGTATGCCTAGATCCTACAAATGTGTAAGGTGTGACGGCATGGCGGGGAGAGACGAAACATATACAGCTAGCAGTTTCTGTTTTCAGGTGTTCTTCATAATAATTCTCAAGGAAGTCGTACATGTTTGAAAATTATGTATCTTATGTAAAATATAATGAAAAATACGGTAGCGGACGTAATTTTGTTGGATTATTTTTATTTTGTGAGATATTAATTTTTCGGCGGGCAAGATGTTGTAAATTCTCGTTTGTGTTGATTGTGAGCAACTTATCTTTGATATTAAACAAGGTACATTTTTGTAGATTTATCAATCGATTCCTTGTATACTTTTAGACAGAATACTAACAGTATGCCTGGATACTACAAATGTGTAAGGCGTGAGGGCGGGGAGAGACAAGACATGTACAGCTACGACTAGCAGTTTCTGTTTTCAGATGTTCTTCATAATAGTTCTCAAAGAAGTAGGTATTTGAAAATTATATATCTTATGTAAAAAATAATGGAAAATACGGCAGTGGACGTAGTTTTCTTGGAATATTTTAATTTTTTGAGATATTAATTTTTCGGCGGGCAAGATGTTGTAGGTTCAAGATGATGTAGTTCTCGTGTGTGTTGATTTTGAGCAACTTATCTTTGAAATTACAAGGTACATTCTTGTAGATTTCACCGATCGATTCACTATAATCCTCTTCATATGATATCATTAACATATTCATATCCTACAAATGTGTAATGTGTGACGGTGGAGAGAGACGAGACATGTAACAGCTACAATTAGCAGTTTATATTTTCAGGTGTTCTTCATAATAATTCTCAAAGAAATAAGTATTTGGAAATTATGTAAAAAGTAATGGAAATACGGAAGTGGACGTAGTTTTGTTGAAAATGTTTTATTTTTTGAGATACTAATTTTTCGGCTGGCAATATGTTGTAGATTTTTATCTGTCTTGATTTTGAGCAACGTATCTTTGAAACTAAACAAGGTAAATGTTCATAGATCTCATCAATCGATTGACTGTAATCTTTTACATATATGTAATATCTTCAAGACGTCTGGATCATACAAATGTATAATTTGTGACGGCGCGGCGGGTAGAGGCGAGACATCTACAACTATCAGTTTTTGTTTCCAGGTGTTCTTCATAATAATTCTCAAAAAAATAGATGTCTGAAAATTGGTTATGTTATGTAAAAAATAATGGAAAATGTAATAGTGGACGTCGTTTATATTTTTTGAAATATTAATTTTTCAGCGCGCAAGATGTTTTAGCTTCTCATTTGTGTTGATTTTGAGCAACGTATCTTTAAAACGAAATAAGCTACATTTTTGTAGATTCTACCAATCAATTCACAGTAATCTTTTACATAGAATATTATTAGCATGTCTGGATCCTACAAATGTGTAAGGTGTGAGGGCGGGGAGAGACGAGACATGTGCAGCTACGACTAGCAGTTTCTATTTTCTGGTGTTCTTTATAATAATTCTCAAAGAAGTAGGTATTTGAAAATTATGTATCTTATGTACAAAATAATGAAAAATGTGGTGGTGGACACAGTTTTGTCGGAATATTTTTATTTTTTGAAATATTAATTTTTCGGTGGGCAAGGTATTTTGGACTCTCATTTGTGTTGATTTTGAGCAACGTATCTTTGGAATTAAACAAGTTACATTTTTGTAGATTTTTCAATAGATTCCTTGTACACTTTTAGATAGAATACTATCAGCATGCCTGGATCCTAGAAATGTGTCAGGTGCGATGGTGGGTAAAGACGAGGTGCATACAGTTACAAATAGCAGCTCCTGATTTCAGATGTTATTCATAATAATTCTCAAAGAAGTAGGTATTTGAAAACTTTGGATCTTATACAAATATGATAGAAAATATGAAGCTGGACGCAAATTTACTGGAAAGTGATTATTTTTCGAGATATTAATTTTTCGGTTTTGTAGATTCTCATTTGTCTTGATTTAGAGCAACGTATCTTTAAAAATAAAAAAGATAAATTATTTTAGATGTTACCAATCGATTCACTGTAATCTTCTACATGCAATATCGTCAACATGTCTAGATCCTACAAATGTGTAAGGTGTGACGGCGGGGAGAGACGAGACATATAAAGCTAGCAGCTTCTGTTTTCAGGTGTTCTTCATAATAATTCTCAAAAAGTAGGTGTTTGAAAATTATGTATCTTATGTACAAAATAATTAAAAATGTGGTGGTGGACACAGTTTTGTTGAAATATTTTTATTTTTTGAAATATTAATTCTTCGGTGGGCAAGATGTTGTAGATTATCGTTTGTGTTGATTTTGAGCAACTTACATATATCTGAAATTAAACAAGGTACATTTTTGTAGATTTCACCAATCGATTCACTGTAATCTTTTACATACAATATTATCAACATGTTTGGATCCTACAAATGGGTTAGGTATGCCGACGGGGAAAGACGAAACATGCCAATGCGATGAAATTTCTTGTTAAATATGGCTTCTCTTAATGTTATTTTCTTCTCCACAGTTGATGTCTGAAAAACAATAATTGTATGTATTCAAGTCTTGAAACTGTGCTTCTCAAGGGAAATGTTCTTCTATTCTTAATTTCGAATTCTTACGGTATAAATGACACACCAGGAGATAATATTTAGAAACTATTGGGACATCTATACGCTTTGGAGTTAATTATACGAACTGCGCATGTGAGATTTTGCTGGTAGGTGGATATAATGATAAAATGTAGTCGAGTGGCCTGTGATTTGCGAGATTTGACATCTCTTAATGTTTTATGGGAATGCGTGAAAAATAACGTTTAATCAAGACCTGTCACATTGGATGAAGTGAAATCCAAGATTAGACAAGTGGTTAGAAACCAATTACCAGAAATGTTTATTCAAAATATTTGTGTGAATGTCAAGTTGCATATAGTAAATACTTGATTGGCCTATGTCATTGACTAGTGATTAAAGCTATTCTGTAGGTAGTTTTGCTTTTTGTACTTTTACACTAAATATTTTTAAGATCCAAACGACTATCTAAATGACTATTGGACTATTTCTGTAAAAAATTTCGTGAGAATTTCGTCATCATTCATCCTCATACACATCAATGGGTATGAAGATGGACGACTAAACTGAGACAACTTAGCAAACTATATTTGCTTCTTACTTTCTGTTGCTCTTTTTCGTTACAAAAAAAAAATACTATACATAAACGCCTCTGTAACTACTTACCATAGTCACTTTTATAACATATAATATTAGTATTAATCCAATTCGAAAAAATAAGAATGGAAGTGCACTAAAAAATTTCGCAAGAATTTTAATCTACGACCTAAACATTCTGAATGGAATTGATCGATAGATTATTTTGTTTAGGGTGTATCCGCAATTCTTTCACTAGTATTATGATTACGGCAGGTCTAACGAAAACGTTTTATCTAAAATAACGATCACGATCCATTAGATTTATCGGGCAAGTAAATATATTCAGAATCAGGTAGCTCCATGATACGGTCGGAACCGGTTCAGGTGTAAATACTGCGACGAAATATAATTAATTTAAAGTAAACAATGTTATTGGTTCGGGATAAGTTGTATATAATGTCAAACGCATGTATCAAACGCATCCATCAAGGCCTGAAGCTCACTTCCTAGTATTCTACCAGGTACGTAAATATGAAACATAAATTTTTTGTATAGAAAATATACGTATATTGTATGAAAATGATAAAAAATATTTTATTCGAAATATTCTCTATTGCTAGCTATACATTTCCCCAAACTCTCTGACAATTTGTGGATTCAATGCCAAAAACATTCTTGCTCTCTTGAGGCAAACCAGTCATCGAGCTATTTTCGAACATTTTCATAAGACGTGACGCCCTGCTCAGTAAGCCCTTAAAAGCCTCAATCGTTTCCTTCACCGGTTTTGCTGTGTGTGATGGTGCATGCTGTGGTGATGGCATCATGAAGCAAAATCATTTTGTGTTCGCGCAACGCTTGATTCAAATCTTGATCATTTGATGTCGGTAGCGTTCAGTATTAACGGTTTGGCTAGATTTTAGCAGCTCATAATAGATCACACCCTTCTGATCCCACCAAATACAGATCATTGTCTTCCGTCTATAGCGATTTGGCCTTACGATGACATTTGATGTCGATGGTTTGTCTGGAGTTACCCATAATCTCTTACGCTTAGAATTCTCTAAATATATCCACAATCATAATTCAATGGAGAAGTAACATTCTTTTGTATCTGGCGTGCAGCATTTCGCGAATGGTTTTTCGGTTTTCCTACTGTCTTTCATTTAATTTATGTGGAACCCATTATCCCATCTTCTAGATCTTTCCCATGGATTTTAAACATATAGAGATGGTTTCTCGTGTCACATTTAATTGATACGCGAGGTCCTGTTGCATTTGTGAGTCATTCTCATCCAACAATACTTGCAGTTCGCTATCTTCAAACTTCTTCAGTGGTCTTCCACGTTCTTCGTTTGTCAGATCAAAATTGCCACTTTTGAACCTTTTAAGCCACTCAAAGCACTGTGATTTATCAAGAGAAAGCTCACCGTAGACTCTGACAAGTATTTTATGCGAATCTGCAGCAGTTCTCTTCAAATGTTAACAGTAAAACAATGCTGTCTGCAAATCGTAGTTTCCAGTCACAAAATTCGACATGCCCAACACTATTAAAAACCATGTTGTCGTATGAAACTTGTATTATTGTGAGATAAAAACCTTTATCGGATGTCAAAACAAGAAAATAGCGCCAATGATGCGGTATGATGGTAACTACATTAGCAGATAAGCCATCTATGGGTAAATTCTGGTTTCATATTTACATACCTGGTATACGTAATAATAAATAACCTTAATCTTGACTATCAACAAGATTTACTTCTTATTAAGTTATCTGACAAATCGCAGATTATATTATTCATTGAATACAATACGGATTATATTATTCATTAAAATATACGTATTTAATTTGACGTATCCAATACCTCAGATTAGTTACGCATTCTCTTGGTTTAATTATATAAGTATGCATTAAGTTCATGGCTAATAAGTATCTTCATCTTCATGCGTAACTCCCAAGAATATATTCGTATTTGTTTAATCTCGGTGCTGAGTTGATTAAAATAACTTTAAGTCTAACATATGTTTAACATATGATATCTGGGGTTGGTTACCGGGTGGATTGAGTAGCCTGATAACTGTCACTGCCGGTCTCAAGCCCGGATAAAGGAGGAGGGTTCCTAGGTTAGGCTAGCACCCTACCTAGAGTAAAGAAGAACACTGCTCACAGAACCGGAGCTTTGCCACTTCCAGGCAAAGATACGAAGAAAAACAAGCAAATTGCTTACATATAAGAAGGAAGAAGAAGAAGAAGGTTAGATATACCCCAAGGGTCTATTTTAGAATCTTATTATTATTTACCAACTACTTATAATAACTGTATAAAACACATCCTATCCTGAACGCACTCTGAATAGAGAGGATACACTGGGTGACTCTGTTTACGGACTTGTTTCATTTACTAGTATAACTAAAATACAGAGTAATCTTCTCGCTTTAGAGTAGAGTGCAAGGACCACTATTTATAGTTGCAAGCCTAATTCCGACCTTATCCTGCAAGGCAAAACATCATAAAGGGTGCTAAGGAAAACAAGCATTGTATTAAAGGAAATCGTTGATATGAGGAGGTGGATACTTTAGCGCACTGAGACAAATTCGAAAGGTTTATTGTTAGGACAAAAAGCAGCAACGTGAATATGTGAAACCACTCGAAATTTTACAATACAAGATTACATGTCACATAAAAATAGGTGGGGTAATAAGTGGTGACACTCCTTGATACTGCTACTACTACTATACACTTACTACTACTTGATACTACCTCGTACTAGCGTACTGATTCAAATAGAGATACTCACATAATACTTTGGGTTAAATAAGCATCTTCATCCCATATGTTATGCTAGCATTATACAATATGGAAAATGAGACTGAGAAAAAAGTATCTGTATTGAGGAACCATTAGCCGCAAATGGCTGATCTATGCAGTCAACCACCCTTCTTCAAGTTATCAACGTACCTCGTGTAATAGTTAAAGGTGTGAGAGGTTTCTGATCATCATCTGCTGCTATTATGTTGGTCAGCATAATGGCAGTTAGACAGAAGTAACACAATTGATTAGTTCTCTATCTATGTAGATTTCCTTTACAGAATCCGATAATTAGTTGCGATAATTCGAAGTAATTTTTCGAAAAACACAATTGCATATAACAAAAATATCTACAAGCAATGTAGAAGTGAAAGACGATTAAATAAATTCAAAACATGAATTGGCTTTGCCAGCTTTTGAAAATTAATACAAAAATTAATTTTCAATAGATAAGCTGGAGGTTGAACTCTCCTGTGGATTACTTTTGGATTTTAATTACAATTCTATAGCGGAGGAAAAGAATGCAGTGCAGTATGTATACTCTTCAGGTACATCAACAGCTATTTGACGAGGATTTACATTGCCTTGTTTCACTGAGAATTTTATTATATTAGTTGTTTTAATTGTTTGTGTCCAAATTTATTTCAGTATTTCATTTCTGCTAATAAATTACATTTAAATACAGTTTAAAATGTTTCAGATTTTGCAAATTGCAACTAAAACGACAAAAATAAATATTACTGGAGTAGGTTGGAATCGTTGATGTGAAGATAACACTGACTTAGTTTTTCACAAAGTACCAAAACACTATACACTACACTCGACGCATCTTTCGCCAACAAAGTTGGCATCATCTGGATATGATTAAAACTGAGTTTTAATAATCTCCAGATGATGCCTAAATAATATAGATAACTAAAAATATATGTTTTAATTTTTCAATGTTAAATCTTTTCTAACCAACTTTACTAATTGTGAGTCATATAGTATACATAGCGTGAATTCTACTTCTTTTATTAATAAAATCTCACTTTTAAACGATACAAGCAAAATCCTCCATAAAACCGCGTTAGGACATTACTTGTCTAGTTGTTTCAATTGTAATGTCATTAAGGATCGACGCAGACGATAATGAACATTCTATGCCCTCTTCCGATGATATCTATGTCAAGTGGCTTACGTAAAACGTAGATAAAAGGCAGATCCTAATAATTATTTGTGATATTTCGATGAACCGACGAAGTTCTAACTATGATGCATTTTTTGCATATTTAAAAAATCTGAAATAATTGAGACGTGTTTGTTAAATAGGATATTATATTTCATAAAACTAGTGAACTAGTGGTTCATAATACTAATACTTTCGTGCATAAAAAATATTTGAAGAAGAAAAAGAAGATTTATCTTCTGGGAAAAATAGAAATTGAAAGGTAAGATAATACATAAAAAATATATAAAGAAATAAATAATTCAGTTTTACTAATATAATATAACTTCCATTTAATTTAGAAAAAAAAAAACTGATCAGTTGGTCAAGTATCGTTCATGTGAGCCATCGTAGCGTCAACGGAGTGACTTTTTCTTAAACTCGTTCCAACGTTTTCGGCATTTGTGCGGTACTAGCAATGGGACTTTAGGGAGCAATGCCTCAACCACAAATTCTGTTTCGTGTTATGGAAAACAACGGCAGATGCAGCTTCAGCGCTTCGGGAAATTTATAAGAAAGAAATTCTAAGCCAGGCAAGAATATACAAGTGGTTTGTCCGGTATAGAAGTGGTCAAATGTCACTTGAAGATGAACTCCGTTCGGGTGGCCCCTCAACGTCCAGAACAGACGAAATATCCAAAAATACACGATTCCATTATATTTGATCATCGAATATCATCACGATCATCGACAAATTTGAGAAAATAACTATAATTTCCTGGAGTTCATGCCAAATAAACCTAACTATAGATTTGAACATGAGATGCGTCGTGGTAAAATTTCTTCCACGACTGCTTTCCGATGGCTAAAGAATCGTCTGAGGGTGTGCCAGGAATTGAAAGAATAGGCACAGACTGACCCTGATTTATTGTTAAAAGTCATCATAGGCGATGAATCTTGGTATTTCGGTATTACTTCAAAAAAAAAACAGCAGTACAGCCAGTGGAAAACACCTTCATCGCCCAGACCAAAAAAGCACGGCACGTGAAATCAAATATCCTTGTTGGTCCATGTCCAAAGTCCATGATAGTTTTTTTTCGATATCAAAGAAGTCGTTCACGTTGAATTTGTTCCTCAAGGCACCACACTGAACCAATATTACTAATCTGGAAGTGCTAATGCGATTGTGTGAAGAAATGAGAAAAAAAGGACCTGAATTGTGGAGATCGGGGAACTAGTTTCTTCATCAAGACAACAAAAAAACGACACAACAACGGTTTTGCATTCCCCTTACTCGCTCGACCTAGACCCCTGTAACTTTTTCTTATTCCGAAAAATCAAGAAAAGCCTAAAGGGGGATTGTTTTCAAGATGTATAATATATTAAAAATAAACAGTTTTAAAACCTTAAAACGGACTTTTCCGCACGTGGAACAACTCTATCTCGAAATTGAGTGGCAGAGAAAAAATAAACCAACACATAAATGCAGAATATGTGCTTTATGGGACAGTTTTACTTTTTTCAAATAGTTCACCATCGTGCTTTCTCATGACCCATGAACAGGGTGGGGTGTGTCCTATCCACCTCAAAATCAATATATGCCATCTGGTAGACGTCCCTAATCAGAATCAGTCGAAACCCGATCGATCCGACACGATTTAATTGGGTGATCGTGTTAACAAATAAATTTCTCAAATAGTCCACCATTGTGCTATCTCATGACACATGAACATGGTAGGGTGTGTGCTATCCACCTAAAAATCAATAACTGTCGTCTGAGAGATGTCTCCGATCCGAATCAGTCAAAGCCCGATCAATCCGACATGAATTTATTATTGAATTATCGTGTTAACAAAAAAAAAAAATTCTCAAATAGCCTACCGTCGTGCTTTCTTATGACCCATGTACAGGGTAGGGTGTATCCTATCCAGATCAAAATCAATAGGTGTCGTCTGGGAGACGTTCCCGTTCAGAATCAGTCAAAGCCCGACCGATCCGACACGATTTAGTTTAGTTATCGTATTAACAAAAAAAAATTCTCAAATAGTCCACCATCGTGCTTTTATGACCCATGGATAGGGTGGGGTATGTCCTATCCCGTCAAAATCAATAGGTATCGTTTGGGAGACGTCCCCGATCAGAATTAGTCAAAACCCGATCGATTCGACACGATTTAGTTGAGTTATCGTGCTAACAAAAAAATTTCTCAAATAGACCCAAGGGAGGGGGTGGTGTGTGCTATCCATCTCTAAATCAATAGGTGTCGTCTGGGAGACGTCCCCGATTAGAATCAGTCAAAACCCGATCGATCCGACAAGATTTAGTTGAGTTATCGTGCTAATATGAGTAAATGCCGACGACAGCGATGACAACGTCGACACACACACAGCAAAAAAATTTTAAAAACCATTTTTTTCTTTTAGGTCGAAAAACGAAAAATAAACCCAAAAACATTTTTTTCACTTTTTCTTTACACGATTATATTACCTTTCCGCTTATAGTGGAGTGCAGAAAAGTAAAAATCGGAGAGGAAAAGTAAAAATCACTTCATCGTATGTATTAGTTATATTTTAAAAAATGCGCAACTAAAAATAAAATTTGAAGAGTTCGAGAGTTTTTTCTAAAAGTTATTCTTTAAATTTGAACAGAATTTATTTATTACTTTATGAAAGCACGTTTAATAACGTTTGTATCAAATACTAGGTTTGTAAACTGTTTACATCTTACTTTGTTCCTGCAAGGCTATCTGATAAAAGTTACTCATACTCTTTGTCACCATGGTTTACGCGAATCATTATTTACAATTTCTGTACAAATAATTTTCGAATCAGTCAAATCCTGACCGACTATTAGATAAAATTTGCTATCAGCAAGATGGAGATTAGTCTCACTATGAAGCTGACATGTTAAGTTACTTAAATGAAACATTTCCACCGCAATGGATAGGTCAAAAAGGGCATATTCTGCGTCATGTACTGCCTCAATAGTATTTGGTATATTAAGATATACGTTGGTTTTAAAATAACATTACAAAAAATTATCTAGAGAACGTGAATCAGGAGAACTAGTTGACCACTCAATAGCTTCTCTTCATTAAGATCTTCACTAATTCATATATTGGCAAAGTAGTTGGTTAGGCAATTATGCATAATTCATGAATAATGTGATCTTATTATGTGGGTAAGTCCAGAAACTAATTTCACTTTGTATAGATGCCACTGATTCTTTTTCATGTATTTTAAAACAGGCGACTGAGTCATTGTAAGCTCAGGTACCATTTGGTTACTTGCACATCCAGTAACACATACAACTGTGTATCCTTTGGAATAGCAGGACGGTCTTTCGCAGGATTGTTTCTCATAGCACCAATACTTCTAAATTCTGCTTCTATCTACTTATACTTGAATATGTAGGTCGTTCAGGATATTCATTATTAAATAACTCAGCTATCTCAGTTTCTGTATCGTATAATACGGCTCCTGAAAATGTATAATAGTATGTATGTAAAATTGTTGTGTAGTCTAACAAACTGAAGTAATCAAATAACGTAAAAACAATAAAAAATCAAACAATAGAAACAATTACAGATTCCCCAAAGAAATCAGGTGTATTAATGTAAAGACAATAACAAAATTTAGAAACAGTGAAAAGTAAGATTTTCAAAAAAGTAGCTACAACCAGTGTTAGAACGGAAATACATGGTGTTAAAAATTAAATTAATAAAACCCGAAGCAGTTGAATTAATAGATTAAATTAATAAACTTCTAAATTAAACTAATTAAACTCGAGGCAGCTGCTACGACGCGACGTACCAAAAAATTTAGACACAAACAGTTCTTCCTAAGTTGCATCATCAGATAGTGGTGTTGGTATTAAGCCTTGTACAGACTTAGATACAATCGGTGACAACATTGTTGGCCGACTGTATCTTTTTTGACGGACAGTCGGCCGATTATATCGGCCGATTTGTAAATACAAATGTATCCTGTCCACATCTGAATAGACGACTCGGCGAACTTCGACGAGGAATTGTTGGGCAGGGTAGTGTATTGGTCTGCTATGGCATCTAATGACGTTACAGTAGCTGCTGGTGTTTGTGCGGCATATATCATTATAATAAATAAAAAAATAAGAAAAAGACGATGGTGGCAAAAACGGCTTCTACGAGAGGGGGCGAATTATGGCAGCAGTTTAATGAACGACCTAAACTTAGAAGATGGAAATGGTTTCCGTAATTTGATGAGAATGTCAAGCACTGATTTTGAAAATCTGTTGCTAATGGTTGAACCTGAAATATCGAAAAGTGATACAAAATTTCGTGCTGCCATTCCACCTTCAATAAGATTAGCTATAACATTACGGTTTCTTGCCACAGGAGATTCCTACAGTGGTTTAATGTATTTATTTAAAGTATCAAAGCAACTAATATCATCCATAATACCAGAGGTGTGTGAAGCTCTCACTGAAGCTCTTGGAGGATTTGTAAAGGTAAGTAAAAATACAGCAATTGATCGTATTTTTTTAAGGAATAAATAGTACACTTACAAGTAACTAAAACCTCAAATATGTTCAAAGATACAAATTGACACATACATTACAAACAAGGTAAAACATCCTGAACAATGATACTAAGTTTGCTCTCGTACAACTAAATACTGGCCTAATTCTGACATTATATTGGGTACTTCTGGCGTATGAATGGTGGATTGCGTGATATAAGTTTGGGGCATTTCTGGGGGATTAGATACAGAATTTGGAGATACTTGTGGAATTGATACGGTAGACGAGGGAGTGCTACTTCTCGAAGGATGAATACTATGAACATAGTTTTGAACATCTCCATGTTTTCTTGATGATTGTAGGTCATGAATGGTGAATTGCGTAGAACAAGTTTCTGGGGGACTAGAATATAGAATATTGTTTCTCGCAGAATGAAAACTTTGAACATTCTTTTGAATATTTGGAGCTACATTTTCATCAAATAAGCCCATCTCAAGGTTGAATAATATATTTTCAATATAGTGTTTAGTTATGCTTTGTGCCCTATAACTTTTGTTGCAATTGCGTAGCCTACTTGCAATGTAATCGGAATAGACACTGAAACCATCCTTAGTAGACATTTGGTTTTTCACATCGTTCATAAATTGGTAGGCTTCTTCTATTCTTTGATCCTCCAGTAATTTTGCTTTTTTTCTTTGTTGCGTCAGGCGTGAAGACGAAGGCGATTCTGCATCTTGAGAAGTCCTCTTAGATTCTCTAGCTGGAGGCACAGACTTAGGACTTGCCATGGTTTCCCCAATGTCTGACTCCAAGTCATTATCAATATTTTTACTACCATTTGATTCGCTTTCCTGAAAATAAATATGTCGGCCGACAATGTTGCCACCGATTGTATCCAAGTCTGTACAAGGCTTTAAAAAGACTGTCGATAATGTGACAAGTCCAACAGTGTGATAATATCAAAAGAAAAACACTTATACCAAAAAGTGCGTAGCTATCTAAAAAATAAAATGTGGTCTAATTTTATCAGACGAAAGGAAAACAACTTTGGCATATGTATGTATTTAGAGGCATTTAGGACTTTAATACATACATGTGAGTATAACTCCGATCTAATTTGGGGAAAAAACTGATTTTTTTATATTTATCGACTTAAATTTTACGAATTCTTTGACCACCATAATATCTATGAAAATTCCTGTTACAGAATAATAAAGTAACCACATCTTAGATTTGTTAACAGACGCCTATGCATGCCTTATCGCTGTGGCAAAATGTAAAACAGCGAACCATAAATAACTTGTTTGGTTTCTACATACTAATACGTTTGGCATCTATATTCGAGAGGTTATGTCTCGTTAGTCATGCATTAATGAAATAGTGAATCAACGTGTTTATGGCTAACAGAAATTGATTAAATAGAAATTAGTTTTAAGCGTATTAAAGTTACATTTACTCACCATTGCGATTGCGATTTTCTTTCTTATTGATTATTTATGTATCCAAATTATATATACCAAATACAAAATTTTATGTAGAATTTTCATTTTAAATTCTCTTAACTGAGACTGACAGCTCTGTGACACTTGTTTCGGAATCGTGGGAATAAAGAAGTGCATTTTATAAAAGGAAATAATTAATAATTGACCTCCAAATGAAAATGAAATTCTTAATTTGCAATGTGTGAATTAAGGTGAGGATAATAAATTTCAAGAAAACTTGTATTCGCCATAAACGTTATACATAACATACTTATTGATCAATGAGTTAAAGAACAGTTGGAAATAATACTCTATTCGTGCTTTCTACAGGATCTTTCAATAAGGACGCTCGAAATTTGTTAGGTTATAACGGCCATGCTGTTAAAGTAAAATCTATATAATTTATGGTGAATTATTCATCAGCGTATGGAAAATCACCATGGAAGGTTACAGTGTTCAACAACGTGTGAAAACTATCAAATTTTATTTTCAAAATCACTGCTCCGTTCGATAAACGTTCGGCGCATTACGTGATTTTTATCCTCACCACAACCGTCCCACCGAGTCGACTATTTGATATTTGGTTTGATACATAATCAGCCAATACCCGTACGTCACCGAAATGCAAGGTCTGTTGAAAACATCGCTGCTGTGCGTGAGAGTGTACGGGAAATCCGAGGCAGTCAATTTTCGTCGTTCACAAGAACTTGGCTTTTCTGCGACTTCAACTTGGCGAATTTTGCGGCAGGACTTACATCTGCAACCGTATAAAATCTAGCTGATCCCGGAACTTAAGGTAAACTACCATATACAACGCCGTGTGTTTGCTGGCTGGACTCTGAAGCAGTTGGAAGTTGACCCAAATTTCGCCAAAACAATCATCTTTAGCAACGAAGACCATTCTTGGATGAATGGATATGTGAATAACCAAAATTGTCTGATTTGGGATGATATTAATCCACACGAGATACACCAGCACCAAATACATCCCGAGAAAGTTACTGCTTGATACGAATTTTGGTCTGGCGGAATCATCCTTCCGTACCTTTTTCAAAACGAAACTAGCATTGCCATAACCGCCAACGGCGAGCGCTACAGATCGATGATAAGCAACTTCTTGTGGCCTAAACTGGATGATATGGATACCGTTGAAATGTGGTTCCAACAGGACGGCGCTATGTGCTACACAGCGCATGCCGCGATGGACATTTTGCACGAGCGATTTGAGGGAATGATTATCTCGCGAAGCAGCGATGTGAACTGGCCACCGATATTGTGCGATTTAACGCCTTTAGACTTCTTCGTTGGGCTATCTTAAATCTCAGGTATATATGAATAGGCCGCAAAAAATTGATGCTCTTAATGTTAACATAACGAATGCCATCCAGAAAATTTGGCCAGATTTATGCGACAGTCATCGAAAATTGGATCTCCTGAATACGTGCCACTAAGCAAAGCCACGGCGGACATATACGCGGACATATTTCACGGCTAATATATACGGAACGGCGTTATATTCCATGCTTAATGCAATAAAATATTATTTTAAATAAAAAAAGAGTGGATATCTCACACACTTATTTTATTTACATTTAAAAATTAAGCATCTTTATTGAAAGACCATTTCCAATTTCAAAAAGAGTATCCAAATCGTGGAGAAATCGATTACAAAATTATTGTACATGCAAGACATTTGGTGACAAGAATGTATTCTTTACACGGGTAAATCACCTGGGAGTTCATCGCCTGAGGTAAATCGTCTGGTATATCACAAGACAATTTGGTCAAAAGAGTCAGATCTCTGTCAGATATATATTTATGAACGTTTAACTATTAGCTACAATTTGACATGTTTTCGTTGAATAACCAAATGCCAAATGAACGTCATGTATTATCACAAATAGGCTGTTCTCTCAGTGTATGTAGGTATATGTACAGTGTGAGCGAAACTCAATGTCTCAGCTCTAATATAAGAAAAGGAAAAACGATTGATATTTATTTCCAAAGGCTACTTGTTTAAATCGCGAAAATAGCGAATTTTTGATAATACTTTTTTTTTACAAATTTGCTTATAATTTTTTAACTTAAAAAGATAGAAAATTTCTATCTTTACAAAATTTGTTCAGAAAAATTAGCTCTTTTTCAGTGTGCCAAAATATAGATATTTTTCTAGGAAAAAAGAATTCGATGACGTCATTACTTCAGTTTCTAAATATGGAAAAATATGTAAATTTAGCTTAAAATGGGCCTTACTCAATCGCAGTTAAGAACCTCTTTTCAGATTTTTTCTATCGTTTTTCCTTTTCTTGTAATAGACCTCAGACATCGAGTTACGCTCACCCTATACATTAAATCACGTGTTTTATCCATTACATATTTTCTTATAGTCACTTTACTTACTATTAAATCACGTGTTTTATCCATTAAATATTTCCTTATAGTCACTTGTAATTTTTTAATGCTGCTATTGTTTTTTATTGTCACTTGAGAAAGAATTTTACTTAAAGAAAATATACGAATTATTTATGCCTTTGCAAAATAATGTACAGTGCTTTCGTGAAGTAGTAAATAAATTCGTTAAAAATTCAAAGAATTGGGAATTATTGGGAAAACTCTCGAACCCGTCAAATTTTATTTTTAATTGCACTTTTTTAAATATAATTAATACATACAGGGTGATTCATGTAGGAGGTATTACGACATCGATATTCTTATATTGACAACTCCCTTTTTTATCTTCTATCACGGAAAGTGAAAGCATATATTTTTTTTTAATTAAGAAAATGATTTTCGAATTTCAAAATGATATTTAATGGCAATTATTATGTGAAAAATCAACTAAAATAAATGTTTAAGTTATGCACCGTTGGCTGCCTGACAATAGCTTTAGCGACAGATGACATTTCTTATGTTGTCAGATAAAAACTTAACTCTCATCGAGAATTCCCAATGAACTCAAAATCCCCAGAAAGTGACATATTCACTTTCTGCACGGCAGGTGTGAATCATTGGACAGGGAGACGGAATGGCCAGCCAGATCGCCAGTCTTGACCCCTCTAGATTACTTTTTGTGGGGATACTTAAAAAAAAATTACGTTACAAGACCTCAGAATTTAGAAGATTTAGAAGAGTTCACGAAGTTACGAAATACAACGTATACCTCCTCAAGTTATTGACAATGTGCAAAATTAATTTATTAATCATCTTGGCTACCGCAACCAACGGTGCACAATTTGATCATTTATTTTAGTTAATTTTTAAATAAGCATTGCGATTAAATTTAGTATTTTTGAATTGGAAAGTCGTTTTTCTTCATATTATTGTATTTAACCAATATTTACACTAATGTAATTGTAACCGTAGCGTACATAAAAAATATGCTCTTTCATATTCCGTAATAAAATAAACAGTTTTAAAACCTTAAAACGGACTTTTCCGCACGTAAAACATCTCTATCTCGAAATTGAGTGGCCGAGAAAAAATAAACCAACACATAAATGTAGAATATGTGTTCTATGCGACAGTTTTACTTTTTTCATTGGTGACTGTTTCAGTGTCATATCAATACATTTGTGATCTAACGAAAATGTTTTTTTCGCTTTCATTCGTATATGATACAGGCCGAATATGTCTTTTTCGTTCAATGCAAAATCGGAAAATTTTTCTCAAATAGTCCACCATCGTGCTGACCCATGGACAGGGTGGGGTGTGTCCTATCCACCTTAAACTCAATGGATGTCGTCTGGTAGACATCCCTAATCAAAATCAGTCGAAACCCGATCAATCCGACAGGATTTAATTGAGTGATCGTGCTAACAAAAAAAATTCTCAAATAGTCCATCGTCGTGTTTTCTCATGACCCATGGACAGGGTAGGGTGTGTCCTATCCACCTCAGAATCAATAGGTATCGTCTGGGAGACATTCTTGAATAGAATCAGTCAATACCCGATCGATCCGACACGATTTAGTTGAGTTATTGTGCTAACAAAATAATTCTCAAATAGTCCACCATCGTGCTTTCTCGTGACCGATGGACAGGGTGGGGTGTATCTCATCCACCTCAAAATCAATAGGTGTCATCTGGGAGACGTCCCCGATCAGAATCAATCAAAATCTGATCGATCCAACATGATTTCGTTGAGTTATCGCACTAACAACAGAATTCTCAAATAGTCCACCATCGTGCTTTCTCGTGACCCATGGACAGGGTGGGGTGTATCCTATCCACCTCAGAATTAGTAGGTGTCATCTAGAAGACGTCCTCGATCAGAATCAGTCAAAACCCGATCGATCTGACACTATTTAGTTGAGTTATCGTGCTAACAAAAATAAATGCCGACGACAACGACGACAACGACGACAACGACAACGATAACGACAACGACACACACACAGACAAATTTTTTTAAAATCTATTTTTTTAGGCCGAAAAACGAAAAATAAACGAAAAAATGTTTTTTTCCATTTTTCTTTACACGATTACATTACTTTTCCGCTAGTATAGTTAGGTGCGGAAAAGTAAAAGGGGGCTGACATTAAAAAATATGTCTATGACGTCATACCTCTTACACGAATCACCCTGTATATATAAATTATATTTTAAAAGATGATCAATTAAAAATACAATTTTACTGGTCTGAGAGTTTTTCACAAAAGTTGTCCGTCGAATTTTTAACGAATTTATTCAATACTTTCCGAAATCACTGTATATTAACACATATTGTTAAGCCCGTTTTGTTTATTCTACTAATACCCAATACTATTAAAAGGAAATTCTTTGTGGTGAAGTAGAAATCGTCTCGGAATAAAATAATTATTTCCAAGTAAGCATAACCAATGCTAAACGAGTAGAGGCTCATTGAGACAGCTATTGATTTATTTATAACTGACTTGATGCAAGTTGCATTGTAATTTAAAGTATTCTTTCAGCTACATACTTTTAACGTTCCGTTCAATTGTTTACTTTTTTTACACTTTTGTTGTCGCAAGTCTTGCCAATTGTTAATACGAATACGTTTTCTTCTCCTGTAAGCCAAATAATACCAAATTGAATAACTCGAGATTGATTCTTACGTAACCTTTGTTTACTTACCGCAAACGATTTTTTATTGTTTGCCATTTAACATACTTGAAAATGTTGGAAAAGGCAAGGAAAATATTTACATTGTAATTTTTAGAGTTCCGTTTTCATGTTTATACTGAGCTTTACATAATGCTTGCAAGATAAAGTGTTAAATGGCGTGTTATTTCTAGTATTTAATAGAAAACAATATAGAAAACAAATATGCATATAATCCTAACAACAGGAATACAGCAAAGGGCAAAGGAAGTAGAGACTTTATTAAAAATAATCGTGAAATCGTAAGCGGTGATGAATTTATTAAATTACAGACGAAATTTAGGAGGTTCTTCAGGCAAGTTAATTTTTATTATATTTTTCACTTTGGAATATTTAAAATTGTTTTATATTAACATTTTGTCCATGTTCTTCAATATATCATAAAGCTCTTAAATTAAACTTAAAAGAAAACATAGAGGCAACAAAATAATACTGTAAACTACGTAATCATGATTTATCTTTGTTAATTTTATGAACAAAAACTGAAATATTTTTCCATGATAATTTTTGTCCAGTCTAATTTATTCTCGAAGCCCGAAGGTGACCCTCGGGAATAAATTAGAAACATAATAAATTAGATTAAGCACGGGAAATGCGGATTGTGAGTTCTTCCTTATTAGGAATTGTAAGTATAACATACTCGATGCCTGCTGTCCTGATGTAAATTAGACATTTAAGTCTATAGACATTCTACATATTGCTCATCAAGAATAGGAACAAGTCTGCAAGCTGCGATATCGGACTGCCCACTAGGTGCGCAGTAAGTAGCCTTGTCTTTACTCAGAACCAGTCGAATTGAAACCTCTGCAGAGTGAGTATCGATGAATATACAGTCAAATCTTATAAATTCACCACTACGTCACAAGCGATATTCGTATGAACTAAGATGAAAAATCAAAGTTAAGTGAGTGACTGATTATGCAATTTAAATTTACCGCTTTTACAGTCAACTGTATTACCGGTACCAAAGGAAACTAGAAATTGCCTTTCAAATAAGTTATCACGGCGACAAACCTGATAATCTATAGGCTCTAACAGATATTAAAGAGTATCCATTTATTTTCTCCTATTCAAAGTATTTCAGGAGATTCAACACCATTTGCTGTGCCATTCAATATTATCTGAATTTAATATTATGTCAAACAACTATCGATATCTGTCGAAAATGATCTACTGTGTTAGTCAACAGAAGAGTTTCATATTTTTAATCTAATACGAATGTTACTATTTGTCCTTTCACCGATCAGCGTGAAAATATGAAAACAGTTGTCGGTGATATATTCAGGTCATCTCCGATGAACTAAGACACACGTAACATTACCCGTCTCTTGTTTACCTATTATAGCAAATGCGTTCATAGGGATAGCGGGTTGTCTGTGATATTAATTACCGTATGGTGGTGACGTAGTGGTAAACTTATAACGGTTTTAGTTTACATATGTATATGTACATAGAGTTCGATCTGGCCGCGCGTAAAGTGCATCCTTTTCCCTTCGAATTCTCACACTTTCTCACACAACTTTCTCGCGGAGGTCGTCAAAGATGCCATTCGATGTATAGAGTTTTCGGAAAAATTTAAGTGATTTTAATGAAGTAAATTCTGTCCATGTAATCAGTCAACGTCGAACTCGCCTTGATATTTTGATCATCCTATCACCTTCTTCAGAAGAAATTCAAAGGCTGATATTGTTGTCTTCTGCTGCTTGTTAAATATCCTATTTTTGTTCTGCATCCATCATTATATGGTACAACAGTAGTCGTGCGTGAGTGACTATGAATTTTTGCCCCACCGATGCTTAACAAACTGTTACTCAGGAGATATTCGTTTTGTCTATTATTTTGTTTTACTTTTCATAATAACCAAGGGCTCTGTAATAATATACGGGTAATAATAACAACTTCTACCTTGTAGTATGATATCATAATCTATTCTTCTACTCTCACTCCAGACTACTTCCGCTCGTATATATATTTCGTTAATAATCTTGGTAAACCTCTAACAGCGTGTTAGAAAGAAGTGCTTGTTATATCTTCTTAACTGTCTGCAAACGAGTTACACCTAGCCTTTTCTAGTGTAATATTTTATTTCGTTTGTTTGTTACTATGGCCTATAAGGTAGACATGTATTACATACTTGGTCTTGGTGTCTTAGTCTTCAGTTCTCATTGAGTCCTGTGCTTACTTGTATATCTCCACTCATCACATACTGTATTAGTTCTGTGGTTAAAATTATCATTAGTAATATCTTCTGTTACGAGTGGCGATCAGCAATAGTATATAGAATAGTGTTTGCGCGATTTATTCCTGTACGCTCTATAGACCCGGTTGTTGTTTTGAGTGAGGTGCACGAAAATATCCAAGACGTAGAATTTGTTCTCATTCAGGCTCCATCGCGAATTTGTTATTTGAATGTGAGTTGCTGAGATAATCATATAAAAGAGTCAAATATGATTCTTTATGAGGCCAGATAATGAGTATAGTACTTTTACTTTATTTTTGAATGATTTAATAAATTAATTAGCTAATATATAATAGATTGTAGTATATCTACGGTAGATTAAACCAATTCGTACGTTGCACAGTGGGTAAAATGGTTAAAATAGGTGGACAAAAAGGAATATTACATTTAGATTTTCTCAAAATGAACAAAAGTGATAAATCCCAAAATGTTCCAAAATAATTTTTGTTGCATTGTCTTCGGAAAACTATGTACTTCCAAAATATATTTAACTTTTTTGCGAATTTTGCATTTTAAGATTCTCATTATATTTTTCAGAATACATCCGTAAAATGTCGAGAAGGCAAGTCTTTTGAATTTCACGCTTCTAAAACCAAAGCGCTTTCTGTAAATCTCTATCCGTATTTTCCAATGACCAATGACTGTAGCTGTTCACAAAATATTGGAACTAATTAATAAATAAAATTAATGGAATTAATTTAACACCATATTGTACCAATCAAGAAGTTCTTTAAGGAAGCACAATGTATAAATGTCAATTATGTAGACAATTTAAAAATGTATTCTTCAAACTTAACTAAATCAACCTATTGTAAATTTTTATTTCATTCCGATCAGCTAAAAAGGGAAAACAAGATTAAAGTTTTTTTTTAATTGTTTAGGGTATACGTAATTATTATCTACATATTATTTTTGTTATTTTAAATATATTTTTTGAGAACATACTGTTTGTGTACTGTTTTCTAGTTTCCTTATTTTATATATTGTGTTTTAGATCTTGTTGTGTAATTTTGATGGTAAGAGACTGATTATGTATTTCAATTATTTGTGCAGGATTATCTCCCCTACAATATTACTCAAAAAGCATATATCCCATTTGTCTTTATTCAAATGCCATATGCTTGGTTTGCTACTCATCATATTCATAAAATGCGTTCAGTGTATGGAAGAATACGATATTTAATATAACTTAAAATTATCACTTGAAGATAGATAGATTAGATATAATTTTTTAATCAATATTAATTAATTCGTAATAGATAATTAGTTAATTAATTAATCTCTTATACATTAATTATGAAGAGATTTACAGACATTGGAGTAATCTATATTGAAACAGTCAGTTAGGTTGGTATTTCTCTTTATCGATATAAATAAAGGAAAATCCTGAAATGATAGGGAAGGATATAATTTGCTATCAATAGACATAGAGACCGATATGTAATTAGTCGATGGAATTACTTCAAGCCAAATACATCTAGCTATCAAATAAATAGTTTAAATTATATGCCATATTTCTACATTCAATTACGGACAGAGGCGAAACACAAACATTTCACAGTCTTAATATTTTAGCCATTCACAATGTAAGCAAATTATGTAAAACTCGTAATTGAATGCGCAAACATTCCATGTTAGGATTGTAGTTTCCTAGGCAGTTTCTAAAATGAATTATTTTACGCATGGAACGTTTCGACATATTTGCAAATTACAAAAGCTTTCATGTGAGTGATAATGTCAAATGTCAGAGTGCTCTTACCACCTCACATGTGTGTGTGTGTGTGTGTGTGTATTTTCAAAACTTTCTAGGAATAAATTTCGGGTTATATTTCATACTGTCATTATAAGTTTAATGATTAAAGTGCAAATAATATAATGTTATATTTCTTAAAACGTATTGCACGCAACCGCTTCTTGGAAACCGGAGTACCCTATAATTAATGAATAAAACTGAAATGTGAATAATTTTCATTTAAAAAGTCAAACTTGCCTGAAATTACGCAAAGACAGTAGGTCATGGGAAAATAATAAGTTGCTCTTATATTTATATAATACGTATAGATATTTAGGTCTCGATTTTTGTTAACCAATCAATAATGTTGAAATCTGAAATGTGAAAATTTCTCAAATATCTGTTTTTAACTAAATCTAGTCGAGTATATACATTTTATATATAAATATCTAACGATAAATGCTTCATAAAACTTTGTATTTTATAAATTGTGCCTATTCATGAAAGCTTGTAGTGATTGACTTTATTCCATGTGTGGTATATAGTATCTCAGTTGGAACTAGAGCCTGTCACCTACACGACTGTTACACACCATATGACGTCAACATGCCGCGAGTAACGGTTCAACAACAAATAGTTTATGTACAACTGTTTTATGAAAGTTAGTGATCATTTACAGTTGAAAGTTTACAGTTGAAGACAAATTTGCATAAAATTAGGACAAGATGAAACGCCTTCAGAGTTAACAGTTCGTAACTTAATCAAGAGATTTGAAATGACGGATTCTGTTATTGATAATGCAACTCCAGCACATCCTCGTCGTGGTCAGTCAGATAAAAGTATTGCTATAGCGAGAAAAAACGTACAATTCGACATCAATTCGATGTCGTGCACAATTTAATCTGTCACCAAGGGCCACCACGCATCGGATTTAAAAAAATCTGCATCTGTCAGTATACAAAATTCATTTGACACAACAATGAAAAGTTACAGACTATTCAAAACGTCGTACATTTGTTAATTGGGTGTTAGAAAAGAAAGAAGGTGATGCTGATTTTTGCTACAAAATTTTCACGAAAATAAAATGCATTCCCAGAGATGCACAGATTGGTGCGCATTTTGGAGTGGTGAAGTAATTGGATCATACTTCTTTAAAAATGAAGCTGGTATTGCTATCACAGTAAATGTTGACATGAACATGTAAACGTCATTTGGTTTGTAGATATATACATAGTTACAACTGAGACACCCTATAATATTAAAGTATTTAGAAGAGTTTGCTCATATTTTGCCAAATTCTCGAAATTTAATAGATCTCTCATGCATGGTCAACTCCGAATAGTCCTAATCTTATCATTATAATAGGTCAAATGTGCGTCCAAAAAATATATTTCGGGAAGCACCAGCGTAATAGTGACAAAAAGTTATATAGCTATAAGTATTGTTGCTATTACTGAAGGTGTATACCATGCTCTTCCAATTTGCACATATCTTGATACCCGTTTATTTCATTTCTATCTTCGATTCAACTTCTATTGTGGTGTAGAAGTTCATCGAGTTTAATTTGACTTGGCATTTAACTATCACTTTAAAATGTGAGAATAAAAAGTAGTCAAGCTATAGTCTGGGGGTGGTTTCAAGTTCATATATCATTTTGCAGCAAAAACTTTGTCACAATGTAGACTTTATGGGGTCTAGTATCAATATGAAAAAAAGGGATTATACTGATGTTTCTGCTGTAATCCTTCAATTGTTTCTCACGAACGTATGTATTTCACAAACACCTAATAATTATTCCGCTAACTGTTCGGGCGATGTTACTGTTCCTGTATGCGAAGAGATAGACGATTTCAGAAGCTACTATGAAGGAAATAAAAATAACATGTTAGGTGTTTCCTCGTCTCCTAAGATAATCTTGGGCAATGTATCCGTTGATCAAATTTCGAAAGGGAAATATCGTATTGACAATAAAAGTGCTGTGAAATTATTGCCAAAGAAACTGCTAATTGTACAAAACTCCAAAGAACATTTATATAAGGTTGTAGGTACATGTGAACTAGTTGTTGCTGATAATAAAGAGGACATGTCTAATGTGATGCTCCAGACCCATGGAAAAAGGATTAGGATTGCGAATAACGTAAAAATCTAAAATCCTGCACCACGTCAAGATATCGCTTCGTGTCGTCAATTTTGAAATAAAATATGATTTTTTAGGAAATACTGCTATAAATGTTATCTTAATCTTGACTAATATTAGTGCTGACGAATTGTATGTTAGTTAATACTAACTAACATATAATTCGAGACTTGAATGGTTTATTAAGAATGTGATGTACTAGCACTCGGGAAAGGTATTTTGTTTTGAAGCATGCTATAAAAATTATATGTACAACGGCTTATTGATTTGGATAAAATCGATATTGATAACTACATATAAATCTGTTGTATTCAGTTTATGATTTACCATTTGTTGCATACTTTTCTATTTCTGTTGCACATGAAATCTGAAAAGCATCTTTCACAGTCGCTTGATTATCATATGCTATTTTGTATAACGTGTTGCACAATATGCAATACTATACATACACTGTCTGAAATATGGTTCAAAATTTCCAATTGCACCCCAAACGGGGTACATACAGGGACACATGAGCTATCGTGAAATGAAAACCGCAGGACCGTGGTAGAATTTTAGCATTTGTTGGTGTGAATTTTTATAGGTACCAATAATGGTGTAAAATCAACTCGATGTCTCATGTAAACTTCACTACCTTTTTGTGTATATTATATGTATATACTAGTGCATTCTTAACTGTTTTAATTCCTAACTATCATATTTGAAATAGCACTTGTATTATTGAGCTTTTCACTTAAAATATGCTACTTTAAAGTGTTTATATTTTGCGTTAGTTCGTTCGGATTTAGAATATTGTAGCCTTATTTGGTGTCTCCGGTATCTAAGTCATACGAATCAACTTGAAAATATTCAACTACGTTTCTTAAAGTAGCTGTTATTTCGTATAGACAATTATTACCCAGTACGGGCTTACGACCATACCTTGTTTGTACGATGTGACATCCAGTCACTGAACCCGATAAGGGCGGTTTCTAGTCTCTCATTGTTATTTAAAGTTTTCTATAATAGTATAGATGCACCCGCATTACTAATTGTAAGTATGCTTAGTATACGCATACCTAGAGTAGGCTGTCTATAGGAAAGCATGTTTTACTGCAAGGCCTAACGTGTTGTTAAAATCGCTAGTGTTTATAATGTCACAAAAATTTTTATGTAATTTCTAGCATTTATGATTTCAACAATGGTACCCATAATGAGTTATCATATTTAGGAAAACGACAATCTTTTATTGTCGTGTAAGTTGTATGTTACTGAAGTATTCTGTCGAATATTTATGTTAAAATTATTTAGGGGGTTACTTTTTTTATTCTTATTTATTTTTTATATATTTTTATTTAGCTATATACTGTTCACTTCTCAGGACAGGCGACAATAAATGAGAAAAAACAGGTACAAAATATTATTAGACCGGCCACTCACGTTCCGGTAGACCTGAGAGGTAGACCTGTACAAGCAAAACTGCGCAGGTATACCGGAGACCTGTAGCCTGCCATACACGTAACGATTTATCGTACGATAATTCGCCGTACGATCAATCGTTCGATGAAATCTGCACAGTTTCTAGACTCATATACGTTTCGATTTTTCTTATCTAACATTGCTTCGTAAATTGTTAGGAGTAATTTTTTTGACGACTGCATCTTTATTTGCGGTAGGGTCTATTTCCTTCTGATTTTTTATCAGTTCTTTATAAGCTGCCTCCCCTTTTCCACGATCGTGGTATTCTTTACATTTGATTCGTCATAAATATGGCTCAAATTTATACAGTTCTATAAATTCGTCCATAATCGAAAGTTGGTCTTCAGGCTTAACACCATTATATCAGTATGAAAAAATTATCTCACAAACGTTACTCTAGCGCAGATAGACCGAATTGATTTTCAATTCTTCTCCGGTCGCCTGCATATGCCCTTTGAACTACACAGGTTTGCTTACACACGCGTTACGATATACATGCACAGGTGTGCCTGTACAGGTCTACCTCTCAGGTCTACCTCTCAGGTCTACCGGAACGTGAGTGGCCGGCCTTACCTTGTTTACTTTATCATTCGCATATCACGTCTCGCGAAATAGAAATAGGTTAGTTACATAAGCATAAAATATGTTCAGTATAACCATCCAACGACTCACGATGACCGACGGTAAAATGCAATACATTATTTAGTCATCCTGGCAAAAAAGTTTTAATAAACTTGACTCCCATAATTATTTTTTATTTCTTGAGACACATAACAGCATTTTCGCATAAGTTGGTTAATTAGAAATCACAAATAGCCATCTTGCCTCACTATTCAGTGTCAACGTGCACAAAACTACATCTAGAAGAATTATGAGCATTCAAACTACAGAAATAAGGAGTTTATACTCCAACCCATCTGCAAATGCCTTATATAATAAGGACTAAACAAATTAGGTCAAAATAGCTATTCTCCTGGCTATATGCCAAATTCCGAGCACTGAATTACATGACAAAATTTGTCGTATTTTTGTCTAACAGAGTTAGCACTAAAAATACAGTGATTGTTCTAAACCACCAAGAAAGATGCAATGTGTCACCTATCTCAGGATATCGTTAACTGTGGACCGGTTTCGATCTTTCTATTTTGGGTCTCATCAGTGCAGTGTAAACGAGTATACCTTCGACAGATAAAGCTTACATCTAGTATACGTTGCTACGTTCTACCGCAGTAGAACGTACCAAACGCCATCTCTTGGTAGTTTCGAACAATCTAAATCGAAGTAAAAACTCGAGATCATCAATATAATGCAAAGTTTTACTATCATAGGGTAACATTCAAACTAGAGAAATAAGGAGTTTATACTCCAACCCATCTGCAAATGCCTTATATAATAAGGACTAAAACAATTAGGTCGAAACAGCTATTCTCCTGGCTATATGCCAAACGCCGAGCACTGAATTACATCAAAATTTGTCGTATTTTTGTCTAACAGAATTAGCACTAATGAGACCCAAAATAGAAAGGTCGAAACCGATCTGCAGTTAACGATATCCTGAGGTAGGTGACACTTTGCATCTTTCTTGGTGGTTTAGAACAATCACTGTAGTTTTAGTGCTAACTCGGTTAGACAAAAATACGACAAATTTTGTCATGTAATTCAGTGCTCGGCGTTTGGCATATAGCCAGGAGAATAGCTGTTTTGACCTAATTTGTTTAGTCCTTATTATATAAGGCATTTGCAGATGGGTTGGAGTATAAACTCCTTATTTCTGCATTATATTGATTATGAGCATTATTATACAGGGATTATAATCTAGCTCACGGGGAGTAAAGTGTATTACAAGGTGGATCAAAAGTAGGTAACCCATTTATTTTTCAAATATTGTATTTAATAATAAGTTCAATATAATATCTTTTCAAACAATTACAAAAAGTATCATTCTAGGATATTTCTTTGTGCAAAATAACGTCTCGTAGATGACCGTCTTCTTCTTTACACAGTATTGAGTCAAGCACTACATTTTTCATCAGTAACGTCAAAGATTCCATTGCTATTGCCCGAATTTTGGTTCTAATATTCTCTTTGAGTTTTAGAAGGATCTCCGGTTTATTTTTGTATACTCTTTCTTTTATGTAGCTCCAGACAAAGAGTTCGGGTGCCGTTAAGTCGGGTTATCTTGAGGGTAGTTCCGGTCACAATTTCGAGAAATTATTGTTAGGAAATACGGTTGTTACAACGAACAATACTCTATCTAGCAGTGTCGAATGAGGTACCATCTTGTAGGAACTATAAACTTTCGGGGTTTCGTAAAGCTGGAAACTAAAATTATCTAACCATTATTGACGCTCCCCATTGACCGTTATGCGTTGCTTTCGTTATTCTCAAAGAAAAAATGACCCGATCGCTCTAGTTAAAGTCATTCCATACCAAAGAGTTATACAAATTTGGATACATTCTTTCTCTTGAATTATACAAGGATTCTCAGTGGCCCAGAATCGAATCGCATATTCTATTTATTAACATGTCCATTGAAATGAAAGTGTGCCTCATCACTCCTGATTAATTGATGAATAAAATTAGGATTTTCTGTAACTAATTATTGAAAAGTTACGCTATACTGTAGATGATGTTCTTATTGTTGTAATTTATAAGAGAAAAATGTAAATCAAGTAAGTCAATACCTGTGGCAGGCTGGTCCTCAATTCCATAGTTTATTTGATCGTCTTCTGCTTGAATTTGGGGTCGTCATTTACACTCTCTTTTACTCGTTTGATATTCTTCAGATTTCTAGCTGAAGGTATTCTATCTATTTTAGACCGATTTCTTACACTTTCCGTTTCTTCAAACTTAGCGACAACATTACGAATTGTTTTTTAATGGGGAAATCTCTGGCATTAAAATTATAGTATTGACGCTGGGTTAAAATTATGGATTTCTGATTTGGAAAATAAAATTTGTCAATTTTTGTGCGTTGGGAAACTGATAGGTGTTCCTTTATTAATTTATCAAGTTTTCTTTACAATCCTGAAACAAAATTGAAAAAATTAGGTACAAAATTAAAAATTAACAAAAAAAAATTAAAGCAATTAAAATGGGTTACATGCTTATGGCCCACCTTTTGTATGTGGTATGTTTACATTAGTTTTATACCTTAAATGTATAAAAGTTTACAATTTACTTAGATGGCTAATATTAATACGGATAGATGCTACAACACTTCCTTTATTCATATATTAGACCGTCATGAAACCTATTATTCACTACGATATTTAGATTCCTTCAAATATTTACAGTTGACATGAAATTGTCGTCCATTGTAATATTTGTAATAGTGCGCCCTTTATATGAAACCACATGTACTAGTCAGTATACTGGGACTCGAAAAGCTAACTACGAATATTAACAACTAAGTACGCTGTTATTTTGAAGGAATCTAACCTAACCTAGTCTAACCTAACTGTCTACTTATTATGGTTAGGTTAAGCTAGGTTAGGTTCCTTCAAAATAACAGCGTATTTAGTTCAGTTAATGTTCATAGTTAACTTTTGGAGCCCCCCGTATACTAATGAGTACATGTGATTTCATATGGAGGGCGCACGATTAAAAATATTACAATTGTATCGGAATTGTAAATATTTGAATGAAATTAAGAAAATCGTAATGAATAATAGGTTTTATGACATTTTAATATATGAGATGTATAAAGGAAGTGCTGTAGCATCTACTCGTATTAATATGAGCTATCTACGTAGTGTGAAGTTAACATTATTTGATAAGGAAAGTGGCATGTATTGCGGAAAAGTGGAAAATCCATTTTTTCGAAAACTGTGTCCGAGCGGATGAAACTAAAACCAGGTTCATGTTCGGCACCCTCGAAAATAGGGGGGCAGGAAAAATGTGGTAAGCATTTTCAAGATTTTATCACTTCTGTATAATTACCTTCTCCTCTGTTAATTGTAAACAATATTACTTAAACAACAGGATAATTTTTCAGAACCAATTTTTTAAATGCATCGCCATTCACTATTGCCTCATCACGACAAGAGGATATTCCTTTGCACGCCAATGAGATCATAGTACATGATATTAAATAACGGCAGTTCATCTATATATCATATACAGTACATTCGTTGTTTCCCGCAAAGCAAACTTCAGATGAATCGCGCCCATCATCCATGAGCAACAAATATTTTATTTTCGTGGGTTATCTCCCCGTAGGTATTTAATAAAACGGAGAAATGAGGGGCTTACCTTGTTTCCGTATTTTCTATCTTTTTAAATCAACAATTAATGATAATATCACGGAAGGTATATTGAGCAGGAAGTTGCCCGAGGCCGAATACTGTTACAGTGTATTAAAATTACCGGTAATGTATGCATACACACTACACACACAGCTATAGGACGAAGGTCTCAGATATTGGTAGAAAGATAACTGTTAGGACAGTAGAATTCAATAAAAAGTAAGTATTTATAGGGATCGTGTTATTATCAGTGGCGTAACTAAAGCCAATACTTTGGGGAACTAAAAACTGATTTCAAAGCAATATCCTTTTATGTTTCGAATTGTGGGAAAAAGGAGGAAAAAACAACTTGTTTACAAATGTCCTAAGATTTGTGAAAAATGGCTATTAAAATTAAATTCGTGCGTAATTAAACAATATATTTAAAAAGCGTTCATTTCCGGGAAATAAAAGAAAAATGTTTTACACTGAAGAATTTTTTAAAATCCGCTATTTTTTTTCGTTGCTGGAAACTGTTCCTGTCTTCTCTATTACTAGTGCCGTGAAAAAAGAGTTTTACTGCTATACGGTACTGTCGTGAGAAACAGTAAAATTAACTTTTGGTAAATGGACTGATTCTTTTATAGAATTTGTTCCATCAGTTTACGAAATCAATAATGTCCCTGGAACTAATTGGAGTAATATATAGTTAAATATTGAAATATTACCCCTGAGTTTTCAACATTCCACCACCACATGAATCTTGTATTATTCTTCTTCTATTACACTCTTCTATTTATTGTGTTCATAAATGATATCTGCCAGGGTATAGCGGCGAAAATTTTGTTCTATGCGGATGACTGTAAACTATTTCCTCATTTAATATGTGTGCGATACTGCATTTTGCTTCAACATAATAAAGGGTCCAACCATAATGCACGATGTTAATTGTGAGTCACACCTTAACGTCAAGTTTTTTGCCCAACTTAATTTGACATTTCTTTGTTTCAGTGTCTGACAAATTCAACCATGGAGAGGTACACAATTGAGCAGCGCGTTAAGATTGTTGAAGCCTTTTACGAAAATGGGCGTTCAAATCAAAATGCATTTCGTGCACTTCGTAATTTTTTTGGTCAGCATAATCGACCAAATGTGTCCACAATCGGGAGAATTCTGCGAAAATTTCAGCAAACCGAGTCTGTAGGAAATGTGAAAACACCTGTGCATGCTCGCCCAGTTCGTTCTGCGGAAAACATTGCTGTTGTTCGCGATAGTGTAGCAGAAGAGCCGTCAACCTCGACTCGTCGTCGTGCCCAACAATTGAACATCTCACGAACATCACTGATGCGAATTTTGAATAAATATTTGAATTTACACGCTTACAAGGTTCAATTGACTCAAGAGCTGAAGCCTACTGACCATTTCAAGCGTCGTCAATACGCCGAATGGTTGGTTGAACAGACAGAAGTGAATGGTGACTTTACAAAGAAAATCATCTTCAGCGACGAGGCACACTTTCACCTCAGTGGATTCGTTAACAAGCATAGTTGCCGCATTTGGACAAATGAAAATCCACGAGTGATTGTTGAAAAGCCGATGCATCCACAAAGAGTAACTGTTTTGTGCGGTTTATGGGCTGGCGGCGTCATCGGGCCGTACTTCTTCGAAAATGAGGTCGGCCAAGCAGTTACCGTGAATGGTGTTCGCTATCGCGAGATGATAACGGACTTCTTGTGGCCATAAATTGAGGATATGGACCTGGACGATATGTGGTTCCAACAGGATGGTGCCACTTGCCACACAGCCAACGAAACAATGGCATTTTTGCGCGAGAAATTCAATGGCCGTGTTATCTCACGTCGTGGCAATGTTAAGTGGCCGCCACGATCATGTGATTTGACACCGTTGGACTTCTTTCTTTGGGGATATTTAAAAGAAAAAGTGTACGTCAATAAACCAAGAACAATTCAAGAGCTAAAGGATGAGATAATTCGGCACATTAACGACATTGAACCTCAATTATGTCTCAGAGTCATTGAAAATATGAACCATCGGATAGAGGTATGCCATCGAAGCCGTAGCGAGCATTTGGCCGATATTTTGTTTCACACATAATTGTCATAGATCCTTCTATCATAAAGATATTAAGATAATTCTCTGAAAACTTTTTGTTTTATTTACAATTAACATCGTGCGTTTTGTTTGGACCACCTTTTATTAACAAATTAAATACATGGTGTGAAACTAATCTGTTACTACTCAATATCAGTAAGTGTAATTTAATATCTTAATACTAAAGAGTCCTACTCCTTCCTTTACAACAGTAAAATATTGGGTGGCAGAGTTTAAATGAGACCGACCAAATGAGGTGACTACGCCAGAAATGGTGAAGAAAATCCACAAAATGGTACTGGATGACCATCCACTGAAAGAGCGCGAGCTAGCAGACATGGTAGGTATTTCTAAATGTGGTATATATCGCTTGGTGACTGAAAATTTGAACATGAAAAAGCTGTGTGCAAGATGGGTACCGCGATGACTCATAATGGAACAAAAACAGCGCCGTGAGGATGTTTAATTCGAGTGTTTGGCGAATCTTAACTGAAATATGGCCGAGTTTTTGCGTCGATTCATAACCATGGATGAAACATGGGTCCATTACTACATACTTGAGATGGGGAAACAGTCAAAACAATGAACTGAAACGGGAGAATCGGCTCCAAAGAAGGTGAAGATATTTCCATCTGCAGGTAAAGTCATTGTGTCAGTTTTTTGGGATACGCGTGGGATAATTCTTATTGATTATCTTCAGAAAGGAAAACAATCAACGAAGAGAATTATGCTAACTTATTGCAGCATCTGAGTGATGAAATCAAGAAAACAGGGCTGCATTTGGTGAAAAAGGTAGTTTTGTTTCATAAGTACAATGCACCAGTTCACACATCTATTATCGCGATGGTCAGAACTAATGAGTAAAAGTTCGAATTGCTTCCTTACACACCCTATTTTCGAGATTTAGCTCCCTCGGATTATTTTCTGTTTCTAAACTTGGAAAAATGGCTCGGTGGTAAAAGATTTGCCAACAATGAACAGGTGGAGTTTGCGGTTGATAGCTATTTTGAGGAGTTCGACGATTCTCATTAAAAATAGGGTATCGAAGCTGTTGAACATTCTGGGAAAAGTGTGTCGAGCTAAAAGGAGACTATGTAAAGAAATAAAAATATTTTTTCCAAAATTAATTGTTTTATTTCCTAGATCGGGTACTTCTAGGACTACCCTTATATTCTATATCGCATAACTGATATTGAGGGACCTAATTTCGATTTTGTCCTTCTAAAATCGAAATTAGATTCTTTCAAATCCTATGAGATGGTTATATCTCGATAATATATTTTTACTAAACTTGGAGAAAGTAAACATGCACGTAATTTGCTTAAGGCTTACAAGAATGTTATATTTTATGAGCATGCATAGAGGATTGACTTGACTTTTGATCTTTTTAAGTACCATTTGCCCTTCGGCATTTATCATATATCATTTGAAGGCCTAAACTACTAGGTGTTTTATGAAGGCGATATGCATTTCTCTAGTGGAGAGTTTCATATTTAAGTTCTATGTTTCGGGTTTGCAAACGAACGTGAAAAAGTTAGAGTAGGTACCACCGAGAAAGAATTTAATTTTCGATATTAAGCAACTGTATTCCAAATAAATAAATAAATGACATTATTTCTTGAGTACATTGTTATTATTACACTGTTATATACATTGTTATATATAGTATTGAAATTACATTGCTTTATTTTCTTTGGTTTGTATGTTTACTAAGCAACGGGCCTCACACATGGTCTCAAAACATTGTGTAAATAGCGTGGAACTTCTATTCGAAAGCAAGCACTAGTTTTTAGAAAGAAACGAGGCTTTTAATTCAAGTTAAGCCCATCGAAAGGAGTGTTATTCGCTCATGTATTCTGACACGGAAAGAAAGGCAAAATAATAAAATGGAATACATAAAAGGAAGTAATACAAAACAACAAAAGGAGTAGAGAACAAATTTTTTAGTAACAAAGTATTTGGTCAATGACTAAAATAATTATAATAATTGACTGATTTTGTTATTCCTACAACTGAAGAATTAGAGCCTAAAATAGTTCCATAACATAATTCATTATATAAATTATGTGGACATAATATATGGCATGTTTGAGATTGTGAGGGATATGTAAGTTAATAAAATATAGCAATCAAGTATCCTAATAAATCATTAAATACTTTAAATAATATACAGTTTTAAAACCTTAAAATGGACTTTTCCGAACGTAGAATATCTCTATCTCGAAATTGAGTTACGGAGAAAAAATAAACCAACACATAAATGCAGAATATCTGTTTTACTTTTTTCAAATAGTCCACCCTCGTGCTTTCTCATGACCACTGAACAGGATGGGGTGTGTCCTATCCACCTCAAAATCAATAGATGTCGTCTGGTAGACGTCCCTAATCAAAATCAGTTGAAACCCGATCGATCCGACACGATTTAATTGAGTGATCATGCTAACAATCAAAATTCTCAATGACCCATGAACATGGTAGAGTGTGTTCTATCCACCTCAAAATCAATAGGTATCGTCTGGGAGACGTCCCCGATCAGAATCAGTCAAAACCTGATCGATCCGACATGATTTAGTTGAGTTATCGTGTTAACAAAAAAAAATCTCAAATAGTCCACCGTCGTGCTTTCTCATGACCCATGGACAGGGTGGGGTGTGTCTTATCCACCTCAAAATCAATAGGTGTTGTCTGGGAGACATTCCCGATCAGAATTAGTCAAAACCCGGTCGATCCGACACGATTTAGTTGAATTATCGTGCTAACAAAGAAATTTCTCAAATAGATCCAAGGGAGGGGGTGGTGTGTGCTATCCACCTCAACATAAATAGGTGTCATCTGGGAGACGTCCCGGATCAGGATCAGTCAAAACCCGATCGATCTGACACGATTTAGTTGAGTTATCGTGCTAACAAGAAATTTTAATTCCGACGACAACGACGACACACACACAGCAAAAATTTCTTAAAAACCATTTTTTTTTGTTTTTAGGCCGAAAAACGAAAAATACACCAAAAAAAATTTGTTTTTTCACTTTTTCTTTACACGATTACATTACTTTTCCGCTAGTATAGTGGAGTGCGGAAAAGTAAAAATAACAAACATGGATCAATTTTTTAGATTTCAAGTGTTTTAATATTAAATCGATTTCTTGCAATAGGAACATAATGTATGTTCTGTTATGGAAATGTTAAAAATCTGCAAAACTTATTTTGTAGTTTATCAATTAGACCATAATGTACTTTCTTATGCAAATTTTATTCATCATAACTTCTCATTGTACAACTTAATATCTTACTTTTCTTGTTGAATACATGTTGATATGTGAATTAAGGCTCACCTTAAAATAATAATCAAGTAGAGTCTTTTATATACTGATTCTTAAATCTTTAATAAAATTGTTCTCTATATGAAAATTATTTGTACCTTAGTTGCGTATGATAACGTAGTAAGCGATTACGTTATAATTTTTAGTCAATAAAATTGTATATTAATATTGGCTAGAATAGCAGTCATATATGTATGTCTAGATCATCGGTATAAAGTAAAGACTTTATGCCGATGTAAAACATTTAACACCGATATTAATATCGATAAGAAACAATAACGGACCCATGTGACCTTACAACACGTCAGATGTCAATATTCTTTCATTAAACGTAAATGTGTGTGAATACAATTTGAGATCTACTAGAAATATAAAACACCAATCATCTTATGATACCACGGCATTGATATCTGAGTTTTGTTAATTTTGTTGATTTTGTTCTCACTGTACCCAAACTGTTTAGAATTTAAAATAAAATAACGAATCTTCCTCTATATACACCAATAATTTTCTCGTCTGTAACTTACAACACTTCTGTTGTCTATTGTTTAATAAATCGTTAATTTTAACGAAATTCCACCTAAAAGTAAATTACAATAACTAAATACGTCATTTTCATGGCCAGGTAAATATACATATACAACATTATGCATGTATACCGACATATCAAATATTATCGTGAGCAAAAGTGTAGTGAATTTTAAAATAATTGTCGGAGCCAGTAGCGTGTATATATACATATATTAATTAATATTAATTATTTTTTAAATTTTGTCTACTTGTCACTTTTTAACTTGTTAATCAGTTCTATTGAAGTTTTATTGCTACTGTAATCTTAAGTAGTTTATAAATTAGAGTTTTTACTGTAGAGAATCTGGGAATACAATCAAAGTTTATGTTTTGAAAATTTTCGAAAATATTTCCTAGACTGGATTATGGATTTTGAAAAACTACTACGTTTTACAAAAACTCATAAATAACGTGGTCATGGACCAATCGTTTCTAAGAACTGTGAATGACGTTCGTCTACATATGGAACAAGGATCTACTAAATCTTAAAAAGTCTGTCTTAGAATTGGATATTGTTATGAAATAAGGTGAACGATTATAAACAGGAATTTGGACATGCATCTATATAAAATTCAATAATGTCAAGGCTTTTTACGGGTAGACTACTCCAGATGTGTTCCATATTGCTACTAATTTATTAATAATTTTGTAAATAATCTAAACTTTACTTAACACTTCTTTCTAACCATGCGTGATTTCGTGATGTTTCATCGGACTCTCCACAACACCTTCACAAAATTTTTGATTGGATGGTAATTTCTCGTAGAATAATTGGACCAGTTTTCATCATTCATGCAGAGTGGTATAGAAACAATTTTTACTTTTCCGCACTCAACTATACTAGCGGAAAATTAATGTAATCGTGTAAAGAAAAATGGAAAAAAATTTCATTTATTTTTCGCTTTTCGGCCTAAAAGCAAAAAAAAATTTTTGTCTCTGTGTGTGGCGTTGTCGTCGGCATTAAAATTTCTTGTTAGCACGATAACTCAACTAAATCGTGTCGGATCGATCGGGTATTGACTGATTTTGATCGGGGACGTCTCCCAGATGACACCTATTAATTTTGAAGTGGATAGGACACACCCCACCCTGTCCATAGATCTATTTCAGATTTTTTTTTGTTAGCACGATAACTTAAATAAATCGTGTCGGATCGATCGGGTTTTCATTAATTCTGATCGGGGACGTCTCCCAGACGACACCTATTGATTTTGAGGTGGATAGAACACACTCTACCATGTTCATGATAAAGCACAATGGTGGACTATTTGAGAAATTTGTTTGTTAGCACGGTCACTCAATTAAATCGTGTCGGATCGATTGGGTTTCGACTGATTCTGATTAAGGACATCTACCAGACGACATCTATTGATTTTGAGGTGGATAGAACACACCCCACCCTGTCCATGGGTCATGAAAAAGCATGATGGTGGACTATTTGACAAATGTTTTTTGTTAGCACGATAACTCAACTAAATCGTATCGGATCGATCGGGTTGTGGCTGATTCTTATCGGGGACCTCTCGTAGACGACACATATTGATTTTGAGGTGGATAGGATACACCCCACCCTGTCCATGGGTCATGAGAAAGCACGACGGTGGACTATATGAGAAATTTTTTTGTTAACACGATAACTCAACTAAATCTTGTCGGATCGATCGGGTTTTGACTGATTCTGTTCGGGGATGTCTCCCAGAGACACCTATTGATTTTGAGGTGAATAGAACACACTCTACCATGTTTATGGGTTATGATAAAGCACAATAGTTGACTATTTGAGAAATTTGTTTGTTAGCACGATCATTTAATTAAATCGTGTCGGATCGATCGGGTTTCGACTGATTCTGATTAGGGATATCTACCAGACGACATCTATTGATTCTGACGTGGATAGGACACACCCCACCCTGTCCATGGATCATGAGAAAGCACAATGGTGGACTATTTGAGAAAAATTGAAGAAAGTAAAACTGTCGCATAAAATACATATTCTGCATTTATGTGTTGGTTTATTTTTTCTCGGCCACTCAATTTCGAGATAGAGATGTTCTACGTGCGGAAGAGTCCGTTTTAAGGTTTTAAAACCGTTTATTTTTTTCTAAATTTGTGCAATGACGGAACAATGTTGAACATTCGCATGAGTATGTACTATACCACTATTTATATATATAGCTTCTCCCCTCGAATTTCTTGATGATTAGCTAATAGCTTCCATACACAAGTTCTGTTTCCTCCGCCGTCTTCTTGTTTGACCATTGTCGACCATCTTGTGCTACTTTATTAAAAAATAGTATTTGTAGAACTCCTGTAGGTAATTTGTAAGAATTTGAATAAAGAACTGTTAAATAATATGCAATTATGGTTACATATTTTTCAACATATGTTATAGCTAAGAATGCTGCTATAATGTCATACTTTAGCTATTTTTTGTTAATAAAATCTGTTTATTTTTCATTTCGATTTCAAAACTTATTATTCATTGTTATTTATCCTTAGAATTAATAACACATTTGCATTTTACTCCTGATAACAATAATGATAAAAATTTCACGATAACGCCAATTTCTATCTTAATATACGTTAATCTGTGTTTTAACACTGAGAGTGGTATTAAATTCGTCGAAACATTGACTTTTGTAAGGGGAGATTTTTTATTTCTATTCTCCTTATTACCGTTTTGATTAAAAGAAAAAAAAAAGAAAAAGAAGTTCGAATTGTTTCATATGAACATTTGGTATATACAGGTTCTCAAGACAATCCACGTTGTCCAAAATCAGATGCATCTCCCTCGTTGATGGACATGAAACGTCTTGATGACAAATAATTCAAATGCAGACATCAACAATGAGAGGAGTTTCAACAAACCTCTATCACAAAGATAGTTCCGAAATGCAAATGTATACATATAATTTAACAAATGTATTCATCATGTAACTCAACACACTGTGACAGAATTATTTCAAAAGGTCGACAAGCTAAGGGGACGTTTTCCATTTCATGACCACCTTTGACTGAGATAATTTTTAATATCCTACATATGTATATTAGTTATTAGTTTATTTTCTAATATCCTTTACGATACACAAGTATCCAAATATTCAACAATATAAACCGATTACATAGATATATTCACACTAACGAACAAAATTTCCAAATGGTTTTGTAAATTTATATAGGAGTTTGTTACAAGTGAGACATTAAGTGGTATAATTTATAACATTATAGTCTCATACTAATCTCCCCCAAATCATAACTTGTTTTCATTATAATGTTGTAATTTTTAGCGATTTCATGTTTAATGTTGGGAAAAGCATGCACAAACACTCAGCATTAAAATACTTCCATATTTACTTAAAATAGTTCATAGAGAATATAATAATAGTAAACAGATAATTGTTTTATTTATCTAGTCTGTATAAAGTGCTTCCGCTATGGTAATAGTAGAAATTTATATAATTCACAAATATATTGAATCTTAGGGCATAATTAGGAAACACTCGATAAACCTCGAATGAGTTTACCTCTCAAATATCCGTCGGTACGTCTATGAGATACTGCTAGGTATTTAAATACGAGAGAGTCATGGTCACCTGGGTTTTGCAAACAACACTTTTAAGGACTGGTTTCGAAGACGTGTTTGTAGTCAATCGAAAAAAATTACTTACTTAAATTTACTTTATGACAAAATCAACAAAAATACGGAGTTTAGGATGCCTGGAACTGAGCGGGCATATCAGTCTACTTGAAAATGACGATGAGACGGGTTTCTTTTTTGTTTCGTAAATAGGCTACGCATTATTTTTTTAGGATCATTTTTGTGAAGGACGCAGGAAATATATTTTAAATTCTGAACGATCGAGCGTATGTTCAGAGATCGTCATAAATGTAGTAATTAATTTCTTAGAGTTAAATCTAAATAAAAAAATATTGTTAACTAAAAACCCTATAACAGTTTTCATCCAATTAAATAAATATCAGAACGTTAGGTTAATACCAAATAATTAATTTACACAGATTATTATTTATAGTACATTAATTAATAGGAATAAATCAGATATAAGATATGTAAGAAATATAAAATTTTACTATAAATTTTCTATAGTAGTAAATAATTATATACAGTGGGTTTCACCTAGAAGTACCACGATATGCCACTTACGAGGGGCACTATTTATATTTTGAGACTAATAATAAAAAACATTAATTTGTCACTGAAACTTACTTTATCGTTTTTCAAAATATTTTCCTTCATGATCTATTCCATGCGTTCGAACCATTTGTCAAAGCATATTTTTCCATTCTGCTTAAGGTATCTCCAAAACATGGTACTTGAATGCATCGACGGCTTCTTCTGCCAACGAAAATCGTTGTCTACGCAATTTATTTTTGATGTTCGAGAACAAAAAGAAGTCACTGGGTGCCAAATCAGGACTGTACGGCGGATGACCCTTTAATTAAATTTTTTGAGCGTTTAAACAGTCGGTTGTTAGACGAGATGTGTGAGAACTCGCATTGTCATTGCATTGCAGAAACGTCAGATGGCATCTGATAACACTTAGTGTTGCCAAGGCTCAATATATAAATTGTGCCCCTCAGAACAGAAATAGTTTGATATAAACAATCTAATTTTGTAGCCTTTGGGTATTACATACCTCAAAGAGGTGTAAGGAAATTTGTACCTCTGCATTAATTGTAAACTGTGAAATGTAGGGCTGAGGAGAGACAGCCTGGGTTCTTTTGAATCTAGGATATCGTCAAATAAGAAGCAAAAAAGCTATAATCTTCTTGATATCATTAATCACATTATCACATATTCTTGTATAAAAACCCAAAGGATCATCCCGATGGTACAATCTATGAGACATAACACTGAGGAAAGGCAAGCGGTGTTTCCTCAAAAATTTATCTTTAAGTTAAGTCTGTTGTTAAATAAAAATAAAGACGTTATAACCTTCTCGATATCATGTTTCATCAAATATCTTTGTATATAGAACCGTCTTGACAATTGCAATCTATGAAACGTAACATGATACACATGATAGAGACATGATATTTTCTCAAAAATTTTAATTTAAATCAAGCCTATCGCCAAATGAAAATACAGAAATTGTAATATTTTTGATATCGTTAATCGTTCTATCATATATTCTTGTATAAAAAACCGAAGGACCGTCTTCATAATTGCAATCTGTGAAACGTGGCGCTGAGGAGACACATTCGATATTTTGTAAAAAAGCACTTTCAAATTACGCGCGTTTCTAAACGAAAACAAAGACATCAAGAAGCTATAATGTTCTCGATATTATTAGTCGTTTAATTACATATTATTCTGTACAAGATCAAATAACTATTGTGATCTGTGAAACGTCGCGTTGACGACGGCGCCGGTGGTGCTTTGTTAAAAATCTGTCTTTAAATTGAGCGTATCACCAATTGAACAACAAACAGCAAGTTGTAATCTTCTCGAAATCATTAATTGTCTTATCACATGTCCTTGTATGAAGAACCAAAGCACTGTCTTGATAATTTAAATCGATGAAACATAGCGCTAAGGAGAGACAAGCGGTATTTTGTCAAAAGTTTACTTTTAACTTCATTAACTGTCGCCAAATGACAACAAAGAAATTATAATCTCCTCTTCTTCTTCTTTTTCCTTCTTCTAAGTAGGTCTAGGACCTATTCCTCTTCGATGAATATCATCGGTACTATGAGCTGTTTTTATCTGTTTTTACAGAGGGTAGGCAGCTAACCTGGCCCTCTAACCTTCCTCTTTCTTCCGGGTTTGGGACCAGCAACAGTACTACTGGGCTACTCAATCTACCCAGCAGCACTGCAGGCTGAAAAATATCCTCTATCTTGTCAATATCTTTAATCAGCTTATCACATATCCTTGTATAAAGAGCTAAACAATCGTCTTGATAATTGCAGTCTTGTGAAATATGACGTTGAGGAGAGACAGGCGATGTTTTGCAAAAAATCTACCTTTAAATTAAGCCAATCGACAAATGAAAACAAAGAAGCTATGATCTTCTCGATATTATTAATCATGTTATCAGATATCCTTCTATATAGAACCAAAGGACCGTCTTGATAACTGAGATCTATGAAACGTGGCGCTAAGGAGAAGCAGACGATAGTTTGTCAAACATTTACCTTTAAATTAAGCTTGTCGCCAAATGAAAACAAAGATGTTATAATCTTCTCGATATCGTTAATCACCTTAACAGATAAAGAACTACACGACCGTTCTGATACATAATTTAAATCTATGAGACGTGGTGCTGAGAAGAGGCAGACGACATTTTATAAAGTTTACTTTTAAATTAAGCCTGCCGCCAAACGAGAATAAAGAAATTATAATATTCTCGATATCATTAACCGTCTTATCACATGTCCTTATATTAAGAACTGTCCACGACTGTTAAGGATTAACCAAAGGACTGTCTTGATAATTGAAATATGTGAAAAATAATATTAATAAGAGACAGGTGATGTTTTATTCCAAATTTACAATTAAATTAAGCCTGTCGTCAAATGAAAACATAGATGTTATAATCTTCTCGATATCATTAATCGTATTATCACATATTATTATACAAGGAGCCAAAAAGCCGTCTTCATAATTGTAATATGTAAAACATGGTGTTGAGAAGAGGCAGGCGACGTTTTGTAAAAAAATCCTTTAATTAAACCTGTGGCCAAATGAAAACAAAGAAGCTATAATCTTCTTGATATTATTATTCATCTTATCAGATATTCTTCTATAAAGAATCACAGGACCGTTGTAATAACTACTGTCTATGAAGCTCGGCAGTAAGAGAAGACAGCCGGTATTTTGTAAAAAATTACTTTTAACTTAAACCTGTCACCAAATGAAAACAAAAAAGCAATAATTTTCTTGACAGAATGATCTTATTATCTATTAGACGTGGCGCTGAAGAAAGACAGACGGTATTTTATCAAAAATTTACTTTTGAATTACCAGTCGCCAGATGAAAACCAAAAAGTTATATTCTTTTCAATATCATCAATAATCTTATCACATATCCTTGTATAAAGAACCAAAGGACCCTCTTGATAATTTTTAATCTATGAAATGTAGGGCTGAAGAGAGACAGACGGCATTTTATTAAAAACTTAGCTTGAAATTAAACCTGTCGCCAAATCAAAACAAAGAAGTTGAAATCGTTCTTAATATCACTAATCACAGTGATAGGTAACATAGATGTTATAATCTTCTCGATATCATTAATCGTATTATCACATATTATTGTATAAAGAACCAAAATACCGTCTTGATAATTGTAATATGTAGAACGTGGTGTTGAGTAGTGACGGGCCATATTTTGTAAAAAAAATATCCTTTAATTAAGCCTGTCACCAAATGAAAAAACTATACTGTTACAAAGAAACTATAATATTCTCGATACTATTCATCTTATCAGATACCCTTCTATAAAGAACCAAAGGATCGTCGCGATCACTGCTGTCTACGAAGCTCGGCGGTAAGGAAATACAGAAGGTATTTTGTCAAAAATTACTTTTAAATTAAACCTGTCACCAAATGAAAACATAAAAGTAATAATCTTCTTGACAGTATTAATAATCTTGACAGTATAATCATCTTATCAGATGGTCTTGTATAAATAACCAAAGGGCCGTCTTGGTAATTGAATTCTACTAGACGTGGCGCCGTGGAGGGACAGATGGTATTTTGTCAAAAATTTACTTTTAAATTAACTCTTGCCAAATGAAAAGAAATAATTTATAATCTTTTCGATATTACTAGTCGCCTTATCACATATCTTTGCGTAGAGAAACAAAGCATCGTTTTAATAATTGTAAACTGTTGGACGTGATGCTGAGGAGAGACAGACGGACTTTTTTCAAAAATTTACGTTTACGTATGAAGAACTAAAATCAATAAAATTTATATTTTACTGGAGATTTAACGAAACTATTAGCAAAATAGGTTGAGTTTCTGTTATTATTATTCATGTTAGGGAATTGACCGTCTTTACCGTCATTTGTTTCATACAATGAGCTCAAAGCGAGACTTAATGTATCTTAGGGGCATCCATGAAAGATTATCCTCCCATATATTTTAATTAAGCAACTAATAACTGCAGTATTACATACACATATCTCTAAAAGTAATAGTTTGTTGAAAATTACGTTTCTTGTTGGGGGTCTTAGGTAAGATAAAGGTTTTCATATACACTTGGTATATATTAAATTGTATTGTCTTTCTTTGATTAATAGATTTTATTTTAGTTTTGGTAAATTTTCGTTCTAATATTCGCTATAGAAAAATAAAAATTCTTTCTCAAATATCACACATACATCCGGTCCATTAATAAAAAATCGTCTGTCTGCCTAGTCACAGTTAACGGTTATCTTTTGTTTGCCCACGCACGACTTGATATACTATACTAAAAATGTGCCTGCAGATAGAACTGCACGAAATAGATGAGAAGGTGGAGATGTTAGATTCAAGTTCATCAACAATGTTCGTAAAATGATGTTGTAGTGTCAAAAGTCATGTTAAAAAATGTGGTCAAACAAAGAAAAACGTTGTGTTTTTCTAACTATTATTTAAAACTATTTCTATTTAAATTTGGTGTTTCTAGGAATATATTTTATATGTACTATTCATTTCATCGCTATTTTCCAAATAAAAAACTCTCTTATCTTGCCGATAGACATAACAGTCTACCTGAGCCTAGCCATAAAAACAAGTCACGGTATGAGATAAGAGCCGATTGGGATTTTTATTTGGCAAATAGCGATGAAATAAACTATAATATATGGCATTGGTTACTTGTTTGTGTAGTTACATTTTTATTAAACAAATAACATATTGGTGTATAATAAAGTATGTGGTCTTCAGCCCGATCATTCAAAGACGCACGTTTCCATCCCTGACGCTTGATAATTGCCTGAGCTAGGTGGGTGTTGGACTGAGCAGTGAGAATCGCTCTTTACTCGATTTCGATCTCTGGGATGTCCCAAAAACGAATGCGACAGAAATGTGATCCTCAGGTTTAGGCATTCTCAAAATCAGAATTTAATTCCCATTTGTGGTGGATCTAAAATGTCTTAATTAATATAAACCTTTATCTATAGATATATTATATAACAATAATTTGATATAAACTAACATTATTAACTAAATATTTTAAATGATTGTCAAAAAAGGTATGCATCTTCGCATATCTAAAACGTCCTTTTTAAATGCATACTGTATAAGTATACAAAGAAATGTAAATAAAGTCTATACTTTAATAATAAGTAATAATTGAGAAGGCAAATTACGATTCACTTGTGTACTCAAACTTTTCATTTTTTTGGGAGAAACAGAAATTTCAAAATAGTAATAGCAATTGAAATGAAATAAATTGCCATTAGTAATAATTATTAGAAACTAAAGAGTAAACTTACAACATTACTTAACGTATCTTACAATCTTTACTGAAATTACGACACTTCTTAATCAACATAAATAAAAAAATAATAAAGTGTAATAGAAACAGCAAACTGTAACATTTACCGATTATAATGTATTGGAAAAAATTAATATCGTTAATTCAAAGACAACAGTTTTTTGTTGCAATCATTAATAATGTTTTTATTTCACGAAATATTTTGGTTGGCTGCAATTGCGTCTGCAGGTGAACACGAATGTACCAATTTTAAATAGCGTTTTAATCCGCTCATTAACATTTCAAGAAAAAGTTAAAATTTATATATTTATCCACGACCACTATATTAGGAAGGTTTAATACGTCTGTTTTCCGTGGATCAGAGGCCTTCTAATACATTAGTGGATTAAAATTCATAATACCACGCTTCGATTTTATAGCATTTTATTTAGAATTATTATTAATATTAACATTAACATTTATCTCACGAACGATCTTGTCATTTTGACCAGGATTATTCAAATTCACTCGATAAGGAGTTTTTGAAGGGCTGAAAGGGCCCACAACTTCGACGACATTAGGTAGGACCTATATATTTTTCAGCAATTGCATCTTGCTGGACAGTGATTCTTCAATATAATTTTGCGCTACCATAGTCGATTTCCAACCACCGTGACGCTTGACAGTGGTAATATTGCCCCCAGCATTGGCCAATAATGTTGCCGATGAACGCCTTATTCTATGTCCGGTATAACTTCCCGGATCATTTTGAAAAGGTTTTCAAAATTGTGTTGATGCCTACATGTTGTGTAATACATTTTCCAGCCACATATCGCAAGAAAGATCTCACACCGGCAGTTTTAGGCCGCAGATTGATGTATTTTCGACACATTTCTACAGCATTGACTGAAAAATCTTCTTCCAAGATCGTGAAACTTCTCGAAATGTTTGTTTTCGTATCCGGAATGAGTACGTACAAGTAACTGCCTTTGTCTTGGATATGGCTGATATCCAAAAAAGTTAATACATTGCATCGACAAGTACCTGTGACTCCCATGATCGTTCCAACTGTAGAGAGTTCAAAATAAAAAGCTCAATGTATAAATTGAAATATTGACATCGTGTATTTCCTACCTTAGCTTGTAAATATTCCTCATCCGGTGCTTTTTTCAAATATTCTTTTGGTTTCTCTCCAGTATCTTTGCCTTCCTTGCTTTATAATTTCTTGATCCGGCTTTGAAATATGAAGTAAGTTTACCATACTTCAAAATACAATACCTTTGTGCACTTTCAACATTGATTTTCATCGAATACTTTGTCCACATTAAAGAGACAGCAAACCGTTTCTCCACACTGAAAAAGTATGATAGTAGTACCTCTTCTGTAATTGCTCCTTCTCCTATGCCCCTTTTTTTGCCAGTTGTCGAATTCCATCAATTCCTTCTCGTATATACTTTTACTTTTCGCTGGTAACAGACGTAATATTGCTTCTTGAGCTTCCTGCTGGATTTCAGTCGGAATGAAGAAATTCTTAGAATTGTCACTCATTTTTTGTGCCGATTTTGCAAATAATGTCGGTCTTGTTGGCAATAAACAAACGCCTAGAAACGACTCCAAGACTTTCTAGTTTTCAGCTCAAAATCAATATTCTTGATCAACATAAATCTGTCGTTCTTGAAAACCAGAATTTTTGACTTCCTAATTGACCGGTTTTGCTCGTGGTCGTGGATAAAACGTTGAATTACATTCGGGAATTAACAGCCTTTAACCCGCTCGAAAAAATGGGCGCTCTCGGCTGCGCCTCGAGTGCCCATTTTTTATGTAATTAATAGATAACTATTATAAGTTTTCATTTTGAATAGAATTTACTTTTCAATTACTTGTCATTGGCACAGTTACTTCAATTGTATTTATTTCAAGATCTATTTATGCCTTATGTTATATTTCATATAAAGGGTGGACCAAAACTAGGTAACCCATTTTAATTGCTTATACTTTTATATTGTTCTTTAATTAGTTTTATTTTGTTTTAGAATTGTAATGAGAACTTGGGAAATTTATAATGGAGCATCTGTCAGTTCCCCAACGCATAAATATTGTCGAATTCTATTTTCTAAATCAGAAATCCATAGTTTTAGTTCAGCATCAACACCATGCACATTTTAATACCGCAGATGGGCCCATTAATAAAACAATAATATTGTCAAGTTTGAAAACATGAGAAGTGTGTGAGATTGCTCTAAAATAGGTAGACCACGTTGAGCTAGAAATCCGGAGAATATCGAGCAAGGGAGAGTGTAAATGATGATCCCTCAAGGTCAACCAGAAGACGACATAAATGAACTGGAATTGACAAGGACCATCCTGGTCGGCTAGTTCTTGGAGTTAACAAGGACTAGATTCCGCATCGACTAACAATGTGGACGAAGTTTCTGCGGAAGTAATGCTCCCTATAACCCTTTGAGTGTTTTATTTTTAAAAATTTGGCAGTTTTGCAAGGAATTTTTCCAACTATATTAATGTCTAGGGGCTGATTGGTGCATTTTCCATTTTTTAAAAACTAAATAGTCGATCGTGAAATGCTGCTGGTACGGTAGTAGGTCGAGATATTTTTCTACTGCAGAATTCTCAGCCTCATTTTCGCGAAGGGAAAATGTTCTTGTGATATAATTTTTACCATCAGTAATCGTGACAACAAAGATTGATCTTTCTTCTTAGCAAAATTGTTGAAACACATTCACCTTCTCTTAAGATTATCCGAGAAGTTAAGCTTGTGCCACTGGACTCTTCATTTGGTCCATTAGTGCTGGTCCAGGAACTTCCATGTTTTTTATCTGCAATATGACACTCTTCTGCATTGGTTTAAAGAAGTAGTTTGGGAGTCTCATGTTTTCGACGTTAGTCCAATCCTTCAGGCTTACCTCTTTGTTTCAAGTTATTTGTCATTACGCCTGTTGCCGAGGTGACGATTGGGGTAATTTCTACTCTGTCCAGGCTCCACATGTGCTTAATTTCGATAGCAAGGTATTCATATTCACTCTAATTTTCTCTCTTCCTATTCTCCCTCCCTTTGATATTGTAGGTCAATAGGCAAGCTATGTCTATCATGTGCATGTCGATAATGTACCTGCATATTTCTGTACATTGTCAAGGACTGGTTGTGGATGATCAAGCATGGTAGTGGATTCAACATAAGTTGTACTTATATTGAATCCACTACTCATACCATATTCGCATATACTATTTTCGCCTTCCTATTATTAGGGATATTTATCGTGGATAATTTATTCGTGCCAGGTATTGTCTGGCCATAGTGGAGCTATATGAACGTCCCCCTCATTGATTTGCATTGAAGTATATTCTCGGTCAAGTTGGACTACTTTCTGATGAAGTGCTTTATCGGAGTCTTAGAAGTACTTTTTAATATCGTCCTTCGTCTTTCTACATAGTTCTGCGATGTTAATTAACCCTTGGTATTTCTTTATATATAGTCTATCTACTTAGTTTTATCATCATCTACTTAATCTTGTACGTTTATTTACAGTAGATCTATTTCTTTATGACCATCAAACTTAAGTAAAATGCCATATATTATTCCCTAGTTATTACTTATTAGCAACGTTGTACACCTTGAGTACAGCATCGGTTGTATTACAACTCGTCGCATAATTTGAATCAATGTAGGTACAAGTAATTTAGTTTAGTTTTGTTGTTGGTGTTTGAAAATTTGTTGTTTTGTTCGTTGTGGCAGGAAATATTGTACAGATTGTTAGTATTTGCGCCACCACTGATGAAGCATTCAGATAAACAGCTCTAATTATTAGTACTGTTGGTTATTATACATCGTGGTAACTAACATTATTAATTGTATCTCTAACGGTTTTCTAGATACTCAACGATGACAACGGAAATGAGACACACTGTAAGTAATTTTAAAATTATCTTTCTACAAATGGAATGCGTTCATAAAAAGTGTAAAATATAAATATTATATAAACGTTAAACATCTTGGAGACTTGTAGTCAAGTCTTAAATCCCTTGCTGTTAGAATTACGTATTCGTAAAATTCGGTTGTGAAACATTAAGTCGATTAATGTAACAGTAAACTATCTATGTATTTGGAATGGACAAAATGCTGAACGGAAACGATTATTTTACAGTCTCGTAAATTTTTGTATAAGTTTTTATGAGACCCATAAACACGTCTGTGTATTATTCACATGCGTGTGTTGGTGTTTTTTTTTTTATACAGAAATGTCGATAGAGCATATCAACATTTCCCAGTGAAACAACCAGAACACTTTACATAATACGATATAAATAAAAATCTGAGGTAATATAAGTAGTAATACGGCTGTTATTGGTTTTGCGTCTCAAGCGAGAAATAGACACAAATAATAATTTATTCAGAATTGCGAAATTACACGCACTAAGTAGTAAAATATTCAATAAAGAATATTTGTCACACACTGGCTGTTAAATTTGTAATTTCGAGGTAATACAGTTTTTGTGGTTATGCAATTAATTTTTTTGTTTCTGTAGACTGAACTTATGTAAAAGAAACCACAGGGACACATGAGCACATTCAACATAAATCAGAATTATAGGTGGTACGTTATTTATTATGACAAATCTGCGTAATTACGTAATACTGCTATAATATTTTAGTATAGTAACTGCGATATATTATCATATTGCTACAGCACTCTTAGAAAACCACTATCCTGATTATTTCTCCCATTCTCTTATAAAACAACTATCATAGATCTATATATATATATATATATATATATATATATATATATATATATATATATATATATATATATATATATATATATATATATATATATATATATATATATATATGTAGTGACGCATTAAATTGGCGTATTAGCAAGGATAATGAGTGTGCCTCGATAGCTCAGCGGTCAGAGCAACCAACCGGAAATTGGGAGAGCCGGGTTCGATTCCCGGTCGAGGCAAAATGCACTTTTATCCGTGCTAACGCCAAATATATATATATATATATATATATATATATATATATATATATATATATATATATATATATATATATATATATATATTATGAGTTGTTTCATAAAAAAAGAAAAAGGAGCATGTAGTATCCTTTCCCTATGTATTTTAATGCGCTAAACACGAATCAGATTTGCTCCATCACATCAGGATTTTTTCATAACCTCAAAAATCATGACTGATTAGACACGTCACACGAAATCAACGAAATATATTGGGAATTCCGGAAAATTTGGCCCTTATGAGCTTTTGAGGTCATAGATAACAACGAATTTGGTATAAGACTTTCAAAATTTTAAATAGCGGATCTAATAAGCCGACGAATTTTTCAACAAAATTGTGGATGTCTACAAATTTGATACCTGAAGGCATTTTAGGTCACCGATAATGTATCTGAGGTTCAACTGTGAAAATTCTGAATGACGGATCCAATACGGCAGACAAATATTACAATGATTGTCCGGATATGTAGAAAACCTCATATTTAGGTGTTATTCAGAGCATCAATAATAAAGAACGTTTTCGATATTGATATAACTCTTTTGTCTTGAACAGATTTGTGCACAGTTTTCTCTTCAAGTTCACTCTTCCTGGTACAATCGCCTTTTCAATAACAAACAGAAGTCCATTATCATATTTACATCCTATTTTTCTTCTTAACGACTCTTCATTTCTGCAAGGTATTAGTGAAATTATTCTCCTTGCTTCTCCCTATAGCCTCCTGAGTTATTGGGGAAGTAATTCAGATGGAAATATAAGAAGTGCAACTTCAAGTCCATCAAGCATCTCAAATTATCAAAGCGTTTACCAACGCATATTCTTTACAGAAATTTTCTGAATTCTTGAAATAAATACAAATAGTCTTCACGTTAAGAGAAAAACTACGACAATTGGTCGCAATAGTTGGAGCATTATGCGTATTAAGAAAATTATCCAAAAAACTTATCTTATCCTTTAAGTATACTTATAGAAATTTTGTACACAACGGCTGTTATTATTGTTACGACAAACAAAATTGGGCAATATGCACTATTTAACTTTATAGCTAGCTGAAATGATTTATGATATCGTGTTTTTTATAACAGTGATAACACATTTTGTACACACTTCACGTTATCGTTATTTTTCAAGATAAGAGAAAATTAAAAATGATATATTTGTATAGGAATATACAAATATCTTATTTATACCCTAGAAGTTTTTATCTCGCTCGAAAAATATTAAATGTATGCTTAGCGATAATCTCGAGGGGACCATCCGATAACATCAACGAAACTGTAGTCCATTTAAGCATGTTAAACAGTAACTTGAACAGATGGGTCATAAATATGGTAGATATGAGATATTTTTGCCAAATATCGCTTTTACACCTAATATTCATATTTTCAAGTTAGAATTTTAAAACTTTTGCAATGTTTAATAATAATTATATATGCATTTATTATTTTACGAAAAGTATTTACAATAAATACATACACTTCATATTATTCAGAATGTACATATAACGGCAAATAAAGGGCAAATTATGAAGTTTGTTGACATACATATATCACGAACTATTCATTCATCACTCCCTAAATTTCATTATGAACTATAATTTGACGCAACAGATGGAATTATCTAATAAAATAGATAGAGTGCAGATTTATATAAATAATTAAGGAATATCAGAAAATAGGTGAAATATAAAAATTATAAGGACGAGGCAAGAAGAGAGAAGTAGAGAAAAGTTATTGAATTTCGGATAAAAATTTTTCAGAAAATGTTTTATAATTAGACAAGAATGAGACCATATTTCAGGTGGAAGTTGACATTATGTTATGCATACAGCTATCACATAGGAAAATGATCTCTTGAATATATTTTTTTACATGATGAGTTTTCTAACATTTAGATATGTATAGTGTATCTCAGTTGCAACCATAGGATTTGAATTGCGCGCCATTTGTGTTCTGTCAAAGATAGGGCGTCAATATATAACGACTGTCATCTACAAACCATACGACGTCAACATGACTGTAGATATTTTTTTAAAATTCGATGCATGGTGGCTCTTAATAGATTCAATTGTTGTACACGACGTCGAATTGATGTGATTGAGTACTCTCGTACACTTTCCCTCACTGCAGCAATATTTTCATCTGATCGACCACGACAAAGACGTATTGGTGTTGCCTTATCAATAACAGAACCCATCTCTTAACTTTTCTTGATTATGTTAGGAATTGTTAATTCTGTAGGTATTTTATTTTCTCCTAATTTTGTGTGAACTTTTCTTAATGTAACTGTAAATGATCGCTCACTTTCATAAAACAGTTGTACACAAAATATTTGTTGTTGAACTGTTAATCGCGGCATGTTGACGTCGCATGATTTATAGATGATAATTGTTGAATTTTGACGCCATATCTTTGACAACACAAATGGTACGCAATTAAAATCCTATAGTTTCAACTGAGACACCCTATATATATATATATATATATATATATATATATATATATATATATAGGGTGGCGATTTTATATTTAATATTTTATGATACAAACCGACTTGATGACGTTATCAGTGAAGATGCATATTCAACCATCCTACGGTCTTATTGGATTAAAGTAGACAGAGACTAATTACTTCCCCTTCAATTCTTATAATTAATTTGTTACTAATATCATCAACCTTGTTTTTACAAATCAATACTGCACCCGATTTAGTAGGATCAATTTTTTAGCAAGGGATCAGTTCAAATTGATAATAAGTCTGTACTGATTATCGAGCTAAAATGCCGCATTTCATTAAAGTACAGTAAAGTTGTGTACGAGTATAGTCATGTAAATGGTAATTGCAGATTTTTCGATCAGTTGTGAAATGGAGTTAATATCGTAAATAGTAATGGTCCAAAAAGCTACCCTGCGGTATACCGGAGACTGCATTTAATCGTAGTGATATTTTATTATGAATGACAATTTATTGAACTCTATCTGACAAAATGACAAAATTAATTAAATCAGAAAATATTAGGTCAAAACCACAATTGCTTATATCCACAAGTGTGAAGTGGATATAAGAAATATATGGTTTATTTATCCCATAACTCTTCTGATGAATGACTTCTTCTTTACTCTGATTTTTCCCCGTATTTATTCATTTTTTAGAACAACTGGCAGAACCCGTGGCAGAACAACTGGTCGAAAAACTGGCATAATAACTGGTATAACAACTGGCAGGATCGCCATGTGATAACTCGTCCCTGACCTGTCAACCGTAGAACAGAGTTATCACACCATTAAAAGCCTTATTCTAATCTAATAGTATTAAAATATTAATCTTGTTACAGCCGTATATCTTGATTATCTAAACTGTTACATAATACCTCTGTAATTAGAAAACATTTTTAATATTCAATCTAAAAGTATTTTACAATTTTAACACGGTACGAATACGATTGTACTCCAAAAAACTTTAAGGAATTCAGTGTTGATGGCAGAAGAGGTTGTTACAGTTCAAAAAATACTATGATATAGTCAGGACTCAAATACGAAATCTGACAATACAAAATGTGTACGTCAGTCAGAATCGCTTTAACATAACACATCCTCACAAAAAGAGTACCATGTGTTACATACTAGAGTATCCGTATCCCTATCCCTATGCATTTTGATACTCTGAAAACGAATCTGAAATATGATTAGCTCCATCACATCAGGATTATTTCCTAACCTCAAACAACTTCCCAGGAGAACCTCACAATCAACGAAATTCTTTGGGAATTCCCGGAAATTTGGTTTCTATGGATTTTTTAGCTCAAAGATAACGAATTTGGAGTGAAACTTTCAAAATTCAAAATGGCGGATCCAATATGGTGGACATATTTTCCAAAAAAACTTTGAATGCCTACAAAGCATGGTATCTGGGTTCTTTTAGGTCACCGATAACTAATCTGAAGAACTTTTTCAGTATTGTTGAATATATCTGAAACACAAAATTTATTCATGTTCTTTCTGGTAGTGAACTTTTGTATTGAAAAGATCTGTGCAGTGGTTTTCTTTATTCTAGATCATGTTCAGCGCATTAAAATATATAGGGATAGGGTATTCTGGTCTGCTGCACATGGTACTTTTTTTGGGAGCTGTAAATTGATGCGTTGAATTGATGTGTTTCTGAGCTTTTCAAAAATTCATTTAATTACAAAATTATGAATATTGTGCAATATTTTATTACCACCCTATATGTCTGTTTTAATCTATGTATATCACTAAATTAAAGTTGCGTAGTTTTATAGGTACATATATATGTATGCAGGTTTTATCGATTTTTATTAAATATTTAGTATTATGTAGTTAACATTATATTTGCTCTTATACGTGTCATTCTTGAAACACCCAAACAGACTTTTAAATAACGCGTTCATAAAAAAAGTATTTACATAACCACTGATAAACGATACCCTTTTCCAATAAAAACAGGCCTATCTAAATGTCATTGCTTCGGAATGTTCCTAAGGCCCAAACGGGTAACCCGATACTTGCCCCGAGTGGCAACACGGAAAAAAATACCAGCCGTGTATGTTTACTCTATAAAATTATCAGTTTCGTACAAATAAACCAGCATACGTTGGAAGTTGTAAATTTTTTTGTTTACAAATCGAAACTACGTTGTGCTGTTAAATTTTAACTGGTGGCTCACGTTTTTCTCTCTTATTTGACCGTGAATTTTAAAATGCATCCGCGTAGATGGGTAAAAAAAACGACAAGTTTAAAAGTGGTTTCAAGGTTCCTGCCATTGACGTGGCGTGAAAGAGGGACTTGTGTCGCGAGATATTCGACTCGCACAATCTAGGAGCTAAAACGTGTTAAATATTAGATTAAACATTAAAATATTACGATCATAATTATAGAAATTTTGTATATAGGGTTAGTAAAATGAATGGAAATTAGTCGCTGTTGAATCTTGTTTATGTTCTATTGTTTGTCAACTAACAAAAATTTATATTTTATATGGTAAGAAGAAAAAAAGGAAAACACTATTTTTAAATCCAATTATATAAAATGTCTTAGCTAGTTCACATTTGCAAAGCCTCGGTTATACATATTTAACGGGTTTAACCTATATAATGCTTGCCAATATTTATAAAAACATCACGTTTAGTCCTTATTCGTCGTCTTTTAATCTCTAAGCACTGCCGACATTGCTGATACAGCCTAGGATATTTTCTTTATTTCCTAGTAATACTCAAAATCTGATTCATGAGCATGACGATAAAAGAAATTTAGTACATATTTTTAAGAATATGTAGCATGACACATTCTGCTTCATAATATCTAATGTTACTGTTACTGGGGTAGGTTGTAACTTTTAGTGTAAAAATAAGACTAACTTAGTTTTCCACAAAACACTATACACTACACTCGACGCGTGTTTCGCCAACAAAGTTGACATCATCTGAAGATGATTAAAACTCTTTTAATCATCTCCAGAGTTTTAATCATCTCCAGATAATGCAACGTTGCTGGCGAAACGTGCGTGGAGTGTAGTGTATAGTGTTTTGTGGAAAACTAAGTTAGTGTTACTGTTATACACAAGGTGTTCTGAAATGTTCTTCTCGTTTGTTTGTTCAATTTATCGAAAAATGATAGTAGTAAATGTACGTGCTCATGTGTTTATTGGATATCAGACAAGATGGGGCAGCCCACACTGCAAATTTATCAATGGAGCCGTTAGAGCGGTGTTCCCTGGAAAGTGATCTCTAAGCGGGAGGACAGTAATTGGCTACCCAAAAGTCTCGATATAACGCCGATGGATTTCTTCTTATAAGACTATTCGAAATCTAAGGTGTACACTGATGCTCCTAAGATTTTGCTCTAGTTAAAAGCTAGAATAGGCAACGAAATTTAGAGAATTGAACCAGTTTCATGTCGGCAATCATAAATTTTAGGTCGTGTGTTGGAGAGCCATAGCGACATACAGGAAGGCACCTTGACGATGTTATCTTTTCATATATAACTTTCCCTACATTGTAAATTTAAATAAAAAGATATTGAATATAAATATCTTTTTTAATAACCAAGTTTTGTTCACCCAAAAAGAGGAAAATATTCCAGACACCTATTATTTAATATACTGCTTATACTAATATTAAGATTATTTAACAAAATAATATAATCTTTGTTATTTTCTGGTAATATAGTACAAGTATTAGATGCATATGCATACATATACGTATATACACACATAAATGTGATATGCCTTTTAAATGTGCTTTTAAATCAGTTTACTATCGACATTATGTAAATGTTAGTGTGACTTTTTCCGATTGTTGTAAACTATGTACTGTTTCTGCATTTCTACTCGACAAAAGTGTATCCGGTATTGTGTATCTGAATGTACAAATAGGTCAGCACATTTCTACTTACCTGTTTGTCAAAGACAATTCGTGAGGGCAGAGAAGGCCCTACTGACTACTGAAAGTTAATGCAGCGCACATGATATGCGGCGGAACATAACGAACACATTGTCGTAGTAAGAAATATTCCAAAGTAATGAAGAGAGAAGAGACTGGATGTCACTAAAACGTTTCGCCAATTAGAAACGCCTACTCCGCAACCCTGTCGCATTTTAACAATAACAATTTCTTTAATATGCAGAAGTCGTTTAATAGATAGGTGCTTTTTCACACAAAATATAATCGAGCATAAATATGATGAGACTTTCTAACATCTGGGTTTAAAGAAAGTATTCACAATATTTACACCAACATTGGCGGTGAAACGGCGGTACACAAACTTAGGTATATAAGTATAAATCTCTAGAATAACCAGATTTGATATCGGCTAGCTATCGAAGAACAACTATCACAAATTCCTCATGGACAAAGAATAGAAGATAAGTGCATGTTAGTAGCGTTGCATACTGATATTTCTACGATGAAAAGATTACTATTTTCTTCAAATCTACCCCTTTATACTTAGTCCCCTTCCCCTCCCTCCTCCATGCAATGGCGATTTCCACGCATTAAAATGAATAGCAATCAGTGTTCGCAATTGATTAGATTTTGGCGCTACAAAACAAAATTCAACTATATATAACTAGGAATAGTAAACCAATTTTTGGAGAAAATTGAGGCAAAGGTGCCCAGAAACAAGACAACGAGTTTGTGATTGAGTGTATATTAATTGTTTATGGACGAAAATTTAACATGATCTATTATCTAACAGGAGCTGGATTTTAACTAGTAAGAAACGTAACCGTTTCGTATTTTTAGTATTCTTCTTTGGTCATCTATAATTGTCAATCTACCAACGAGTGATGTGAAATACATATTAGAACACATATATAAAAAAATAAGCTAAGTCTTACTAAAGTTAGTGTGAAAAACCACAAAATAAACCTGCTAACTGTCATTGTATTTTTTATCGTATTTTGACTTTGATTAATTGATTATTTATCTACCAAAGGTGTATAGAAATATTAAAAGATTACAATAAAACAACGTATAATATCAAACTAATTGTGTTCATAGAGGTAGAGCACTGTTTTGATGAATGATTTCATATATTTGTGGTCTTTTGCATGAGGTAAGGTAATTAATATTGCTACATATAAATACGGCTCTTTACAGTTCAAATTCCATCCCGGCATATTTAAAAACGTTATTACTTTGTGAATTACTTTTATTGAAAATCTCACTAAAATATTTTGAAATTAAATTTCAGTTATATTATGCTTGAGGATTGTCGGTGTTATATAAGTGATAACGTTTTGATATGTTGTATATGTTATAAACTAAGGAACTATATTAAGGTGGTGCAATATACCAAAGAAATTGTTTGAGGACTTTTCTTGAGGCTCTGGTATTCAGTGTGTCCAAGTTATTTATTTGTGACATTTTTACACAGAATATGTTTTCAATACAATTTTAGATGATTGTGATCTATATCACAATATAGATACAGCCTGTTCAAAATAAAATGTAACAGAATAACATACATATTTACATTCTTCCTTCAACAAATAAAATAAAAAATTATATTTAAAGGATGTTTCAGAACTTCAGATATAACCGGAAATGTGGTTAAGCTTGGTGATTCTTGGTGATTTTATAAAAGTAACGTAGAAATATGTTTAATTATAAGGTAGGAAGAATACAAAAACATGTCACAATTTATTTTAATAAAAATCCAAAAAATAATTATTACTTACAATCAGACGTGAATAACTTATTTATGTTTAATAAAACACACACGTACATAGGTTAATTTTGAACTAGCCAAATAAGTTAATAAATATAAAAGGTGGTCCAACCAAAACGCACGATGTTAATTGTAAATAAAAAAAAAGTTTTCAGAGAATTATCTTAATATTTTTTATTGTGATAGAAGGATCTATGACAATTATGTGTGAAACAAAATATCGGCCAAATGCTCGCCACGGCTCCGGTGGCATACCTCTATCCGATGGTCCATATTTTCAATGACTCTGAGACATAATTGAGGTTCAATGTCGTTAATGTGCCGAATTATCTCATCCTTTAGCTCTTGAATTGTTCATGGCTTATTGACGTACACTTTTTCTTTTAAATATCCCCAAAGAAAGAAGTCCAACGGTGTCAAGTCACATGATCGTGGCGGCCAATTAACATCGCCACGACGTCAGATAACACGGCCATTGAATTTCTCGCGCAAAAGTGCCACTGTTTCGTTGGCTGTGTGGTAAGTGGCACCATCCTGTTGGAACCACATATCGTCCAGGTCCATATCCTCAATTCCTGGCCACAAGAAGTCCGTTATCATCTCGCGATAGCGAACACCATTCACGGTAACTGCTTGGCCGACCTCATTTTCGAAGAAGTATAGCCCGATGACGCCGCCAGCCCATAAACCGCACCAAACAGTCACTCTTTGTGGATGCATCGGCTTTTCAACAATCACTTGTGGATTCTCATTTGCCCAAATGCGGCAATTCTGCTTGTTAACGAATTCACTGAGGTGAAAGTGTGCCTCGTCGCTGAAGATGATTTTCTTTGTAAAGTCACCATTCACTTCTGTCTGTTCAACCAACCATTCGGCGTATTGACGACGCTTGAAATGATCCGTAGGCTTCAGCTCTTGAGTCAATTGAACCTTGTAAGCGTGTAAATTCAAATCTTTATTCAAAATTCGCATCAATGATGTTCGTGAGATGTTCAATTGTTGGGCAGGACGACGAGTCGAGGTTGACGGCTCTTCTGCTACACTATCGCGAACAACAGCAATGTCTTCCGTAAAACGAACTGGGCGAGCATGCACAGGTGTTTTCACATTTCCTACAGACCCGGTTTGCTGAAATTTGCGCAGAATTCTCCCGATTGTGGACACATTTGGTCGATTATGCTGACCAAAAAAAGTCACGAAGTGCACGAAATGCATTTTGATTTGAACGCCCATTTTCGTAAAAGGCTTGAACAATCTTAACGCGCTGCTCAATTGTGTACCTCTCCATGGTTGAATTTGTCAAACACTGAAACAAAGAAATGTCAAATTAAGTTGGGCAAAAAACTTGACGTTAAGGTGTGACTCACAATTAACATCGTGCATTATGGTTGGACCACCCTTTATAACTAACTCCTTATTTTCTAATATTATAAATTTTACATTGGGCTTAGGAGACCATATAAAATAAAAATTTGATACCAAATAAACATTATTCGACATGGCTATATCAAGAGACACCTTGCATTGCTTACAACATTTTAACCAAGCATTCAATTCGATTATGATCCTTTATCCCCCTGTTAAAAAACGATTAGTTCAAATTGAAAATTTAGAGTAAATAAAACTTTCCTCGTATAGTTTTTGTAAGAAATTTGCATACGAAAATGATTATAAATATTTTTCTTTTTAAAACCCCATTTTCATATGAAACGAAAACGATTTTCATCGGTAAATTTGTTTCTAAGTAATTAAGACATATTGTACTTGTGATAAATTGGATTACATGTATATAATATATTCAATTTAACAACTAATGAATGCTTTAAATACTCCTCAAAATATATAATTTCTTGCAAAATCGTGAGAGTACGCCTATGGCTCCAAAACTACCTCCACTACTACTTTTTTGTTGGCTCGTATCTGATGTTGATGTTATACCTCTCTCTGTAAGGTACCTTTTCATACCCTTTCAGATTCTCAGGGTTCTGTGTTGTTTTTCAACATTGGATTCGGCGCCAATCAGACTAGTCCGTCTATTATGTTCTGTAAAATACGGATATTATCTTCCTTCCTTTTTAAATATCCCACATAATCTTGTTGAAACAGTAAAACGTACATATTTATTTTATCACAATTGCAGCGAACTTTATACAGGTGCATGCGTTGTAATATTGTAATTAAAACGCAAGTAACTACCTGACCACCTTTAGCTACTGACCTTCTCAATATCGTCATGGTTCATTAGTGTTTGAACTATTTAAAAACAATAATGCTATGCACTTTTTACATTTTTCATTTCCATTAAGGCTGTTGCATAGTGGATGTTATCTTCAGTAACTAATTTAAACATGCAACATTTACAAATTTAAACTAAAGATAATATATTATTATAAATATAAATATACTATTATAATAAATGTTATTTATTTTGACTGGAAGAATGTTCTTAGTGCATTACTTATGCACTTATTAGAGTTATTAGTCTCATTACTTATAATTCAGGGCATTCATTAAAGTTTGTAAGCCACGTGACCATTAAAATTAGGCAACCAATATTACGTTATTGGTATTAATTAATTAATTGAAAAATTTTCCAAACTATGTGCAGTCGAATCTGCAGAATAATGAAATGTAATATTATAAGTCAAGGGGGTTGTGTTTGTAAAAATTGAAATTAAACTAGGTATGTACTTATACAGTTTTAACGAGTTAAATGTGCTTAAAACAGTAAATATATACATGGATCCATTAAATAAAATGCAGTGAACAGTATCTTAAATGAAAGTGTTTCAAATATTTAAAAAAGGAAGTTAGCTCTAAAGATCCTGAATTTAAGCTTTTGGATGATTTAAATATGGAAAAGTACAAACATTTCCTATCAAATAAAATAGTTTCTTGTAAATTGCAGAAATTCAAATAGTAATAGGTGGAGATAATCACTTGTATGCTCTTAGTTTAATTAGAAATGGTAGGGAACACACAATAGATAAAGAAAATATTTTTAAAATACTAATACAACAGAATGCTAAAATCAAAACCATTTCGGATAACACTAAAGGCTAAGCCAAATAAATATGAAGGATGTAAAAAATTCAAATTGAGGGGTTAAATTTAAATAACACTTAATGTCATGTAATGCCAAAGAAGACTGTAGAATGGAGTTTCCGGAGTATATGTACGTAAAATATTATGGAGCTGTAAATTATGCTGTTAAATATGTCAACTGCTTGTTAAAAATTAGGAGTCAAAAACATTTCTTGTTCGTGTAATTCAGGGGGAAGACAGAATCGTACCGAATTGTTACAATTGTGGATTAAATTGAAGTCTGGTTTGCAACTACACCATCCACATACATATGTATGTTCACACAATATGATTTTTACTACGAAATATTGCATGATAAATATACGAGGCCTGGCTAAAAACAAATCGGACTGGCCTCAGAATCTTCCAGGGAAACCGTTTGGAAGTTGGTTAGGTAGCTTCTGTGAACTCTATCCCCCCTCTGAGTACCACCACTGAACCTCAGTTGTATAGCAATATTGTAGCGAATGATGAAATAGTTTTTATTCAACCTTCTTTGTGTTTGTTGCCGCAGTCATGTCAAGCTTGAAATCCGAACAGCGAATTGACATCAAATTCCTCGCAAAATTGAACAAAACAGGGACGGAAAATTTTGAAATGTTGAAACAAGTGTATATACGGAGATGACTGCATATCGCAAACTCAAGTGTTTGAGTGGCAAGAAGTGGAGAAGGTCGTGACAATGTTGACAACAAACACACTGGACATACTCGCAGTGCAACAACTGATGAAGACATACAAAAAGTTTTATAAATGATTGTCGTTTGAGTATCTGGGCCATTTCTGAGTTAATTATAATTGACAAGGAGATTGTCAGATGAATTTTGCGCAACGAGACGGGGGTGGATGCTTGACCAAGACGACGCCCCAGCTCACAATGCTTATTCGATTAAGCAATTTCTGGCAAAGAGAAACATTCCTGTCCTCGAACACCCACCGTATTCGTCAGATCTAGCCCCCATGTGATTTTTACTTTTTTCTAAAAATTAAAACTGAACTCAAGGGAACACATTTTTCATAATTGGATGAAGTAAAAGAAAAACGACAAACCTTCTGAAAAACCTTTCACTTGAAAACTTTAAACATTGTTTTTCTCAATGGAAAGTGCCTATGGTGCGGTGTGTGGTTCAAGAAGGGGAGTACATAGAAGGTGGTCAGTCTTAAAATGTATTAAACACTAAATGAATATTTGTTTGATACTCAGCCCGGTTTATTTTTAGCCAGACCTCGTACATGAACGATACACAGTTTAAAATTTGGTTATAATTTTTTTTGTTATCTTGTCATTAAATACATATTGAAAATTAAAGATGAAGATTTTTTATATTTAATAAAAAATACAAAACGTATAATTTAAGTTTAATTAGATATTAATCATTTCTCTTGGCTTCGTTTTTTAATAAACACAGCAACGATACAACAAAACGTAAAACATGCATTCCATGTATATTTAGGAACTTAATTCCACTAAACCTGAGGTAACAAATTAATATCACATAAAAGCCATAACTAATATGTATAGTATATACTACCATATAATTAACAATCCATCAAATAGGTGAATTAGTATGTTTCAGAGTATGAAGCAGAATATAAATATTAAATATGTAAATTATTTCAATAATAACAAATTCAACAATATACAATAATATTAAAAAAAAGTGTAATAGAAAGAAAAACTAGTCAATGATAAATTACAGATTTAGTTTTACGTAAACAAATTTCCAGGTATAAAATACATAAATAAAATAAACTTGCAAGTAATTTGGTAACATGAAAAGAGACGAAGAAATAGAAAAAAGGAGATAAATATGAAATATTCTTGATTGTGAAGGTTTTTGCAAAAATACTTAGTTAAATTTAGAATGGTTTGATATATTTGTTCTTTAATTTTTATCTTAAATTGAGAAGGAGAAAAGTTTTTAATATTACACGAGATTTTATTGTAGTAGAAAATAACAATACATATATGAACATGAACTCTGATATGATGTTCTGTGTTATATATAGGAAATATTGTTATATATTCATAAATATGGTGGCGTTTTCTACTGAATTATTTTATGCAAATAACAGCAGATGCAACAGGTGCATGTTTCTTCTTTGTTTTATATTAAGCCGTTGTAAAATTGAAAATTAGATTGTTGAGATATGTTAAAATTTTCGCAATCCAAATATTAAACGTCACGTGTATTTTAATTTTTTTGAATTCGTTGATTTTCAAATTTACGTAAAAATGGCCCATATACAATATCTGCATAATTTCATTGCGAAATAACGTTAAATTTGAATGTTAATTAAGGGTTAATTGAGAACGTTAATTAAAGGTGTTAAATTGCTGATAAATAGTTATGAACCTTAAAGTATGCTTACATTAAAATAGAATAGGTATTATTGAGGCAAGTGGTCGCGTAGTTTGTGAACATTAAGGGAGAAGGCCACTGTGAAAATTTGATTTTTTGCATTTCTTTAAAGTATATATTTTCAAGGTAGGTAAAATTTTAAGCTAAAATTACAAAAATTGACCGAGTTCAGTCACTTTAGTGAGAGCAGGTAGTATGACTGACTGTCCCTGCCAAAAATGAGTAGGTACCGACAAGGACGACACTGAAGATGCTAATGAGGAACCATCATATGGTCCGTGTCCCGATAGTTTAATGTAAATATCAATATTTTAGGAAATACTTTATGTCAAGAAAAACGCAACGAAACTTTAAACGCGTTTTCCTCGAAACAACTTCTTTCGACTGTGGTAACGAATATTCAAAAACTTATAAGCCGATCTTCAATTTTACTTTAAATATTTATAATCGTAGTGGCTGAGTCTGTACGTATCCGATTTCAAAAATTTTAATTACTACTATTTTTACAAATTGCTTGAATAAAATAAACAGTCTTAAAACCTCAAAACGGACTTTTCCGCACGTAGAACATCTCTATTTCGAAATTGAGTGGCCGAGAAAAAATACACCAACACATAAATGCAGAATATGTGTTTTATGGGACAGTTTTACTTTTTTCAATTTTTCTCAAATAGTCCACCATCGTGCTTTCTCATGGCCCGTGGACAGGGTGGGGTGTGCCCTATCCACCTCAAAATCAATAGATGTCGTCTGGTAGATGTCCTTAATCAGATACAGTCGAAACTCGATCGATCGGACACGATTTAATTGAGTGATTGTGCTAAAAAAAATCTCAAATAGTCCACCATTGTACTATCTCATGACCCATGTACACGGTAGAGTGTATCATATCCACCTCAAAATCAATAGATGTCATCTGGGAGATGTCTCTAATCAGAATCAGTCAAAACCCGATCGATCCGACACGATTTAGTTGAGTTATCGTGCTAACAAGAATAAATATCGACGACAACGACGACAACGACACACACACACACACACAGCAAACATTTTTTAAAAACCATTTTGTTTTGGTTTTTAGGTCGAAAGACGAAAAATAATCCCAAAACAAATTTTGTTTTTTCACTTTTTCTTCTTTACGCGATTACATTACTATTCCGCTAGCATATGGAGCGCGGAAAAGTAAAAGGGTCTTAAAAATAAAAAATATTTCAATCCAATCCGTCGCCATTTGGTAAATAATCAAAAAAAAAATGGCTACTCATATAGATATTGATAAAATATTAATTTTTATTTTCAGATAACCCTTCCCTTTATTAATTAATTATCCATGTGAAAATAATCCTTAAGAATTTTTTATTTTTTCGGCAGTCACAGTGGCCTTACCCTTTTAATAAAAGCACTGTGCAATGAAGAAATTAAATAAAAAATACTGGATGTTCACCCTCTGTTTATTTATCATTATAAGACTGCCGACTAAAAACGTTTAATTTTTTTTCTCATTTACGATCAACGGCAGATAGTAATAAGTAATAATATACATCAGATATTTGTTCTCGTTCTTCCACAACGGTTTTTTTAGAGTTTGAACCCGAACAGACCATTTTAGATAACGGATATTATGAACCAAATATAGATTTAGTGGGGTCTGCTCTGTTATCTACTGGGAAAGGTTATAAATACATGTACATATATTATTACTATAGAACAGATAACCGATTTTTATGTTTATACTATGACAAACTTAAGCACATAATGGATAACATACAATTTACTTATCGTTATTAAAAATATATATTTTCTAGAACGTATGTATGTACGTTTATTAGTATAATGAAGAAAGAAATCAACAGCTAGAATAATCTAAGAAATATACATTTATACTACCTAACATTATTTAACTACGTTTTTAAATACTGCGTGCTCACAAACTTCTAACCACTTGAAATCAGAAATATCTAAATTATTGATCTGTAGAATATCCACACAGATCAATTTAACAATAACAATAAATCTATACAGGGTGTTCAGAAAATTAGTGGTTTATTTCAATCGGGATCGTGTAAAATATTAAATATAGCGCAAAAACAAAAATAAAAAAAAATTAAATCGGTCTCTTGATAATAGTGCGTACATAATTCTGGGCTGCAATGAAGATTTGAGACATAATCTATATTTAACCATAAAAACGTTTCGTGGCCGTATATCGAGGCAATATTAGATTCCCTAATGTTCATCTGGTTCACTGTAGAATAACTGGTCATGGTAATAATAGAAGCAGCTTGATCATTCTGATTCGAATTCTACGAACGAGAAGGGTAGACAGAGTCTAAGGCCGTCTTTACACTAAGCAACTCTGAGGCGACGCGAAGGAGACGTAAGTATCTTGGGAGTATCTTGGAAATAACTTCCAATGTTGAGTAGTGGGGAGGCACAAATGACGCTACTCCCAAGTGAGAGTAGCGTCATTTGAATATTCCTATCGAATAGCACAGCAATTTTTGTAAAACTTTGTTATAATTGTCACTAGAACGAAACACTCTGATCTAACAATGAAGACTCATACTACTACTCACACCAGGGTTGGTAGTAAACTGATGTGTATTTAAAAGATAAATCTACAATACTAGTTTAAATAAATGGATAAGACGTCGGCGTAGGAATAATTGGGCAAAAAGATCATCTAGTAAAAATGGTTCAACTAAAAGTACAATATTAGTTATGAACAGTTATACTCATATGTATTCTCCACAATATAATTTTATATACTGAATGAATAAATTAATAGAGTCTATGTGAGCCTGTATAACAATTCGTATAAATAAACATGACAATTGCAGTAGGCTGTTATACTAAAACTAAAACTAGTATACACATAGAAGATTATAACTGAAACGGTACTGACATAATCATCTAAATTTAAAAAGGTATTTTTCAATGTTTCATGAAGTTAAAACATATTTTGACGGTCTACTATACTCAAAGTGGTATCTATCTTTATTGACAGATCATTTCCTGTTAAATTTTCATCACAAAATTTTAATGAGGTAATTCATTAATTTTCTCAACACGATGTACTTATCAAGTAATAATCTAATGAGACAATTTTGTTACGTCCCCTGTAATAGAGGCAGTATTAAATTAATTTTAGAGTTAATTGTGCTCTTCGTCTTATAACTGGTTTACTGGTTATTGACAAACAACATTATTACTTTTAAAATCATACCGTTGTTGCTTATATTTTAGGAAAACGTATCGAGTGTCTCGATTGTACTTTACAAAAGAAATTATGTCGCTTTACTTTTCTTCAAACTAACTATCATTCGATGTAAATGGAAGTGCCATTGTATTCTCGTACAAATAACAACGTACAACGGTAAACACCCTGTACACCCTCCCTGCTTATCTAGAACAAATAAAACCATAAGAAGGATCTTCATCTTTGTTTAAACAGATGTTCATCTCGTCTCATATCAGGGACCTTTTAACAGGTCAAATAATAATCGATTGTGACGTTCAGATATAAACTACAATAACAGTTAAGAATTTATTTTATTATATTTACATTATATTTCTATCGACCCTTGTCTGGTGTCGGCGATCTTCCACTCCTAATTTATATTTCCTTCATTTTGGATAAACAGCGGGTCAGAATGGAATATTCTTTGATTATAATTTTTTTTAATACGGCGATCTTTTGTCAAGATCATTTACATATGTATATACTCATATCTGACAAACATGATAATGCAAATAGCATTTAGAAATACGACAAATATTCTTGATACGAGATTTACTGAATTATCTTAATTAGCTGTTATTGTATATAATTACACAAATAATTTGTAAGTTTACACAGAACGTTTTTAGAAATAGGGCATGATCTAGATGAATTAAGCTACTGTTTAAAGAAATTCCATAACAGAAATAAAAAGTTAATTTGCAGTAACGATTAGTTCATTTTTACTTCATTGCACATTAGTTTATATTAAGTAATGTTGGTAATTCAAGAAAAAATAAAATAAACAGTTTTAAAACCTTAAAACGAACTTTTCCGCCCGTAGAACATATCTATCTCGAAATTGAGTGGCCGAGAAAAACATAAATACAGAATATGTGTTTTATGCGACAGTTTTACTTTTTTCAAATAATTCACCCTCGTGCTTTCTCATGACCCATGAACAGGGTGAGGTGTATCCTATACACCTCAAAATCAATAGATGTCGTCTGGGAGACGTTCCCGATCAGAATCAGTAAAACCCGATCGATCCGGCACGATTTAGTTGAGTGATCATATTAACAAAACAAATTTCTCAAATCGTTCACCATTGTGCTTTCTCATGACCCATGGACAGGATGGGGTGTGTTCTATCCACTTCAAAATCAATAGGTGTCGTCTGGGAGACGTCCCCGATCAGAATCAGTCAAAACCTGATCGATCCGACACGATTTAGTTGAGTTATCGTGTTAACAACAAAAATTTCTCAAATAGACCCAAGGGAGGGGGTGGTGTGTACTATCCACCTCAAAATTAATAGATGTCGTCTGGGAGACGTCCCCGATCAGAATCAGTCAAAACCCGATTGATCCGACACGATTTAGTTGAGTTATCGTGCTAACAAGAATAAGTGCCGACGACAACGACGACAACGACGACAACGACGACAACGACGACAACGACGACAATGACGACAACGACGATACACACATAGCAAAACATTTTTAAAAACCATTTTTTTTTTGGTTTTTAGACCAAAAAAACGAAAAATAATCCAAAAAAAATTTTTGTTTTCCGTTTATAGTGGAGTGCGGAAAAGTAATAAATTGTACGGAATATAAAATTTATGCTTATACATTATAATGGAAACAAATAACAATTACAATAATTATACATTATTCTCACTATAATTAATTTGAAGCTTTATCCAAGAACATCCTAGCTTGCATCAGGGACAAAACTTGGGTAAAGGTATTATCGTAAATTGAAAATGTGCCAAAGTAGATCATAAGAACACAGGCAGTTTCTTCTTAAAAATTATATGCCTACTAGTAGTACGTGAAATGATTTGAGAGACCTTACTAGATCAACTGATGAAATGTTAGATGGTAAAATGAAGATGTCACATGTGAAGTAATAGTTCCTCAGCTCCCAGAGAAGGAATCATTAATTTTAACTGTACATACAAAAAAGCAACCAAATTGATTTCCGTAAAAAATGCAATAATCTAATATATGACCAAGATATGTATCAGCCGGCAATGTTTTTGAAAACTGGAATGATAATTATCAAATTTAAATCTCGCGTATGAGAAGCAAACAGGTTTATTTTATAGCAAACAGGTCACATTTTAACATAATATTCTGTATGAAATTTGCTACAGCATGAATTAGAATTTTTACATTTACCTCAAATATGACGAATTTATTAAAATTGTTTTTATATGAATCTAAATTAATAGAAAATCTTGTATGATGTAAAATGCCTAGATAGTAATCGAAAGTAATAACATCGTGTATTTTATATGTTTGAAAGCAACATTGAACCGTTATATTTATGATAATTATAATGAATGATTTTTTCAATGAGATACATTGAAAAAATTGTAAATAATTTTATTTCTGATTTATTGATCCTATTTTTTATTTTTCTGCACCCAACTACATATACATGTAATCGTATAAAGAAAAATGAAATTTTTTTCTAGTGTTAATTTTTCGTTTTTCGGCCTAAAAACAAAAAATGTTTTTAAAAAATTTTTTGTCTGTGTGTGTCATCGTCGTCGTCCTTATCGTTATCGTCGGCATTAAAGTTCCTTGTTAGCACGATAACTCAACTAAATCGTGTCGGATCAATCGGGTTTTGACTGATTCTGATCGGGGACGTCTCCTAGACGACACCTATTGACTTTGAGGTGGATAGAACACACCCTACCATGTTCATGGGTCATGAGAAAGCACGATGGTGGGCTATTTGAAAAAAGTAAAACTGTCGCATAAAACACATATTCTGCATTTATGTGTTGGTTTATTTTTTCTCGGCCACTCAATTTCGAGATGTTATACGTGCGGAAAAGTCCGTTTTAATATCTATGACAATGAAATAATTTGAAAAAATTCTAAATAATATTATTTCTGATACTTTTGTGCGACAATTACATTTTTTTAAAATAGTAACCCCCATTTCTTCCCCCTATATGAATAATTATATTTTAAGTTTAAATCGGTGTAACTATAACGTATTATATTACAGAAAATTAAAATTGTTTGGTTTCGTATGAAAGATTTAATCCAAAGCATAAAAGCAATTTGCAAATAAACTAAGTCATCTTTGGAAATTAATAAGATTCATATAATATTGAAAATCTTAAATTACACAGATTCCTATGGGGAAAGAAAAAATAAGGGTACTGTTTAAAGAAGTAGTTCAGCTTAAAAATGAAGAACAAAATTAATTAGAATTGTTTCAAAAAATTTTTTTATAATAAATATTGGCAATATTGCACTCAAATATAAAAGGTGAACCATGCCATGATATTATGATTCCCAATGCTTACTTAAAAATTTTAAACGTTTAATATTATGTTAATTGTATAGCAAATTTCATACAAGATCGGACTAAGTTAAGATATAATTACAAAGTAGTGCATTTAAAAATAAACATTTAATTTTCATATATGAGCTTTAAATGTTTGTTTCAATTTATAAAAATATGGCAGACTGATAAATGATCTCGTTGACACTGAGTACAAACTGTACAACGATTTACATCGTCCACATCGTATATTTATCTATATTTCACAAAGGCCAGCAAGCAAATAAAACGCCAAGTTTCTATTTTATATGTTGCCTATTATTTTTTAACGGTGCATACAATATTCAAGTCGTATCGGGCAACACCCAGAAGTGGAGGAAGAACCAATTTCTTGTCAGTTGCAACGGCGACTAGATCTGGACTGGGCCTTGCTTTTTGGTGTATGATAATGAAAATTGTCTTATCGAAATTAAACTACTAACGGTCGTGTAACAGTAAAATCCTTCTGAATTAAAGTGATGAATATTTAAGCGACAAGTTACTGTTAGGTTTATGTATTATACTTAGTTTTTTTGATACTTTGCTAATTTGAATATAATTTAGCTACAGTTACAAGAAACTAATGCATACTAATAATTGTGATAGGTGGCCGACGAAAAACATTAAAATGTGAATTATTTATGAAATCTACAGCCTTATTCGATGTTGTTTTTCTCTCTAAATTAACACGTACTCAATAATTAATCAATACTAACTATCGATCTTGATTAATAATTTCTTACGCATTTTATAATGTTGTTTACGCTTTGCCTTTATCGATATAACGTGAGAATAACTTTCTATCGAGTGAAATCACCGCCGTTATGAATGAGACGATGGCTAGAAGGGTACACACATATTTATAAAAAATAAAAATAAAAAAATAACATCAGAATTTGATTTATATATTAAAAAAATTTCGACAGATGTATATTATTATGTGAACTGGAAAATATTAATTAATCTTAGACTATATTATCTTTTGTCGACCTTTGTATACATGAAGCATTTATAAATATTGTCTAGGCATAATGAAAGCATTGATAAATATTGTCTGCGACAGTAACTCCAATGGATTTTTCTCAACAATTTCTGTAATCCGATCCGATGTCAATGCACCTTCTATAATAAAACTTTCTATATAATGAGCAATATATATTAATTTAAATATCCTTCTTGGGACCAAGGTATCCTGCCGGAAGAACTGAATACGAATATGAAAAATAAGTGTTACATATGTACTTCTGTATGAGAAACTTGTACTAGTATAATACAGGGTTACTAGAAAGTTATAAAGGTTCTCATATACATTCTCACGTATTTTGAAGATTAAGGTAAGATAAAGAAAGACATTTTCGTATTAGTAAAAATAGAAGAATATCATATAAATATTCTTGTTTAAATGTTAAATTTAGCAGTTTAAAAATAAAGAAAGACATTAATTTGTATTTGTAAAAACAAAAGAACTTAAATATATCATGTAGATATTTTTATTTCAGTATTTATGGTCTCTAATAGTTTGTTATTAACATGTGCAACAGAAAAGTGCAAAAAAAAAAGAGAATATTTCAAATAATTAAGAACGAGAATTAGATGCAATAATACAAAATACGTAAATGGTAATATTATCGACATGCTTTTAAATAAAACATGTTATGTTTTATTTAAAATAAATTTATAATGTTTTGAATTTTTATCAATTGATTTAAATTTCACTTAAAGAACAAATAACATTTAAATTCATATTTGATTACGTTGAAAATATAAAGAAATTTTTAAAGATAAAGAGTGTCAACTCTCTTTCTTTAGGTAAGTATGAATTTCGAAATTGTTACTTTAAAACTGCAGTTCAGAATTGGAATTTTTTCGTTTATTTCTCATTAAAATGGAAATTACTATGGCATTTAGGAGGTTCATTATATTCAGTGAAATTTGCGTTGATTTTGAGGCTTTCGAAAAAAAAAAATCAGAAAAAATGTATACGGACGAAGGAATAAGAGATGGATTTAACGGTGTCTTCGGATTTTACCGAAATCTAGAGGTTTTCTAATTATCTAAGTTTAAATTTCGAAATTATTATTTTGAATCTGCAATAGGCTTTTCCGTTTTACGAGCATACCCACAATTTATCAATAAGACGGAAATTTTCATCGTACTCAGGATATCTATTTACTATTCATTTCATCGCTATTTGCCAAATAAAAGACTCTCTTATCTTGCCGATAAACGGAAGAGTATACCTGAGCCTAGCTATCAAAACAAGCCAAGATTATGTTTTGAAATTTTCTATTTGGCGATGAAATAAACTATATGTTAGTATGCAATTTACGTCGATTTTAAGACTTTCGAATGTTGTATACAATTCCCTTTATAGTTCATCGATTTATTTTTCGCAAAATAACTTTTTATAGAGAAAAATCTGAAAAAATTCGTATGAGCATAAGAAAGACAGACGAGTTCAACAGTCTCTTTGAATTTTCTCTAAATCCGGAGGTTTATTAAACAGAAAACAATCAAGAAGACGTGAATTTATCCTCTATTTATTATAAGAAGTAAAACTAATGATTTAAATTGAATGTCAGTTTATTTTGCTAATCAAATAAATAGAAACCGAGTATTTTTATGTCTTAAAAAATTATTAACAGTAATTTTTATATAATCCGAACAGCATTTTGTATTTCGTTTTCTTTTGGGTTTTTATACAAAGTAAACTTAAGTTGGACCACTAGCAAGTATGTATAAATATGTATGTATGCAAATATTATGTATATTTTAATACTATAAATTACTATTTTTGTATTAGATGTGGTATTTAATGTTTAATTCAACTAGATATTTACAGATTTCTGCTTTTAAAATTCCAAAATTTAATTCTCAAACTCAAATGAAATGGAAAATATTACAGAAAAGACATGATTTCTCTCCAATGTAACAGTTTATTGTATTTAATAACCAAATGCGATAAGAAGATGCAATAACCAGAATTAATTATTTATAATAGCCTAATGTGCAAGACCAAATGGCTTAACAATACCTTTGTAATTAGTTTGCTAAAATAAAAATTTAACATTGATAATTTATTGTCTTGAATTTTCCCACCTACGTTGCACTATTACAGTTTATTTACTTAATTTATTTACTTTCTTTATAACTAATTCACCTTCTAATCGAATCTTCATCAATTTTTACCTTTTCTTACATTCTTGATGGACGTGTATTATATGTATAAAACATTAATTAAAAATGAGTTTGGCTCTAACTCTCTTGTCACAAGTTGAATATAGGAGAAGAAAAAATATAATGACATTTTTGATACCTTTCTCTGACATTGGGGTGTTAATTATTTATGTTCTCTGTCCTAAATTAGTCTCTCGCCCAATTAACTAAAAGAATAATTAACTCAAACAAATATACGGAATACTGGATGTATTGCATATATTTTAGGACAAAAGTAAATGACAAGACTTCCCCAATTTCAACTCATCAAATCAGAAGTCCCACAGGGCAGTATATATATATATATATATATATATATATATATATATATATATATATATATATATATATATATATATATATATATATATATGTTCGGTTTAGAACGTTCGGCGACGTTGTCCGATTTCTATACTCCACTTCTTCCTATCTTCCCATTGGCCGTCTTGTAGGTTACGGGCACTCATGGCTTTTCTTATTCCCTCTGTCCAGCTTCTCTTTGGTCTACCTCTTTTTCTGGTGCTGGTATCCACGTCATGGCTTGTTTGGGTAATCTAGAATCTGTCATACGGTGTACATGAGCGTACCATATAAGCTGTTTTCTTTCAATATCACAGGTTATAGTGTCTGTAACTCCCATTTGTCGAAGTACCTCATCGTTTCTTATTCTTTGAATTCTTGATATGCAAGCCGATCTTCTCAGAGCATCCATTTCCGTAGCTTCAATCTTCCTCTTATTTCTGTCCGTAAGCATCCATGTTTCAGCCCCATGGATTAAGGTGCTTTTTATTAGGGCGTTGTAAATATTAAATTTTCGTCTTTTGTTTATGTCTTTGTTCCACAGAATGCCTTTTAAACATCCAATTGCTCTTCTTGCTTGATTTATTCTTGCTCGTATCATATGTTCCCGTTGAATCAGACATAGTTCCCAAATACTTATATTCGTTCTTTACCCTTCTATTGTTTCCAAGTCGTTGATATGTAAGTCACTCTTGTCATTGCCTATGCATAAATATTTTGTTTTCTGTGTGTTCATTGACATACCCCATTCCTCATATGTTTCTTTCAATTTCCTAGTCATGTATTCTATGATCTTCTTTGTCACCTGCCAGTACTGCTTGATCATTAGGGACGTCCAACTGATTCTGATTAGGGACGTCCAACAGACGACATCTATTGATTTTGAGGTGGATAGGACACCCCATCCTGTCCATGGGTCGTGAGAAAGTACGATGGTGGGCTATTTGAAAAATGTAAAACTGTCGCATAAAACACATATTCTGCATTTATGTGTTGGTTTAGTTTTTCTCGGCCACTCAATTTCGAGATAGAGATGTTCTACGTGCGGAAAAGTCCGTTTTAAGGTTTTAAAACTATTTATTATTAATTTTACTTAATGTGTAATAAGAAATATAGATTATTTCAAAATATTAGAGTCTGTGGCATGGAATATAATTAACATGAGAATTATACTTTTATAATAGCAGAATTGATATTACTTTACCAATATATATATAATATCTATTTCGAAACCACTTAATGGAATATTTTTTTAATTATATACATTTTTAATGTTACAAGTATTATCTTAAATTAATTAATATCAGAAGACAATAAATAAATAATAAATTAATTCTGTGTACACTTCCCGATTTGAGCTGTTTAATTATAATTGGCTTCTAGATCGTATCTATACTAATACTTTGCAGTTAAGCGGGGAGACAATTTTTCTAGAAGAGGTAGTTTCCTTGAAGGCGAACCGTCATGTATGTCCGCCAGGCTTTTCGTAAGAAAAATTATGTAACGGTTCAACAGCCAAAGCACCTAACTGTATATTATTTGGAAACGAACCGCTACCGGTATATTAAGCCCACATAAGACTGAAATTAAGAAGAGAACATAAAGAGAAAGTCATTGATACGAGTTTACTTAGTGAAGTAACGGTCAAACACATTTACTTTCGATTTTTAAAGCTAAAGGAAATCGCGATGTAATACGAACTGAAATAGTTTGACGCAATACGGTGTTATTAACGGCTGACTTTTTTAATCCAATGCAACTTATTTCTCCTTCTATTTGGAGAAACGTTGAGGAAGTTGATTTGATTGACGTTCCCAAGCTGCATTCCGTGTATTTATTTCGCTATCATATGCGATCAGCTTTAAAATTCATTACTGATGTAGTCTTATTAGTTCTAAATGAGTTTTACCAAGGAATTATATGAGGATGAAAAAGAAGAGAGAGTTGCCTTCGATACATCAGACGATAATGAACTGCATGAAATAAATTGGATGCCTGAATTTATGAAAGAATATGATGACTCAGCAAAATAGGAAATGCGTTTATGAAAGCTGTAGTAGATGAATTTGTGTATTTTATATGTATGTATTACGTAAGATTTGGATTTGGAGTAAATTACAATATGGGGTAGAAGCAATGTTGTTGGTATTAAGAAAACCTTAATATTTGACAACTTATAATAATAATAGTACTTAGTTTAATCATCAATAAAGGGTCTCTCAGTAAGGACCATCAATTAGTCATTCAAATCTCCGCCGCGGCTTTGCTCGGTGGTACGCATTCGGGAGGTACATTTTCGATGACTTTGTCGCATAAATATGGCTGATTTTGCTGCATGGCGTTCGTTATATTAACTTTGAGGGCATCAATTGTTTGCTATTTATTCGCATAGACTTGCGTTTTAAGATAACCCCAAACAAAGAAGTCTAATGGTGTAAAATCACACTGTCTCGGTGGCCAGTCCATGTTGGCACTGAGCGAGATAACCATGCTCTCAAATCGCTCGTGCAGAATGTCCATCGTGGCATGCACTGTGTGGCACAAAGCGCCGTTCTGTTGGAAACATATGTTTCGGTATCTATATCATCCAGTTCAGGCCACAAGAAATTGCTTATCACCGATCTGTAGCGCTCGCCGTTGACAGTTAAGAAGTATGGCCAATGATTTCGCCAGATCAAAATCCTCACCAAACAGTAACTTTCTCTGGATGCATTTGGTGCATCTCGTGTGGATTGAGATCGTCCCAAATCCGACAATTTTGCTTGTTCACATATTCATTCACCCAAAAATAGGCCTCGTCAACTTTCAGCTACTCTAGAGCCCAATCAGCGAACACACGGCATTGTCTATGAACGTTTACTTTAAGCTTATAGGTCGGTTGGATTTTATACGGATGCAAACCAAAGTCCCGATGTAAAGTTCGCCAATTTGTAGTCGCAGAAAGGCCAAGTTCTTGTGAACGACGAGAAATTGATTGACTCAGGTTTTTCTGTATACTCTCACGGACAGCAACGATATTCTCAGCACATCTTACGTATCGGTGACGTACGACTGATTGTTTATCAAACCAATTGACTCGAATTTGGCCACCAAATGTCGAGTAGTCGACTCGGTGGGACGGTTGTGGCCAGGATTAAAATCACGTAATGCGTGGAACGTTTCTCGAACGGAGCACTGATTTTGAAAATAAAATTTTATGATTTACACATGTTATTGAACGCTATAACCTTCCATGTTGATTTGCCATACACTACTGAACAATTTACAACAAATTTGACCGCTATATCAACATTGCCGATATAACCTAGCAAATTTCGGTCATCTCTGTTGAAAGACCCTGGTTTAGTACGCATATATAGATAGAGTATGTTATAGAATATTGTATCAAACCAACTTAAGGGCACAGGGGGTATATATAGTGACGTGGCGTACATATCGACAATAAATGTCAAGCAACAGCCCGGCGTACACCACTTGGATGGGTGGCCGACCGGCTCGCCCTATAAATGTGATGCTTCTTCTACAGATAAGTGTCTATAGCATCTCTTCTTATTTATTTATTACAGACAATATGCAATAAATACGAGCAAAATTGAGATCGTCATTGAATGAACAATTAGTGTTTTCACAAACAGCTGCAAGAAGGAAGGAGCAGAGTACGGAGTATATTTAAGTCGCCTTCACATTCACTGTAAGTAATAAATTGGATAGTCTAGCGAAGTACAGCCATAGTTAGTGATTATTACGCTAACGTATTATACGAATACACCCATGCTTGAAGGAGTGCCATGGAAGAAGTGCCAAACTCCCCGTTGGGACTTGAACCTAAGCATACAGTTTTAAGTCAGTTTCAATACTAGGTTCAATCCGCCACCCCGGACCACATTACGAATGACGTTGTTGTAGCCATATCTACAGGGGAATTCGATAAGCCCCCATTCATGCAGCAGCCATGGGCAAATTGTTCACTTTTATAACACTGCATCGAACAACTGACCTAGATGGAAACAGTCATCAAAAATCATGTATAATGTGAAGACAACAAGGAACCTAACATATTGACTAGAAGGGCTGTTAGTATGAATATTCTTAGACCTAATCGTCTTAGTATATGGCTGGAAATAGTCATAAATCAAGTAATTAAAGATAACATTCACGAAAAATTTGAGAAATTGTAACATGAAACGGAAACTGTAGGTTTTCTAGGGAATTTGTAAGAGACTCCAACAAAGATACATCACTGATGTTCTTGACAATATTTAGAAAGAATTTAGATAAGGAAGTATCTTTATAATATGAAGTTGAGCGATACGCCCCTCTGTAGTGGGGTGTATGTGAACAGGACGATGAAACTAAGCAGCACCTACTATGTGATAGTTCTGCCTATTAGACCATCAAAGAATCCACTTCAATATTAGCTAAACATGAACTTAAAGGGAACTTCCTCTAGGCGACATTACATCTAAAAATATGTTAAATGGCGACCTATATGAGAAGATTTCTCGAGGAGGTTGTACAATGAACCCCATGAGCCCCATGATGTTTAAATGTTGTAAGGCTTAAGTGGATCATCCTTCCATCATTTCCAGGTTACAAACTGACCCACCTATATCTGTTAGATCACCTGGCGAATATGATGTAAAACCATACGTTTCTTGTCTATTACATATTCGGCAAGAAAAGATCGACAAGATTTCTCAATTTTCGATTGGGGATAGCTTGTTTCCTGGCGTAGGCTTAAGGCCTCAGTCGTGAAAATAGGGCAACGTTAACAAAACACACTTTTATAAGCTCCGAAAATTAATATCTTCGGATAAGGATACTATGAGATTCAAGTCAACTATACGTGGGCTATATACTCCCTTCTATACATGAGCGAGTAGTAGCCTAGGTTGAGTTGACGCACAATAATTACTATACATTATCGAAACTCCTACAATAGAAAAATATTTAGAAAATTTTGGTTCTAATGGAATTTTGAGAGCTCTCATATGTAATTAAGGTCAAGTTTTGTTCAATGATAAATACTCTACTTGAACATTAATTTGTTATTGATGAAACGACCATTAATAAATTTTTGTCAGAATTCATTAAAATATCCCACGAAATACTACTGCGTTGCTATGTGCAGTAGATAGTAGTATAATTTTTGGAAATAGTTTTTACATTTTGAAAAGTCATCTCGATTTTAAGTCGTCTGTGGATATTTTTGCTTTGGGGTGCATCAAGAATATAACTTTAATAACCTTACTAATAACTTTCTTTATAAATGATGTTATTTGGACCTTCCAATGTCCTCTTTTCTTAATTTCATATGACATGAATACTTAAATCAGTATACTCAAATATCAGAAACAGTGATGATTGCATATCTTTATAAAATTTCATCAAATATGTAGATAGATGCACTACGAATAATATATCTCTTAACAGATGTGTCAATCAACAATATTATTCACAAAGACATTGAAACCAGTAAATTTTGATTATAATTTGAACAGTGTTCCAGGTTCAAGATATTCGACCTCAAATATATAGCTCTACTTTTGGCAATAGATTATTGTTTATGCATCACAGTACAATGATGCAGTAGTGACGTATTTTAATGAAAAAATGAATTTAGTTTTAAAGTTAAAAATACTTTATTAAGTTCGTTCCCAGCTCACCAACTAGATGTTTCCCATTTAAATACCATGAACAACAGAAGACCAGCCTTCTATGACCAAAAAATTATACGATACTCGATGAGTGTTTCGCTAATAAAATGTTAAAGTTTATCATCTGGTAAACTTTATTCCAAACGTGCGAATATGAAAGTGCTAAAGCTGATACAATTTTGTTACAAGTTTCACACACTTTTTCCTTTGTAATGGCGTCTATAACAATTTTACTTCAGTTAGTGTGGCATTTATTAGCTCAGTATCATAGTTTTATTAATATACATTCCCCTTTAAGGCGAACGTAAACTATCAAAAAAAAAAAAAAAGAGGTAATCTAGACATTGTGTGTCTACCCAGAAAATCTGTTATTTTTTTGAAATTACCTACATAAAGTGACTTCGTATTCGTTCGAGTTTATCTCGAAATATTAGAGTCATCTTCCATGAGCTCATGCATCTTAGAACTGAAGCAAAGTGACGTTATTTTCACTGGTAATTTTATATACTGAACATCTGGGTTCTTCGAAAATATGAGGGAACATTAACTGCTACATTATCCTGTGAAAATTTTGCCTTTCTAAGTAACGGCGTTACATAGCTGTGTTCTTAGAAATATGTATTTTATAAAATTTCTTGTAAAAATGGTATATTAAGACATCCATTCATTTATGCAAAATATTATATTACTTAAATTGTTATAACTAATATATGTCATTAAAGATATCTGATTAGCACTACTAATAACGGGATGTGTTGAAAATTTAGTTTCGAATATTCTGTATATAAACAAGCATATTATTTAAATTAGAACTAAACTGATGTACATTAAAATTGTACGAATAAAACATATATAATGACGTCTTTTCACTAACTTTCTAAAACTTTTCTCATTCTGAGCTATATTATTCATTCGTCAAGTGAAACAGGTATACAAGGTGATGCGGATGATCTCATGAAAAAAATAATGATATTGATCGATATTATTATCTATTTCTATCGATACTATCGATATCAGATATATTTTAAATATTTTTATATATATTTTTAATACACTATATTAAAATATTATAATAATAGTGATAAAAGAAATATAATTTTATTATTTTCTTTAAATTATTTAGAAAACCTACGTTCAATATAGACATATATAGATTTTGACACATATAGAGAGAAATAGACTTATAGTTTTCTCCTTACATACCATAAAAACAGAAGAATATGACAGAAATAATTTGGAATAAATTTATGACAGAACTTAATGGAATATTCCACACTCCATGCGTGTTTTGCCAATTAAGTTGGCATAATTAAGAAATGAATAAAATTTTAGTATCTGTTTAAATCATCTCCTGATTATGCCGGCTTGATAGGTGAAACGCGCTTCTAGTGTTGTAAAACTTATCGTAGTCATAGTTGCTACTTCAAGTCATCTACTTTAACATATAAATGGAGTCAGGAAAAGTTAAGTTGCCCGTGAAATGAGACAAACAGTGTTAGTGTAAGAATTACTCTGGACTCCGGAGTATAATTTTCCGGAGTATAATAGAAAATTTAGGAATGGATAATTTAGTATGGATGAAGTCCGCTTGAAGACACGCCCCGTTCAGGACGCCCTGTTGAATTTGATGAAGCTGTCTCAAAAAAAAAACAGAGCCCAGCTCTGATGAAGGAAATTGTAGCAGAAAAGCTAAATTCGTCACGTGGAAATGTCCATTGATATTTTGTGGAAATAAGAAAGATACCGAAGCTCAAAAAGTCACCTTCATAGCTCCTTGTTTATTGAGTGGCCTCGAAAAAGTCCCTTTTTTAAATCGTATTGTAATATGTATATACGACAAAAAAAACGAGTCACAATATCGCGAAGAAGCATCAATGCGTAGATGTAACTACAATAACTGTTAACATCGAAATTGGCCCACACAAAATTCTATTGTCAATGTACGAAGGGGTACCCAAAAGAAATCGAAATAATTTTTTAAAAATTTGTTTATTTATTTCTTAAACAATAAACCTTCAATTCCCTTCAAAGTACTTTCCACTGTCACTAGCATACTTGTCAAATCTTTGATTTCATTATTCAAAACATTTTTGAAGTTCATCTTCCATGATGCTCGACAGCGCCTCCGTCATTTTTTCTTCACTTCAGCAACGTCGGTAAAACGCCTTCATGTTTCTTTTCATTCGAGGAAATAAAAAAGTGGGATAAGATCGCGAGAATAGGGGGCATGGGGCAGAGTGGTCATGCTGTTTTTAGTCAAAAGTGTGGTCAAAAGTAGCTCGATTGCCACAAATCAGGCCAAGTCACTTCAGGCAGCTCCCCAACTTCGTCAATGGTCCGTCGTCGATCTTCCAGGTTGATTTCGCGAACTTTTTCAATATTTTCATTGGTTCACGCCGTGGAAGGACGACCAGAGCGAATGTTGTCATCAATTGACATTTCAGCTCTTTTGCAACGAGAAAACTACTCAATAAACCGGTGCAAAAACGGCGAGCACACAAAACAACTCTCACTAAAAATTCACACAAACCGAACGGAACCTTCTTTAGCGACTACGCTTGATGACGCTACGACTTACTGACTCGAGAATATTCTATACGCTTCTAGCGGCATAACGCGGTACTACAGAAACTCCGCCCACCACAACGTTAGTTCGGTTCCTTTTGAGTACCCCTCGTAGAGAGTTATGCTAGGAATAATTTACTTTGATTTGCTGGAACCAAAGAAAACCATTACAACATATTACTCTAACTCACAATATGAAATGTATAACTAGTTAAAAATTGTCCTTCCTTGGTAAATAGACTAAAAGTTTTATTTCACCACGATAATGTAAGACGGCTTAATGTAAGAAAATCTAAAGCGAAATTATAGACATTTTATTAGGAACTCATGCCTCACCCAGGAGATACCGCATATTGTTCCTAGCGATTTCCACCTCTCCAGGGACATACAGTCTATTCTAAGCAGAAAAGAATTTATAAATAAAAATCATTGAACGATGCATATTTCTATTTTTCATTACAAAACTGAAAAAAAAAAAATTTCAGATGGAATTCAAAAATTTTCAAGAATATGACAAATCATTACAGATAATGAAAGCAAATAAATTATTGCTTAAACTGGAATCGTTAGCGTTGTCTCTATTTATACTATTTTTCAAATTATAGTCAAAATACGCAGATACTTATGGACTGACTCGATAGTACGAGCAAAGTTTACAGAATTTACAATACCAAGTTACCGCACTCTCCGTCGGCACTTTCAAGTTACGGAATCAAAAGCGAGTCGCAGTGTTCACTAAAAATATGCATGGTTACCGGGTAATACGGTCGGCTCGTTGCCAGCTAAGAGCTAGGAGGGGAAGGGAAACGGCGAATCGGGCCAAACGTGAAAATGCAGTAACTTGTTATTAATTCTGTAAACTTTGGTATGAGGGTGGATCAAATACAAACGGGATCTTTGTTCCTGAACGTTTACGATTGATAGGACCGGGCCCGAGGTTCTAGTATGCTTGGGTGGGGTTATTACGAATGAGAAGAGCTGGCCATGATCCACTTTGGAACCAGTTCGTCAGTAGCGCTCACGATGTCGGAGCGAGAGACGCACCCGATATTGCACAAGGTATTATTATAATTTTTTTTTTATTTACGAAGGAGTTCAAATGACGGGAAATTTTCTGTAGATTAACTGCACAGTTCAAGAATTGTCGAGCAAGGATTAACTGCACTGTCAAATATTCGTGTGTTTGTCTGGCATGAAGAGGAGAACGATTGGAAAATCAGTACCACGATCGTCGTCCGTGAACCGTATCCGAAATTGTAGAAAAGGTAGGAAGTTATAGGAGCTGTCAAGAGATCATCAAGAACGACCTGGTGTTCCGTAAAGTATGTGCTAGGTGTGTTCCTCGCATTTGACCGCAGATCAGAAGTTAAGACGTTTGGAGGTCTATCAGAGGCTTACAGCAAGGTTTGCGGAAGAAGGTGACGCATTTTTGAGTCGGATTGTCGTCACCAGCGACGAAACGTGGGTCCACGACTACACGCCCGAGTCCAAACAAGCCAGTATGGAGTGGCGGAGGATGGCGAAGGCAGCCCCAGTGACAGCCAAGACACGACTGTCAGCTGGCAAGGTTCTTTTAACCGCTTTTTCGACCGGCGAGACACTTTGCTCATTAACTTTTTGCATGAGCGACGCACAATTAATGCTGCTTGCTACTGCGAGATATTGAACCAGGTGAGGGCATATCGCTACAAAAGACGAAACCAACCGATTCGAGAGAAAACCCTCCTTTACCACAACGCCAGGCCCCATACTGCAGCTCTAACGGTCGAAAAACTGAAAGAAATGCACTGCACTCCACTTGAAAATTCTCCCTACAGCTTGGACTTATGGCCCTGCGATTTTCATTTGCTTGAACCGCTTGAAGAAGCTCTAGGAGGGCAACAATTTGAAGATGACCAGAGCGTATAGGAATTCGTGCGCAATTGGCTCCTGACGTAACCAACTTCATTTTACGATACTGGGATAAAAAGCCTTCCTTCTTGTTGAGAAAAATGCATTTGTAAAGTAGGAGACTATGTAGAAAAATAAAATATATTTGCCTTTTGTTTTTCAATCAATATTTTTTTTTAAATAAGTCCCGTTTACATTTGATTCGCCCTCGTAAAACTACAAATAATTAGTGTGCAATGTTATGGTTTCAATGAACTGACTATTGCTCTTGTTAATTTGGATATCACAAAATCACCAATTAAAATTAATAATACATGTCTTATATCTGCCCCTGGAATATTAAATACGTACAAAGAACTGCCAGTGATTAGTGATTACTGCCCCAAAAAGTGTAATTTCATTAGAGATATACGTTAGCTACAAGTTAGTCTTATAGAATTCGATGCCCTAAAGGCATCGTTTTCTACAGGAAGGGACATGGTCGCACTCTCCATTCTACATTATTCATAAAGTCAAGAGAAACTTGTCAAAGGTAACACGGACTGGTTCGCTAAAACAAAACCGCCACACAAAATGCTACGAGTATTATTTTTTATTTATGTAATAATACTTTCACTTTCCGCGAGAACCATGTAGGCAAGTTTTAATGTGAAGCTACTTAAGTGTCTTTTTTCATTTCCTCAGGAAGTTGTAATAATATTCCTTTCACTATAAGCAAATGTTATTCTTTGCCATTTAATAATATCCAGATTTAATTAATACATGAGTCACATATTTACTCTCCAATTTATATCGTGTTAATGAGGACAGTAGTGTGATTTATACACGATATTGCAAATAATTTAAGTATCTATAGTGTCATAAGAATAATATCCAAAAGGAATCAATCTTTAAATACATGAAATCGAGTAATACAATAATTTTGCTTATACAAAGAAAGACCGCTAAGAAATTTAAATTGTAAATATTATTATTTTGTAAGAACTTAATTTCCATACATGTCTATATTTTGTGCGAATTTTTCTTAATGCAACTGTAAATGATTACTGACCTTCATAAAGTAGTTGTACACAAACTAGTCGTTGTTGAAGAGTTACTAGCAGCATATTGACGTCATATGGTTTGTAGATAACAATCGTTAAATGTTGGCATGTTATCTTTCACAGAACATAAATGGTGCACAATTCAAATTTTGGTTACCAAAATAGTCGAGTACGATCTATGCAACTAAAATATTTTCGAGAGTGCGGTGTTGCCACTTATACATAAAACCGGCAGTGGCGGCTCGTCGGGGTAGGCAAGGTAGGCGCCGCCTACCTTTAAAATTTTATGTCATTTCTCATAACAGCGCAATTACAATGAACTGTTAACGTCCCTGATAATACAGAAATATTTAATATAATTAATAATAACTACTTTATACTAATTAAATTATCTATCGCCGTCGGCGGCGCTGGTGCCGTAAAGACCCTTTATATACCACCGCAGTCCGCACGGCGCCGCGCTACACCGAATTAAATCATTTTATTCCTAAACAGAACAACCAGACCAGGCTAGGTCCTCCATCCCACCGCCTGAAAATCGATAGCTAACACGTCAACCAGATGTCGGTAAGACGACAAACAGCGTTGTTGTAATGGCAAAATAATCGCAGCTCAGACGTCTGCAGCCAATTATACTCTTTAAATACAGCAGTTGAAGACGAATGCAATCGCCGCCTGAAGTAGATCGGCGTTCTTCGACAGATCCGAAGACGCCTTCGCATTGAATAAGCCGTGACATTACTGGGGATATTGGGTTATATACCTATTGTGATGATCAATTTGAAACATTAAATATCGAGTCAATGTTGAAATATTTTGTGGAATATGAATTTCGAGAAATATTGCCAGAGGTTTTTAAACTTATTGTTTTAATTGCTACAATTTCAGCAACAAGTACATCGGTTGAAAGACATTTTTCTTGTTTACAACGTATTAAAACGCATAGTCGGAACTCTATGAAGAATGAACGTTTATCGTCGCTTGCACTTATTTCAATTGAAAAGGAATTATTTAGCACATTTCAGAAATCTGATGACTTCACGGAAAATATAATTAACAAATTTTCATTAATTAAAGATAGGCGCATTAATTTAAATTATACAAAGTAGTAGGTATCCACTTTGTAATTGTCAGTCAATAATGGCGATGGTTAAGGAAGGCTGTGAGAGGAGGAGGAGGCCTATACCCTAAAGCACCCTAAAATAATGTATTATTGCCAACCCAATTTACATAATATAGGTATAATACTCAATAAATATATTTCGTTTATTCCAATTTATTTATACCCACAATAACTATTATTATTCACGAATAACAAAGAGGTATTAAGTTCAAAAAATCCTTGTCAAAGTCTATATTTTTGTATAAATGAAATTCAATCATTGAAATTCTGAAGTACCAGGAAAACGCGTGACCTTGAAAATTTTAAAAATTTTCGCCTGCGCCGCTATTTTTAAGGGTTGATGAAGCTCATACGCCGCTATCGCCTACCCTAATATGGATACCACGAGCCGCCACTGAAAACCGGCATCATCTTCGTTATTTTAAATAGAATACCCTGTACATTTTTACATTTTTTGGATTACCGTCTCTTTCTGAGTAACTTTTGTTAATATTTCCCTACATCTATCTCAAGCCGTTATCGAGATAATATTATTTTCTGAATTTATTGCCAAAAATTTTACTTTCAGTAAATCGTGTTTTCTCTTTCCTACGCAGCAATTAAAAGATAATTTTTCAGTTGTGGCTAAGCAAGGCCTGGGGGCATCTTCTTCATTAATCAAATGTTTCCAATATCATATAGGGTGAGTTAGAGAATGCTTTCTATAAGTGACTCAGAGAAATTCACGAAATGCAAGTTTTTTAAATGGAATGCCCAGTATGTTATTACTAATTCGGAAAGGTGATATATTTACCTATTTAAAGATTTTAATGTACCCTATACCTAGTGTGCACCGTTTTCGATATATAGGCACTTTTCTGTAACCCTTCCAAGAATATTATATCTTTTGGTATGTTGTCATAACGGGTGGGCCATGAAATTTTTATTTTATCATTTTGTAACGACAACAGACATGCTATTTTTCTAAATAATTTGACACTAGTAATATTTGCACTTAATTTGAATAGATGCAGCACAAATATGGCAGAAAATAATTATACAAACATAGTTTCAATGGATTTGTTTATTATTCATGGACAGTGCAATAAGATTATCAACAGAACTTATAGAATATTTAATGAGAAATATCCGAATTTGCCGCAAATGAACAACAGAAAGTTTCTACGAATTCAGAGGAATTTTATAAATTTTGGTTTGCCGATTTTACATATAAGTGGCAACACCGCACTTTCGAAAATATTTTAGTTGCATAGGTCATACTCGACTATTTTAGTAACCAATATTTCAAAGCAATCGGTAGATCCGTTCTCCATATACTTTTAATACTCCATCCACCGTGGCTCACCCTGTATGTTAATGGAGAAGATATTTCAAATATAATGATAAAGGTACATCAAATTATTTTATAAAATCATTGGAAACTTAAATGTCGTTTTCGCAAAAAAATGGAAACAACGGAACAATGATCAATCAACGATATGCATAGGATGTATTTCTCTGCCGGCATTAAAAATACATGACTTATTACACGCAAGTAACAAACAGCACTATAACTTTCAAGATATCAACAAACAGACATGCCCGAGCAAATGCAATTTAATTTCTCGAAGTAATAGTTTCTGTTGCCACTGTGCTACTGTTGTCGCCGTTGCAAAATTAAACTCAAAGCCGTTGCATGCGATTTATTACTGTTTGGTTTTATAGGAAGAACGTGATGCAATTACGCTGGGATAGTTTGTTACGCATTTTCCTCGAAACCTAAATTGTTTCGATTTCAATGCAATTACACCGATGCGATTACTATTTGTAATAGCAACCCCGCTCGGTCATTAGTCAAGGCCGGCCTGCACTTTATCAGTCAGTGGAATGAAGGAAAACACAACATTGTTCTAATGAATATGTATTATTGATTGTAAATACTCGACTGTAATAAGCGAGTGAATAAAAACAACTATTATTTAGGTACAATAACAATTTTAGCTGGCTTGATTTTAGAATATTATGAATTAAAAATTAATTTAAGGACATTTAAAATTGAAGATCCATTAAAATGTCTTATAACTTGAGACAAAAACAGAAATATTTTAAGTTAATACTAATATTACATATTGTTTAATCGTTTAAGATATATTCGCAATTATAGACAATAAGAAAAATCCGGGAAATAATAAAAGGTGGTCAAACGAAAACGGACGAATTTTAAAACCTTGTCAAATTTTAATTTTGATCGTACAGGGTTGAATATGAGCACAATGTGTAGAGAAACTCAGGAACTTTTATTGCCAAAAGAGAACACTCAAAAACGTCATTAATGAAAAATAATTTCATTAATCCCTCGTTTCAATGTACTCTTTCAGGCGGTTCATGAAGTTTGTCATGACTCTCTGCATCAATCGCCGTGATGTCATTTCTGATAGATTGCTTTAATTCTTGGATGGTTCTTGGTTTGTTGACCTACACTTTTGATTTCAGGTAGCCCCAAAGAATAAAGTCACAAGGGGTGAGATCCGGGGAGCGTGGAGGCCGAGGAAGGAGAATGGGTATCATGTATTTATGATGTTAAATATGTACTTCATGATATAGTTATATGATTTTTTAAATAAACATTGATTCAAATTTATTTTGGGAGATTATTTTCTAAAACATACTTCGGGGCAGGTTGTCACAGGTTGACGGGGGCTGGTGGTCACATGTGACAACCAACATCATGCATATGTGCTGTCTTCTTTTGTCGGTTTTTTTGGAGTTTTGCTACACAAGCGTTTGATTGTTTCAGAGCTAGTCATAAAATGTCATGGCATCACAGGAGAAAGTCTGCTCGAGGGCTTGTTTCATCAGCATTGATGCTGTGTACCGCAAGAGAAGTGAAACACCATGGCAAATCTACATAGTCTGTTTTCTTAAGTTGAAGGATTTTTTTTGGAAGGATTTTGAATACTGGAGTAGGTTGAAACCTTTGGTGTGAAGATAACACTGACTTAATTTTCTACAAAATACACACTACACTTGACACGCGTTTCGCCAACAGAGTTGGCATCATCTGGAGATGATTAAAACTCTCAGCTTTAATCATCTGACTTAGTTTTCCACAAGACACCAAAATACTTGGTGTTTTGTGGAAAACTAAGTCAGTTTTAAGGATTTTGAAATTAATTATCGCACTTTAACAAGGTATTGTAAAATATTTACTACCGAAGAGATAAGCAACACGGCCGTATTAACGCCATCTACAAAAATAGGCTACCAAAGGAATCGACAGATTTTTACCGATGAACAGGAAGAAGAATTGGAAATATACATACTTCTGGCTTATTTCAAGTATTTATTTCGGGTTGTCCCCCAAGGATATTCGGAAACTAGCGTTAGAGCTTGCTATTTCCAATAACTTGAAAGTTCCAAAGTCTTGGGAGTCGATGTGTCAGAATCAAAAATGGCAAGGCGCCTGGCCCGGACGGTATCCCCCCTGAGATCCTGAAGGCCGTGGTGGAGCAATATCCTGCGGAGGTGCTGCGAATCATGAACGATGTCATCAGAAGCGGCGACTTCCCCGAGGTATGGAAGATGGCCAGGCTTGTTCTAATCCTCAAGAAGAACAAGCCGGTGGAGAACCCCACATCTTTCAGGCCGATATGTCTGATCGATGTGCTTGGGAAACTCTTAGAACATCTCATCCTAGGGAGACTCCTAGGGGAGCTGGAGAGAAAGGGAGGCTTGGCGGAGAATCAGTACGGGTCCAGGGCGGGGAGATCTACTTTAGATGCTGTCATGGTCATAAAAAACATTGCACAGGAGGAGTTTTAACACACATAATGTCAAAATTTTTTTTGAAAACCTTGAATGATCAAGGTGATGATTCAACCAAACGACATATGAACGTAGACGAAACTGGGGTAACTACAGTGCAAAAACCAAAAAAGTTATTGCTAGAAAAGGATTTAAGTAAATTGGTGGTATTACCTCAGCCGAGAGAGGCACACTAGTCACCCTAGCTGCTGTTGTCTTGGGAGGTGGCAATTCAGTTCCACCATTCTTCGTCTTTCCGCGGGTGCATTTCAAAGACCAAAGGAGGAAATAATCCTTCGGGTTGGATTATCTTTTGGCGATAGCAAGGATAAAGAGTGCATTTTGCCTCGACCGGGAATCGAACCCGGCTCTCCCAGTTTCCGGCTAGTTGCTCTGACCGCTGAGCTATCGAGGCACACTCATTATCCCTGCTAATGCGCTAGTTTAATGCGTCACTACAATCTTTAATTTTATTTTTTCGCCATTCTTACGAACCGTTGTTCGGTAACCCCCGGACTGTAGGGCGATGGATAGGACGGGAATCGAATCCGCGAATTTGAGATGTAAGGGAGGTTGCATATACTGGAGCGACGAATCACGTCGGGGTCACCACTTTGGCGATAGCAAGGATAAAAGTGCATTTTGCCTCGACCGGGAATCGAACCCGGCTCTCCCAGTTTCCGGTTAGTTGCTCTGACCGCTGAGCTATCGAGGCACACTCATCATCCCTGCTAATGCGCTAGTTTAATGCGTCACTACAATCTTTAATTTTATTTTTATTAAAAATACTCATTTGATTTAAATAAGTGTTTATTTTTACATTCCCACCTTAATTTACTATATGACTATCTACCACAAACACTGTGACAACCATCCCTGACACGGGGTTAAAAGTCACACTTCACTTTCTTCACAGAAATTGTAATATTTCCTCAATAGATAATGTTAGAGAAACATTCTTTATTTCTTTTTAAACTAGAATAAATACACTATCTACTGATATCTGAATGTTATTGCTACACTAAGAACATGGGCACTAAAAATGCAAAAGAAAAGAAATGTGACTTCCAACCCCGGTCTCCCCTACGTTGCAGTTATCAGTCTCGTTTTCGACAATAATCAAAAGTCAAAAATGGACATGTGTCGTCTCTGCATACGCCGATTCAAATGTTTTAGGATACAATTTGAACAATTCAGTTAAATAATTGGTAGGGATCTCCAAATTTGAGTTGACTATACATGACAAACACAAAAATGTCTGGAATGATTTGTGCATCTGTGTAATGTACCCTTAAATAAATATACCAAAATTACGCAAACAAATGCCTCATGAAATGAATTATTATTTATTTTAGTGTTTACCACATTCGATGCAGTGTTTATTGATCCAACAATTTATTTTTATTATTCGGCTTGATCCATTCAAATATCACATCAAGTTAAAGATAAGATTATGATGTATGCAAAGGCTTCCATCGGAACAAGGAGTGTGAGAGAATGTCGCAACCGCTATGGAAATAAATAAATAATTTAGGGAAAGTGAGTGTGTGTGTGTTTGTAAAAATACTGTTATAGGTCGATAACCTCCCTCACTCTCACAAATAATTAATCGGCATATGTCTATTAATAACGCATAGATGAACTTACTGCACATTAGTGAATTTCATAAAACTCGTTAGATAATAAGACTAATATTGAACATTCAAAATGAGTCTGCGGCAGCCCAAGGTTAACGACCGCTTTTTTCATAAATGTTGCGTAGTCATTGAGTGGAGTTATTAGTTGCAGTTTGTGAATGTGTGGGTCATTTTATTTTTCGCTATTCGGACGACGATTCAGCGTGTTATTCGGAAATTAGACAGATTTAGTAACAGACGAACACGTTACACGGTCAGAAGTTCGAGTTCTACTATTCATTTAATCGGTATTTGCCAAATAAAAAACTATATTATCTTGCCGATAAACGGAACAGTCTACCTGAGCCTAGCCACAAAAACAAGCCACGGTATGAGATAAGAGCCGTTTGGGATTTTTTATTTGGCAAATAGAGATAAAATAAACTATACATACAAATGTTTTTGAGCAGGATTTAAATTTTAACATTTACCAGCAAATGTAGTCAATATTTAAATGTGTTAGATAAAGGTAGATATATTAAATTAAATTGAATTATACTTTATTGCCCAGGAGTTTACAAAAATCAAATTACACGGCAATTTGTGAAAAACAGCAAAAAAACTATTTATAAAATAATATCCTATGCCTTCACTAATAACGAAATATCAAACTAAAAAAAAATATAAAACAATAATTCAGCCCTATATCTTCTACAGATTAAAATTTATTTTAATGTATATGAGAATCTCATTTTATTTTTCACTTATAATAACAAAAACTAAATTAAAATATTAAAATAAGTGATGATATAACTTTACAATGTCTAGTAACTCTTTTCAACTTAAATAATATATAGGGTGTCTCAGTCGGAACTATAGGATTTGAACTGCGCGCCATTTGTGTTTTATCAAAGATAAGGCGTCAATTCTTAACGACTAACATCTACAAACCAACCGACTTCAACATGTCTGGGTTTCTCTGGGTGTCTGATTGTCCATAACTCATGAAACTATTGTTTGACATTATTTGATATGACTATTTCCCGAATAACACGTTGAATGTTTGCTTTGAGATCATTGATTGTTGCTGGCTGGGTAGTGTACACTTTTCTCTTAACATAACTTCAAAGAATAAAGTCCAGTGGCGTTAAATCATATGATTTTGCAGGCCAATTGATGTCGCGAGACAACATGATCAGGTAATTTAGTATTCAACAGAATTATGGTTTAACGTGCTGTATCACACGTTGTACCTTCTTGCGGAAACCACATGTTGTTCAAATCCAAATCAGCAATTTTATGGGAAAAATGTTATATTGGGTATTGAAAATGGAATGGATAGCATTCCCTGTTTACTGTGATAGCATTATCCGCTTCATTTTCAAAGAAACGTGGTACAATTACTCCACCACTCCAAAATGCGCACCAAACTGTGAATTTCTGTGGATGCATTTCTTTTTTGTGAACAAATATCCGATGCCTGGTGGCTCTTGACAGATCCAATTGTTGTGCACGACGTCGAATTGATGTGTTTGGATACTCCAGTATACTTTCTATAATAAATAAAAGTAAATGATAGCTCACTTTCATAAAACAGTTGTACACAAACTATTCATTGTTGAACTGTTAGTCGCGGCATGCTGTTGTCGTAGGGTCTGTAGACGATATTCGTTAAATTTTGACGCCCTCTCTTCTATAGTTCTTAATGAGACACCCTATATATCACCAAACAGACTAATTTTATTCAAGTTGATGCACACTGTATATAAAGGTGATTATACATTTTAACATTTTATTACTACATTAAATTTTGTGAGAATAGTCGTTTATTTCGAATTGACTTACTTCCTGTGGGCCAACTTGTAGATGTTGATGAGAACGAGGTGAAGTATATAAACTCCCGAACCTACTGACATAAATAATAACTACAAATGGAATGCTATTGAATTTTGGAACAGTGAGAAGAAAGGCCGATTGAAATTAAAAACTATCCAAGACAATAACCAGGGGAATAACAAATACCCAGGAGTGGAACAAGACCCAAAATATTATACCACCTATGTCCGAGTATATGTTCAGTTAATTCAAAAGTGCTACAAGACATCACTTGATTATTTGTGACTACGATTTACAGATGTGGTCATTTAAAGTTAAAGAAACATTACAGATCACCAACTTTTAGGCAACGCTAAGTGGATGCGTAAATTGAAACGGACCCAGGAATATTTTTCCGAAAGAACAATATATCGCTTTAGAATCTTTGAAGGCGAAAGCAACTTTCAATTCAAGCAACACCACCGACACCATTGCGACACCATGCAACTGGTCTCGCAAATATTGTTGCGGATGCCATATTTTTGTCTGAAATACATACTTACGTTTAAAATATGAATATCGATTAAACAATATTTTTAATACCTATCAGAATGGGTTCAATTTAAAAAAAGCATAGCCTTTGATCACTGGCTGCATGTTGAAATCACGAACGTGGAAGCTGTGGTTAAATTTGCTATAGAACTAGTTACACTATTCAAACTACAATATCTGAACCTGAATCTTACAGTCACCATTGTATGTTTAAAGGCGGTAAGTAGACGTATATAACTAGTAGGAGAATGAGGAATATTTTTCCCACCAAATATTTATATATTGGGGCCATAAAATCCAGCCACGTGAACATATCTTCTTTGAAGGTTTGTCCCTTAAGGGGATATTCTAGTCTAGAGTTAAAAAAAAATCAATTTTGCATATATTCAAAGCTTAGACCTTTAAGAATATATTCTCTAAAGGCATTTTCAAAATTCCAATTATTTGCATAGACAATTGAAATTGCAAATTATATAGCTGTGTGCATTTTCAGTGAAGGCTTTTTACCAATTTTAAAAATTATGAACGCCATGGAAATTATTATTGGTCCTTAGGCTCATGCATCAGGACGTTTATCAAATGAGACGAAAGCGTTTGGTGGAATTAGCAGAAAGAACTTCGGAAAATTTACATTTTGAAGTAGAAGAAGGCCCATTGTATGGATCAGAAATCGCCGATCAACGAAATGTAAATATAACGCACCATTAGGTATATGACTTGATTGCCTGAAATTTTGCTCAAATCTTTAAACGCGATTTTGTCGAGACTATGTACTTTTTTCAACACGGTTAACATGATATCTCAAGTTCTAATGAACCGATTTACTTGAAATTTGGTACGAACCTTTTTTATACTTATATAACCCTCTATCGCCCCTACCAGATTTTTGTCAATTTCTTTTACTATTTTTAAAAAATTAAAAACTGTGATAAATAAAGGCAGAAAATGACTCTTTTTTCAAACAGTCGCCACTTTGCCTATAACGACATTCTTACTAATTAAGAATCCTTTTTCTTTTTTTGTTTCAGATGACTAGAAGGGTTGGAATCGTGTCAACCAGGACGCGTCCTCTTTTTACCCCCCCACTTTACTTTTCTGTAACTTTTTAATTTTTTTTTAATATTTTTTTTATACATTCTAAAAATATCAATAAAAATCTGGTAAGAAAAATGGATAGTAAAAATTTTTTTTTTATCGCACTTGAAGAAACTCCTAAAATTTGTGCCTCTAGACCAGAATAAAGCAGAATAAAGTAATTCATAATTACGTTTTCTTTAAAGAAAACCACATATACTAGAGTATCTAGTGTATTAAAAAGTAGTATTCTAGACTTTATATTTATTGGAACTCTATATATAATTACATGCCATCTTAAAGACATATCAATTCGTGAGACAGATTTAATAAATTTTTGAATTGAAAGCACTTGCATAATAAATAGTTTTTGTTAATTGACGCCCCACGTGTCATTTTACGTTATATAATAGATGGTTGTAATTGTTTCCACTCAGTTTAACCATTCAGTGTGTAATAATAGTACCAATAAGGTAGAAAAAGAAATTATATACTTACAACATAGTTCTCCGAAAAACTATTTTTGTTACAATAATATTGACAACAGGGTCAGTTTTATAAAATTTTAATGGCCTTTTCATATTTAATGTCTCATAAATAGGTGTTTAATCCAAAAAACTGATTGAAAACATTTATTCTGTAAAAAATAAGCACTCTTAAAATATACGGTATCTGAGTTTTATTAGTATCCGCCGTCGACCTAAAAAATAAAGAAGTGTATTATTGTAAATTTTTGTCATCTTAGATTTAAATATCTATGTTACGGATACTCGTTAGTTTAGGAATTTGTTCTTATATCAAGAAGTATTTATTTCGCTTCAATCGTTTTTATTAATATTTTCGTTATTTTTACAGAATCATAGGCCTTACAATGATTCTAAAAAAATATTCAACTTATATCTTCTAATCTTGTATAATGACTGTGCCTTCACAAATTCTTACGAACTTCTAGGATTTATGCAAGGAGACTTAAGAGCCTTATGTTAGCCAGTTCTAAAGGGACTATGTTTACTGAGTAAAAAGTAGTCGGCATTGTATATTCGTCCATTTTGTGTTAATTAAGATAAAGCATGATTTTTGTCAATTTTAAGAATTTGGTACGCACATATGTCAATTTTAAGAATTGTGAAATATTTTCACTTCATTTTCAGATTCTCCACTTTCAATGGAGACACTATTTCTTATATAAAATTTAACACCAGGGTAATTAGTTTGTAAACTTTTATCATCATCATGAGGTCATCAGTCCTAAGACGCTTGATTGGACGCTAACCTCCAGCTTCACCCATCTTGTGCTAACCTACGCATTTCGATAATTGTGCTACAACCTACATCCGTTACTATTTGCGAGCAGTAGTCTAATCTAGGCCTACCTCTGCCTCTCTTCACTCCTATTTCTGCCTCCAAAATATCGCGGACTACTCCCCCATGTCTCAGCAAGTGGCCTACCATTCTATCTCTTCTCTTCTTTATGTTTTTCCACATACTTCTTTTTTCACCGACTTTCTCTAATACTTCTTCGTTTCTAACCCTATCAGTCCACGGTATTTTCATCATTCTTCGGTAACACCACATCTCAAAAGCTTCTAATTTCTTCCTACTTGCTTCCCCTACCGTCCAGGTTTCGCAACCGTATAGTGCCATGCTCCATACATACGTTTTCAAAAATCTCTTCCTTGTTTCTAAGTTTATTACCCTCGAGCATAAAAGTGCTTTCTTTTTGTTAAAAGCTACTCGACCCTGCGCTATTCTTTGTTTTATATCTTTATCGCCTCTTCCATCCCAATTTATTTTACATCCTAAATAAGTGAAGTCTTTGACTTCCTCCAATCTTTCATTATTAATTTGTACTTTCGTTTTTTCTCTGCTCTCGCGCCCTCTGCACACTAACACTTTAGTTTTGTTTTTATTAACCCTCATTCCGTATTCCTCTGTCAACACTGCCTCCATCTCGTTCAACGCTGATTCCAATTCCTCTTTACTAGATGCTAATACTGCTATGTCATCCGCGAATCTCAGCATTTTTAGTTTCTGTCCCTGTACTTTAATCCCGAAATCCACTCTATCTTTTACGACATTAATCGCCTCTTCGATGTACAGATTAATAATTAGTGGTGATAGCCTACATCATTGTCTTACTCCTTTCCTAGTACCTACTTCCCTTCTTTCCCCTTCTACTTCTATAACAGCAGTTTGCTCTTTGCATAGATTGTGTATTACACTCCTATCTCTATACTTCATTCCCGCGCTCCTTAGTATCTCGAACATTTTTTCCCATCTTACATTATCAAAAGCTTTTTCTAAATCTACAAATCCTATATAAGCATTCTTTCCTTTTTCTATTGTTTTCTCTAACATTACTCTTAGCGCCAGAATAGCTTCGCGAGTTCCTCTATTTCGCCTAAATCCGAATTGGTCTTCTCCTAGTATTTCCTCCGCTCTATTTTCCATCCTCTTTTGCACTATTCTGGTTAAGATCTATGACGCGTGGGAAGTTAGGCTAATCGTTCTAAAGTTCTCGCATTTGTAGGCTCCTCTCTTTTTCGGTATAGTAACGATAATGTGCCTCTTATAATCCTCCGGCATCTCGCTCGTTTTATATATGTATTTTACCAGTTCAAACATCCTATTTACTACTTTCTGTCCCGCACATTTTAAAATTTCCGCCTGTATTTTATCTACACCCGGCGCTTTATTGTTCTTTAGCCCCCTTAGTGCTATTTCAAATTCCTCTCCTCTCTTCCGATCAGTATGTCCTCCGATTGACTCCTAATGTTTCTACTTATTGGTCCTATATCCCTGAAGATCCTCTTAATTATTTTGTAAGCCTCATCGGTCTTACCTACTTAAAGCTTATCTTCTACTTCTTTGCATTTATCTCTATCCATTGTTCTTTCGCTTTTCTATACTTTCTAATGATTTCCCACTTTATTGACTTATAAGTTTTCAGTCCTTCCTCATCTCGTCTGTTTTTGTAGCCTCGTCTCTTTTGTATTAAGTTTAAGATTTCGTCCGTTATCCAGGGCTTCCTAGCTTCCCTTCTTTCGTGTCCTAAAACGTCCGTAGCCGCGGAATCTAGACTATTCTTGATACCTTCCCACTCAGTTTCTGCGTTCTTGATTTCGTCATTACTCGTTTTATTTATTAATTGATCAGTTTTCTCCTGGAACTTATCTTTCATATTCTGATCCCTCAATATGTCTACATTTATACGTTTCTTATCCTTCCGGGTTTTCAGATTTTTGAACTTTAATCTAGCTTTCATGACTACCAAGTTGTGGCCGCTGTCTACATCTGCTCCTGGATAACTCTTACAGTCTTTCACTTGATTTCTAAATCTCTTCCTAACCAGAATGTAGTCTACCTACCTATCACTCCTGGCATTTTCCAGGTGTACCGCCTCCTAACGTGATTCTTGAACAATGTATTCGCGACTACCATCTTGTGCTTCTCACAGAATTCTATCAGCCTGCTACCTCTCTCGTTTCTGTTTCCGAATCCATAAGGACCTACAAATTCTCCTTCTTTCCCCTCACCTACGACTGCGTTAAAATCTCCCACTACTATTAAATTTTCAAAACTTTTATATATTATAGATATAAAACTAGTGTAAATATCCCACAATATAATACCCTTTACTCATACTAGCCTTAGTCATGGTTCTTCACTCAATTCAGACGATGATGAGCTCTCAAGAAATATTACTACTAAAAGATAGCAAAAATAAAAATGAAGTAAAGTCAAAGAGAACGAAACAATTTGCTTCTGCCACAATTTGCATCACAATAAAACCAACTGGAAGTAGAAAGGTCGATATATTATCGTGAAGTGCGCTCTCTTATGTCTCGAAATAGAACAGAGTGATTTTTATGTTTGTCATGTATATTTTTCATTGGAACTATATATTATTTTCATGCTAATAATAAATAACCACTATTTGAGTAACAACGGCAATCCCAAAAGAAACTGAAGTCATGTAGATAAAGTAATCAAACATAAATTATTCAAGCTAGACTCACTTCTATAATAATAGACAATTCACAGAAAAAAAAATTAAATTAAATTGAAGCACAACTATTGTATATACATACATATGACAGGTAAGAAAATTATTTCCTTTAACATTATCATAATACATGATGGCAAGTAAATAATGCCTAATACACAAAATCAGTAAATGGAGATTATAAGATCCCTATTATATGTAAAAGTAATCTCCTGATACACAAATTCGAAGGCCTTACTAAATCCAAATATATATACAGTTACAAAATCAGTAGAAACAGTATTCTGTCTAATACCTAATTATTCTTTCGCATCATCAAAATTATTTGTTTTTTTTCGTAGCCAATTTGCTTCCGTGAATCGTTGTATTATAACAAAACAAAATTTGATATTTTGACGTAAGAAAATTAATAATGTCTGGTCTAGCATTCCTTACGATAAATTGTAAAAAAAGAAAATTAGATGACGAAGAAGATGGAATATATGTAAATTTACGGTAATTGACAAATAAATCTTTGTAAAATACGTCTCAGCCCTTCTGTCTGCTAAACAAGTATTTTACCAGCTTCATAACCTATGATGTTGCACAGCTATTTGATACAAACAAAAAGAAAAGAACCTAATCAACAGTATCCAAATTAATAGTATATATCAATATGATGTATTCAAATATGTAAACGAAGGAACGAACAGTATTTGGTATTACTTGGTGTTTTTTTTTTAGTATGAATCTTTAGGCAAGCTATGGAAGGGCGTCACACAGACTTACCGGTTCTTCAATCCTTAGGTAAATTACAAAGATGTGTCGCGTATCTCGCGTAGATTTTACACGTTCTTGTTTATTCTCAATTCTCTATTAGATAGATTCTGCAGTGTGTCTTCTGTCTCGTTCGAAATCGAATGAAGGATGGAAATTCAATAGTTTGCCCAGTGAGATAATTGTCTGATGATCCTACCGACTTCGCCAATTTTGGGGTGAGCTTGGTCGATCAAAACACTTTTAGCTACCAGCACCTATATTGTTTTTATCATTTGCAAATAATACAGCAAGATACTGATCTTAAAACAATCTATATAACTGATAATTATATACAATAGTAAAGTATCATATTATTATGTTCTCATAATAAATGATGAATAAAATAATAAAAGGTAAAGACAAGGTATTTGCATAACTATATAAATTTCTATTCCTATAAAAACCTATATAGTGCTTATTTAAAGACCCTTTGATCCTATTGGAATACTGCTCCAAACCTGTTGGGATACTGTTTATTGAGATAAACTTTTATTGCGTCATAATAGCGTGGAACAATAGCATTATGTTGAAGATTTATTTTTAGATCTCGAAATTGATTAAGAGTTTTTCTAGAATCTCCAAAATTAGCGACTCAATAGCATTCTGCAATACGTCCAAATACACTTGTCTTGTTAAGTTTGGATTTTAAAACTATATGTTTACTCAAGATCACTGAGAAAGATCGAAACATATAAGGATTGATCACTCTAGTACCGTTATAATTATTATATTAATTTTTTTTTGTTTTTACTAATAGACACGCAAAAATATAAATTAAAAATACTTGGAATTTAATTATTTTATTTTTGTTATGTGATTGTCAAGCAATTATCCTATTGCCTTACTTCCGTATATGGGGTTTTCTATTAGCGCACTATCATTAACATTTTTTAATTAATTTTACCTCATTTCCAAGTAATCCCTCAGTGTGAAATTCTTTCAATGAAGGTACGTCTAAAGAAACTAATAGCAACTCTTTTTTCGGTATAATTATTTGTCAACCTAACGTTGTATATTACGACAGGATGAAATCGAGAAATAAACGTCTTGCTTGCATAATTGCGTGTAATCATAAAAATTCAAATTTACGTAATTGTGCGTAAATAATTCTCTGATATTGTGACAATAATAATATTTGTAGATGTTATGTATATCGTAAATGCGTTTTTTCGATAGGATTTGGGAGTATTTTATCGATTTAATATTTCAATGATATCTTGGCCAATACCCACTAAATTTTGATAGAGACAAGTTTAAAATGGTGAAATTATTAATAGAATTAATTATTATTACCATGATAATTCATTCATTATCAATTATCATATATATATATATATATATATATATATATATATATATATATATTTCCTTTACTTGCTTTTATATATATATATATATATATATATATATATATATATATATATATATATATATATATATATATAAAAGCAAGTAAAGGAAATTTATGAAAGCTGGAAAATACGTAAAAATATTTGGAAATTATTTGTGGAAATTGTTTTTGCTCGAAACGATTTCCAAAGCTTAATGCTTTAGCTCCAAATTTGCTTCTAATTCATTGTATTTCTTAGCAAATATTATTACGTCTTAATAGTTAATGATGTATTTCATAAAAGTACACAATTGGATTTAAATCTGCTGAATAATAAGACTTTAAATATATTTATTAAGATAAGTAAATAATTATACAATGAAACAATTGTCAGGACAGACGTATTAATATATAATATGAAATAATAAACTATCAAATCGGGAATAACATTATGAATCACATTTTATGGGTGTTGAATTAATATTTTGGTATTATTAAAAATATGATTAAATTAAACAATTTAAATGTGGAAGATTATTATGTTACGCCTACGTTTATGATTACGGAAGATTATGAATATAGTACGTTTTTTAAATAAAATTTAAAATATACAGGAGGATTAATCCTTTCATGCATAGTATACACTGTAGTGTATGATCAAATTAAATATTTTTGTTTATTATAAAAACATTAATCTTTTGCTTGGTGTGCATGAAATACACTTCAGTGGGTATTATATGTAGATTCAGTACCTAGAGTAACATCTATGAGTGAACAAATATGAAATTACAGAGTTTGTATTATCCCTTGGATCAGTGTTGCATCAGCTGTTCAAGATGGATGATATTTTCGAAATCATAAATACCAGATCGTTTTATGGATTACGAAAAATAAAGTTAGAAATTGTATTTTATACTATTTAGCATATCATCTACCTGAGACTTACATTATATTTTATAACTGGTAACACATATTTTCTATATTTAGCGCACTTTGTAAACATCCACTCTAGTGGATGTCATGCATTTGGCAGTTACAACATGAATTGCATGCAAATAATGTAACATCTAATATACGCATTATATTTTTTGTTTTTGAACGTTGCATTTGAGGATTTAGATGAATTGGAAGAAGAAGTTCTTGATCAATATTCTGGGGGAAATTCTAATGGAACTTCAACAAGTGGTGACAAATATTGTGATGACGGAAATTCCTTAGAATGACTTGCGACAATGTCAGATGAATCAAGTGAGAGTCAAGCTGATGGCGAAGAAGATATTCCATTACAAATACTGCAAGATAGAATATGAAGTAAGAGAAATGGTACATGGCTTGCTAGAGATTGTACTAGAGGCCTAGCAGTTTTACCTATATTTCAAGGAAAAAGTACTATCAATAGCAAAAGATATATGGTAAGAATGCTGATAAATACAGGTTTTAAAGGAGCAAAGGTAAGACGTCCAAGATCTACAAACTTCACCCTCATTTATTAAAAAGAAATCTGTGAAACGGGCAGCTACTGAAATACGTTTTGATGAAATAAGACATTAGCCAATGCTAACAAGCATAAAGAATGCGAATTGCTGTAAACCCAGCAGTTGTAAACGAAGGACCTAGTATATTTGCAAAAAGTGCAAAGAGTACATTTGTAGACTGCTTCGAACATTTACATACAGCTTTATAAATAGTTTCTAATATCTATAAATTTTCTTTGAATATATTTTTGTAAACGAACCAAACTGAAATGCAATGTTTATAAAAAAATTGTATTTCGCTTTACCCCACTTAATTAATATAAATGCATGGCATCCACTAAAGTGTATGAAATTATTTTTGGTTTTTTGGGAAAACTATTGTTTTTAGAGAAACAGTGTATAGTGATTATTTATTCCATATCATAAATTGAACTTAAATATGAATTTTATTTTAAGAAAAGAAAATTATTCAATGCATGCACGAAAGGGTTAATAGAAATGAAGTTTAAGAGAGATATATTCTTCTTAAATAAAACACCTATATATTTTTATATTATTGAATATTCCTCGATGAGTTGGAATGATTAGTTAATTACGTACATTAAATTGTGGTATTATTAAACGATGTTTATTTAGATGTACTAAATTACAATAAATTTACTTATTGACAATAATCTAGTCTGTAGTAAAACTTATATCTAATTGTCTCTAAAACTTAAGGGTGACCTAACTGATTAATTAATTACAGATATAGAATTCTGAGATTATTGAAAGGTGTTTCTGTATTTAACACTAGAATGTTGATAATGTATATTAGAAAAATTATAGACCCTAAAATGCTTCCTTGGGGAACACCAGATTTTATCAATCTTGCATAGCTAATAATATCATCATTAATTTTTACATATTGAAGTCGATTGTCTGAGTAACTTTTCAATAAATTAAATATATTTTTCTCTTGGTGCTTAGCATGGTAATTTATATAGAAGTTTCTCATTAAACACTGTATCGAATGCTTTTGCAAGGTTTATGAAAACACACAATGTCTGTTTTTTTTCACATAATATATAATTAATTATACCATGTGATCTTTTGTTCTCTGTACCAAAAGAAGAAAAAAATTGTGAAAGTGTATATTTCCAACTATTGATCACCAAATCTTGTACGGGTTCAAATTTCTATAGTATTTAAATTTATATTCCACACCAGGATATGTCATTATCAATGTATTTATGCATTGCTTCACGTTACCACTGTATATTCTCGTTCATAAATATTAATATGACTGATGTTTTTTTAAACTCATACGGGAATTACCGTCTTGAAAGATAGTATAGTATTATGGAATTAACAATTAAAAATAATAGTTACCATGGTTGAAATATCTTCATTGAAATAATTGTGGGTGACCTTCACACGCTATGATTTTTATAGGAAGTACCGTCATTCTTAATTATCTGGTTACTAGGATACCGGGTAACATAAATGTTTTCATAAATTATAGCCTTATATGTTGTGTTTTTCTTGCCTTGATATGATTTATTTAAATATGCTAAATATGGTAGGCCTCACATTATAATAGCATGGATGATACTATTCTTTGAGGAAAATGTAGATCATAATTATTAGAAAATCCTTGAAAAAGTCTAGTGATGATGAATATCAAGCTGATTCTTCAAATGTATTATAATGAAATGTACATGAATAGTTATTTATGTTATAAGAATCGAGACAACTATTATTATGGTGATCTTAACACGACGTGTACAAGATAGTCAAGAATAGGAACAAGCGTGTGTAAGTGTATGCGTAGAAGAAAGAGTGAGGCAGCATTCGGCGGAAAAGATGCAAAGGTGTCAATACGACTACGCAAAGACCAGGCCATTTACTGCGCACCTCGTGGGCAGTCCGATATCTCAGTTTTGAGACTTGTTCCTATTCTTGACGAGCTGTACTAAAATGATCGTTTATGATCCGAATTAGATACATAACTTTATCTGCTCTTAATTTTATCTTAACTTTATCAATTAAAATCTTTAAAAAATTAAACTTGAATATTTGCTATGTATGTAATATTTTATTTTATTTGACTTCATTTAAAAATAGTAATCCAATTCATTGTTTCGTTGATGACGATCGATTTGTTTATACAATTTGTTTGGACACACAGAAATTAGAACATCCTTCCCCAGAAAGCCTACAGACAGGTTTTGTGTAGGGGAAGGTTACACATATAAACGCGGACAAACACCCAGCCCTGAGGGAAGTGCCAAATTCCCTCTGGTGAGAATCGAACTCACGCAGACAATGTGCCCAGTATTTGGCCCACTTGCTACCCTGTTACCAAATACCGAGTCAGCACCACCGCGGCACCATGAGAATAAGACCATGCGTCACCCAACCAAGTCGCAAGCGTGCAATCCGTTGCTTGAGTTCGAACAGCGCAAGTCCGACAATGAACGGAGTACGCTACCTCATCCTCATTTCAAACAATCTCAAACAATATTTCCAAAGTATCAAAGTAACGTCTGTGTATTTACTTATAGTTGCATTATTAAATATTCGTAACTTAATAAGTGATTTATATGATGATATTTTACCCTCAAATATATAAAACATTACTGAAAATGTACCATAAACCGGGGTTACTTTAGTACAGGTTTTTCATATTTTCGACTGTATCCTTCTTAATTTTAGATATATTTAAAAAAATCTTGGATCAAATGAAAGCTCTACACCTAAGCTCAAGTAAATTGGAATATGAACGATTTCGTTAACCTCAATAGGAAGCAGAGGGCTTTTATTTTTGTATTAATGTTACCCCTCAATCTGGGGTAACTTTGAATAACGTAGGTATTTTCCCCATCAAAAACACTTGTTTAGGTGCTTATATCAATGTTACCCCATTGAAATACCAGCCTAAGTGTAAAATTAAAAAGAAAGTTCAGTTATATCGAATTTTTCTCAAACTTGGGTCCTGAATTTTTTTTTAAATTGAGAAATCCTTCCCAAATCAGCTTTCTCTTCTAATGTAGGTAGTAAAATTTTTTTCAGTTGCTGTGATTGCGGTTCATAGAGTCCTTGACTTGTTAGACCTGGTTGGCAGACTTGGCCCATTGTGAGCTGATGGTCCTCATTGTCTGATGATTCAAAATTTGGCAGACTCACTTTTAGCATGTGACACGTCATCACTATTCAAGCTTGAGTTTGTGGAGGATTGAGAGTCATAAGAGGCACACATGGCTGCTTTTATTTTTTCTTGGCTTCATATTATTCGCTTTCTGATAATCCCCAGTTTTTTTCTTCTCAGTAAAGGCTAGAATGACTGTGGAGAGTAGATCATCAGTCGCGATCCCTTTTCCAGGCGGTACCATCAGTTTTTTTGGATTATTTTTGTGCTACAGATTCAAAACAAAAAAGATTCAGGTGATCCACAAAACTCCATAAGTTACCCCGTTAATCTACATGTACACAAACCTGTGTCAAAAGACACCGTCAACTGCACAAATTTCACTTACTAATTTGTAGAAAATAGGAGAACTGACTTACAGAAATGATAAAAAACGGAAAATATTCCTAGATAGTTTTGTGACTAAGAAATAACTTACTTGAAACGATGGCTCTGATACTATTCTCCTGCCAGGGGAGGTTTGGAAGAAGTTTTAAAGAGATTTTATCACATATACAGAAAAATGGCGCGAGGTCTGTCAAGTTAGCCACTTGAAAAATATGCAGTCATTGCATTACACTTTACTAGTACCCCTTGAAATAATGAGACTAGTGGGAGGTCGCTGGAATCAAAACTAAGCCAGCCAAAACGATTTGGATTCAAAAAACATAATTTTATAAAGTTACCCCGTCAGTTCAAAGTAACCCCTTTTTACGGTAGTGGGTTCTCTTCTACAAAAAAAGATATGAGACTGCGTTTACTTGTTACGACGAATGGTGTACAAGTGAAGGCACGAAAAATGTAACACTTCAGAAAGCTTTACTGGTGTATTTTGAATATTTAAAGAAAAAAAAATCGTCTTTACTATGGATGTGGTATTCAAAGAAGCCTTTTGTCAAGAAAAATATCAATAATGAATACGTACTATTCGTTTCATCGCTTTTTGCCAAATAAATAACTCTCTTATCTTGCCGATAAACGTAACAGTATACTTGAGCCTAGCCATAAAAACAAGCCACGGTATGAGATAATAATCATTTGGGATTTTTTATTTGGTAAATAGCAATGAGATAATTTATAAAAACAACCCTAATAACATTTGCGCTAAATCGTGTGGTACGTTACATGAATCATCTTGTATATATTCTTGTATTGTGATTTGTCATGTAATATTAACATCGCTTGCGAAGTTGTAATGCCTATTTTGCGTATACATATAGATACAATATCTGGAAATTGAGTTTTTTCGTTTTACTGTAGGTTGGAACCTTTGGCTTACTGACTACACTGATTAAGATTACACTGACTTAGTTTTCGACAAAACACTATATACTACGCTCGATGCACGTTTCGCCAACAAAGTTGGCATCATATGAAGATGAGTAAAACTCAAAATCTCAGTTTTAATCATATCCAGATGATGTCAACTTTTTTGGCGAAACGTGCATCGAGCGTAGTATATAGTGTTTTGGTGCTTTGTGGAAGACTAAGTCATGATTTTTTTTTTGTTTCAATTCATCTGTATCTATAGGTCTTTCTATATAAATTCTGTCCTTCCAGCAGTCCTATTGAAAGACTCTATTTATTTATATTCCGTATCTTCTTTTTCTATAATTTCTATTCTGTACCAATCGTCTCATCTCACGCCACTGAACTCGCCATTTCTCTGCTTTTTGTCGCATTTGGTCCTCTCATCTTAGTCGAGGGTGCCTTATTTTATTGTTTCCTTGTGCTCTGGATTTGTGGATTTTTCTTGTTACTCTCTCTTCCTTTTTGCTATGTATGTGGCCTAGCCAACTTGAATATACATTTTTTGCCCTTATATTTGTCTTTCACCAATGACTGGGTTTTGAATTTTATTTTGCTACTACCGTTTCGTTTCTTATTCTGTCTCTCCTTGTAACTCCTTTTATTATAAATCATTGACAATACTTGAGGTTAGAAAATGACATTCCTTTCCTTAGAGGGCAAAAAAATTATATTCAAAGATTATTTCTGAAGTAAGAATAAGCATGAGTTGATAATGGTGAGAAACTATCTATTCATTCATTGAATATGTTGTCTGTGTACAACAATCTGTTTGAATGTATTTCAGAAAAATATTAACAACTCATTAACAGATATTACGATTTTCCATAAAAATAAGGGAAACATAACGTCTAGTGTGTTAGTATTTAATTGGTAGCCATATACCATGTCAACTTTTTCACTTTGTTTAAGAATTTTTATATAAAACCCCGGACTAATATTACATTTTGCAAAATAAACAAACCTCTACACATAAAATATGTTGCTTTAACTTCTGTACTATATTCTGAAAATAACGTTTGTTAATATGAAATAAACTGTAGGATGTACAAATTTATTACTTCTAATATATCTGTGAAACATCAATTTCACATAAAAAGAGCCATATAAGCCACCTTGGTAAATATAATTTTTGATATCAATATTTTTTATGCTTACATTAAGGTTGTAGTAATACATATTTGCGTTCGTATTTCCATATTCTCATTTATGTACTTAGCATATATAATTTATTGCATATATTTTATTGTAATTATAATATCGGAGACATAAAGAATTTTCATAATTACCGCATGGCATATTTGAAATCCGGTTAGACAAACTTTTACATACTGAAACACATAACTGTACATAATTTTTACAATACATTTGTACAATAATTTACCATTCTTAGTAATTAAAGCATTGACACAAAAATAGTATATTTATATTTATCTCATATGTAATATATTCAATATGTAGATATTTATAAAAAAAAAAAAAAACACATGAATAGTAACAAACATATATATTAAATACTTTCGGATAATATTTTACAGTGCTTTTATTTCAAAACTACTTACCCCATTATTTTTTTTAGCAAAGAAAATGATGTCTAGACAAAATTCATGTAAATTTAGTTATCAAAAAGAAATTTAAAACAAAGTATCCATTGCTATTTAGGTTTTTTCAAGTTCAGCCAGCTATCTCTACTTTAAAAAATTAAATGACATCCCCTATCTTACAATACATCCTTTTAAAGGCCTTAAAAATTCTTATTCAACTCCCTTTTTGTAATAGAAGGAAACTAAAATAATATATATATATATATATATATATATATATATATATATATATATATATAAAAGACAAAATTAATGGAATAAATTGAGTTTTCACAACACGATTTGAAACCTTATTTGATTCAGTGATCAAAATGCCTACCATTATTGGTTAAACAAATTTATTATCTATTCTTGAATTATTGTCGGACATTTTGCAATGTATTTTTAGTAATTACGTCTACATGTGTGGGCTATCTTATTTTCCATACTATATGAATATGTTTCTATGTGGAGTTTTGTATACAATTGCTTTCAAATAACCCTAGAAGAATAAATACAGTGTACCTTTGTCTGGAGATTTCGCCGACCATTTTACAGGGCCTGCTCCAATTTTCCAAAGGATTGCTTCCTGCCAATCTATTTGTCTGGAAACCTTTAATTCAGCCACTGTTGAATATGTAATACATAAGGTAGATATTTTATTCATCCAGCAGTGGGTTTTCTCCTTCATCAACTTTGTTTTCTGCGGACAGTGAGTGTTATGAGAAGATCAATTTCATTATCCAAAAAATGTAGTACAATTCACCAGTCAAATTCTCTATTCTAAGATTAAATATCAAAAGAGATATTAAATTCTTTTTAATATCTCTTGAATTCTAATCTAAACGTTGATTTTTTGAGGACACTGAGTATGATTTTCTCTATAAATTGTTCTCAACCTTTTTATTCTAAAAGTTCAGGGTCTGGAGGGGGCGGTTCACATAGAGACGAGGACAAACAAACCCATGCATGAGAGATGTGTCAAACTCTACCCGTTGGAATTTAAATATTTAAATATTTAAATATTTAAATCTAAATATTTAATGACGCCCCCAGTTTTGCACCCAATCCACTCTGCCCACAGTAAAATTGCTGTATACACCTTTATAGAAGAATATAGGTCACCAAATCATATTGCATACGCAGAGCAAATGCTTGATGTAAATCTAGTATTACATCGGATGCGAACTGATGAATGCCCATCGTATTTTCAATGCATGTACGATTATTGTATTTAAACATTCATTGGTACTTTTTATAAGAACCTATACGACGTATTCAACATATTCAACAAAAGTTATTTGCTTTAATGATTACGTATCGATTTATATAGTTCTTGAAGACAACTGGGTCTTTCAGTTCTTGATAAAAAGTGAAATAGAAGAACAATTCTTATTAAAAAAATACCAAAGGGAGTACTTGCTAGTAATTGCGTTGCCTCTTCGTTTATGCAATACTTTTAGAAGCCTAAATTTGTCTTTTAACTGTCAAATCTCTAATACGCTACTTTCATTCATTAGTACTAGCTACTACTAATGAATTTACTTTTCCAACTTGAAAAAAGATAATTTGACAACAGATATACTTTTTTCCTTCCTTAATAAATTGTCTAATTCGATGTGCGCCCATGATTTTACTTGCTTCACCGCGTTTGGTGTAAACCTCTGTCAATGAAAGTAACAATTATACACCGTGAAATGCATTAAGAAATGTGTAATTTTTATTTACTTTTACTTTCCAAATAGTTGGATGTTGCAAATTAAAGTTAGTCATTCATTAATAATTATTATTATTCAAGTAAAACTGAAAGTGAAAAAATCAAATTAATTGATAGAAATCAATTTTTCAGTCTGTGAATTCAATTGAATAAGAGAAAAGACTGTGATTCCTAATTCGAAAACATTATTAAACGATTTGTAAATCGAAAAAGTTTCGTTGTTTGTAAATTATTACTCGTTACAGAAAACTATTTATAATTTATCAGAAAAATATCAACTTATAGGAAATTATTTACTTAAATTACGTTTATATAAATTTTATAACAGTAGTGAAAAGTCTTGATTGTTTCTTCTTTTTGATTCTTGATTGTTGATCAGACAAAAACATCCCAGGATGAGGTCAGGGGTTCGTGATGGTCAACAAATTACCCAATCCAAGGGTATGTGAACATGTCGTCTAAATATTCAATAACTTGCCTGGCAAAATGAGGAGGAGCACCATCATGTTATTACTACATGGTGGCTCATGGTAAATGTATCTTGATAAAAGTAGGGGCTGATGAGGTGACCATTGAATAAGTCACAGCAATAATGAACTCCGCTTACCCAATAAGGATTTTCGGGTGACTAACAATAGCTGATATGGTGGCTAATAGTCCCATTGTTATTGAAATGGCGTTGGACCCGCCACAAAGCTTTGTTAAGACAATTTGGGTACTGTTTTATTGATATTTTAGCAATGAAATTTACACTTCACTAAGAATCGCAAGGGTTAAACCTTGCACTAGATGTAATTTATAAAGATGGTACTGACAATCCTTCAACACTCTTTGAACTGTAGTTGCGCTAACTCCCTATCTCTTGTACCAGAAGCCTAGTGGAAACATGAAGATTGACTTTTGTATAAACCCAAATATTAACTACGTTGTCTTCTGTTTGAAGAGGTTTTCTTCGTGGTGTTTGTAGTTTCGCATTTTGAAAAGAACAAGTTCGTAATTTTCGTTCTACATTTATAATATTTACTGGAGTACCGAGTATAATATCCATGAGCACAATAATCTAACTATACATTACCATGGAACAATTATCTGTTAGCTATTTGTGGGCGTTAAAGAGCTAAAACTGTTATCACTGCTCTTCCTCTTTTAGCTTCTTCTTCTTCTCGCTATCGAAGCACCTGCTGCTATTCAAGCATTCTGTTTGGTGTTATACGTTCAGGATATCTACACATTTTGGAGCTTCTCTACAACTTTTATGATACTAACTGTAGATAAGGAGCATATCGATAAACTCACCACATGTAAAATGGGAAGGCATTATTTTAGAAAGTTCGTTACTGGTTGTTCAGTACTACTACTAAAACACGCAAATCATCGTGTATCAAAGTGTGTATTAAAATCAAAGTACATCGATTTTAATAGAGCAGTTTTTACTTCTTTTTTGTTTGTCGATTTCCTGTTGATGAATTGATCAGACATTATCTAGTAAAACAATATCTTATTTAAAATTAATATGTATATAAATATGATTTCTTAAAAATGGTGAATAGTTTGTATTTAACTGCCAATATTTTTGCTATTATATAATAAAATCCCTACAAGCGATTATTCTCGAAGTTAATGACACGTGGTCGAAAATAGAAAATTGAAAAGAAAATTTAATTACATGTGAATATGTACCACTGCTTATAGTATAAACCCCCTAAATTTTATTCTCATCATCATTCAAGTGCTTTCGAGATATTGCCTATCCAAAACGTTGTACGCCATCCTGTATAGACATTTACTCAACACACGACCCATCACAATTATGTGAAGGGTATTCTAACGAAGTTAATTATAATCTGTTTTAATTATCGTGAAGAAAAATTGTGAGCTATTAGCATAAAAGTATTAGGACATAATTAGCAGAAAGTTACTGACCAAAATGCCCCAAATCTTTTCTTGGCTTAGTCCTACATATACATAGTATAAGATAATACATTTCCTGTGCACCGAATGTTGGCGACATTCATAAAAGGAGCATATTCATACAGGTAGTATTTGATTATACCATGTTAAATATTTAAGGTAACTTACAACTTGATGTATCAATATAATATATAGATATATAAAAGGATTAGTAATTTTGACTTGTAAAGTTATTCGAAAATATTATTTTCCAATAATTTTACAATTCAAAATTACTAATCCTACAGGAACACTCTCTCTTGTAATTAAATTCATTAAGTTAAATGGACATGTGTCTCCATTCAAATACTTGAAATCACTTCCTATTTATATGATAAGCAACAAATAATTTCAAAACCGAAGTTAATTCAAATGATCATGTGTTAGCACAATCACAGATATCCCATATTTATGCTCGAAGATGCATGTATGAATTAAATTAATTATGTCCATCTTTAACACTAACTTTGTCAGATTCGAAAAGGAAGGAAATGATCACATTTGAGAGTGAACAAATATTACAATCTTTCAAATTTAATACTATTTCAAGCAGAGAGATCTGGAAACTAATTTAGAACCTGCACTTTAAAAGGAGACTAAAATGCGCTTACATTTCCCAGAACTATTTGGACAATTTGGTAGATGAAATCAAAAACTGTTATGTCGCTATATACTGCTATTATGAGGCCGATAATAGTCTATTGATATTGATTCGATGACAAGAAAACAAACAAAGATACAACAGAAAATTGCAAAGATGTATTGTCTAAAAAAAATTGGTACTATGTGAAGGACACCAACAGAAGCAATGAGGGTAATACTATGTTTGTCCATGTTTGGATATAACTAAGAGAGATGGTCTAACGACTACGATATGTCTCAAGTGGATTAGTATACAACCAAATTGCAAACCAATGAACTATTACAAATAAAAATTTGCAAACACAGACAATAGGAAATTATTACTGACCCTAACAAATTATATAATATTAACAGCATCAGTAAGGAAACGTCACCATGCATCATTAATATTGTGCATATGCATTATTGCATATGCACAATATGGAGGCATAATAAAAAATCCGATAAATTGGTTATAAAGACTGTTAGACTGAATACTTTTGGACCTGCTTCTCTTAGTATATTACTTATCACAACAATGAAGCAAATAATTAAACAAGAACTTTAAGAAACCGTGGAATCTAACAGTATATATATATATATATATATATATATATATATATATATATATATATATATATATATATATATGCGTCACTATATAATATGGGCGCTTGATAATACACCATTGTTCATCAGAGGATGCAAGTGTATAAAAACCCTAAACACTAGTACCTATCATCAATTGTGTAGCAATTAACTGAAAAAGGATGACACAGATCATCATCAAATCCTCCCTTACAGAGCATCTCACCTGTCAGCCAATCTTTGCAAAATGGGCGATTATGTCATTTGAGGGAAGTTCCCTTACGTCGGCCATATCTGGCCAAAACTCTCCAGCTCTCCAACTATTCGTACTGCACAGTTTCATTCCATTTACATTCCCTACAGAAGGGTGCATCGCTTAACTTCACATTACGTCTCCTTATCTGACAGTATACATTTGGAAGTCCTATCATAAAACGTAAACTCTTTCTAGATATTTCCAAGAAACTTGCTGTACCTCGACTGGGGTATAAAAAGAGTATTAGGGTACTCTTTTTATACCCCAGTCAGATAAGGAGACGTAATGTGAAGTTAAGCGATGAACCCTTCTGTAGGGAGTGTAAATGGAATGAAACTGTGCAGTACGAATAGTTGGAGAGCTGGAGAGTTTTGGCCAGACATGGCCGACGTAAGGGAACTTCCCTCAAATGACGTAATCGCCCATTTTGCAAAGATTGGCTGACAGGTGAGATGCTCTGTCAGGGAGGATTTGATGATGATCTGTGTCATCCTTTTTCAGTGAATTGCTACACAATTGATGATAGGTACTAGTGTTTCGGATTTTTATACACTTGCGTCCTCTAATGAACAATTGTGTATTATCAAGCGCCCATATTGTATAGTGACGTATATATGTATTAACCTCAAATATGAAATACACTTGAAAACATCAAATCGAAGTAATGTCCTGTGATTTAAGTCAGTCTAAAAATAGTTCATATTCCAGAATAATATTCCTTTGTTTCTTCTTTTAGTCATAGGTGAAAATAAACGTAAAATATAGCTTTCACAACCTCCCTGGTTAATACTTAGAAATGTTTGGAAATTTTCATTCTACATGTTGCAAAGCAAATCCCCAAAATATAAACAAAAATATTCGCTGTCATCAACTTAAAAATAAACGTACGGTTACTTCCCTGATGGAGACAAGAATATACGTTTTATGAAAGTCAAAGCCATGTTTTCCACGATATATCTGGCTAGTATTCAACTATGTTGTACCCTGCGAACCCATAAAAATAATTCAAAAATAAGAGGATACCTTCTCCGTGATCGAAAATAACTACACAAAGTGCGTTGTCTTTCTAAAACGGTCGATTTTGTTTACACACACATATAAACGGGCTTATTTGATCCAGTTCTGAAGTTGGACATGAACGTTGTTGTTTCGTAAAGACATTGAATCAACTTTAGTGAAAATTTTATATAATAATTAGAATAATAATGAATAAACATATTATACAAAATATATTAATTATAAAATAGATAAATAAAATACCGGAGCAGTAGCTCGTTACATACATTTATGACCTTCCATAATACCGTTGTACATATATAGGAATAAGTGTAATATAATAATAACGTTACACGCCAGTAACGTCATGTGAAATTTTTTTGATATTTACACTGCCGTCAACGTCACAGACTGATTTGATCAGTTCAGTTCAATCAATCCGCCATTAAGCATCATAAGACTGGCAATTACAACACTTATTTTCGAGGAAGAAAATAATAATCACTGTGGGAAAAATGGTGCATAAGAACTATATTTGCTGTAAGGAAATTCCCAGGAGAGTACCACATATTATTTCGAGAACTAGATCTCCATGCTGATGTACGTATTAAACTATATTTGGTGTAACGTTGCCTGTAGGTGATGTACCGTTGACGTGGCTGAAACGTAGTGTGAATGAAAGTTAAGAAATAAAAATGACTGTAAACATCTAAGGGAAATAAATATATAAAAGTAACATTATTGTAAAAAAATATGTAAATTTGTATATAGAAGGGGAATATTAAAATCACATATGTATATGTATAGACAAAAATCATTTGACTAATTCAACTAATTTAATAATTAATAATATCCAATGTCTGACAAATGTGCTATCTATCAATTATTTGGGAGTGCATATTCGCAAGTTAGTGACTATTTTGTATGTCGATTTTAATTACTCTATTATTATCTTAATAATAGAGAAATTAAAGAAATGTCGAGTTATAATTATTTTCTATTATTATATCCCGAAATGGTTTTGTAGAAAGTTATAGAAAGACATTTTTTTAACGTTGGTCAAGGAAAACTTATGGCAAGTTTAAAGTACGTCTATAATAATATATACAAAATAATACAGAAATATTATTTTGTCTAGTGAGCCTCTGGTCTTGTGGTTATTGGAACGCCACTTGAATAATATTACTTATAATTGATGTGTGCAACCGGTACGATCTGTGTAGATTATTTTAACACATACGTTCGTAACAGAATTTCACCTGTTTCTTTTATACTTAATAAAGATAAGGTATTTTTAAAGAAAGTTTGTTGCCGTATTCAATTAGCAATATTTTATTCATAAATAAAAGGAACTTTCATACGCCTTAGTATTTTCGAAGAATTATATCAATTGATGACAATGCATTTTATGTTATTAAATTTTAATGTAATTGCGAACGATCAGAATCCCTTATTTCTCTTTTTTTTTCTTTGGATTCAGTACAGAATATTCAGTATACATTTATGAAATTTAAGGATTCTAATGCAAGTGTTTAAATACTCGTAAACTATACAGGAAATAAAGAAAATATTGATAAAATTCTGATAATTTTAAAACATATCAGGAACATATCTTATAAGTTGCTTTATAATGTCAACATAGTATAATAAATTTAAGAATAAATAAATAAACAATTTTAAAACCATATAATGGACTTTTCCGCATGTAGAACATCTCTATCTCGAAATTGAGTGACCGAGAAAAAATAAACCAACACATAAATGCAGAATATCTATTTTATGCGACAGTTTTACTTTTTTCAAATAATCCACCCTCGTGCTTTCTCATGACCTATGAACAAGGTGGGGTGTGTCCTATCCACTTCAAAATCAATAGATGTCGTCTGGTAGACGTCCCTAATCAGAATCAGTCGAAACTCGATCGATCCGACACGATTTAATTGAGTGATTGTGCTAACAAAAAAAATTCTCAAATAGTCCACTATTGTGCTTTCTCATGACTTATGAACACGGTAGAATGTGTTATATCCACCTCAATATCAATAGGTGTCGTTTTCGAGACGTCCCAGATCAGAATCAGTCAAAACCTGATGGATCCGACATGATTTAGTTGAGTTTTCGTGTTAAGAAACAAAATTTCTCAAATAGTCCACCGTCGTGCTTTTTCATGACCCATGAACAGGGTGGGGTGTGTCCTATCCACCTAAAAATTAATAGGTGTCGTCTGGGAGACGTCCCCGATCAGAATCAGTCAAAACCCGATCGATCCGACACGATTTAGTTGAGTTATCTTAACAAAACAAATTTCTCAAATAATCCACCATCGTGCTTTCTCATGACCCATGGACAGGGTGGCGTGTGCTATCCACCTCAAAATCAATAGGTGTCATCTGGAAGACGTCCACGATCAGAATCAGTCAAAACCCGATCGATCCGACACGATTTAGTTGAGTTATTGTGCTAACAAGAAATTTTAATGTCGACGACAACGACGACACACACAGCAAAAATTTTTTAAAAACCAGTTTTTTTTTGGTTTTTAGGCCGAAAAACGAAAAATAAACCCAAAAAAAATTTCTTTACACGATTACATTACTTTTCCGCTAGTATAGTGGAGTGCGGAAAAGTAAAAACTATTTCCTGAAATATGTATAATTGAGTATTAAGGCAATAAATACATATATGTATAAACTGTGTTAACGTCCTAAACAGTGAGAAAGTTATGATCAATTATTTTAATTTAAATATGCATAACATTAAAAAATAGCTAATGTAACATAATAATGTACAATAAACTCTGAAAATAACTAATCTTGTTCTTGTAAATATATGCCATATGTTTATTTAACTTATCCTTATCTTCTGGAATAAATAAATATATATCTTGCTTTAAATTTCCAATATTTCACCCAATACACTTCTTTATTATTAACATTATCACATGTTACTTAAGAAAAAAGAAGACTTAGAAGAATTTGGCATCAATCTAGATATCCAGCAGATAAAACTATATACAACGTCATATAAGAATTTAAAGAGGCATTAGAAACATTAAAAATAACTCTATTGGTGATTAGCTCAATTGTCAAATTACACTAAAATTGACTATTCACTTTGGGAAAGAACAAAAACTAAAACCACTAATTTTACTAATTTTATAGAATCAATGAATTAAAAATGCGCGTAGTACCTGGGACAAGAGTAAGATATAAGGGGCTAATATATATGCCTAATAGTTTGAACAGATTCTTCAGCCGAATGAGTGGAGTAGTAGCATCTGTAATTAAAGAAAACATCAGCCAGAACAAAGCTTGAAACAAAGTCTGACTTGATTACTGGGGGAATTCTAAAATAACTCCTTTGTAAAGCAACATTAAAATTTACCTATCTTATTAATGAACCACTTAGATTAAAATATGTACCTAAGGTATGGAAAATAAACATAATTGAAACATCATTGTAATAACGAAAAGTTTGTTCTACAATCTTTCTTGACGTAGCACAGGCTCTCGATAAAGTATGGCATGCGGGAGTTAATCATAAATTAAGTAAGCTCTTGCCAAAATGGTACTCACAATTACTAAAGTCTTATACTTTATTTTCTTGAAGTCTCATACAGACAGAACTTTTATAGTTTAGTAAGAATATACTTATTCTGAATTAAGAGAGATTACGGCAGAAGGACCATAAGGCAGTGTACTAGTGTCAGTACTTTACCTATGTATTATATACCAGAGATATTCCTGAATTAGAGCAGAACATGATAACCGCCTTTACAGGGACACTACTACAATGGCTGTAGACAAAGATCAGGAAGAAGCAGCAACAAATCTGCAAACCTTAGAACTCTCCCCTCAGGACTTCAAAATCTTCTGGACTCTCGTATGTATTATGTGGTATCATTTGTTACTGACTTGCGATGTTAACCATTAGAGTGAAGTAGAAAAGATATTCACTGAAACATGATATGGAATGATATTGTATTCGATGATGAATCTCGTTTCTGTGTGGGAATGCACGACGGCAATATGAAATAGAGGAGCAGACGTGTAGAAAGTCAAAGTATTCTGTGCGGTATACACATCACATTGTGAATCAATGTGATGTGTATACCGCGTTACCAACACAGCAATTACATATGTATAGGATGTGCTGAAGAGAAATCTGCACCTTCCACAAACAGTGAAATCATGATGTTTAGGATCCTTGAGATAAGATACATCAAGAAAGTATCAAACATCTCATTCAGTTCATGTCCCGATGAATTAACAACTGTAGTCCATAGAGAAGGCCCAACTCATTATTGAATTCTATTCGGTAATATCTAATTTATTTTTAGCCTATAATCGTGTATTCTCTGTTGGTGTGTTGATCAAACTTCGACTGAGTAGACCATGTTTACTGGATGCTGCATATCCTATGCTACTTGTACTCGTATATTCTAAATTATCCCCATGGTTATTTATTTTTAGGGTTATTTTCATTTATTATTTTTTAACTGGATAGAAAAATACAATGTTTTTCTTCTATAGCAGAGGCGATTTTCTTCTATAGCGTAGGCGGTAGCATAAAATTGTTAAATATTTCTCAAATGCAAAACTCTAATATTTACTGAAAACAATATTGAGTATGTCATTATGTATGGAAATATTAAGTTTTATTAATTTTTCTGGAACAAAACTTTTTGTATGTTTTTACAAATTTTGTATGTCTGGTGGAAAAATAACTTAAAAATTTTATAATATCTATTTTCCAGAGGTTTCTGTTCAAAGCGGGACTGACTGTATGTTTGTAATTATTGATTTTTGTAGAAGAAACATTTATGTTTCTATAGTTCTATTCAAAATATTATGTGGAATATTAATGTCTTAAGTAATATTGAGTTTTCTATCTTATAAACATGTATCATTAATGCTCTACAAACGATGTTTTTTTAGTCCCAGTTTAAAATTCCAAAACTTTACGAAATTTATTTTTCTATTTAACTGAATCGGATATATCAAAGCTAAAAGAAGTTTAAAGTGAATACATTAGCCAATATATGAGTTCCACCGTGAGGAAATGAAAGCCAAAAATAACGTAAATATGTGTTCCAACGCCAGCTTTGTGCAATTTATGTTGTTCTTTAGAAATACCTGGTATATATAGGTAAAGAATAAGAAACGAAACAATCCGCATTATTTACTGTTAGAAAAAACGAATAGAATAAATTCCACGCGGAGGCGTCTCACTCGATAATAAATACAGAACGTAATAAATTGGAGACCGTCTGTCTGTTCCAATGCCTCAGTTTATGCCCTCACATATCAGCGTATCATTATCCAGATGGATTTAAAAAAGAGAAAATTATGATCACCGCAGTTGCCTGTGGGTTGTCGACAACCTTGAGGGCCAAGGAAAACATTTTATGGTAAATAATATAGCGAGTTTAATGTACTCCGTCATGCCTTGTTGATTCAATTTTTATCCCACATCTGGGCCAGTGGAGTAAAACATGCGAGAAGCAAACTATGGTAGACCGAAATAGCACACACAATCGGTTGTTAGTCCTGGGAATGGTGTGGAAATTTTAACAACAAACCCAGTCAATTAATTTGATATTGTTAATCTACTACAATTAAATTTACTTTTATAATACTGCAAGTCTACTATATTTTACCAAATGTAGTACTTCGGTTTAAGTTACCCGTAAACACACAGCGTTAGATTGATTGAGTGAGGGCGACGCAATGTAGAAAATAAGTTGTTAAAACTGATTTCTATTCTCTTAAAACTATGTCTGTAACTTACAAGTCGGGAATCGAGAAAGGAACCACCAAGCCGCAAAGCGGTTATCAAGTGGTTCCCGAATAGCAAGGCTATTACATAATCGCTGTAGGAAACAACTACTCCTCGGGCTAAAGTCCCGCCAGGCATTGAATTATACCTAACAGCGATTCTCGACGACTTTCTCGTGTTTCTGCACGATCAGAGCTTTTTTTGAAAAGGGACCCCGCATTTTGTTAAAAAGGTACTTGTAAGTTACAGACATAGATCTTATCGATTTAGATGAAAACCCACGGATTTGTTTCTGCACTTGTCCTGAATCGGTATACCGTGTACAGCACTAATAAGTTCGAAACAGCTATCTGTCGTTCCATTCGGGACAAATGTCGAATCATATCCGTGGCGGGGTCCCTGTTCAAGAAAAGCTCTTAAAACTAGTTTCGTGTAGTAGCAATTGGAGCTTTCATCAGATCAGGGTCATCAATCTGATGACTTGATTCTTAGACGGTACAAGTGTATACGTTTATCGAATACATAAATCTACGAGAGATTGACGATTTTGTATGTATATCTCTAAAAAAATAAAGTAATGGACGCTTTACCTAGGGATATTTGGAATTTAGGCGTACTCATTTATTCAAAGTGACTTTTTCCTGTTACAGTAGCTGGAAACACTAGTACGAATGTCATTGCTTGGATTCCGCATTTTATTCAGTTTCTCATTAAACTTTCGTCTAACAATAAATATGTGTTTTTAATGCTGAAGATTAATTGTACGGTAAGTTAATAAAGAAGCTTGCATTTTGTAAGTATGTATGCTGCAACTGATAATGTTTGATGTTAGAAAATGCCTTCTTCATGATGTAAGATGTTAACGATGTAAGAATTTGAATTCAGTAGTGTGTCTCTCATCACTGCATCCGTTCGTCTGAGCATGCTATTGGTAAAGTGATGAATGGTTTCTTGAGGAATACTCTCCCATTCGTCAAGAACAACGTGTTAGATTTCCCTAAAAGTCATAGGTTCGGGTATGTGATGCCTCTGAAAAACTGATGAAGTGAAAACTGATCGCTTTAGTATATCCCATAAATAATCTATGGGGTTCATATCTGGGCTTCTTGGTGGCCAACCCATAGTTGGAATATTCATCGAATATTAAAATCCAAGGTAGTCAGTCCATTACGTCTCTAACATGGTGCTGAGAGCTATCCTTCATAAAAATGAAATTATCTCCGACAAACGGAGCAACTGGTATCACATATTCTTCTACGATATTTTCTACGTAGAAATATGCATTTATGGATCTTTCCCGTATAGGAACTAAATCCGTGTGACCATAGAAACAAATTCCTCCCCAGAACATTATTGGCCAACCAAAAAGTGGGATCCTCGGAGAGATATTGCAGGCAGAAAACCTCTCCCCTAGCCTCCTCTGGACTCGTTGAAGTCCATCTGGTGAATTGAGACTTACCTTTGTTTCGTTTTAAAATAAAATGGGTTCCAGTAGTCAATAGTCCAATTTACGTGTTCTCTTGCAAAACATAGTCTAGCAACTTTATGTTCATTGGTGAGTAATGGTGTTATAGCTGGTATTCTTATTGTCTAATCCTCCTTCATTAAGCCTTCTCCTGACCGTTTGTTAAGAAGTTTTGAGCTACCACTAGAATTCTGCTTAGTTTTAAACTGATAGAATGACTGTGCCTGTTTCTTAAGGCGATTTGCATAAGATATCGCTCATCTCTTGCACCTATAAACTTATTCCTACCTTGTACTGGGATCCTACAGGTAACTTCCAAGTTCATTGAAATCTTTAACTGTTTGACTAATTGCTGATTTTCTGCAAACTCCTAACAAATATCCAAATATCGCTGGCTATGTCACTCATTAATCAGAGTTACAGCTTTCACTGCTTCATCTTCTCTTAAGTTGCATGGACGAATCATTTCTTCTCCTTTAAGTGTACTGGACAAAGTCTTTTTTCACATGATGATATTACATTTAAAAATAAATCACTAGCATAACTGAATTTATTGCCTTTTATGAATGAACTTTATGGCGTATACATCTTTATCGATACGATCTCTGTCAGTAACATATAAGTCGGAAACCGAGAAAAGAACCACCAAGCCGCCAAGCGGTTATCAAAGTAGTTCCCGAATAGCAAAGCTATTAAGATAAAGATGTATACGCCATAAAGTTCATTCGGCATTTGTCCTGAATCGGCATGCCGTGTCTGGCATTGATGAGAACTAACAAGTTCGAAACAGCTGTATGTCTTTCGGTTCCGCTCCGGGACAAATGTCGAATCCTACTTGTGGCGGGTTTTATTTTTTGAAACCTTATCTGATCATGCAGAAACACGAGAAAGGGGTCGAGAATCGCTTCTGGGTATAATTCAATGCCTGGCGGGGCTTTAGCCCGAGGAGCAATTGTTTCTTAGAGCGATTATGTAATAGCTTTGCTATTCGGGAACTACTTTGATAACCGCTTGGCGGCTTGGTGGTTCCTTTCTCGATTTCCGACTTATATGTTACTGACAGAGATCGTATCGATAAAGATGTATACGCCATAAAGTTCATTCGGTATGTGTCCTGAATCGGCGTACCGTGTACGGCACTGATGAGAACTAACAAGTTCGAAACAGCTGTATGTCGTTCGGTTCGGATCCGGGACAAATATCGAATCCTACCTGTGGCGGGTTTTATTTTATTTTTTGATACCTTACATATGTCAAAGAATTGCAATTATTTATCAGTACTAACAAAAGATATCCTAGGCCACCTATATAAAATGTCTATATACTTGAAATTCTTCAAGAAATTATAATATAATAATGAAAAGTTTTGTTCATTCGTTAGTTTTGTCCAGGAGTGTATATCAGAACTGATGCAGATTTAATCATAAAATATTACTGCCCGCCAGAATTTATATTTCATCCAAGTGCAAACTAATGTTATTTTACAGTAATTTCAAAATTTCATTAGAGCTTACTAACTTAAGAAATGGCGTTCAGTACCAAAAAGGCCTTCTTTACTCATAGTATTATGTACATACATATGCCTGATACAAAGTTTAATATTTATACTACAATTTGTGGAAGTCTAGCCGGACTGGCTTCTTAAAAGCCCGGAAGTCTCATTTGACACCATCTTCCTAATTACACAGGTCTCGTCAGGCACCTCTTCTAACACAACAAGAATTACCATAGCAACTAACAACGCTTGTAAACATCGGTGTTAATTTGTTTTCGAAACAAAGTTTAACGGTGATACAATGTGATTTTACTGCGGCGTTTATAATATAATACACGAAATGTATTTAGAATCTTAATTAGTATTTAAAACATTGCCATTGTATGTGATGAATTCTGGTCGCGTACATTTTCGAAAAACTTCTTATTGTTATGACGCGTTGTTTGTGAAACACCCGCTATAAAATGTGTGCACATCGTATTCTCAGAATATGTACATACAACGATTGTAATACGACGTTATGTAATAATAGTTGATTGTGTTTTAGTACGTCTACATAGTGCATGGTTTCGATGACGGATACATACCTAGGTTTCTTCAGTACATCTAAATGAAGAGTGAAGCCTATTAATCAATGTTAAAATACATTGCGACATTTCTTTTTATTCTATCATAGTATCATTAATTATATACAATATGTCCACTTAGAGCATGCAAACAAAATACTTTCATTAAAATACAACGCATGAATGGATGGATGTTAGTTATGTTGTCTAATTTATCGAGCCCTACAAAATAAAAATAATGCCTATATAGTATGTTCCACTTTTTCTAAATGCAGATTAATTTTTATTTTTTGATTTCTATCTCAAACAGAATAAGTGGGTTATGTAATTATTTAGGTTAGCCCCAGTGAAGGTTTTGCATCTAAGTATTGAAAAACTATGGTACTGTCAAGTAATTTGTTAAAAACTAGACGGAATATATGGGGCGAATAATTTGGGCTGGTTATCCAAAAAGTTCGTTCGGTTTTTTCATAGGTATTTATTATTAACATTATACTTATTACAAATTATTTTAATCAGTAATGCACGTTTATCCATTTTCAATAACTTTCTCCCATCTCTCAGTAAGCCTCATAATGCTGTTTTCATAAAAATTTTGCGGTTTGCTCGCAAAAAACGTTTTTAAACGATTTTTGACTTCTTCGTCATTGGCGTTCTTCAACTTTGATATGATTTGTAAATGATCCACTTTTCATCTCCAGTAACCGTATTTCTCAAAAGGGGATCGCTACGTTGACGAATCCTTAACATATCGCAGATCTTGATGTGATCCATTAAATTGGATTCGATGATTTCGTGAGGAACCCAAACATCGAGTCTACTGACAAACCCAAGTTGTTTAAGGTGATTCTGTACACTAGATTTTACGTCCCGATTTTTATGCAGGCTCACGTATAGTTTGGCGAGGATTTGCCTCAATTAAGGTTCGTAAATGCTCGGGAACAAATTCTTTAGGCCAGTCAGACTTTGGGGCGTCCGTGAGGGAAAAATCGCCAGATCGAAACCTCTTGAACCACTTTTGACACGTTCGATCTTGGATAACATTTTTTTCGTACATATAACACAATTTTCCGTAAGTTTCAGCGGCTCTTTTGCCTTTTTTAAAATAAAAAAGCATCAAGTACGTAATATGTTCGGTTTCACACATTTTCAATTAAGCTCCCACACAACAATAATAAAACAAGTTCACGAGTATAATGACAGTAAACAACAGTTAAATATCAGGGTTAAATAGGGAGGAAGGCTTCAAGGCTGCAGCTGTGCACAGGACATCATAGCCCGTGACGTTAGTAGTCAACTCGCAAAACTGAACGAACCCCTTGGATAACCCAATATATTGCCGAACAACTCTATAAGTCTTCATTTTGTTCATACAGAATATGTTGTCCATGCAGAGTATATGGAATATATATGGAAGATAATATGGAAGATAATATGGAACCATATTATTGAACCGCAAAAAATTCTACTGTATCCGCCGAAAAGATACTTTTATGTAACTTTTTCTATGGCTATGTTGAAGAGTTTTCTTCAGACAAATTTTTATATATAGAAAGAAATAATAATTTTCGCTTATAATTTAAACAATGACATATATTTGCCAGACTTCTTTGCGCAAATGAAGTCTTTCATGAAGATTTTAAAAAATTGTTTTAGATTTAAGTTGGCCATGGGAAACAGACAGCTTACTGCCAATAAAGGCAAGACTACCATCGAGGGCAGGGTCGACTCGGGCTGTCCACAGGGAGGGGTATTGTCCCCCCTTCTATGGTGCCTAGTAGTAGATGAACTGCTTGAAAGGTTAAAGGATTACCAAGTAATTGGCTATGCCGATGACTTAACGAAGTAATAATAACGAAGGGCCCTTTCTTGGAGCCGATTTTTGATATAATGCAGAGAGCTTTAAACAAGGTTGGGAATTGGTGCAGGGAGAGGGGACTCTCGGTCAATCCCTCTAAAACTGAGGTGATGGTGTTCACCAAGAAATATAAGTGGAACAAAACATGTCCGCTGGAACTTAGTGGCCAAGAACTAAGCTATAATAGCGAAGTGAAATACTTAGGAGTAATCCTGGACGGGAAACTGTCATGGGGAAAACATCTAAGTCACATATGTTCCAAGATCACAGCAACACTTTGGCAACTGAGAAGAGCCATTGGTAATAGCTGGGGCTTGAAACCGGAAACCATGAAATAGATGTGTGAGGCAATTCTCAAACCCAGACTGACGTATGCAGCACTGGTCTGGTGGGAGAGAGCCTGTTTAAAGTCGGAAGCCAACCGACTTAACAAGTTAAGAAGATTGATTCTTAGAAGTATAACCGGAGCTCCAAGATCAACACCTATCGAGGCGATGGGGATACTGACGGGGATACCACCTCTTGATGTCATCCTCAAAGCGGAAGCCGCAAAGGCAACGCACAGGGTGGGAAACATGAATAGGAAGGTAAGGGACCTGAATAGACTCTCAAGAGAGCTAGCTGAGGAGGGACTCCTATGGATGCCCTCTGACAGTACGGGTGTCCACTTCTTGTTTGACAAGAAATATAAGATCAACCTCACCAGTAAGACCGACTGGATGGAGGGTCGAGTTGGATTACCGCTCAATGAAGACATCTGGTACACGGATTGAGCGAAGAGTGGGAACAGAGTGGGTGCGGGGGTGTATAGGCGACGCGACGGGATAGGTAAAACCTTCCCCTTGGGCAAATGCACTACCGCACTCCAGGCCGAGCTAGTTGGAATTACATGCGGTGTTCTGGGGGCCGACCAAAATAGGACCCAGGAGAAGGTACGTATCTGCTCGGATATCAGGGCGGCGTTGGCAGCCCTGAATTCAGCAACGGCAAAGTTGAAGCTGGTCTATGATTGCTATTAAGCATTGAACCACTTGACAGGGAAGGGACCGGTGGAACTCTTATGGATACCTGGGCATAATGGCATTAAGGGAAATCTAATTGCAGATGACCTTGCCAGACTAGGGACCAGAGAAAACCTCTATGGACCAGAACCTGCAGTGGGAATAAGTCAGAATCTGATCAGAGACCGCATGAATGACTGGGCAAGAGACCAGCACAGAGAAAGATGGAGAGGAGTAACGGGTTGTCGAATAACTAAACTCTTCATCGAATACTCAGAGATTGAGAAATGGGCCCAAGACTTCATTAAATTGAACAGGCACAAAGTCAGAACCCTGGTGGGAATCATGTCGGGCCACCATAGTAGCCTGAATGCATATAAGCACAAGCTGAGGCTGACTGATAGCCCGGCCTACAGATACTGTAAAGAAGACGAGGAAACCTCGATTTATCTTCTTTACACCTGCCCCGCACTGGAGGAGAAGAGGTATCTTATATTAGGGACCCCTGTTATCCTAGAGGAGGCGAGGCTTAAGGCGGGGGACGTGCCTAAATTGCTCCCTTTATGGGATAACATTTTTGGATAATGACCCGGATAAGAGGGGATCATCAAGGGATTACCCATGCGATCAGTGGCTGATGAGGCCCAAACCTATATAATATAATAATAATAATAAGTTGGCCACGAAACCGAAAAACATGAAAATACACACTTATATGCTAGACTATCATATTAGAAGACAAAATGGATGATTGTGCTATATCTGCTCTCTATATAGCCCACACAATCATAGTACTAAACAACTGAACTATGAATTATGCTTTAATACCTTTGGAAAAAGATTTATAGCCTATGGCGACTATAGTGCAAAACATACAACATGAGGATCGAGGCTAATTACAACAAAACGTTCGTAGAAGGAACTGTTAGTAAAATTACAATTTCTAATAATTTAAAGACGATATATATTATCCAACCAACTCATTGTCCAAACGACAGAAATAAAGAGCCTTGTTTAATTGACTTTTGTGCTGCAAAAGGTATATATGTTACCGGAAAAGTATGTAATCCGGCATTGTATAGAATTCCTAGTTATTATATATAATTCCTAAAATCATCAATCATTGTATGAAATACTTTATATTATATACATTTCCTAGGCATTATATGGAATGCCGATTAAATAACTGGCAGTGGCAGGGGCAATCCAATCCCATAGTACTCCAATCTGATAATTGCAGGTAATTTGTGAATTAAAGTATTTATAATTTGAAACAGTATTGGCCTTCATTGACTATTGTGCATAGCAACCCAAGGCACTCTCAGAGCCAAGGTAGTGTTGAGAGGGCCAACCAAGATGCCGAAAACATGTTGACTACAGGGATGCAAGATAATAACAATGGACACTGGAGTGGAGGTTTAAGATTTGTACAGCTCATGAAAAATTGAGCTTTCATTCCGGAATCAAGGGAACACATTATGAGGCTCTTTTTGGATGTAAGGTAAAAGTAGGTGTAACATTACCAAATAAAGTTGCGCAATCTCTTGACACTGAGGAAGATCTGGAGAGAGTTATAAATAATAATATTAATCAAGGTAATATACAAAGACAACCTTCACAGGATGTAACCTCCAAAGCGACTGAGTCACTTGATCAACCTTCAGTTTTAGGGAATATAACTAACGAGCCATCAAATAGTTTATGTTGTGTATATTTCAAAGATACAAATAGATCTCAGACTTGCAGAGGATGCAAACAAACTATTCATCCCATTTGTGGTGGACTTAAAACATTAGATATTGATGAGGGTTGTGAGTCTTCGGTATTATGTCCTTTATGCTCTAGAAATATAGTAGTAACCGAAAATCGGCATTCTGCGGTGGAAAACTTGAAACAACAAGCAGAAAGGATGTTAAAACAGTGACAAAAACTGTCCGTCGGTATCTGTTGGTAAAACTGCAAGAATTCCAATGCCCCAAGTAGATAGCGGACGTGGTGATGTTCGAAACATTATAGCTATTGTCACGACTAAAACAGACGATGGACTATACCAGCTCGGTACTAAGCAAGGAGTTGTTAAATCGCTCCATTCTAGATCCCATTTTACAGTTTGTTAGAAAAGATTTTTGGGCATTAAAGATATTCTTGATAACGAAGTTACACTACGTTCAATTGCCACTTTGCAGTCTACCGGAACAGGCCAAAGATTCGTCAAGTGCAGTTGCAAAAAGAACTGTGGAACAATGAAGTGTTTGTGCATTAAGAAGAAAACACTTTGTTCTAGTAAATGTCACTCAAGTTTACCTTGCAAAAATAAATAGAAAAACCTGTTCCCATAGACTTTTAAGAAATAAATGTTTGATGTTTGTTCAGTTCCTGTTAAGTGTCTTAAGCAAATATTTCTTTATTTAGAATAAAAGCTTCATTTAATATTTCTTTTTATAAAAATAAAGTTTAATATTTCTTTTATTTAACACCTTTCCTAATACTATATAAGCATTCTATAGAATTCCCATTCTATGAAATGACATTCTATGAATTAATGCTAGGCATTCTATGAAATGACTAGGTAAATTATATAAATCTATTTAAAGTAAAACAGATTTCATACATTGCCTGAAATCGTTTTTGTATAGAATACCTATGTTTTCTATAGAATACCGGAATATTATACTTTGCCGGTAACATATACACTAAAATAATAAAAATGGAATTATGTCTTAATCTCCCTCTGGTCATACTTACATAATCTTATAGGCATACTCACTCAAATAATATAGAAAGAAAGCAACCCTCATTTTCAAAAGTAAGCTAACAGACCGGGCTATGTTCAGAGAAGAACTTAATAAACTTGTATTATTGGATATTTCTTTAAAAACATCAAATAATCTTGAAGCGGTAAATGCATTAACATCTAGCATACAACAAGCTGCATGGCATGCCACTGCTGATGCTAATTGTAAAGAAGTTAAAGAAAATATATTCTACTTTATACTGAATATATAAGTATTCAGCATAAAGTAGAAAATAGCCGAAAGAAAGCACTGTGAACAAGATACTACAAGATACAAGATACAACTAGATACTCAACTGATAAAACATTTCTGAACAGAGCCACTAGACAACTCAAAGGAATGTTGAATGGAGCAAAGAATTTGGGTTTATGAGAATATCTGGAAAGTTTAACTGCAAGTGAAGCTGCTGACTACTTTCTCTGGAAAGGCACCAGACTTACAGTGCACCATAATATTCTAGCTAACTAAATACTTATGCTTAAAGATGAAATATGCATACTTAAGAGGTTTAGACCTCTAGACCTTGTACATAGATTTAATTATAAGTACACATATAGTAATATTTACTACGAACCATAGGAACTTTCAGTTGTGATAAATTGCAGAATTTTTGCTAAAACATCCTACACATACATGACATTGTGCTAGCAAGGGCCTATTTAATTTATTTTGTCAGGAAGATTTTTTTACTATTGGAAATAAATATAAGGTGATGTTATATATTATATACCTAGTGTATATCTTCTATGAATTTTAATGGAATTTTACTAATTTTACTTTTTATATAGGCTGATCGATGGTCTATGAAAAGTATTGGGACTTCAAGTAATTTTGTATATTAAAAAGAGAAATATAATAAACTGTATTCTATTTCAAAGGCGCTTTGTTTTTCTCCATTGTACAGCATGGACAGCAAAATGTGTAAAATGAAAATAAAACAAGACCAAAAGGTTGTGAAGAGTATACCAGGCGTTGGGTTGATTTTACTCTTATGAGAAATCATACCAGCGAATGGTAACATTCTGTCGCGACCTTGAGATTTTCACTTCACATCCAACTAATGTATCCATATATATGTATATCCCTTTTGGGGTGAAATTGGTGTAAAATTTTATGCCCCATTTCAGGCACTGTATGCTTTTTAACAGCACATCTTTTCAAATTACATTGAATGTGTGTGAGTGGTTAAAATCGTCACAAATAAAAATTTGAAACAGTTTAAAATGAACAAGTCAGTGTCAGTAAGCCTACTTTGTTTGGAAAAAAGGTATTAATTTTCTTATACGTGTTGCGTGTTTTGCTTATATTAATAAAACTAATTAATTCTGGGTAGTAATTAGAATTTAATTAATTGAACTAATTATTGGGTCATTGTATCAGATTTAGAATGATAAACAAATATAAAATTTAATAAAGTAAGGAGTGTGCAGCCAAAGAGAAAAAAAGGGGTATGAGAAGTCATGTTAAGGAAACAAGAATTGTAACAGAAAACGTAAGAGAGGAGAAAATTCAGAGAATTATCTTTGGATTTTCTCCACGGCGCCGGCGCATTGTAAAATTAGTAAAAACACCGTGAAAAGGAACTGCTATGAAAACATAATTATTTTGCTTCTTATAACATAAAATCAAATTAAAACAATATTTAGTTGTCAAATTAAAACAATAGTTAGTTTTATTTTTGTAATGAGTTATATTCCCTTATTTTGTATCTTCTCTTATTATCGTTTACTATCTAGTTTGTCTCTAGCAACATAATTATATCAACATTACATAACTTTTAGGTATGATTTAGGTATAATTAGGTATGGTTAGGAATGTAGAATTATTGAACTGTTTATACAGCCCTACTAGAGTTACTACTATGGTTGTCAAAATGATCTTTTTTTGGATTTTGTCTTCGTACTGCGGACCTACATAAACTGACGTTTTTATTATTATAGATTGCATATAATCAATTGTAAGATGGAAAAAAATAGTATAAGACAAAATAAAATTACTTAGTTAAAAGTCAGTTAACACTACACTACTAATATTGTTCAAATAGGTAATAAATAAAGTTTAAAAAATACTCATGTATCATTTTGCTTCTATTAATTATGATTATTGATTATTTAGTAGTAAAATGTTTATATTTTACTACTCATTCTATCTTTAATAACAAAATCTATATCATTATACACGTAAGTAGATACTTTCATTTCATATATATCCTAAAAAAATATTAAGTCTATAATAATTTTTCAGCAGCTCTGTTTCTTCAAAAACTATACCTATAAGTTTAACCATCAGAATCGTTGAAGTAGTTCCTCGACAAATTATCACCAAATGGTATCGTAATTCAGATTCCACTCTAACCTTTGAGTCAACGTGCCGCCTAATGACAAAATTATGCATAAATTAAGGGGATAATAAATTATTTAAAACAATTTAATCAAAATTGAATACGTAAGTAGTACTTTAAAATTCAGGGTCTATTGCATAAGTTCACATGCAAGTAAATTGCGCAAATTTCGTAAACGTGTCAACCTAGAATTACCTTTTGAATAATTAGTTTCTTAAATTTGCAATTATTTTTTTAATTATATGAAATATGGTGAATGATAGTTTGAAAAATTCTCGTTTAAAGAAAATACAAGATTAGAATTTTCTTTTTTCTTTCATCTATTATTGTTGTATTTTTATTGATGTATTAATTATCTTATCTTTCGACCAAGAGGACTTCAACATTTTTAAAACAGGCCGTACTTATAAATTTTAAATATTTTTATATTTATACATTTCAATAACTACAGTAATATAAATATTCAAGGATGTATGTCTACTGGTTTTCCAAAATTATATTGAAATATCAATACAAAAAATATTAAATAAATATGATTAATTCCCAATAATAGTATTCTTTTTTCATTTTATAAATTATGTTTCCATAGCAGATACTGGTAAGTCGTTAAAGTAATATTATTATTATTTAGTATTGCTTCTGTTTTTATAAAATGAGATAAATTCAGTTGGGAGCTATCGAAACATTATATTAACATAAATTAACTAGTATAACATTAAAGTTGATACATTCCACTCATTTTTATAAAATGTGACGATGTGTAACCAATATGGCCATTTTTAGATTAACAGTATTATAATTAACTCAAAAAAATAATTCAATATTGCTTATATTTCAAAGAAATCTATGAAAAGTGTCTCATTGCATTGTCTTGATGGTATTTGTGTAGATATTAACTACGTTCTTTAATAAATGACTAACTGAATTAGTTAGCTTGATTATTAGAAGTCCTCCTTTATCAAATTCAACAGTTTTAAGTTGAACTTTCATTAAATCTGATGCTACATAAACATGAAATACAAAATCAAATACCTCAGCATCAAAACTTATCTGAAACCGTGATACTAGCGAAATATCAATAAGAGGGATATTGTAAGTAAATAAATTTTACTTATATACAGTAGTTTAGTACACTAATTATATAAAAGACAATTTGTTAGAAATATAGATTTCTTTTCAGAAAATGATGAACATCCTTGAAATTATTATTAATTTTACAAAGCAAATAACGTATCGACATTAGGTTTATGAAAACATTTATTAGATGGAAGAATAATACAATTACTCTCAATAATTAAATATATATGGGAAAGCATAATTCGATGAAATGTAATCAGAGTATTATTTTGACAGAAAATTTAAATCACTCTTTTATCTAATTCAGGCAAGTGCATCCTTATTTAGTCAGATCTAACCATAATACTACTTGTAGTAGTAAAAACCTATTTTTCACTACCCTGACAATTGTTAATGCAAAAGGGAAGAGAGAAACCAAGATTTCATAAATAAGATATTCCTAGTACATTGATCAAAAAATTATATGACAGAATACATTCAAGAAGAAATAAAACTTGTTGAAATTGCGATTTTCTTTTTAAATATTTGGTTGTTCCGAAAATAACTTATTGTTAATGAAATCATATTTTCTTTGAAATCCTATTATATTTTTCTATACCATTTTTTATTGGTTGACCACAATTTTTTAGCGAATTAGAAGGATACTGGGAAGAATATTGGAAATTTCACGCGTTATCCTTTTTTTAACTCTTCGATATATTCTAATGTATTTTTGTATACTAAATTACCAAGTTTCCTTTAGATATTCCCCTATATCACATCCAAAATGGAGAGAAAGCCCATCGTGTTGAAATCATATGTATTCTGTCGATATGTTGGGATTATTCTCCGAAACAATATATTATTGCAAAAGTAATAAATGTCAGAATGCAGAAAGAACAGTTGTGAAACTCGCGAATTATACGCAAATCGCTATCCTGAACGTCTCATTCCCTGTCCTGTCTTGTCCTCATCCTACATACCCTGGGACAACAAATGCACAGAAATCTAACGCGTAATAAAAGAAATCTCAATATTAACGTAAATATGGAAATTGATATTATAATTGGGTATATTCATATACTATTCATTTCATCGATATTTGCCAAATAAAAAACTCTTATCTTGCCGATAAACGGAACAGTCTACCTGAACCCAGCCATAAAACAAGTCACGGTCTGTTTTGAGATTTTTTATTTGACAAATGGCGATGAAATAAACTATATATATAGCTAAATATTTAGTTACGTAAATTTCTTTTGAAATAGACAGATTAAGAGAACCGGTAATAGAGATATTGAACAAATATAATTGCCTTTCTTAGAAGTATAATTTGTACCAACATCTGTATGACAGGGACGCAGCTAGAAGGTTGGGATATTGTGCATATAATTGGTAAATAAATACTATAAATACATTTTATTTATTAAGTCATCTTTGTGACAGCGCTTTGCTCAACCATCAAAATGTACGTTATTGATCGTAAAATAATAGACGAATTAGAAGACCTGAATGCACTGGCAAATATTACCCACACAAACAGTATTGCGGTGTATTGGGTGAAGCGAAAGCACAGTGTGAAGGCAATAAAGAAGCTAACAGATTGGCTACAATGGTTGATAGTTAGCTATTCACGGATCTACCCCTTTAAGTACATTGTCAATGTCAGCAATAAACAAAGAATTGGAAGTAACACGCAAAAGGAATTCATGGGACTGTGGGATCAAATAATATATATGTCAGTTTATTAAAAAAATTCTAGGATCTAGCCGAAGTACAGTACAAACTTTTTTGGCAATATCTAGGAAGAACTTACATTTTGTGATAGGAGTTCTGACCAGATACTGCTAACTAAGGAAATATCTTCACAAAATGAAGCTGAGTGAGCTCTCCTGCAGAAGCTGTGAAAAGGAGAATGAAATCCTGTAGCATGCACTTTGTGACTACTACGTCCTTTTAGCTATTAGATAATTCACTTTGGAAGAATTTTGGCTAACTATGGCTGATGTTAGGAAAGTTCCAATTAAGCGACGTCAGCAGTTACTTATCTCGCAAAAATAGGATAACTGACGATCTTGGGTTGATGGCATTTTAGGGAGACTATATAAGATATCCAATGGAGTCCTTAAATGAACTTCCTTCCTACCATTTTCAGGTTAAAAGGAAAGAAAGCCTGGACGATTTCAAGAAGGCTTTCGATCTTTGGATGACATTTTTGGAAATTGAATTTTTTATTCTATTATATTTTATGGTAATGTACTAACTGGAATATATTATTTAGAATTTTAAGGCATCAATTCCAAAATGAATTCCATGATCTATAACTTCAGTTATGTCGAAATATTTATTTTGTTTGAGTAGGCTTATCCCTAACTTTAATCGAATCTTCCTACAAGTTATATTTTCTTTCAAGAAAATAATTTCATTAAAAATTGGTGCAATAAGTATTGCTAACTGGATATTTTATTCACTGTTTAGTTTTAGTTACCTCAAAAATTTTATGATTTCATTAATGTTTATTCGTCTTAACTTTATTTCTGAATAGATTTAAAACAATTTTATATCACATATTTAAGAAATCAATAATGTCCCACCTTGGTTATACTTGAGAAAAACTAGTTTTTATGAAATAACTACTAGTGCATAAAGTTGCACGAAAAAGGTTTTGTCATGTGTAAAACGACTGAGTGGCTACAAAAATGTCAAAAAATATAAGATATAGGATTTAAAAATTAAAAATTAACCTTCAGGAATCCACAAAATTCAGAAACATGCCAAAATAAATATGATGTATGGTACAAAAATTTCAAATAATTTATTTATTAGCAATAATAAAAAAATGGTAGTAAGTGTCCACTTCCTGTTGTCATCCCGTAGCTATACAAAAACATTACTAATCAATTGAGTACCTACTCAAGTTCATTTTTATAATATTCATCTCCCATTAACACTGAGAGAAACTAACTAAATTCATATTTGGTACGAATAAATACGATACACTGTAGTAAACAACTCAAAACGTTTATAACTTATTCATAAATCTATTCTCTTGCGTCACTGCTTCTGGATATGTTGAATTATTATTTAACATATCATTATAGCCTGACGTGTCTATTTCTATATGTTATTATTACTATTAATACTGTTAAGATCTTTCCTACTATCCGGTTAGCGATATAAGTTTTCACCACAGGTGTCACTATCGACTAGACACATGATGATTAATATTCAACTTTATGGACTGATTTAACTACTAAAGTCTGGTTAAAGATCAAAATAGTAATTTTGCATTCTACTTAATTTGAACCAACTGAAGATTATTTGCGTGCTAATATACATATATCGAAGAAATAATCCAATCTGGAACAGGTTGTTTCATTTAAGCCTTTTGGTTAAATGTAGAAATTTGTGAGTAATGCCTGAAGCAAAATAATGCCGTTTGAAATTAGTCAACTTATTATAAATTCATATTCACCTAATTCTTGCCGCTTGAGTTAGTTTTAACTCAATAAACTATTATAAAAAATCTAGTTCATAGAAAAAAAAAAGTTGTGGAAATATGTATTGTCTGACAATATAATTACGCTATTTATTAGTTATGAGGTTAGGGAATAATTGTTGAAACTGAATCATAAATGTCATGTTTTATGCAGTCCTGGTTGAAATAAAAAATGTATTTGTTTATTTATTCCAAGTATTGAATAATGTAACCGATTATTTCATCGTATAATAAATTATCATTATTTCTCCGTTTTCAATAGGCTTTTTTGAATGACTTTAATATATGTAGATGCTCGGAAAATATGGTAAGATACTTGAATATATATAACCCTCCACTTAGTCCAGGCAACGGAGGAAAAATAGCGGAAATAATTCATGTAGAAGCCAATTTCTGCATAGTTGTAGGGGAAGGTGTCATTAACAACATACTAAAAGTACTGATGGATGGGAGTGAAGCTAAGGGAAGGGGTCTGTAAAGGTCCCGTTTTTCAGTTTTTTATTAATAACTCGAATAAAGTACTGCCTCTAGCGAAAACATGCTTATATACTAAATTAATCTAGATAAAATTCTCTATAAAAAGGTCCTATACACTTTTTTGCTAGGATCAATAATTAAAGAGATATGGAGAGGGAAACATTGAAAATTAAAAAAAACTGTTTTTATTGTTAAAAATGAAATGTTTATTGTTAAAACTGAAATAATTTACTAATAATAAATAATAACAATAATAATAAATGAAATAAAGAAATTTGTGGCCAAGGATGTATCTGGAACATAAATTTTAGTCAAAATCTGAATTTTGACTAAAATTCGTTCGTACATGAGCCGAGGCACACGCCGTAGACACCGGAGCAGACAATCCCTGCTTTGCGGCAACCGCAGCGCGCCCCATACCCAGTCGTGCATCGGCAAAAGATCATACTTAAAACGGAGTCGGGTGCCACAGGGTCGTTCGTGGTAACTGGGTTGAGGATCCCATCTTCTCCCCTGGCCGAACCCCATTGGGTAGGTGGTATGAGGGTATCGATGCTTGTTCAGGTTGTCTTGATGTGCAGGCGCTTGATATACAGCCAGAAAAAGCTTCTCGCTAGCCTGTTCGATACGTTCAGTTGATGTTGAGGGATCTGTGAATATTGCTGAGATGTCATGGGTGAGACCAGGATTTTCTGTGAAGAGCTTAGAGATTCCCACTTTGCTCTTTTCATGTATCGCCGAGGTGGTGTCGCATCCGGAGAAGCTATGGAGAAGGAGGATCGTCTTGGCGAATGGAAGCTCTTGAAGTTGTCGCACCGAAAACAATTTTGTCTCCACCTTCCCACGGCCTGGCTTCATGAAGTACATGTTAATAGATGGTGGTGCCAATTCAATGAGGAGAACTATCAAGGCCACATCTTCCCCAACTATTGCTACGGTTGGATGTACAGCAGCTTTATCCAACCCGCGCCTTATAATAGTGCCATCAGCATCCCCTGTAGCAACAGTTGTTTCAATACCTGCTGCTGTCATTTTCTCGGTGAGCAAGTGGATCAGTCTTATTTTGTTCCTTTTATTAGCAAGAAAATGCTCCTGTTAAACTGTGATGGTCGTGCTTTCATTAAAGTTTATGTCAATCGAAGTTTTTGTGAGCCCTCTTCGCTTCTGTTCTGCTCGTTTTGTGCTGTTGACATCACTGTAACCATCAAAAACCACCGTACAATTTTTACCGAAATGTTTCTGTACATGTACTGATGGCAAATTGAAGAAATGCAGGAGAACTCTCTCTACTTCATGCGGCGGAGAAGGAAACCACCGTCTACCATATTGGTGCATTGGGTGAGATCGAGAGTTGCGTTGCCCTCTAGTGGCAAAACATCGTAAAAAGAAGACTTATTTCCTTTTCGCATTCCGCCCTCGTTGAACAGAGCCATGGCGAATGGAGTTAATTCATATGTCAAAAGGTCTGCCACATCTTCGTCGCTCTTTTTTGCTACGAGAGTTCTTTAAAAAATTATCAGAGGGTTAACAGTAACTGTCTCACCATTGATTTTAATGGTACTGCTCATACGGGCTAGTGATAAAACCAAATTCTTCTTAGACTGCTTCATGTCACCAAATTTGCTGCGAATGAAACTGCATGGTTTTGGTTCCAATATCCAGGGCTTCATGGCAGTTTACTTTGGAGTTTCCCAGAATGCCCATTGACAGCGACATGAAGGAATTCAACTTTGGGAAAGGGGGATGGTCATTGAACCATTCCTGAATCTTAGCTCGATCTCGTGAATCTCTGTTTTACTGCGATACACGTAAATCAACGTGCTGCTCTCCACTTGCAAAAACTACTCCAGCGAACTCCTCCAATGACACAATTCTTTCGTTATATATTACAAGACAAGCGTTGTTCTACGGGGGGGGGGGGGGTAATGAGGGTAATTATCCCCCCGCCCCTAGAACGGACACAAAAGGCGGTATATGCAGTAAAGTCATTATTACGCGGTCTAAGCATAGTTCCTTTATCATTAAAACTTTTTTTAATAATAAAAACCGATTTTTTAAAAACTGTCATTTTCCCCCCTCCGTATTTCCTTAATTATTGATCCTAGCGAAAAAGTCTATAGAACCTCTCTTGTAGAGAATTTTATCTAAATTTATTTAGTATATAAGCATATTTTCGCTAGAGGTAGTAGTTTTCGAGTTATTAACAAAAAACTGAAAACAAAGGACCTTTACAGCCCCCCACCCCCTTAGCTCCACTCCCATCCATCAGTACTTTTAATATGTTGTTAAGGACACCTTCTCCTACAACTGTACCAAAATTGGCTTCTACATGAATTATTTCCGTTATTTGGACTTTTTTATCTTCGTTACCTGGACTAACTGGAGACAATTTGCTTTTAAGTCAACTTTAGACCATCAAATTGGAAGTTTCATAAGTTTAATCAGGTAATCCATGGTCCCCAAATAGTGTAAATATTATACTTCTTGACTGATATCGAGAAAAATATGATACTTTGATTTGATCAAATATGTTCTGATCCATAAAATATATAATAGAATCCAGATTTTAATGGTATTGTGATTGTATTTGCATTTTTACTTGCGAATGCTCGTATTTACATCATTTTCCATTCTACATGGAACATTATATTCTACTGCATTGAACCATTATATTCTATATGAAACACTTAATTATAATTAGGATTTCTTGTAAGGAAAATATTATAGAAAAATTTAATACAGAAATTCTACAACTTCTGTAATACTACACTGCCTTCATTTACAATATGATAAATTTGTTTATCATATTGTAAATGAAGCAATGAATGCAAAAAATTGTGTTTTATTTATAACTACATATACTCGCTTATATTCTCTTTACATAGAATAGAATATATACACAATTAAGAGACTCTCTTATTTTTAATTATCGCATAAACATTGAATATATAATAATAAATTATAATTACAAATACAAACAAATAGTATTTAACTTTTATTGTAAAACATTTTAAAAACATTTAAATTCTTATTTTTAACATTTTTACAGATCTCTAAAAGAATAAGAAGTAGAAAAATGAAGGGTATAAAGATTTTCTTATCAAACTTAAGTAAAGATCAGATTATTTCCCAACCTGGCTTGCTTTATAAAATCCAACCACGTTGGACTTTATAAAACAAGTCAGGTTCCAATGAAAAATTACCCACTAGAAACACTTGGTGGTGGAACAACCAAAAATTATCTTGTTAGACAAAAATATTTATTTTGTATTTTATTTACTTTCACCAAAGAAATGACTCAGGAATGTTTTCAATAATTGTTGGTCGAATTTCGCCGTAACAACGACTGCTGCTTAGACCTCTGTTTTTAAAATTTTTCATTCAGAATTCACACTCGTCATACTATAGGCTACCTTGAGAGCTCCTCTGTACTAAATAAGAGATGACTTACATAAGATTTTATTCTCATGCAACCAATTTCTTCAAAATCTTATATAACAAATCTCTTATTCAATAATTTTGATATTGCATGTTAGTCGAGATCTTCTTTCCTCTATTGTCTGTTACCTCGTCACGTTTACTTCTATTTCAGGCCTTTGTAAATGGTTGTCTACACACTATTACTGATCAAACTCTAAATTGTTATCAATATTGTTGTATACAATAATCAATATTTAAAAGAACTTTTGTTTTTAGGTATGTCTTCCATCGACTGTTTGTGTCGATCGATCTACTATAGAAAAACTATAGAACGCGGGCATCCAACGTATTAAATACGAGGTTTGAATATCGACTATAAGTTAGGGCTTAAGTCCGGCCCTGTATTGCAACAAATGGTTAGTACCCTAATTCATACAACCTTTATTAATGAAAAGAAATAAATACTTAAGGACATAAAAATTATGAAGTGTTGTAAAAATTTCATTAGGAAACAATACGAGTCCACATAAACAACGCCCCGTCGGTGCTGTGTAATATTTGTGTTCTTCATAATCGTCGATTACTCAACGAGCAAGTGGTCTGAGTAAATAGGAACCTGTTTTATAATGGAATATGTTTCTTAACAAGCTGTCGATGTCGCCTCGCAAAATATTACGTACTTCAATCAATAAATATCATACTCGCGGATTCTCTTCGGTAAGCGGCACGTTCGACCCGTTTAGTTGATTCTCCAGTGAAAATATCAATTATGTAAGCTTTGTGTAAGTTTTCGGAATGAACAATTGTTATACTGACGACCGATAAATTGAATCTTCTGTATTTCAAAAATCGGATAGCCAAAACACATAATTTATGTTTATGTCGGATTAATGGGTTACGCAAGCCGTAATTGTAGAATGAAATAGAATTTAAATTATCCGGTATATCTCATTATCTTCGATTGGAAAATTTCCTGAACAATATTTACATAACCTGTTGGGTTTCTTTTGAGGTGCGATAATGAACATCATGTTCAGAAGATATAAGCCGATTGTGATAGATCATTGTTGATATTAATCAATTAAAATATAATTCTTATTCTAACGTTTCAGTTTCACCATCATTCACGATTATCAGAGAGACAACTATAATTGTTAATAAACTATTAGTTTATTTGGCAGGTGAAATTTAATTATGTTAAGGTTTTCAAGAGTGGAGATACAATTCTGTCGGATTTGGTGTGTATTTGTTTACGTTATTAATAGATAAGAATGCAGTTTGTGTGAAATACTGAGTGAGGTAGATAAGACTTCAGATACTTTACTTGCCTATAGTATATATAGTATATAGGTAGATGTAAAATTAACTTATTAATCCACTATAATTAATTTAAAATATTTACAGTATGTTTTGTGTAAATTCTCCATATATGTCTTTGCGACTGTTAATTACATTGTGTAGCATTTCATGTATTGTTCATCGGTGGTAGTTGGTAGCTTTTCCTAACATACTAATGCTGTTAACGTCAGAGGTATGCCTTTATTTTATTGCGTTAGTAAGTATTTTTGAATTGTGATTTAATTTAGTATTATAGGTATTTATAAGATTATGTTCTTTTGTGTAGTTATTATCTTGATTTACCAATATCGTTTCCTATTCTGTTACAATTGTTACAGTCTATGAATTTATTTATCTGTTATAAGTATACATATTTGCATGGGCATGGATAAGTATTCATTTTTGGATTTCTTGGGTTTATCATTTGATTGATTGTATATGGCATGTATTGATTTTTATTATAAGCTCATAAAATTGTTTGTAATAGAAATTCACTTCAAGAAATATTTAATTTTTTTTTCAGGGTGTTCTGTCTGTATGTTGGATATTACAATCGTATAATACAACCTGTTAACCTATTGACAACATTTATTTTAAATATTGGGTATACTTGACTTGAAATTTGGATATATTTAAAATTATGTGTTTCGTTTACCAAATCGTGTCAAAAGTTGCAGCTTTGATATATTGGATTGTTATATCTAGGAAATGTATGCTTCTTTCTTTTTCTATTTGGGTAGAGATCTGTTGTGAATCTGATCTGGTTTCGGTAGTTAAGTATATTTATTTAAAGTATGGACTATATATTTTCCTATATTTTGTCTTATATGTCTTATATGTCTATATATGGTCTTATTATTTGTACACAGATAATGAAATCATTTACATATCTCTTGTAATATTTGATGAAATTTAATGAGTTCATTATTTTCTGTTCTAGTTCTTTTAGTTTCAGAGAGAGTTTCAATCATCTCCAGAGGACACCTACTTTGTTAGTGAAACGCGTGTTGAGTGTAGTGTATAGTGTTTTGGTGTTTTGTGAAAAACTAAGTCAGTGTCATAGTTCTGTAAATAAAGTATTGTTGTATTTGTTCTTAAATTTTTTAGTTGAAGAAAGGTTACTAATTGACCGTCAAAATTAAGATATTAAAATAAAAATAATATACTATTCAGTGGGTGTCTTGCATTTTTACTTTTCCACACTCCACCGTAAGCGGAAAAGTAATATAATCGTGTAAAGAAAAAGTGAAAAAAATGTTTTTGGGTTTATTTTTCGTTTTTCGGCCTAAAAGAAAAATAGATTTTGAGGTGGACAGCACACACCACCCCCTCCCTTGGCTCTATTTGAGAATTTTTTTTGTTAGCACGATAACTCAAATAAATCGTGTCGGATCGATCGGATTATGACTAATTCTGATCAGGGACGTCTCCCAAACGACACGTATTGATTTTGAGGTGGATAGGATACACCCCACCCTGTCCATGGGTCATGAAACAGCACGATGGTGGACTATTTGAGAATGTTTTTGTTAGCACGATAACTCAACTAAATCGTATCGGATCGATTGGGTTTTGACTGATTCTGATCGGGAGTGTCTCCCAGACGAAATCTATTGATTTTGAGGTGGATAGGACACATCCCACCCTGTCCATGAGAAAGCACGAGGGTGGACTATTTGAGAAAATTTTTTTGTTAACACGATAACTCAACTAACTCATATCCGATCGATCGGGTTTTGACTGATTCTGATCGGGGACGTTTCGCAGACGACACCTATTGATTTCAGGTGTATCCTATCCACCTCAAATTCAATAGGTGTCGTCTGGGAGACATTCCCGATCAGAATTAGTCAAAACCCGATCGATCCGACACGATTTAGTTGATTTATCGTATTAACAAAACAAATTTCTCAAATAGTCTACCATCGTGCTGTCTCATGATCCATGGACAGGGTGGGGTGTGTCCTATCCACCTCAAAATCAATAGGTGTCATCTGGGAGACGTCCCCGATTAGAATCAGTCAAAACCCGATCGATCCGACACGATTTAGTTGAGTTATCGTGCTAACATAAAATTTTAATGCCGACGACAACGACACACACACAGACATAATTTTTTAAAAACCCTTTTTTTTTTGTTTTTAAACCGAAAAACGAAAAATAAACGAAAAAACATTTTTTTTACATTTTTATTTACATGATTACATTACTTTTCCGCTAGTATAGTTGAATGCGGAAAAGTAACAAGGAATTGATGGTAACTATTTCCTTTAACACAGAACCGTAATCATTTATTTTAACGCAGGACCATCCGATGTCGATTAAATCAGTGTAAATGATAGACATAAAAAGGATTTAAAGAACTTACTTAGACTCAGTAATACTCATCGCTCTCATCAATAGTACATGATCGCCAATATTCCTTCGATAATTTATAATAACACTGCTTTGACAACATCGATTAGTGCCGTCGTCGATATGTGATTGGATCAGACGACCGAGTTCTTGCTTACTAATAAGCCGGAACCGAGTCTGGGAGTCGAGTGCTTAGTATTGTATTTCCCTGTTAGGTACATAATTAAGGGTTATAAAATAAATACTGGCTGAATTAATCGCTTACAAGGAGTTTTATTATAAGAATGTATCTTAAGGGGGTAGTCTGGCCTGGAATTAAAAAAAAAAATGGATTTTTTGCATGTTTTCAAAGCTTAGACCTTTAAGAATATGTTCTCCAAAGGAATTTTCAAAATTCCAATTACTTACGGAGTTATAGCTACCTAGATGACTTTGTCCACGAATATTCCGCTCTAAATGACGAAGTATTGAAAGTAATAAAGCTGGTATATTAAAATTTGTCTTCAGAAAGCTTATTACATCGATGTTTGGGCTCAGAAACCCAAAATAATAATTAATTGTTAAATTCATTGATCTGGACTTTTACACCAAAACATATACATGCAGGGACACGGACAATTCAAATTGCAAATTATACAGCTGTATGCATTTTCAATGAAAGCTTTTTACCAATTGAAAAAATTATGAACGTTATGGGAATCACTACTCGTGAAGCCCATGCGTTCGCTATCAAACGGAACGGGACGAAACTCGAATTAAGCGCTCTGAGCTACGAGCTTCTGATGCTTCTAAGGAAATTAGAACTGCCCGTCTGGCAGAAAGAACTTCGGAAAATTTACATTTTGAAGTAGAAGAAGGCTCATTGTATGAATCAGGAATCGCCGATTAACGAAATGTAAGTATAATGCACTTATTATATGACTTAGCCTGCCTGAAACTTTGTTCAAATCTTTGTAATTTTTGCTATTCTTCAAAAATTAAAAAAGGTTTTTTCCAACAGTCGCCATTTTGTACAAATTTTTTTCCTTTTCTCTGTGGTAGATATTCTTACTAATTTTTTCTCTTTTTTTGTTTCAGATAACTAGAAGGATTGGAATTACCAGCCTGTAACTTTTTTAATTTTTAATTTTTGTTTTTGACAATTTTTTTGTATATTCTTTAAATATCAATAAATATTTGGTAAGAAAATGGATACTAAAATTATTTTTCGTTTTTTTTACCGGACTTGAAGAAACTAAAATTTGTGCCTCTAGATCAGAATACCCCCTTAATATATTCTGAAAAACAACAGAAGAAGTATAATTTAAGAAAAGAAATGAATGCCAACTATGAGAAATATTCAAAGAAACTCCATTGTAGAGTTAGATAATGACCTAAGTGATCATGAAAACTCTGTCTAACATGGGATAACGTATTAAGATCTAATATTTTGGAACACGTTAGCTATTCTCTGTTGCAGTTCTGCTAGTCTTTCTAATACGTAGTATTGATCCAATTTTCCTGGATACCATATATTTCAGTTTTAATATGAGCCCCAAAGAAAGAAGTCATTTGGGGTCAGGTCGGAGCTTCTTGCTGGCCACAGGATGGTTTTCCCGACCATTAATTGACTTTGATAATTATTGTTCAGATATCAATTTACTACCAAGTTTACTCATTAATTCCCCTTGATTGAGTAATCCGTCTGATATCTTGCCGCTTTCTGTTTATAAAATTTTAATGCAAAATTTTCTACAAAAAAATAACATAACAGTTTTTGTTTTTAGATTTTACGAATAAGCCTCTTGTGTTATTAACTACAAACTAATTTTATTACACAAATTTGTGGCAACAGCTAATCGGTTTCAGTTAAGTAAGTTATTATATTCTCAAACAATGATTATTTTCTCCTCGAATGTGCTAATTATTCAACGGCGGTGAGCGTTCATTGAACTTCTTCTTCGACCAAGAGTTAAAAATACGTATACATAATGAACACTTCATTATAATAACAACCGAAGAATGCAGAATGCTTTACATATGTATACAATCTTTCACAAAAAAATTTACGAGGCATGACCCGGGCCCAGCCTAATCGTGTAGTTAGAATGAAAGGCTTGTAATGAATTGATAAAAGTCACCTAGGCGAATTCCAGTTATGAATAATTTAGAAGCAAGTCTCCTCGTGGAAAATTATTTTTGGATAAATTTTCAATTTGAATTTCTGAATATTTCCATAGTCGTTCGTTTTTAAAAAGGGAAATCTCTGAACGAGGGAGTAAGTAGTTAAGCTTATAAGGTCAAACTTGAATTTTAATGGGCTTAGGCAAATTTTATGCGAATTTATTTCAATGTGAATAACCTAGTTTGTCCGTGATCGGAAATAGAAATCGATTTCTAGATTACAAGAATTATGGCAAGAAATTGCGCGCCAGTGCATATTATAATATAGCAGAGAAAATTTCCATTCCAAAAATGGGTATTGTACGTAACTAAGTAACAAATAAAAAAAAGCAAACTGTTATCAGTGTCAAAAATAAGTAATAAATACTACAGCCATCCTCGTAGATAAATGTAAATGTAGGTTTTTCTATATTTACGCTGTCTGAAATATGATGTAAAATTTAACACTAATTATACATCAAGCGAGATGTATATAGTTTTTTTATTTTTTTTTATTATTTATCAATACTCCTTAGGGCATTCAGTCACATTACAATTTGATTATAAAGTTCAGTAAGTAAATTTTTCTGACTTATAGTACTACTTAAAGAACTTAGAACTAAGGCTGTTCTCAACAGTACACTTAGATTTCTAATAAACTAGGTATATTAGAAAAGTAACGTATATACTAAGCCGCACAATGCTCTGCTATGTAACATCACTAAACTAATTCAACGACTTTGATTCTGTTGAGTCTTCTTGTCAATTCTGCGTTGTCAATGAGCTGGATCGCCTCGACGTCGACATGTTGGAAGAGACGTTGTTTATGACTCCTGGCAATCTTAGATTTGGTTTGTTCAACACAGGTCCCAATGAAGGTTACTGTTTCAGATGTATCAAGGTGCATGTACGATATTCCCTGGTAGATTATTCTGAAGCATTTGAATGGTTTGTACATTAGTCTAACTGGCACAGTCCCACAGCTGAATTCCATTGGTCCATATGGATTTAAGTGTCTGTTTATATAACATAAACTTATTATAAATATTTAGAATGGAGTTTCTTTTAATCAACCAGTACAGTTTTCTATATTTAATTATAATTTTTTTATATTTGTATTTAATTATAATTATAATTTGAATTTTCATACCAGTTATGTAGTAAAATTAACATGACGCCGAAGTCGCGTGTAAGCTTCACCACTTTTTGGTATAAGCTGTATATCAATTCTACACCTTTTAATGAACATACTGTACAATGAAGGAAGATAAAGTTCCTTTAAAATATAATACACTTCATTACACTTTTTCTTTAATACACAAATTTAATTTCTTTATTGTACTAATGAAATATTGATGTATATTATATCTATATGCTAGTGCAAGTCTAAAATATATTTATATATATTTTAGACTATAACATGTGACATATAATTAAAAATTTCAGGTTGTTCTCCTATATTATTACTGTGTATTAATGAAGATTGGTTGACGTTATGAGGTATTTCTTTTATTTTTATTTTATTGTAGATTATTCAATAATCATGGTAATTATTATAATATTAATATTAGATGACATGAACAGATATAATATATATGTAAAGTTTATATATATATATATATATATATATATATATATATATATATATATATATATATATAATATATATATATATATATATATATATATATATATATATATATATATATATATATATATATATATATATATATATATATATGTAGGAATATATGTTAAAGATATAATTGATAATTTCACGTTTTTCCAGTACTTGATTACTGTAACCATCGACGAAGATTTTTCAATATTATCGTTAATTTATTACTAATAAGAAATCATTCAAAGTCTTGATCAACTTCATCACATAATATTAAATAAAATTGATTGTCTAGTCAGTTACGGTAGATTACTTAAATTAAATAACTGATTAATCCTGTATCTTGTAAGAGAAATGTCATAATTGGCTGCTACGAGTAAAAAGATGTCGTTTGATTAGTGATTATAAACCAATTTACCTGATCTACATCTCCATTTAAAGCTGCAACTAAATCTTGCAATAATTTACCATCACTGGAACTATTTTAATTAACTATTTTTATAGTCAACTGAGAATGAATTTAGAAAAACGTATAAACTATTTTCATTTGATTACCAAAATCGATTAACTTTATGTACTGATTTCTCATAGCACGTTCATTTATGATAGTTTGTTCACATTCGAAAGGAAATATTTTCCTGGCCAACGAATGGAACCATTTCCAATTTTTTTCAAATTAATTTTACACCAAAAATGTATACGAATACTTTGCAAAACTAGGCAAAGTATTCTAGTCTAAGTAATCTAGGTAACTTCTTGGCTCTGTTGTGTATTTTTTACCATATATGATCGACCTTTCACGATATTCATATTTTTCTTAATGACATTTCGAATTTCTTCAACTATCTATTCAAAGCACATGTTAACAATTAATTTAAAGACAAAATATGTGGTCTTTCAGCGAAAGTCCCCATTTATATATTCGCTTAGTTCGAACAAGTTTTATGTATTAAATACTTTAATTTACACATTCTCAAAGGCGAGAAACCCAATCTTATACTATCAATGACGTTTAAGAACTTTGGTCAGATGATATGGTTGGAAATTGTGTGGGCTGATATTATCGACCATCGTATTTGGATTTCACATTTCACATATGGATAATTTGACAGCCAATATTATACTGATACAAATTTATTTGTGTTTGAAAATACTGCTCCAGCCTTGGCAATACTATTTCTTAACAAAATTATGTAAGTATAACACAAACGACTATTGATTTTAACAAGAGGAGGAAGGATTTCCTAATTATCGACTTTATAACAATAATAATAAACGTTATAATGTACTCAAGAGAATAAATTCTGATAACATGATAAACAGAAATATATAAAATGTATTCCCGAATATTAGATAGTGAATTAATATTCACTATCTAATTTATCTATTAATTTAAATTAAATTAAATATCTTTTAGATAATAACATAAATAATAAACAAATAGTGACTTTATCTGATACTTAGGAAAAACAACAAATTATTTATAATTTTTATGAGCAAAGCAAAGCAATAATACTGTTAAATTTAGTTAATGTCATTTTCATTAAGTTTGAAATGATACAATAATTAATATCACATACAATTTGTATAAGGGATCTTTGCGCGTGTATCAATTTAGTAACGACGCACGGATCATATGCTACACCACTCGAAATTGTTACTAATATGCCATAATTACTAGCACGTATGTCTAGCGACATGTTTCAATCAACTACGTACGGTATAGATAGACAGTTAATAATGTTCCGAACAAAATGCAATTATAAAGTCATGTCTTAACTGTATTGTATAATTTGATTCATTGGCGTCTTAGTATTTCTGTAAAATTTATTTCATTTTTGTTTCATTTATTTTGATTTTTGTTGAATTTATTTTATTTATTTTGATGGAAATATCACTTACATTGAATATATTTGTAGAGAACATTTTCATTACTCTGTCATAGGTTGATGGATTTGTAATATACTGTTACTGTTACCCTAAAATATGTTTTCGGCACGACACTGTTCAAAAATGTCAATTAATTGATTCATACCATTGTTACCTGTGGCGCACGCTAAGAATCATTCCAAACCATACCTGATATCTGAAGTTTTACTAAAACTGTTGCACAGTCCATATACGAGTGTACAGGTTTAAGAAGAATATAGGTTCCAGACTGTTCACAATAAAATGTTATATTTTGACGTGAGGTTACCCAAGGTAAATAAAAATATAGCATTCATAACATGTGCGAATAGTAGTTAAAGGGAGTAATGACATAATCAATTTAACGTAGAATCAGCAATTACCCCCTTGAATTCCTTGACAAATATCATTAAGAACTACAACTGACAGTAGAAGTTCAAGTACTAAGTTCTGAGAAACAGTTGATGTTGCAACAACTTGAACAGATGTGAGACTATAATAATGATAATAATTCATTTATTTTCAAAAATATTAGAGATGTATAAATAGAATAATTAATAAGTAATGAATATGCCTTGTTTATATCCAAAAAACAGCTTTTGAATTTGTACTAATAAAATTCTTCTTATAAACATTTAGGCGTTACTGAAAATACAAATTTTAAATTTGAACAGTTTTAAAGTGGTGATAACGTTATACCCACATAATATTTAATAATTTGGTATATTATTGTTGAGATTAATATATTATTGTTGCAGACATTGTTCAAATTTAATATATTTTGTAGGTATCTGTTATGTATTAATTTCAATAAATATGAACATAATTCTTATTGCTTGCTTCTTATAATAGATAAACCTTTCAGGTTATAGTAAAGATTAATAATTGTTAATAATTCTTCTTCTGGAAAGGAAATTCTTTAGTCACTGCAAATTTGATTACATTGTTGATAACATTTATATATTAAACAATAAATAGATAATAAAAAAATGTGAAATCATATATATAGACTATGCGTATGTTACTTTGGTTAAATTATTAACCCGGAAAGGTAAATAGGTTAGCTGCATTCCCACTACGTCAAATGCATTTTGATAGATTTTGTTACATGCAATGACTTTTTATATATTCTGTAGTTATTTAGGCAATTCTTGTTTCGGATATAAGGTGATTAATCATACATAATAATCATATTATCTTAGTACAACAAAAAAACAAGCAGCCATATTACTTCAAGTGTTAAGGCTTGGTTACACAGTGCCAGCTAGTATGCGAGCTGGCCTGGTCAGTTACTGCAGTACAGTTACTCGCACCATGTGACCGCATCATACGAGTTACTGTCATGTCCGAGTCGGTCAGTAGCTTGCGTGCGAGTTAGTTCAACATTTTTTGTTCTTACACGCCAGTCGGCCGTCCCCCACCACGCCACAAGGCAGCAGCTCGTACGTGACTCGGACGTCAACTGGCACGATTCAGTCAGTAGCTGGTATGCTCGGACCCGCGCCGGGTACGTGCACGTGTTTTATTTTTGTTTCGGGAGTCAAAATGGCGGACAGATGGACTTCCCAACAAAACGTACAGTTTGTGGAGCTATATAAGGATCAAACCAACTTATGGAATTGTTTGAATCCTAATTATAAGGACAGGGATTTGCGTAAAGCGTCGCTGGAACACATTCGCAAGGAATTAAGTTTAAAGAACACGAATGAAGTTACAAAGAAGATAAAAAATTTACGTTCTACGTATAACCAGGAGTTATTGAAAATCGAGAAAAGTAAAAAAAGTGGCTGTGGCACTGATGAGATCTATAAACCATCCATCAAATGGTTCGATACTATGGATTATATTATGAAAATAGTTAATCTAAAAGGAAAAAAGACAACAAGTAATCTGGTGAGTATTTTATTCACACACAATCATATTATTTTGCCAGGTAACTGCTACCTCGCCATTGAAATAATTTTTATATTTATCTCGAATTTTCTTGGCTATTGCTTTCAATCTATTATTCATTCGCGAGCGATCAATATTTGGTAATCCGTCAATTTCTGACCTCTACTACCCCACATTTAATTGATAGTTTATGATGTCTTCATAATCTGTCGTTCGTGGTGGTATATATAAATTTGTGATGCAGTGGTACGTAACCAGTTGTTTAATGTACATGCATATAAGACTATTTTTATCGCAGTTTCCTCTTGAACTTGAACTGGTTTTCCCAAAACACGAAAACGACATGCTAGAATCAGTAACATAAGTCGGAATTAAGAAAGTAATAAGTCGGAAATTGAGAAAGGAACCACCAAACCGCCAAACGGTTATCAAAGTAGTTCCCGAATAGCAAAGCTATTACATAATCGCTCTAGGAAACAACTACTCCTCGGGCTAAAGCCCCACCAGGCATTGAATTATACCTTGAAGCGATCCTCGGCCCCTTTCTCGTGTTTCTGCACGATCAGATAAGGTTTCAAAAAATAAAAACCTCCACAGGTAGGATTCGACATCTGTCCCGGATCGGAACCGAACGACATACAGCTGTTTCGAACTTATTAGTTCTCATCAGTGCCGAACACGGTACGCCGATCCAGGACAAATGCCGAATGAACTCTATGGGGTATACATCTTTATCGATACGATCTCTGTCAGTAACATATAACTCGGAAATCGAGAAAGGAACCACCAAACCGCCAAACGAAAGAGGTCGAGGATCGCTTCAAGGTATAATTCAATGCCTGGCGGGGCTTTAGCCCGAGGAGTAGCTGTTTCCTAGAGCGATTATGTAATAGCTTTGCTATTCGGGAACTACTTTGATAACCGTTTGGCGGTTTGGTGGTTCCTTTCTCGATTTCCGACTTATATGTTACTGACAGAGATCGTGTCGATAAAGATGCATACCCCATAGAGTTCATTCGGCATTTGTCCTGGATCGGCGTACCCTGTACGGCACTGATGAGAACTAATAAGTTCGAAACAGCTGTATGTCGTTCGGTTCCGATCCGGGACAAATGTCGAATCCTACGTGTGGAGGGTTTTATTTTTTGAGACATACTAGAGACCAAACCCATCCCCACCGTCCTTCTCGCTATACTTAATCTATAATTAAACATATTTTCTCTTGTTGTTGGTGTACTTTTGTAGGGCTTTAATTAGAATACCACTTTCAGGCAACAATAAGTTGTTTTCTAGATAAGGATACAAAGAGCATTTTTGTAAAACCCCACCATCTGCATTACGTCCGTATGAGCCTATATCTACATGTATAAAACAACGATCGTGATCCACGACGGCCATGAGCACTATACTATTAGTTCCTTTATAGTTATAGTATTCACTACCAAAATTTGGTGGTACTTCAATTGTTACGTGTTTGTCATCAATAGCGCCACAACAACCTGGAAAATTCCATCTGGAATGAGATCCTACTTTTATATCTTGTCATTCTCCCATATTTGGTATCAGAAAATAAAATTACATATTAATTTCAGGTATCACATTACGAATTAACGTCAGAAAACGAAGTGCCTGAAGAATCTTCAGAAACTAATAACGAGGGCTTATATATCAGCAGCAATATCAATAACACTGATGAGATACGAAAGGTGGAGCCACCAAGAAGACAAGGCTCAAAGATTATACCGTCACCAGAACCATCCGGAATCCAAGCAGCCGTGAATGAACTCAAAGAACTAAATAACAGTTTAGCAAACTCCTGGTATACTCCAAGTCCAAGAGAATCAGAATATGAATGTGATGTAATAGGAAGACATGTAGCACTGCAGCTCAGAGAATTACCGCTGATTGACAGAATTGATGCGAAGGATGAAATACAAGTAATACTTTCTAGATATCGTAAGAAAGCTCTCCATGCTAGGCATGTGTATACATCTTCACATTACAGTTACGAATCTGCGGTGTCATCACCACTATTAACTGTAGAATTCCCAGCATCATCACCATCAACTCCTACACCATCAACGTCTACACATTATGAGTAATCTTCTGACCCTTAGCGTCTACATACTTTTTATAATCGGTACCTACAGAATAATCTTCGTAATTAATATTCTCAAATGATGAAATTCCTACAAGAAAGACATTGTCTGATATAAGATAAGCTATGTAGTTACTGTATTACTATGTAAAGTTCACTTTAAGTGATGCAAAAAACGTAGAGATTTATCAGTTGTAGTAATTTACGTTTTTTGCATTTAAAAAAATAAACTTCTGTTTGGTTTTTGATTATGAGTAATAAAAATTACTGACTTTAATAAAACCTTTTAAACTTTCATTTATGGCTGCATATACTTCTGGTATTATTTTAATTACGGATGATTTTGAAACTCTGAATAATCGACAATAATTTATACGATGTTCCAGCAGAAAGGTGTGCCAGGGTTATTTCAAACTTCACATTTGCAGGTATAGCATCCCTCATATGTGTATCAACGCGTTATGTTTTTGGAGCAATTAAATTTAAGAGTATTTCCACTTGTGTAGGTGTCACCCTCATAACTGCTTTATATTCTCAGGGATCTTCATTATATAGCTCTTTAAATATTGTATGCGTTGCTCCTAAATATTTCTCTTACAATCAATCCCTAACCCAAATACTTATTTTTTTTTTCCTCTTTTTTGTACGGTGCTTTCAGCGCAAAGCATTTTTGTAACCGCTCTTATTGTGGTATGCACTGTTATTTGTTGTATATTTTGCGACATTATTGTACGATACACTTGAAGTTCGACGCAGATATTTGCACACAACGAAATGCACATTTGACTCAAGTATCTCGGGCAGTATCTAGTTACTTGCCTGTGTCATGGCAGCTACTCTCATCGTATCACCGGTCCAGGCGAATCGAGTTACTGTCATGCGAGGACGCAGTGGCAGTAGCTGTCTACTGTCACGTCAGCAACTCATACTATGTAACCAAGTCTTTAGTGTAGCTGTAAAGACAACATGCATGTAGAATATAGGAAGGCTACATCGTACGGATTATAATACACACCACGTGGCGTAAAATGTACTACATTGCGATGTTTTTATATTAGATTTATTCCTAAAATACATATCTATAGTACTGTATTTTAAAAATTACACCAGCGTTTGGTTTTGTACCAGAAATAGTGAAACTTTGGTGAAACTAGCCGCAATGTAGGTAGGAGTAGATGAACCACTATGACAATTCTATAATGGTTTATAGTAATTCATTTAGGCTACCTATATTCGGTACTACAAGCCCAGGCTCATGATAGCTCTGCCAGGCATAGTTTTACAACTAATATATGTTACGCTCAAACATCGAAAATGCTCAGTGAGCGAATAAAATGGCCACAATGCGTTGCGGACGGTGCTGAGCGACCAAATACCGAAATAAGATAATTAACGAATAAAATAAGCGTTGTGGCCGTTCTTGTTGACCACGACGCGTTGTGGACAATGCTCAAACAGCCATGACGCGTTCTGGATGATTTATAAAACTCATAAACCGATCTTTCTTGTCTAGACTTGTCAGTGTATTTACGACTGTCTTCGAGTGAAGTTCCGTCAATGTTGTTGAGCGAAGTCGCTAGTATTGTTAGCTAAAAACAATATGAGAGAGGCGTTTAATGAAAAACTTAAAAATATCGTTGATAACAGCAATGATCCAAGTGATTATTTTACAAACGAACTTTATGAAGAGATCGTCCGAAAATTGAAAGAAGTGAAACGTTTGAGAGACAGTAAAATGCCATTGTCGTCCAAACAATATTGAAGACTGAAGACGATATCATAACAATTGGGGAATATGAAAAGTTAATTGAAAATGAAGTTTATTCAGAAAAAAAATGGTGCCCTGCATGAATGAAATAAAAGAATTCCTTAAGCAAAAAATCGGATTGGCAGATTCTTCTTTGGAAAGGGAAATATATGAAACTTTGGAAACGGAAGAATATTTAGAGAAAATCATGGAAGGGACACTCGAAACAGACCAGAAAGGGTAAGAAAATATAATCAATGCAGTATCCAGTGCGGTAGCATGTTCCATTTGCGAACATTTTGGAATCACCCAACCATGTAAAACATGCAATTTAAATGTCCACATGAAGTGTGGTGTTGAAATTGAAGGAAAAGTCGTATGCAGCCTTTGCTGCCGACGTAATGCAGTCAGAGAGCAACGCAAAAATGCTAAAGCCGGAATGGAGAAGCAAGCTGAAAAAATGCTGGCTTTGTCCCGTGAAAAACTACCTCCTGCTGAGATCGGTCAAAATGTCGTAGTCAAAGTTCCGGATCTCGACAGAGGGCGGTTTGCTCCTAAAAGTGTTCTAGCTGTAGTTCTAAGCGTTAATGAATCCAGCTTGTATAAGTTGGGAACCAAAGAGAGCGTGCTGGAAAGACTTTATAGTCGTAATTAATTCACCTTCACTGACTCACTGACAACTTTATAAACTCATCGTATGTTCCGAGTTGATCATTAGATTTGAGAAAAGCTTCAGCTCTTTCGACTGGATCAAAACAAGGATTTGTCATGTGCCATTGTAATCGTTATTGTAATACAAAAAAGTGCAACTGCAGGGCAAATGAGGTGTCGTGCAGTTCTAAATGCCACAATAATAGTGCCTGCAAGAACAAGTGAATATCCATCTCAACTACCGTCGGTTGAGTTGGTTATTATTCTATAGTGTTCCTCTTTAATAAATAAAGTTTCATGTAGCAATAACGATACAATAAAGGTTTTCAAATTTTCAGTTATTATTTCTGTTAATCTAGGTAAATATTAAAAGCACGATCGCTTTATGAGCTTTCTAAATCATCTAGAATGCGTCGTGGCCGTTTGAGCATCGTCCATAACGGGTCGTGGTTAACAAGAACGGCCACAACGCGAAAAGTTACCTTATTTCGGTATTTGGTCGTTCAGCACCATCCGCAACGCGTTGTGGCCATTTTTTTCGCTTACTGAGCGTTTTCGATGTTTGGGCGTAATATATATTTAAAATAAAAATAATGACAATCAGAATTATTTTGTTAAAGAAGAATATTGGTAACAGAAACAAAGTGTAAACTTTTAACTTAAATACTATGGAATATTACTACGTTATGATGTGTCAGTGACAAGTTTGTTAATAAAAAACATCAAGATTCGCGGTTCAGAATAGTTCGGCCAGTTGCTGAAGTGCATAGTAAGTTAACGTTTCTAGTAATTGAATCTCAATTGTTGTCAAAATGAAACGAATATTATAATGTGTGTTTTGGATGCGTCTGATAAGATTTTCTTGGAATAAAATAACACGTGGCGTGGAATTAAGTGACGATATGCGAAAATCAATTGTTAGTGTTCATAAACAGGAAATTTCGGCTCGGCAAATATCTGTTATGTATTCGCCGCCTTCATTTACAGTGCAAGGCATTATCAACTTATATAAAAAAACTGGATGCATAGACCAAAGGAAGAAAACTGGTCGAACAAGAGGACTGTAACAACAAACCGACGATCCAATGCAAAAGACATTATGGTACTATGGAGGCAAGCCATTACAAATATATTTCGTAGATGGTACTATGACAGTAGAACAAAATAAGCAAATTTTGACAGAGACTTTATTGCCGTCAATACCAATATGTCAAGGCACTAACGCGTAATATATTTTCCAGTAGGATGGTGCTGCATATCAAACAGCAAAAACTGTCAAACAGCTTGGTTTACAGAACATAATGTCCCTCTTAAGCCCGCTACAGACTATGCATGTATTCGCGATTCGTTATGCGCGATGCGTGATTTGTTCAGTTCGTTGTAGTTCGTAGCAATTCGCAAATCAGAGCCTACAGACTATGCGTTTACATACTATGTTAATGCGCGGCCTTTAGTATTCGTCAATTTACCGCCTCCAAGAGCGAATGACTGCCAACACACGAATCATGTTGTTTACGAATCGATTTTCAGTGAACAAGTCCCTACACACTATTCGCGAATTTCCCACGAATCGCGAATACACGCATAGTCTGTAGCGGGTTTTATAGAATGGTCCTTTCGCAATCCAGACCTCTCACCAATGGAAACGGTGTGGGATAAAACGAAATAGCAGGTACGCAAACATCCAGCTCATTCAGTTAAACATCTACGCACCAAACTGCAAGAAAAGGACAGCACGCTTCCTAAAGAGTGCACTCAGCTAGTAAATATAATATAATATAATATAATGCCTGCCAGAATTAAAGCTCTTATTGTTAATAAAGGTGATGTAACACAGTTTTTATGAAGCGGCCGAACTATTCTGAACCGTGCATCTTAATGCTTTTCATTAACAAATTTGACATTGACGCATCATAACGTTGTCATATTTCATCGTGTTTAAGTTAAAAGTTTATGCTTTGTTCCTGTTACCAATATTTGTCTTTAATAGAATAGTTTTTATAGTGTTATTATTTTTATTTAAATATATTAGTTGTGATATTATGCCTTGGCGAACTATTACTAGCCTAGGCTCGTATATTATACGCATGTTCTAACAGTTCTAAATATGTATGTGCTTAAAATAATCATCATTACTTGTATAACTTTCTTGATAAATCGTAGATGTAACTCCTGTAAATATCTCGGCTTTAATACTCCATACATTTCTTTAGAGCACTTGTATTAGTTTGGTATCACCGAATCAGTTTATTACATCTTGTCTTCCTCGAATACATTTAACTACTTTCCTTAAGGTAGTTCGTGATGAAATTTGGTAGTAAACAAGTCTAGATGGAAGATAACGTCAACAGTAAAAAATGATAGTTGAATATCGCATCGATTAATTTCTGTTTCCATCCTAAATCGTTGCGTCACCATGGAAATCCGTTATTTCTTGACTTTCATCGCTAACGCAAGTTGCGTCTAAGCTAGAGTTACGCTTGGCGATGCATGCAGCTAATATCAGAGAATAAAGAGTTCGTAGGAATCGACTAGGTCACGGTCATAGCTACGGTTTCACTCTTTTTCTCAATTTTAATCACTTTCACCGTCGAAGAGAAATGCGCATAATAATGCTCGTTGCAAACCGCGGTAGATACGATCGAAAGTAGCGCTTTATTTCTTGCTGGGTAATTTACATTGTCGCTTCTCAACACTCGCCACTTTGTCTCTGATTACACAATAATTCTGGACGAATTCTTAGTAATGCCAACAATATTCAAATGAGGAAACGCAGTTTGTTTCAAATTATTTTCGGTAAAGATGCGATCTATCGCATACTTTCTTTATTATTAAAATTTGTGAAGCAGTTCTTAGGAATTTTCTTGCTATTATAATCCTGAGAACCATGGTCTCCACCATACAGTATCTAATTTATATGATTGAACCCTGTTTTAGAACTGCTGTGCTAGTTCAATTTGGGAGTACAGGCAACATTCATATTTTTGAAAGTACTTCTTAGCAGTAATACTACAGGATTTCTATGCTTGCCTTAAATATTGTGTTGGTATGTTTCTCGAAACTAATTATGTTTCTCATGAAAAAGGTTCTGGTAGGCCAACCATTAGTATGGACGATATTGTTAGTTACCAAAACGTATGCAATGAGAATGTACAATATTCGCGATCACTACATCGATGGGCGATTTATTCTATTCTCCCATAGAGCTTGATGTTACGAGGGGCACTATTTATATTTTGAGCCTTGGCAATACTAAGCGTCATCAAACGTCATCTGACGTTTTCAATGGAAAGTTTGACATTTTTGACCGTAACCTTCTTCAGAACATTTTATCATTTAAGGGCGATTTGTGTTATTTACAGTGATTTGAAAATTGTATCTCAGCGAAAAATGGAACTAACTCGTGAACACATTTTCTGCGATGATTGATTACGACTTTCGATGTGGATTATCAAGACAAGAGAGCATCGATCAACTTACTTCCACTTTTGGCGATAAAGCCCTATCCTTTGCTACTATGAAACGCTGGTATAACAAGTTTAATCGTGGTCGCCATTCGCTCACCGACAATAGTCGTGAAGGTCATCCAAGATCAGTTATGCCAGAAAATATTGATGCTGTGCAAAAACTAATAATGCAAGATCATCATGTGACATACAGTGAGATTGAGGCAACCTTAGGTATTAGTTCGACTAGCATATATACAATATTGAATGATCATTTAGCTATAAAAAAGGTTTGTTCTCGTTGGATCTCACATAATTTGGAAAAATCAAGATGCTCGTGTCGATTCGTGCAAACAAATGTTCAAGAAATACAATGGCGGTGCTTCAAAAGACGTAAGTATATAAAACTGTAACAGGTCAAACATGGATCTATGCATATGAGTAGGAAAGTAAACAGCAGTTGACTGTATGGATGTTTGTTTCAAGATGAACCAAATCCAACAAAAGTTCGCGCTCGAAACACTTCGAAACAGATGGTTACCTGTCTTTTCGGAAAAACTGGTCATGTGGCAATAGTGCTTTTAGAGGAACGTAAAACGGTCAATTCTGAAACCAATTATTTGCCGGAAGTCTTCGGTGAAATAAGGAGAACAACAAGCGCCATCGGATTATTCTTCATCATGACAATGCGAGCTCTTATACATCTTATCTAACAACCGAATGTTTGGACACTCAAAAACTCGAATTAATGGGTTTCCCGCCGTACAGTCCTTGTTTGATATCCAATGACTTCTTTTTGTTCCCGAATGTCAAAAATAAATTGCGTGGACAACAATTTCCGTCGGCAGAAGAAGCCGTTGATGAGTTCAAAAACCATGTTTTGAAGATATCTCAAGCGAAATGGAAAAAATGGTTTTTTATTATTAGGTTCAAAATATGAATAGTGCCAATCATACAACGTCATTCGTACTGTGATCCAGGGTGGCAGACTGAGTTCAGTATTGGAGTGTCACTTTATGCGTGGGTTCAAGTCCCAACGGGAGGAGCTTGGCACCTCTAATTAAGCATATGTGTGTTTGCCTTTATCTTGAATGATAAGGATCCTTATCTTTTTATATCGAGCTATTCTTCCAGCACACCACTCTAGATGACGTGCGTACTGCCCTGGCCTGGTTTGTTAATAATTTAATGATTGATGATGTGCTAAAGTTCACTCTTTACGACGTGTTTCACACGTCACACGTTTTACAGAGCAATTTTAATCATTCATGTGCTCTGAACATCAGTTATTAAAATCATTAAATCACTGATACTTTTTATGAACCTCCACAGAGGATTTTATAGTTTTTTGCAGAAGAATAATTTGAACCGTTGCTTTTAATTTCACCATCAACATAAGTAAAATAATTTAAATAGGTTTTGAGTTTTCTGGGGCGACGTCTTCAAATAATCCAAGGGGAATAAATACAGTGAAATTATATCTGGAGTTCTCGCGGGCCTGGAGATGTAATGGAGTATGCCTTTGGCAAACGAGGCTTTGCATTTTGCAGACACCATTACGTTTTACAGTAGTAAAACGTAAACCAAGCGCCATCTGTCGTTACATCCGGAATTTGGATTGTTTCCGAACCTAACGAGAGATGGCACCTGGTTTACGTTCCACTACTGTAGAACGTAACGGTGTCTACAAGATGCAAAGCCTCGTTTGGCAAAGGCTTTCTCGCTTACACTACACTGACGAGACCCAAGGTAAGGTCGAATCCGGTCTGCAGTAGCGGTATCCTGAGATAGAGGACCCTTTGCATTTTCCTTATGGTCTTCGGAGCAATTCAAATCATTATATTTTAGTTCTATGTTAGAACAAAATACGGCAAATTTCGCCACGTAATTCAGCGCCCGTCGACGGCATATAGCAGGGGCAATAGCTGTTTTGGCTTAATTTGCTTCAATCCTTGATTTTTTGAGGAACTTAAAGATGGAGCGGAGAGTATAAGCCTCTATATTGCTACAGTTTATAAAACTACCGTCTGAAAACTTTGCGTTATAGATGAATATGTTCTTATATTGCTTTGAACATCAGTAAACGATAAGTAATTTGTGTAAAAAAATAAAAGAAACATAAAACGTATCGGTGTTGAGTCTGTGGAAGCGATTCCAAAAAAACAGTGACTTTTACTTTCATTAGACTCTTAACAAAGTCCTCAGAATATTCAATTAACTTATTTTGTGGTTTATTTAAATTATTTTATTTTTTATTATTTACGAGAACGGACGAACCGATTTCAGTTTTGTAACCGAAGTTGCATAATATTTCAGATCTTTAAAATGATGTATTACAGAAACTCCCTATCTCATAATACATCCTTTTGCAATTTTTAAGTGTAAATAGCCGAAGATAGGGAGGTGAACATACACTGAATTTACACTTTCGCTTCGATTTCTAAATTTACATGTTGTTACCTAGAGGTAATTTTTCTTGCTAAAAGAAATAATGAAAGTCGGTAGTTTTGAAATAAAAGCATTGTATACGACACTATAGTTTTTTTCCATGAACAGGTGCAAGTACACGGTTTGCAATAATATATGAACAGCTAAACAACTCATTGTATTTTTTGTCCTGTCCAAAGAACGGATTACGCCATAGTTTTTATCTTCCCTGTATCGTTCATCTCTATTTCAGATCATTCCGAACCGATTTTTTCTTCTGAGATACGGCACATTAACGGTTTAAGTTTTACACTAGAACATAAGAATCTGACCGAAGAGATGGATTCAAATAGTACGAAGAAAACTGCTAATCGATTGATTAAAGGATTCGACTGACAAAGGTCTTTGAGTTTCCTGAATCTGAATTTGATTTCAGGTTTACAATATTCAAGATGGCGGATATAATATAGCGCTCCAATATTGGTCCGCTACTTCGAATTCTGCAAATTTGAGCTAGGATTTAACTCAAATCCTAACTCAAATTTGCTCTGGATAAGGATTTAGCTCTGGAGGTTGTGTCATCGATACGGTCACAACTGGACTCCGGAGGATACGTTGTCGGCACCTTCCTTGATATTGAAGTAGCCTTCAACTTTACATCCAGGGAAGTGATTATCGGAGCACTAGGCAGATGTTACACCCCCAGAATATTCGCTGAATGGATAGACCATATGTTGGGAAACAGACAACTTACTGCCAATAAAGGCAAGATTACCATCGAGGGCTGGGTCGACTCGGGCTGTCCACAGGGAGGAGTATTGTCCCCCCTTCTGTGGTGCCTAGTAGTAGATAAGCTGCTTGAAAGGTTAAATGATTACCAAGTAATTGGCTATGCCGATGACTTAGTAATAATAACGAAGGGCCCTTTCCTGGAGCCGATTCTCGATATAATACAGGGAGCTTTAAACAAAGTTGGGAATTGGTGCAGGGAGAGGGGACTCTCGGTCAATCCCTCTAAAACTGAGGTGATGGTGTTCACCAAGAAATATAAGTGGAACAAAACATGTCCGCTGAAACTTGGTGGCCAAGAACTAAGCTATAATAGCGAAGTGAAATACTTAGGAGTAATCCTGGACGGGAAACTGTCATGGGAAAAACATCTAAATCACACATGTTCCAAGATCACAGCAACACTTTGGCAACTGAGAAGAGCCATTGGTAGTAGCTGGGGCTTGAAACCGGAAACCATGAAATGGATATATGAGGCAATTCTCAAACCCAGACTGACGTATGCAGCACTGGTCTGGTGGGAGAGAGCCTGTTTAAAGTCGGAAGCCAACCGACTTAACAAGTTAAGAGGATTGATTCTTAGAAGTATAACCGGAGCCCCAAGATCAACACCGATCGAGGCGATAGGGATACTTACGGGGATACAACCTCTTGATATCTGAAAGCGGAAGCCGCAAAGGCAATGCACAGGGTGGGAAACATGAATAGGAAGGTAAGGGACCTGAATAGATTCTCAAGAGAGCTAGCTGAGGAGGGACTCCTATTGAGCCTTCTGACAGTACAGGTGTCCACTTCCTGTTTGACAAGAAATATAAGACCACCCTCACCAGTAAGACCGACTGGATGGAGGGTCGAGCTGGATTGCCGCTCAATGGAGACATCTGGTACACGGATGGAGCCAAGAGTGAGAACAGAGCGGGTGCGGGGGTGTATAGGCGACGCGACGGGATAGGTAAAACCTTCCCATTGGGCAAATACACTACCGCACTCCAGGCCGAGCTTGTTGGAATTACATACGGTGTTCTGGGGGCTGACCAAAATCGGACCCAGGAGAAGGTATGTATCTGCTCGGATAGCAGGGCGGCGTTGGCAGCCCTGGATTCAGCAAGGACAAAGTCGAAGCTGGTCTATAATTGCTATGAAGCATTGAACCACTTGGCAGGGAAAGGACCGGTGAAAATCTTATGGATACCTGGGCATAATGACATTAAGGGAAATCTAATTGCAGATGACCTTGCCAGACTAGGGATCAAGGAAAAATCTACGGACCAGAACCTGCAGTGGGAATAAGTCAGAATCTGATCAGAGACCGCATCAATGGCTGGGCAAGAGACCAGCACAATAAAGGATGGAGAGGAGTAACGGATTGTTGAATAACCAAACTCTTCATCGAATACTCAGAGATTGAGAAATGAGCCCAAGAATTCATTAAATTGAACAGGCACAAAGCCAGAACCCTGGTGGGAATCATAACGGGCCACCATAGTAGCCTGAATGCATATATGCACAAGCTGAGGCTGACTGATAGCCCGGCCTGCAGATACTGTAAAGAAGACGAGGAAACCTCGATTCATCTTCTTTACACCTGCCCCGCACTGGAGGAGAATAGGTATCTTATATTAGGGACCCCTGTTATCCTAGAGGAGGCAAGGCTTAAGGCGAAGGACGTGCCTAAATTGCTCCTTTTATGGGATAGCCTTTTTGGATAATGACCCGAATAAGAAGGGATCGCCAAGGGACTACCCATGCGATCAGTGGCTGATGAGGTCCAAACCTATATAATATAATAATAATATAATAATAATATATATTTTTCTTTATTAGCTTTCTCGTTTTCGGTGTAGAACTGAAATGGTTAATGTGCTATATTTCAAAGATAAAAATCGATGTGGAATAATCTAAAATAAAAATAAAAAGTAAAAATTCCCAAAACTATGCCGTAATCGATAAAAGAGGCTACTCGTAACTTTGTTTGAAATATAGCTAAAAATTGCCATTTTTGCATTTTCAGGGAAGGATATCTCGAAATCTTGACATCCCCGAACAATTTAGACAACGTTTTCATTTTTACAATATCAAAATAGAAGCCACCCAGCCCGGTCTTTGTTCTGTGCTATTTTGGTGATTTTAATTCGTGATAACTAAATCAGTACTTGAATACCAATAGATTAGTAGTTATCAATTAATGATAATTAGCTAAAATACAAAATTTTGTCTGTAAGAAAGATATTTTGATGAAAGATCGTTGCCATATGAAAATTAGCGAATTTTTCACAGGTAACAGTTTCTGTAATAGAATTATACTTGCGGGATATTTGCAATACTTTCATATCCACAGTGGCTATATTATTTGTTAGACTCTTAACTTTGCTTGAATTTACGAATGAAAGAGAGCTACTCAAATAAATATTTTCATGGCACGGGCAGGAAGAATGGAGACACTTAAAATTCAACGAAATCTGGGACGCATTAAAATGTTAAACTAAGTAGTTTATTGTTGATTTATACATTCAATGGCACCCTTTTTTATATTAATTACGCCCCTTATGTACATAATTTATGTTGAATTGCGCCATTTCAAGCCCGTCGTACGGCACGCTCTCTTTGTTTATTTATGAGGTACTGTTTCGGCCGATTAGACTTTCAAAATTAAGCCCATTTATTGGGTACAGACCTAGTGCTAGAAGACGTTATTTAATTATGCGAGTTACACGACGCTGATCGTTTCATATTCGTTGCTTTTTTTAGTTTAACGTTCCTTGTTTAATATTTTACTACAGGTTAATTGTTATAAAAATGTAGCTACACTGCTATATCGAAAATCTGCCATGGTAAAACTTTTACTTTTAGTGGCGTGAAAATGGTATAAAATTTAACATCAGTGTAATTTGTAAAATTTAAAGGCCAATGGACGATATGCATAGTTAATCGGCCCCAAAGGGATGTGGATCATCTTTTGAGAGTATGTACGTTGATCCTTCGAGTTTCAGACCTCTATCGATTTTGGTTCTTGAAGAAATGGGAAAAACGAAAAATCTGAAAATAATTTTTTTCTCAAAAATGGCTTAACCAACTTGAATGGAATTTGGAAATATTATAGAGGTATATAAAGGCAATACTCGTAAAGAATAACAGCTCATAATCTTCATAATAATTATTAGAAACAGCAATTTTTTACGAAATTATCTTTCTCTTTACAATAACGTTCTAGAACAATTTTGAAATCAACTTTTCTTATGTTCCTTTCGATGTAGGATAACCTTTCAAATCTTTAAATTGATCAAAAAGGTATGTCATATTAAAGAAAAATAAATAAATACCGATTTTTTGATATAAAAATTAAATATTGAAACATTAAATATTGAAAACAATAATGTGAAAACATTTTTTTGAAAATATTGAATTAATTAATTAAAATCAACAATTAATAATTATTAGATTAGCTATCTAGCTACTTGCTACCAACTAGTAAATAATGTACAGCCGCAGGTCTGGTAATTGTTCATTGTAGGCACAACAGTGTTACCAACATTAAATAACAGTGCAATTTATAGTTGCCGAACGAACTGATAATCGAGAGAGAATCCTTATATTCTCTGAATTGTAGTTTTATTATACAAAAAATAAAAAGATGATTCTGATTGAATCAATATATGGATAAATAATATTTATATTGATGTTTTAAAACGCAAAAGGATATTTTAAGTAAAATTATTAGTATCTAAATATACTTTATAATTAATTTTTGAATAATTTAATACTTTAATAAAAAAAATTGTGTCCGCATTATTGTTTTCCATATTTAAGTTATTTACATTTATAGATCAATCAAATAAGCTTCGTTTCTGTTGTTTCAAAGGTATAAACATTGAAATAAAACAATTTTTATATAAAAAATGGTTTTTATTTTATTTTTCAATATGGCGTACCTTTTAAATCAATTTAAATATTTGAGAGGTTATTTCTACATAGAATAAGACAAAAGTTCAAAATTGTTCTAGAACGTTATCATAATGAAAAAAAAAATTCGGAGAAAATCGCCTGTTAGTCATAATTATTATGAAGATAATGAGCTGTTATTTTCTCCAAGTGTAGCCTTTCTATACCACTATAACGTATCCTAATTTTATTCAAATTGGTCAAGCCATTTTTGAGAAAAAATATATTTTATGATTTTTAGCTTTTCCGATTTATTCATAAACTGAAATAGATAGAGGTCTGAAACTTAGGATCAGGATCAACGTACGTCATTAGTACCAACATACTATCAAAAAATGTTCCAGATATCTCTCTGCTCGTAATATAAATACACCACAATATGGTACACGTTACTTCACGTGGGGTACATTATAATTCATCCCTACGTGGTAATTATTCTAAAGTACGTATCCATGTAGTGTTCACTTTAACATTGTTGAAACGTGAGGCAATATGGCTCCTCGTGAATTTTGATTACTGATTAGTGATTACCAATTTATGCCCAATTGTTCTTATGTGCCTTAATAAAGAAAACTATTTAGGTATGCCAAGTTTATTTTTTTTGCCAAGATAACAATAATGTGTTGATTTGTTGAATGCGTTGATGTAAGTCATTGGATGACTTCATTGAATAAATATTATTCGTATATACCTATGTACATATTTGTATTTCGCGAGGAAGAAGTATACAAAGCAATATAAGTACATGTTTTGTATCTGTCATTTATTGCCTCTGTAAATTTTACCAGAAGAATTTAAGTATATTACCAAATATTTATTTTCAGCGAGAATTAAATCCCAATAAAACAATTATTAATAATTGTTAAAACCTGAAGCCATGCATCTATTCCTGATTTCTTTATAATCGATTTATGCTCAAATGGTTTATGTTTCCTAAGAAGCAAACTTAGTCATTGTGATGGCCAAGTTTATTGAAACTAATAGATATTAGATGCCTAAGAACTTGTTAAATCTCATTTAACTCACAAAATCTTCATTTCCTCATTGACAGTCTTCGGCCGCCAATATAAAAAGTTCCACCCTTGAGAACTATCCAACCTATTTAGCGATTCCTTTGAAAAATGCCGTTAAAGGTGCCCCGCCTGATCACTCCTAATTACGCTGGCGCGTACCACTAATCGATATATCATTTATCACCTTTGACGCTAATACTTCTCTGGCGGTTCTTTTGACGCATGCATACAAAGGATCAAAAAGTTACCACGCTCATCAGAATTTTTCCATTCCGAACCGTCGTTATACCTACTACGGTTCGGGAAGGGATAATTTTGATGAGCGTGGAAACTTTTTGGAATTTCAATTATTTTCTTTTGATATTATAGGCAACTATATTTCACCCGAAACCTTTTATCCGTATTTCCTCAACTATAAGAAATCTGAAATTGGCTTTCCTAGCACCAAGCCACAGAATTGGCCTATGGTATGATACAAAATGTAACTTTTCAAAATTTCAAATCGACATATCTGACATATTTGTTCCTTTCATTGTGATTTATGGTACATTTGATTTATCATAATATTAAAGAATGATTAAAATTTTGTTTCTATGCAGACATACACAGAGGATACTGAAATATGACACTTGAGAAACTTTCGTCAGCCAAGTTGGCATCATCAAATGTTTAAATGATCATCTAATGATGCCAACTTGGTTAGTAAAATACGCGTTGAATAACTTTAATTCTATCAATATTCTTCCCACCTTTTTCAAGGTTACCTAACTTGTAATATTTTATATTTTTTGTATTATTCCTAATTATTGTTTAGAGATAAATATAAATTGTATTACATATTTGATAAATACAAAACAATGCGCTTATATATAGGTAACTTATCATCGTCTATTATCCAGTTCTAGACTTTTCCTTGCATAGAACTCTATACCTTCCTATGTTATTCTGGGGAAATTTAGTTGAATATTGTATCTAATATATTATATGTTTTGTGCTTTTGCATTGTTTACCTTCTGCAAAATTGGTTAGGTTAAAATTAGAAGTTTTGTCTATGTTTTACTTGCCTAACACGTAATAAACAATGAACCAATGATTTTACATCCTATCCGAAGTATGGTATGTCTTATACAGAAACCTCGCATTATGTCGCCTATGTAATTATGTAATCTTTAAACACGAATATTAGCAAAAAAATATTTGATCAGTATAGTAATATTTTCATAATTCCATTTTTACTAGATATCGACATAATATTTACATGAATTAATAATAATAGGACTGTCCATACAATTACGTGCATATATCGATAATTGGGGGTTATGTAGTTTTCTTAAAATCACATTGTCATCAAAACAGATGAAACATTATTTGGAAGGGAAATTTGCAATAACTACTAATATTCCAGAGGCTATAGGTACTACGAAAGTGGGATTCGAAACGGTCGCCATTGTATACTTCCCATTTTTTAAAATATCATTTTATCTCTACCACATCCTTTAGACACAAGCAATTCCAGGAATGTTAACGAATCCTGAGTATGAGAAATAATAAATTACGGTTGCGGAAAAGACAGGTTATAAATAACACTTACATATCTTCATGAAGTCATTACATTACATTGCGAATAATTGCGAATGTGAATTTATGGATAATGAGGATAACCCCAATATTATTACTGAAGCCTTTGATCTGTCTACTCATCATTAAAGTGTCATTTATTCATAGACAGAGAGCTACTGTAGATACGGTTCTTGTTATGGAGTTTATTTCCATTTTAAATCAGCCTTTGATTTTCACGAATTGGGCATATTGCTTCTCTAGGAAGGTACTATACTGTACGAGGCCCAAGGAATTGGACTTATCGAGACACAGAAGAGTCATTTTATATGATGTTCATCTAGCTAGGAGTTCATACAATTCGGAATACGAAATTCGAATAAAAATTTCATATAGTAATTTACTGTGTACTTTACTTGGTATTAGAATAATACGAAGTGAATTATAGTAATTATAGTACCCCCATATCTGAGTATACATACTGTATATGTATTACATGTTATTTTTAAACACTCCACTATACGCGGAAAAGTAATGTAATCGTGTAAAAAATGTATTTTTCTAAGGTTTATTTTTCTTTTTCGGCCTAAAAACCAAAAAAAATAAACAGTTTTAAAACCTAAAAACGGACTTTCCCGCACGTAGAACATCTCTATCTCGAAATTGAGTCCCCGAGAAAAAATAAACTAACACATAAATGCAGAATATGTGTTTTATGCGACAGTTTTACTTTTTTCAAATAGCCCACCATCGTGTTTTCTCATGACCCATGGACAGGATGGGGTGTGTCCTATCCACCTCAAAAGCAATAGATGTCGTCTGGTAGACGTTTCTAATCAGAATCAGTCGAAACCCGATCGATCCAACATGACTTAGTTGAGTTATCGTGTTAATTACAAAAATATCTCAAATAGTCCACCGTCGTGCTTTCTCATGACCCATGGATAGGGTGGGGTGTGTCCTATCCACCTCAAAGTCAATAGGTGTCGTCTGGGAGACGTTCTCGATCAGAATCAGTCAAAACGCGATCGATCTGACACCATTTAGTCGAGTTATCGTATTAACAAAACAGATTTCTCAAATAGTCTACCATCGTGTTTTCTCATGCCCCATGGACAGGGTGGGGTGTGTCCTATCCACTTCAAAAGCAATAGATGTCGTCTGGTAGACGTCCCTAATCAGAATCAGTCAAAACCCGATCGCTCAGACACGATTTAATTGAGTGATCGTGCTAACAAGAAAATTCTCAAGTAGTGCACCATTGTACTTTATCATGACCCATGTACATGGTAGAATGTATTCTATCCACCTCAAAATCAATAAGTATCATCTGGGAGCGTTCTCAACCAGCGTCAGTCAATACCCGATCGATCCGACACGATTTAGTTGAGTTATCGTGGCTAACAAGAATAAATGCCGACGGCAACGACGGCAATGACGAAAACGACACACACAGCAACAAATTGTTTAAAATAATTTTTTTTGGTTTTTAGGCCGAAAAGCGAAAAATAAAAAAAAAAAATTTAGTTTTTTCACTTTTTCTTTACACGATTACATTTTCCGCGTATAGTGGAGTGCGGAAAAGTAAAATGGTTTTTAAACCATTTTGTGTGTGTGTGTGTGTGTGTGTGTGTGTGTCGTTGTCGTCAGAATTTATTTTTGTTAGCACGATAACTCAAGTAAGTCGTGTTGGATCGATTGGGTTTTGACTGATTCTGATCGGGAACGTCTCCCAGACGACACTTATTGATTTTAAGATGGATAAAACACACTGTACCATGTTCATGGGTCATGAGAAAGCACAGTGGTGGACTATTTGAGAAATGTTTTTGTTAGCACGATCACTGAATTAAATCGTGTCGGATCGATAGGCTCTCGACTGATTCTGATTAGATTAGGAACGTCTACCAGACGACATCTATTGATTTTGAGGTGGATAGGACACACCCCATCCTGTCCATGGGTAATGAGAAAGCACGATGGTGGACTATTTGAAAAAAGTAAAACTGTCGCATAAAACACATATTCTGCATTTATGTGTTGGTTTATGTTTTCTCGGCCACTCAATTTCGAAATAGAAATGTTCTACGTGCGGAAAAGTCCGTTTTAATGTTGCAAAGCAGTTTATTTTGAATATCTAATGCATATTATATTGTCACCAAATCTATAAACCTATTTACGAACATCTTACTTAGTCTAATACATTATTTTTAAACATAGTTATGCTCCATGTACTTCTATTTACTTAAACTTCTTCAGTATTTAATATGTCCTTTCAAGATTTTTGTGTGTATTCCATTCCATGTGTATTCTACTTATCACATGTGGTACTTGTAGCAACCAGAATTACAACATCGACACAAAAGTGCTTTCGTCTCTCGATCTAAGTTTCAGAGTGGTATTGGAAGTTCTCCAATTTATGGAAATTCTAACTCTGGATTAAAATGTTGGATAAAATTGAAGAAGCTGCAAGTATATCAAATGTAAATTCTTTATGTATTTATAATATTTTAATGAGAAAGGCACCGAAAAAAAAACGCAGAAAATATATCTGTGATATACTTGTTAGAAAAGATTAACAGGAAATGAAGACTGGACTAAGTTAGCAAACAATTTAAACCACACCCGAGTCACACGGATTAGAACAAATTATGCTAATCTTCTGTTGTCTAGTAAATCGTCGCTTCAGAGCAGAAGTAGCCTAACTACAAAATTTGTAATGTTGCTAACTGCAAAAAACTGGGATACTTCTACTCTAAACTAATTTTTTTTTTGAGATGGGATACCTTTTATTCGACTGCAGCTCCCTTAGTATTATAGATGGAAATAGGCTACTTCCACAGTATTGTAGTTGAATCCATAGTACTAAAAACTATCCTAAGTGATTAAAAACAAAATGGCAATTTTACAGTTAGGCTACTTCTGCTCTGAAGCGATGAAATATATTATTCTTTGAAATACACTCCAGTAATTAACTCACAACTTTGATAAAAAAAAAATTAATGAAACACTACGGTACACGACAACAATATTCTGTTCTATAACTGACGGTATGAATGTAATTCCAGACATTTTAATATCCTGACTACTAATTATTGTAAGCCGTATCTAAGTCAAAGCCAGGAGCAGTCGTACTCTTGTTGCTATTGCAAGTCTCGGTTCGAATCCCAGTTAGAACTCAAAACCCAACCACACAATAACATACTGAATCCAATCAGTTACCCTAACCAAATGAATAAAATAGGTGATTATATAATAACCGTGGAGTATGGTATTGCAAAGAGAATCGAACCAATTCTACTTGCACGAAGGCATAATCCCAATGTTATTCCTGTTAGAGCATGCTTAGATATTTAGCTCGTTTAAAATTTTCCGAATGCTGAAGAAAGTATGCTTATTTGCATAAGATGATAATACTTTATTCACGTTTCAAGAAGTTAATGGTAAGTTTCTTTGTCTATCCCACACGTATTTTCAGATCAATATGGCCATCATTCGGGTTATATATTTGTGAAGAATTTAAGAAAACTCATGATTTACTCACAGAACTCTACATAATGATGTTATATTTTAATAATATAGAAATATTAAAAAATTGCCATTTGTCATGTTATGTCAATTACGTCCTATAACATAACAGGGAATGCCAACTGATTGTCTACAGAGAAACCCATTATTCCAAGGCAAACTAGCCTTGGCAGTTGGAAGTTGGATTGATTGGACGATCCCAAACTTAGTGCAGATTTTTTTTTCAGAAAGACACATAGATAAATCTCATATTGAGCAAATTAAAATGCAAAAAAAAACATTCCTAGAATGTTTTAGTTTTACATTCCTAGAATGGTTCTTCTGGTTTCGATGTAACAAGCGACCGCCTTTTCAAAAACTTGAGATTACGAACCTTCTGTCATAGTCTGGGTATCATTGCTATCCATTCCATCTCCACAGAGTGAGTATACTTCTTCTTAAGAGGGAGAGGGAAAGGGTTATTTATATTCATCACGCTTGACGCTCCTATTAAGCCTTGCTCACCCCATGTATTTTGAAAGCTGTTTACCTATTTGTATTCTGCTGAATCAGTGTGATTATCTGTTTCAATAAAATTTCATGTATCATTTCAAAAGCTAATAATTTTATTACATATTTTCGGACCTATGTGGTAATATGAAATAAGTTCCTCCTTCACAATTCTTGGTTTGAATTTAGGTAACAACGGTTTATGAACAATGATATTGCATAATGTATCTCCCAGTTAAGTTAAATCAGACCACAACTCTGTTTTGATGCTCTACAACTTTTAAATAATTCATTGAGTAGCAATAAGAATTGGTGATATTTCTGCGCCAGATGAGAAGTTCAAATTTAAGATTCCTTCAAGAGAAAGTAATATTTTAAAGAGTACAAATTGGGGATGAAATAACAAATCGTTCTACCGCAATGATCATCCCACTTACTAAGGGACTGTTTCGTGTGTGTGTGTGTGTGTATGTGTGTGTGTGTGTGTGTGTGTGTGTGTGTGTGTCTGTGTGTTTTTTTGTTGGGGGGGGAAATGTTTTATGCACCGTAGGCATTGTATACCCGTGTGTTGGACTCTGCATATTTGCCCTACCGACTACCCTAACCTCATCGTCATTGGTCTGTGTGATGCCCCCGCGGAACCGCCGTTGAGCATTACTTCGCGAGGGCGGCCTGAGCCCTTCGGTTCTCCCACAACTGTAGGAAGTCTGTTTACTTCATACGCTTTGAGCTAGTGCTCATTATTGTTACATTGTCTCTCTCGCTTTTCTTCTCATCTGTTCCTCTTCTCTCAGCTCAATAATGACTGTTTTGGCGAAGCTGCTTATCGAGGCCCAGTTTTTCTTCGTCTCCAACATCAGATCTACCAACGTCTCGGGTTCAGGTTTTATTCCGATTAGCTCCTCCAGCTCCTGTCGCTCATCTTCGAAGCGAGGATACCAAAAGAATATGTGCTCCACATCCTCCAGCACGCTACATCCCGCCGAGCAGTCAGGTGCATCCTCGTGTTTGAACCTATGAAGATATGCCCTGTGTGTGTGTGTGTGTGTGTGTGTGTGTGTGTGTGTGTGTGTGTGTGTATGTGTGTGTGTGTGTGTGTGTGTGTGTGTGTGTGTGTGTTACGTGTGTGTGTCACGTGTGTGTGTCACAATTCTTTAGGGCGATGTACGAAATGCTTCTTGTTCGAATGTCGGCATTTTGACAAAATCAATATAGTAAATCGACTCTTACGAACAACATCGTAACTTTTGTTCTTTGGTCCGAAGTCTCTACAGGCATGCTTCGGAGGTGCCTCTATCCGTTTACGGGCGCGTTGATTGTTGAGCCACAAGGCTATTCGCTTTCGGGCAAGTTCGGCGATACACATTTATGTGCCCCGGCTTGTCTGATGTCGAATATGACGATATGAGCGGGAGGGGGGGGGGGGCGCAATATTATTGCGATTTGCTTTATCTGCGAAAAACTTTATTTGAAACTTGTAGTGACAATGGACGCTTACAAGCAATGTCGTGATGTTGGTGAAATTGGCGGTGGCGCATCCTCCTCGTATTTATATTATGTGTCAGTTTCTTTTGTGCGCGCATATTAGAATGAGATGACTAATGATGAGTAATTTGTTAATATAAATAATTACTCTATACAATTGTGTTATCCAGCGACAAAACAGGCATATTGACGATGGCAACGAGCTGTATAATTTTCCACATTGATATTAGGTCTCAGTTCTATAATCAACTAGACTTGATGATTATTGCAGGAAGGTTAAATATGATAAAAATGAATGGTTGAATGAGAACATTCAAACTAAATTCAGGTTTATTAAAAGTAAGTTTTGCATTCAGGAAACAAAACAGGAAACATGCGATACGCTTGTACGTAGACCGGAAAGGGATTTATCGTAATCGCCCTCCCACAGTAAATGATTTTAGTTAACAGTGCATAACACATTTTCCCTAATGCCATTGAAGTTGATTCGTATTATTTAGAAATCATTGTTTAATTTGTTCGGTCGATTTAATCGAGTTTTCGTAGAAGAAAGTATGATTTTAAAAGCAAAAACTTTCGGTTCTTATGCACTAGAGATATTTCGCGATACAGTTGTTTGCACACAAGAAATAAAGCATAAGGAATAATTATATTAATATCTGATATAAAATTTCTAATTACATTAAAATATTTAATAAATGTTGAAATTTATACTATAATTTTATTGCACATTGCATCTACAAAATTACAAACAAGTTGGCTACATCCAAAATATTTTTGGGAATGAAAATGCAAAGGGGCGTTAGACACTGATATGGTTAAGTGTAAAAATAATGTTTTAATTAATAAATAGTCATATAATCATCAGACGGAATTGCGGCGTTATTCTAAAAATTATTTTTAAATGGTAACAGCGTGGGAATAACACCTCATGTAGATACTGTTTGAAATATCTGTATTCAAATAGCTGCTTCAAATATCTGTTAAAAATGTTGTTTTTATTTTTACACGTATTTTGATTTTTGAAAAAAATCGATTAAATTTAATATTGGTATACCATTAAACTTTTAGGCAGTGCCTCTCTGTAAAGGACAAATTTTTTCTGATAGAAGTCACAAAAAAAGTTACTTGGGCGTTTTTATTTAACCCGAATTCATTCTGGGTTAGAAATGTTTTGTAGCGTATTTTTGATTAGTTCTAATAACATGGTACTTACTTTAGAAGAATAAGTTAATGCGATTCTAATTATTAGCGACACTGAAAGAAATCTACATGCAGTTGAAGGAATTTTCAGTGAGGGATATCTTGATCGCCTCGTCTCCAGAACATTCTTCTGACAGATGCTGTTTTGAAATTTCAGGGAATAGATAGTACTCAGTATAAAGCTCATATAATGTAATAGTACTAAAAGCATTCGATAGATAATTCGATAGTTTAAAACTTCAGAATAATCCAATAATATAATTTGATTATGAAAGTAAAGTAATTTAATAAAAGAAGCCTAGTGCTTATTACTTCTATTTTCCAAAGTGTATATTTCCGATCTAATCTAAAATTATCGTCAATGATGTTTTATATTACAGAACTTTAATACACAAAATATGTTATGATTTTTGGCATTCACATTAAATGATCAATTTGAAGGTAGTTTTTACGGTTATGAGAAAACAATTAAAAAGGTACTGATCATTGCCTTATATAGAAATTATATTGTATGTTAGTCATGGAAGGGAAATGTTCCATTGAAGATATAAGAGAGACTTTAATGACAAAAATATCTTAGTAAATTGTCAAATTAACTTAATTAAGCTAGTTAATTTAAATATCTTATTAAATTTACCGACCAAATTATGTTTGATGAATCGTTAACTATCCCAACATCTATTGAATGAACCCACACAGCCTCTTCTGTTGTAATGAATGAAAACAATAATATTAAACTATTAAACATAACAATGAATATATCAAAACATTGCATTGCATGAAATTAAACCATTGATATTCATCGGTGAACATTTATTTTATAATAAGTAAAATTTGTTCTAAATGTCCTGCTTCTTATTAGAGTACATTAGGGAGAAAATATTTGTACTACTTAAGGAAAAAAGTACATCATTTTCAAGACAAGAGATAAAAAGTTAGGAAACTTAAAATTTTGAAAACCTCGGACAGAAAACTTTGTACTAAATTTATTATATTCCATGGCATTGCTAGTATTAAATCAAGAATAATGTTGTTTACAAGACTGAGTGGAAGAAAATATGTGCAATATTTTAATACGCTAATAAGATTATGCACATTTTGTTCTATTTTCTCTGTATAAATAAATATATGCAGCATAAATTTTACAACGTGTATTCAATAAAACAATGTGACAGTTTATAGATGATCGAGATTTAATGCTATGCATTAGATACAAGTTGCCAGTTGCATAACACTAAAATAATAATAATATATGTGAAATAATTTTTTTTATGTTTCAGTTATGGGAGGTTTCCTCATTTATGTTTGAAATTTTATTATATTCTACCATAGACTTTATTCCATAAGCCACTTCTTTAATAACATCTAATAAATAAAAGTTGCTCAACTTTTTTCGCAGTAATTTTGTGTGATATAAATAAAATCATTTATAATACAACAATTTGTTGGTTTACTTTTCCGGACTCCACTATACGCGGAAAAGTAATGTAATCGTTTAAAGAAATTTTTTAGGGTTTATTTTTCGTTCTTCGGCCTAAAAACAAAAAAAATTATTTTTAAACCATTTTGTTAGTACGATAACTCAAATAATGTTGGATCAATCGCGCTTTGACTGATTCTGATCGAGGACGTCTCTCAGACGACACCTATTGATTTTGAGTTGAGCAGGACACACTCCACCCTGTCCATGGGTCATGAGAAAACACGATGATGAACTATTTGAGAAATTATTTTTGTTAGTACCATAACTCAACTAAATCGTGTTGGATTGATCGGGTTTTGACTGGTTCTGATCGGGGACCTCTTCCAGATGACACGTATTGATTTTGAGGTGGATAGGACACACCCCACCCTGTCCATGGTTTATGAGAAAGCACGATGGTGGACTATTTGAAGAATTTATTTTGTTGACACGATAACTTAACTAAATCATGTCGGATCGATCGGCTCTTAACTGATTCTGATCGGGAACGTTTACCAGATGACACCTATTGATTTTGAGGTGAATAGAATACACTTTACCATGTTCATGGGTCATGAGAACGCAAAATGGTGGACTATTTGAGAAATTATTTTTGTTAGCACGATAACTCAATTAAATCGTGTCCGATCGATCGGGTTTCGACTGATTCTGATTAGAGACGTCTACCAGACGACATCTATTGATTTTGAGGTGAATGGGACCCCACCCTGTCCATGGGTCATGAGGAAGCACTATGGTGGACTATTTAAGAAAAATTGAAGAAAGTAAAACTGCCGCATAAAACACATATTCTGCATTTATATTTCGAGATAGAGTTGTTCTACGTGCGGAAAAGTACGTTTTAAGGTTTTAAAACTGTTTATTTTAAATGCTAATGATAATTATTTGTCTTATGTACCAAAATTTCTAAATGGTTTCTTAAAATTTCTCCAGCAATGAATATGGTTGAAATGTTGAAACTCGTATAAGAAGAATATTGAACATACACTAGAACTCATTTCTAATATACTTGCTGCATAATTTCTTTTCTCTTAAACATAACAATTATTAACGTATAGAGTGATGCGATATTACCTTAACGTAATAAATTAGGTGAACTTACTTAATTATTAAAAAAAGATGGCCTGGCATTTTATTTGAGCCTATTTATAAAAAATTGCGTGATTAACTAGCTTCTTTCTATAAACCATGCCATGCCCAATGTTTAATATTGGGTGCCGGGAATGCGATTCCATGATGGTATTTCCCCGCTATCTATCCAATATGATGACATGATCAAGCATGTATGTATATATATATATATATATATATATATATATATATATATATATATATATATATATATATATATATATATGCAAATGATAAAGTAAATGTTTTCAATGGCTGTCCTTGTTGACTTCTTGTCTGAGAAACCATGCTAATCATTTGAAATAATTATAAAAGAGCAGCAGCATTGAGGAGTAAGTGAAATTGCCACCAAAATGGGAAATAGTCTAGAATAGGAACAAGTCTCAAAACTGCGATATCGAACCGCCCTCGAGGTGCGCAGTAAATATCCTGGTCTTCACGAAGTCGGATTGAGACCTTTGAATAATGAATATCGAGTATTAGGAATGTACACAGAGTTCGATCTGGCCGCGCGTAAAGTGCATCCCTTTCCCTCCGAATGCTGCCTTATTCTTTTATGCATACATACTTTTTCCTATTCTTGATAAGCTGTATACGATGGGTAGTAATTTTACATGCAGTAAAGAACACTCAAATGGGCCTCAAATTGAAATATACAAGAACCTTGAAACTTTAATAAAAACAATTTTAATATGCTGATATATACTACGCAAACGTATTAAATAAACATAAAAATTAAATTAAAGGTAAAGCTGTTGGCGTTGTAATATCCATTCCTGAATGCTACAGGTGTTATAGACCATCTATGAGAATTTTTACAATTGAAAATAAGAACATATTTTTATATATGGGCACATCCATTACTTTTCGACGAAACTTTGCGCACTTGGATCAGCTATTTGGCTCATTATTTTTATATGAAAGTAGGTGTTGTTAATATATGGGGTTTTCCAAAGTCTCAGCCTAATCAAGGCAAATTTGGCCTCAGGAGAATTTTTTTAATTTTACATCTAGGAATTCTCTAAAATGTATTTCTCTGTGTCTATTTAACCGATTGATCTGAACCTGATCACATTTTTTTTTTCGCTGAACTCTCTATTTATTGAAAACAATTATATTAGAGCTTAGATCGTATACACGCTTTTGGGAGAAGATTTTAACTGATCCGTTAATTTCATAAAATGTTACCCTTTTTTAAAATGCCGCTATTTGTACAAATTTTAAAATTAAAAATTATGTATGGGCTCATATTGTTTGGCTCGATTCATAGTTTCAAAATTAGTAAAAATTTTAAGTGTCTAATGATTATACTTTGTAATAAGACCTGTCAAATATAATCGATTTTCAAAAAAATAGCTATTTTCAATTAGCTTCAAGTTTTTTCTTTGAATTTCGAATTATTTGAAACTTTCACAAAAATTGATTCATCATATTATTAAATAGCCCTGAAAATTTGAACTTCCGAGTCGGGCCATGATACGAGTTACAAATTTTCAAATAACTTGAAAATCGTATTGTAACAACCGAGCAATTCATTCATTTTTAGACTCATTCATAATACTTTAGAAAGTAAGTAAGTACAATTATTAATGATAATACTTTATTTCGCATTATATTATTATTATAAAATATAACAAGATTTTATTTTAGTGGTTTTTTTAGTGTATTTGAGAAAATTTTGTTTATAAATTCAGTTGAACTATTTATATTATTTTTTTCAAAATAAGTTACTCTCATTTGTAAAGTATTATAATTAATTTATATAAGTAAATGGTGAATCCGAGTGTCTTTAATCGTTTTCATAGCTTCGGATAGCTTTTTCAAGTTTTTTTGATATGTCTATGAACATATTTATTGTCTATCCATATTGTTATAAAAAAATCAATACATCTTCTCTTTGGTTAAATCATATTAACAAACAAGGTTTTATTAAAAAACTGCACGTTATTTCTATTTACCTTGTGCTTTTATACTTTAGAAATGAGACTAACTTCTTTTGAAAAGGAATATAAAATAGTTCAACTGAATTTATAAACATAAGTTTCTGAAATACACTAAACAACCAATAAAATAAAATCTTGTTATATTTTCTGATAATACTATAATGTAAAATAAAGTATTATCATTAACTGTACTTACTTACCTTCTAAAGTATTATGAATGAGTCTAAAGATGAATGAATTGCTGGGTTATTACAATACGATTTTCAGGTTATTTGAAAATCTGTAACTCATATCTTGGCTCGATTCGAAAGTTCAAATATTCAAAGCTTTTTAAGAATATAATAAATCAATTTTTGCGAAAGTTTCAAATAATTCGAAATTCAAAGAAAAAAATTGAAGCTAATTGAAAATAGCTATTTGTTGAAAATCGATTCAATTTGACAAGTCATATTATGAAGTGTAATCATTAGATACTTAAACTTTTACTAATTTTGAAACTATGAATTAAGCCAACCAATATGAGCCCATACATAATTTTTAATTTTAAAATTTGTACAAATAGCAGCAATTTAAAAAAGTGTCAAATTTTATGAAATTAACGGTTAATTAATTAATCAGTTAAAATCTTCTCCCGAAAGCCTGCATAGGATCTAAGCTTTAATATACTTTTTTTCGATAAATAGAGAGTTCAGCGAAAGAAAATGCTATCAGGTTGAAATCAATCGGTTCTATTTAACTCAGAGAAATAAATTTTTGAAAATTGCTAGATTTAAAATTAAAAAAAATTCTCCTGAAGCCAAATTTGCGTTAATTGAACTGAGACTTTGAAAAACCCCATATACTAGGACCTACTTTCATATAAAAAAATGAGAGAAATCGCTGATCTAAGTGCGCAAAGTTTCGTCGAAAAGTAATAGATGTGCCCATATTTATATACTATTGGATGTACATTAGCTACATATAAACGTTACCCATCTCTCACCATCTGTTTTTATTGCAATCTACTGCACATTCCATTCAGTAATTCAGTAGCTTAATTGGGTTAGATACAATCTGGCCTCAGTAATATATTTTCTGATTTCAATTGAAAATAATTATGAACGTTTGCATATGTGTTTATTATATTCTTTTGTTTTTCGAAGGTGAACAACTACTTTCCATGTTGTATATGAATTAAATAAGATAATAACGTACTACGGCAGTTCCATACACACCTTATATGAAATGCTTGCACATAGAGTAAAAACGCATAAACGGCGATTGATATGCAGCGACTACCGACATTATTGGCGAGATGGTGAGAAATTAAATGAGCTACACTGGCGTATTTGCAGGAGGGCAATGAAACTAATAACTCTTATCGAGCGCATAATGGAATGCAAAACAGCGAAAAGTACATATTAAAAAATGTTTGGTAACGCTTCCGCAATTAAGATATAACACAAATTCAACGAGTTAACAAACGATTTTGTAGAAGAATATAAATAGCTAGAGACAACAAGTGATTTTGTGTGTACAGTGTATGGTTTACGTTTTTCGGTATTCTAAATGTATTACTACTCGTTGAGTATTTTGGTATATTACATATAAAAGATATATAGAGGGTGTTTTTTTAAGCATGATAGAACTTCCGATAGCGATGGCTGTGAAATCAGCTGTCAGTTTGCGCCTAATTAGTGACATTTGTAGTAAGTACAGTGTAGCAAATCATCATGAATAGGCCCACGCTTGAACAATGCTATCAAATTGTTCAAACTTTGAAAATCAGTCGTCGATTCGGGAAACATATAGACGATTTCGTAAATTTTACGGCACACATAATCGTCCATTTGAGCAAGCCATCCGTCGCACTGGGAATAGATTTCATACCACACACTCTCTAAAGGATGCAAGAACATCAACATTTCGAAGGAATGTGCGTACTGAAGAAAATATTGCCGCTGTAAACGAAAATGTGCAGGAAAATCTAAAATTATCGATTTATCATCGGTCGCAGCAATTGGGGCTTTGTCCGTCCACTATGTGGAAAATTTTGCACAAAGACTTTGGCTTATACCCATATAAGATTGAACTGGTGCAGGAATTATAGCCACAATACCATCGCTTGCGTCGCTCTTTCGCTGATTGGGCTTTAGAGCAGTTGCAAGCCGACGCATTGTTTTATTGTAAAGTTGTGTTCAGCGATGAGGCTCACTTTTGACTTAACGGGTTTTTTAATAAGCAGAACTGTCGGATATGGATCTGGAGTGATACCAATCCAGAAGAGATCCTATATGGATGACATTGATCCGCGTGAGATGTGGATGCAACAGGATGGGGCTACGTGCCATACGGCGAACGAAAATATCAATTTATTGCAAACAAGATTTGGTCATAAGTTGATTTCAAGAAATGGACCTATCAACTGGCCACCCAGGTCCTGCAATTTGACACCTTTTGATTATTTCCTATGGGACTACGTGAAGTCATTGGTTTATGTTAATTAACCAACAACATTGGACGCCTTGGAAGCTAACATTGTTCGTGTTATTCATGAGATACGGCCACCACTGCTCGACAGAGTGACCCAAAATTAGACTGACAGAAAGCGCTTCGTCATAAACAGCCGCGGTGGCCAAATGCATCAAATAATTTTTAAATATTAATGCCGTATCTTTCAAGTAAAAACGTATTGTTTATCAAAAGTTAATATTTGTGGTATTTATTCGAGTTTAAAGTTCTATCAAGCTTAAAAAACACCCATTATATCAAATATATAGAGTCTCTTCCCACTTCATTAACTCTGAAACTGAGAGCTAAAAGAATTAAAATTAGTATACATACTTGTCATGTGTATAAATGATGTTTTATTTAATAAATAGTGTTATAATAATCGAAGATGGAGCACGAAAAGCTCCCAAAATTGAGACTCAACTCCTTGTAGTTTAAATTAGATAATGTTGCACTCAGGAAGTACGACCCAAATCCATTATTACACTTTTTAAGACCCCTTGAGCTAGTGAACTCCTTGAACTGTAGATCGGAATCTCAGCTCTGTAATTATTTATACTGATGAGAGTGATGAGTCAGAAACGGAACAAGGAGTAGTTAGTGTATTCACAAGTCTGGGCAAAAAAAACATGGGGTCTATACCACTGGGAAAACATTTTCAATGCAGAACTATGTGATATCAAGGGCATCGAACTTTGTTGAACATTTCGATAACCCATCAATTTTGACACACACACACACACACATATATATATATATATATATATATATATATATATATATATATATATATATATATATATATATATATATATATATATATATATATATATATATATATATATATACAGGATCTATATATATGTATATACACATATACATAGATCCTCTAAGTGTTATGCAAGCCATAAAATATACGTTTACCTTTAACCCACTGGTTCAAAATATAACGAGGAGGCTAAAAAAATGGGTAAAATGTGTATTCTGTGTTGAATATCCAGACATATAGGAATAACTGGCAACGATGTAGTGGATCGGGATGTGAAAAATACAACAATTTACGAGCCAAATGATCATATAAATGTACATTTAAGTAACAAAAGGGTCTACCATAAACATCTATTAGAAACCAACTCACTGATACATGGTAAAATGAATCGAATAGAATAGGTTTCAAATTAAAAATCATTAACCCAACAATAGAACGATTACATTTTCCTTGAAGTATATCTAGGAGAGAGGAAGTATCGTAATAATTACACATATTAGACTAGGACATCCTAGGATCACGCACACATTCCTATCTACTACACTATAAGGAATAAAGCCACTAAGATGTCTGAAATTTGACATCTCAGATATTGGTTACTGAGTTAATTGTAAACCATATATTACTGCATTGTAAGGAATATAAAAACGAGCGCAATACAAATGAGTTATAAAAGATATTTAAGAAATGCGTAACATATACTCGTAATAGGACCATATTAAAAGTAACACAGTTTGTTAGCGATACCAACCTACTGTATAGAATATGAGCTGAATATTTCACAGAGAAATAGTAGCCAATGACCATAGATGTTGATGCTACTAAACAAAAATAATCAAAGATGGCGTTATTGCGCCATTTTAAAAATCAACTCTAAATGGCAGCAGTGTGCGAGTGAAACCTCATTTGGAAACAACGCCATCTCTGATAATTATATCACTCTTTATTTACAGTAACATATAACATTGGACCAATATATATATCATATAGACCCAACATATGGATGTTGCTCTAATATTCGATATTAATATTTAATATTGACACGTGTTCCAAAATGTTGTTCCAGAAATTGCAAATACATAGGTAAAAACATAAATATCAATATCATAAATTTTATAGAAACGGATATTCGTCAATCATTACCACAACTTAAAAACAAGATGACCTGTGGTGATTATCAGATTTCGATCTTTTTAAAAATTGCTCAGGTGCCTTAATAGAGCCACTTCTTATATTACTGAATCTGATAGGTACTCTTCATCCAGACTTCTCCCGAAATTTAAGAAGTAGCAAGGATCTACCCTATATTCAAAAGTGGTAATCCATCTGACACAAAATTATCGCCCAACCACTTTCTGTCCAATTTTGAAAAGGCTTTCGAAATGTCATTAAACAGTCACATTTTCTATCTTGGTATGCAACTGGTTTTATCCCCTAATCGACATAGAGTTAGTAGTAAAACGCTCCACAGTTACAAATCTATCAGAATTTACCCAGCTAATTGCAAATCACATAGATAATAAAGGTCAATAGATGTGGTGTATTATTTAAATACATATAATGGATTTAAATCCGAAACCTTCTTAGCGCCCTCTGGAGTACTTCAAGGCTCAAATGTTGGACCATTATCCTTTATCTTATTTATTAACGATTTGTCTCTATTGCATATGTCATCATCATGTTTCCAGCATCTTCTTTTTGCCGATAACTTAAAATTATTTTTAAGTATAACCTACTTAGACGACACTTGAGTTTGCAAAAATTCATCGACCTTGTTGTGTTGTGATGTTCAGAGAATTAAATATCAATAAACATAGATAAATTTACAGTTTGCTGGTATACCTTAAAGAAGCAACTACTAATATATTACTCTTCTCTTCTAAGTACTGTTTGATTTTTTGAAGAAAATATTAAGAATCTTGGTGTGTACTTTGTCACTCATCAAGAAGAAAATATGTGTCATTCCTTTGATGCAGATAAAACCCTTGGATGCATGATTGGAAACACGACATCAGTTGAACTAACATTATTATTATTATTGAAATTTTAAAGAAAGTACTCTATACTTGTCAGATAAATTCAGTATTTCATATTTCAAAGTTCAGTTGTTGGTTATTACTAACGCTTTTCCTGCAGAAAGTGATACGTCTTGTCTACCTCGTTTCCTGTATTATTATATTGCATGTATTAGATATACAGAGAATGCGTATGTACACTCGTTATTTAATAGTAATAGTATCACTTAAAGCAAATAATACTGTAATAACGAAATTACTTGCGTTTATACTAATCATATATAGAACTCGTTAAAAGTGAAACTGGAATTGCATTACGAGTAATTAAAAATAAGAAATGTATATATTGCATTTCTCGTTTCAGATGTGTGTCCGTAGCACAATGTATGAATGCCGAACAGTGCCGTAGATGTTGTGAAAGTACCAATAGCGAGAGACGATTCATAGCTCACCTACAGAGGAACTGGTTTTCTATTAGATGGAGTGATGCTATCGTTGCATATTTTTAATTCCTGATACACATATGGTAGATAAATAAAGTTACCTGTATTGAAATTCAAGTAACTTATATTTTTATTGTTATATCCAAAGACATTCGTGAATATACAAAAGGGAATTATTAAATAAATGTACCTAACGACGATAAAGGGGCCTAAAATATTATTATTTCGAAGTAATTCTCTTCCATATCCTCACGCACATATTTCAGTATATTTGTAACAATAACATTAGTTTGGGAACAATTCTAAGAAGGTAATAACATCAATTCTTGACTAACTTAAAAGAGTTAATATCTGAGATAAAACGTGATATTAATGAATCTTACAAAATGTACGAGTATTTAATACATTCTATACCCATGATCCTAATAAACAATGGTCAAATTATTGAAAACCATCAAACTATTGTCAATTGCTTTTCAACATCAATGTCTTTCAATGGTTTGTGCCACTTCTCTAATAATATATTATCTGATAATAACAATAACGCTATAACAATAACAAAGCTACAAGACGATGTGTCGAATGAAAATGGTTGACTAGATACTGTGCGTCTACTTTGACTAACTACTGCTTCATTGACCAATTGTTAATATAATATTAAAAACGGCAGAGTATCCCAACTCACGGACAGCATCTAAGGTGGACATACCGTCATGAGTTCACAAAAAAAAAGCATAATAAAGATGAAGTAACCAATCATGGAATTATCCTCGTAATTTGTAATTTCTCTAGGGTGTTAGCCTCATCCTCATCAACTTCATCTTTCTGTGAAAGCATTTGTCTAGAATGATGTATTCATAAAAGTATTTACTTTTATGACTACGAAAAAGGCTTTATGAAAGAGAGAAAGGGGGAGAGAGATGAATTGTGACTAATATTTTGCGTTAAACTCAATTTATTAGTGATAATTTCGACGAATTAATTTGATCCATATCGATAAGTTTGGTCATGTTATATTACCACATAAATTAGATGTGTTTAGCATTTCGCTTTTCCTCCTGTAGCTCTGAGACACGCTCGACAAATATCGGTTTGTGAAGTACCATGGTTATAGGTCTAATAAGTTTCTTCAGATATCTGGGGCAGGTGTATGCTAATTCCTATATGCCGCAATGGCAAACAGTGCCAGGGGACGTAAAGGGCCACTCGAGGCGCTGGCATCGAAATTGTCTCGCTCTCTCTTTTTAATCGCTATATCTGTCCTCATCTATCTGTACCCAATCCAATATTACGAATTCAAAAGCAGTATTCGTTACCACATTCTGCTTACATTGAACGTAGTTGAAAATAGAAAATAACACAATCCCAATGGCAGCGCCGCCACCAGAAAATACATTTTTTTTGCACACTTTCGCTAGTAGCATACTCCTGTGATCTGGGGTATCACAAGGTTCAGTACTTAGATTTCTTTACTTTCTCATGTTTATAAGTAATATTGTATCAAATTCAAACGTGCAAAATTTGATATACGTAGATGATCTTAAACTGATATGTGATGTAAATACTATTGCTAACTGTCATACATTACAAAATGCTATCAGGTATAAGTTACTAGTGAATCGATAATGATTTGTCACTAATGCTTCGAAATGTAATGTCATTACTTGCAGTAGGAAACAAAATCTATGAATTTTACTTTTAAATTAAGCAGAGAAACAATTTACAGACTATCTTAAAGGTATTGGAATAACTTTTTATCCTTCATGAAATTTCATGTGCTACATAGAAACCGTAACATCATCTACACACGAAAGTTTGGGGTTTATTATAAGAAATTCAAGACAATTTACAAATATATCCACTTTCTGATTGCTCTATATATGTTGTTTTCTAGTCAATAATAGAACATGCTTCAATAAGTTCGATTTATATAATCATGTAGATCTAAATAAAAAATATTATATAAATATAAAATAAACATACAAAATGTGCAGTGTGTTTATTTTTGTATTATATTTTTTTTATTGTCGACACAATTTATATAATATTCTCTTAAAAATGTATGTGTAAAAAGCTACCTCTACAATCAATTCTCTACTCATAAATATATATCGTTAATATTTGGGTATTTTTAAAAATTTTAGCGTCTAAAAAATATAAAGCATATTCTGAATAATTTTTTTGAGAAAAAATAGAAGTGGAAATATTTAAACGATACAGCAAAAAATAAGTATTTTTAAAAAACTAAATCGGCGTGTCCGATAACTTAGACTTATTTTCGAAATAATGAATTTATTCCAGACTTTTGATGCACATTGTATGAATTCCTTGAGCGATCTTAGATATGAATCATTTCATATGAATTTCGAGTAATTCCATATTTTATACGGTTTGGTAGAGATATTTTTACAGAGTATATAACTTTTATAAGGACTAATAGTTGTTAGAAATTTTCAGATATAATATGGATCATTTAACATGAACTTCGACTAATTACATATTCTATATGGTTTGGTAGAGAAACTTTACAGAGTATACAACTTTTACAGGGACCAATAGATTTTAAAAAAATTGGAGAAAAATATTACAATGCACTGTGACCTCTAATCCAGGTGTAAATTCATTATATTAACCACTTAAATAATTATCTTAACAAAATAAAACTACTGTATCAATATCAAGAAAATAGTCAGTGATATAAAGGCGTTTTTCGTATTTAAAGTGTAGTCTATTTAACATTTTTGTTTTCAAAAATTTTAGTCGCGAATTTCAAGAATTAAAACAATTAATTGCATAAAATTAAGTTAATAAATCTAAACAATTTTCAAATTATTTTATTTATTAAATCGTATATTTAAAGAAAAAGACCTTCGATTTGAAATACGTATAATAAAATATTATGCTTTACTCCTTATATAACATAGACATGTGAAAATCCAAATCTTGAACTTTACAACAGACCGAGTAATACGAAAAACATCGTGTGGGAGAAAAATATCATCCGGAGCAGAGATCACCAACTTGTTTCATGTAAACCATATTCGCGTCCTGGAAATTTTCATTAGCTACGATAATTCTATACCTAAAACTCATTGAAAGTTAAACTATGGATTTAAATAGAATCACACTATAGAACTAATCAAGATAATATAAGCCAACAAATTAGTAATCATATACTCTGCGTTCGAGAACATTTTGAATGCCGCAGACGCCTCATTTAGCTCGGAGTTGTAATAAGCCATTTCAGCAATAAAGAAATAGAACCTAACTTGACCCCTCAATGGCCACACTTAATCTAAAACAATTGGTAACAGCTGTACTCTCGTCAATCTAGTCAAATTAACCGCCATCAGTAGCGCAAGATGAGGGAACAGACAAACTCTTCAATTAGATGAATATTTATAATGAAGAAATAAGATACGTCAGAAGTGGAGATGAATTCAATTAAATTTACAGTATGTTAAGCTGATGGATAAGTTCATGGCGTTTTTATTAACGTTTTTGTTTCATAAACAAAATGCAAATTCTCAATACTATTATATACTGCATTGTTTCTGGTTGATTCTCAATACTGCAAAAATTTCGGTTTTATGCATGAATAAATGTTACGGATTGGATCAATTTTGAAAAGCAATGGTTTTATTGAAGGATATTTCTCAAAGATTGTCATGAATTTCATTGACAAGGTATGGAGAATAATGTGAATGAAGAATAACTTCATAATAACAGAGTTACAGAAGAATAACAGAGTTATTGAACAGATATACTATCGTAATCTTATCATATGGGAACAAATATTGTTATAAAGTCATTATATATCAGCTTATGTGTTTTGAGACATTGTAGTTTATATAGGTACCTGAAAGTTGTTACAGCTGAAGCAGTAAATCCTTAACATGTTGATGGCAGCTGATGTGAGGATTGCTGATTCATTAAGTTAACATCAAGGATTGTGTTATTGTGGAAAGAATATAGAATACATAACATCTATATCGTTGCTACGTAAATGTAAAGAATTTGCCACCAGATTTTAGGCAGTGGACATTACGTGTAGGGTAGTGTAAAATAGTAAGAGTGAAAAAGCATTCACTTGAAATACCTCCGAACAAACTTCCTTACATTAATTTTTGTCCAGTGGAGTAACAAGAGCGCTCCACAGTACAAGTTAGTCAATTCGTATAATGGAATTGGCAATACGAGTTCTTACTAATTGGTATAGATCGTTTAGCCAATACGCCCTATAAAATCCAACATTAATGGATATTTCTACGACTAATAATTTTTTTATTTACTTAGATGTTAATTGTTACATATATTTTAATATTGTGTAATACATATTTCGTTAATTTCAATTAACGAAACGATTCTGATATCTACCAACGTTTTAACAGAAACACTCGAAATCATCTGATGCATGGCCATCAATGAAAAACTTTCGCACTTATTCCCAAATACTTTGGTTATTATATACAATATTTTATTTGCAAATGTAATTAAAGGAAAATTAATTCATTACGTAGTTTTTTTAAGAAGTATTGTCTTAGAATTATTGCTTAGAATTATATATATAATATGTATGTATAATTATTTTCAGTTACACCAGGCTGTCCCAGAACTGCATATCAAGATTTATTCCTTATTATGAATCATCAATTCAGGCATATAGGACTATGCCTGGTGCTCTGAGAATATTAAACGAATCTTTTACCAGTCGAAATGGGCAAGCTGGTGGCATTTCTATTTTTCTTTATTCCAACTGCACCATTCTGCGAGTGCTATGTATAATATATGCATTTTTTAATATATTTTTTAATAAATCAGAGTTTTTTGTTTAACTGTTGATGAACATGAACTGCCAAAGCACTTCAAACTAATATTTTGTAGATATTAGGCACATTCTAGGTGTAAAAAGTAGCGAAACTTGAAAGCATCTTGTTAATTGGGTAGAAAACTTTCTTCATAATTAATGCAAATGGATTATATAACCTCGGAAGTGATCTCACTGAAGTAAAAAGTAAATGTGAATAATTTATGTGAGCAGTTATATTTTAGTTATAATTATAGCCAAAATAACTTATGTGGTTGCAGATTGTTTCATTTCAGAGAAGTACTATTTCCCCTTTGCACAAAAAATAAAAACATTTTCAGTAAAAAGAATAATTTCTAACACTGGTTAATGAGTTAAATAAATAAGTGTGAAACCCGGAAGATGAATGTAATAACTGGAGATACGTTTTACAGAACTATTTATATATATTTATATTTCAACATCGTACTAATAAATTATTCAATAAATCAGTCATTACGAACTTCCTTAATTCAATTTCTAGAACTCGAAATATTCTATATTTTCTATACGAATAAATTTATTTAAATTAACTATATATTCGTTATGAACTATGTAGAAGTAGTTAGCGCTGGAGTACGGATTTGGCTTTCTTCCAGAAGTTCAATATCCCCTCCAGACCAATATTTCTCATGTCGCTTGGGTCCAAGAAAAAGAGCCCATACACCAAGTGCCTATACTATGCCAGAACTCCAGTTCTGGCATAGTGTAGGTCTGGCATAGTCTCCGGACACTGGTATAGCATATATTCAGAGGTCTCTACCTCTCTTCTACACCATCTGCATTCCCTGTTGGTACTCAAGTCGATTGACTTGCTATTTAAGGTAACAGTATCCTGTTAACAACCCTTTGCGTTCCCGAACACTTTCCCTGTCATCCTTCAGGAGCTTTTCCATTTAGTCGCTGCTAGGCGCCAAACAGCATCAGCTTAGCCTGTCTGCATCCCTGGGCGTTCCGCCAGCATTTGAATCTTTCAATCTGCAGCCATTTCTGGATTTTCCTCTTGCCGAGTCAGGGTGTAATCCTGATTGCTAGTTCTGGTCCTATTAAGCTTCCTTGTCTCCTTTCTCGTTGTCCTGGATATCATTATGATCCGGCACCCAGGCCACGTCAACTTATTACTCCTGGCTAGTATCTCTGTACATGGTGATAATAAAAAGCTATTGGTATTATACAGGTTAAACAAGATATTTTTGGCTTTCAAGATGGATCTAAGAGATTCGATATTAGTTTGGGTATTCATATGCTTGGATGCGAATAAAACTATGCTGCTCTATTGTAATGATATAATCATCGATGTAAAAGAATGGTATGGAATTTAAAATTATATTATATAATACATTACACTTCCATTGACTTTCTAGTGCATATTTGTACCTGGAGAATATTTTTGACAAATATGGTGTTAATAAATTAAACTGAGAAATAAGCAAACAAGTGCTAATGATAATCATATAATTCATGGTCACAATTCTGCATTTTGGCCCATATCAATAATTACCGTAGATCATTTTAGATATAGTACTTAATCTATTTTCGTTCACGTTTATACCTTTTTTGTATAGAAGGAGAATAATGAAAACGATGGATATTAAAGTAGTCTTTTAATCTTAAAAAAACTATTACTTCATGTCGTATTTTATTCAAAAGCAGTTGATACTAATGAGCTCTCAATTTCATTGTTAAATTAGAACAAAACACGTTTGAATAACAATTATTATCCCCAAATCGTCACAATAATTGAATAAACTATATGTTAAGATTTCTATTAATTTATGATAGTGGATTTATTAGGGTCACAGTAAATAGTTTCCTTCCCTTAAAAATGTACTTTTTATGGGAACGGTCGGCGGTATTTATTTCGGAATCATATCTTGGTGTGGAAGAACTATGTTGAACTTTAACTTAATTTTGTGATTTTTAATAATAGCTGCATATTCGATGGTCAAGAAGTGACACAAAAGCTACCCCCATCGCGTCACAACCTGATGTTAGGGACAGGGTATAAAACAGAAAACCGAAAGCCGACCAAGATGCATTGCTACATCCACTGTCTAATTCGTAACATAGGTATTAGTCCGTTTTTATCATAATGTTAGAACGTTTTGTTTAAAGTGTTCAACGTTGTTGCCTATTTTTAATAAATCTATGTATTGAAGTAAACACCAATGTTTATTTCACTACCCTTAAGGCGATAACAAAGATGTGGTACAACAGTACGCCCTAGTGATACGAAACAAGATCACAATTAAAAACACTATACCAAATAATGACACTAAAATGACATAGCTTCTTGGTCTTGCCTTGGAGTCCAGAACGTCACGTATTTGGGTGTTATAACATCCATGTATTAATTTCAAAAGGTTACAATTCTATATAAAATAGCAATAATGGAATCGCTATTACATCAAACTGAATATTGCATAGAGACAAACTGAAAATCATCAAATATTGCACCAACTAAATTACAATTTAATGGGGAAATGATTAAGTACATGCAATGCAAACATTAACGTTTACTAATGAGATAATAAACATGGAATTGGTTTATCACTGTCTAGTTAGATAGATTAACTGTTAAATAAGTAAAAATTCAAGTACTGTGTTACCAACTAGCGGTGGAATAATTGTGTAACTTATTGTCTGTTAATATATCGGTCTATTATACGTTCATTGGGCTATAAACTTTCAACTTATCTTGAACACTTTTTAAAATAATTTAATGTTTTATAATTCTATAAATCGCAAAATAGTATAGAGTTGCTGGGATATACCCCCTATATTCTCATAGCTAAAAATAGGAACTATTCTTAAAAAGACAGAAGATCACACAAGGGAAGGTAAAGGGAGCTATTCGAAAGGCCATACTTTAGAAGTAACAACGAGGATAGAAGGATAAAATGAAGTGGGATGGTGGACTAAAACGCTCATATCGGATATAAGAAAGTGGATTGCATGCGATCTTAAATAACCAGAATACTATTTGATTGAAGTGTTAATATATCACGGAATGTTACAGAGTTGGCCTGGAAAAATTCGAACCACATACAGACCAGAAATTTCGGAGACAATTCTTTATAATTGGATTTTTTTATTGTCTTTGCCATTTTGTATTTTTATCTTATAGCCCGTAAAGTTCTCTATAACCTATGTCCATTTGTTTTCTGTCGTCGTTTTTAACTCTTTTAGTTATGAGCTCTATAGAGAACCGGATAGCGATCATTCGACTGTTCAAATCGGGGAAATCAGCAGCTAACATCGTGAAACTCCTCCTCGTGGCACACTCTATGTGCCACGAGTAACGGCCTATAGAGCTATGCAGCGGTACAGAGAATTAGGACAGACTGAGAACAGGCTTCGAAGTGGAACACCGGTCACTACGCGACTCCAGAGAACTAAAATATGTTAAGGCGTCGGATCCGTCGAAATCACGGAAAATCCATGAGAAAGCTGGCCAAGGAAATGACAATTGCCAGAGAATCCATTCGAAAAATTATTCTAAACAACCTGAAATTCCATAGATATAAATTGGCAATGGGCTACTAGTTTTAGTTGGACGAGCGAATGAAGAGCTTACGGCTGGAGTATATGCAACGCCTCCTGGGAAATAAATCATTTGGGCCAATTTTGTCCATGGACGAAAAGATCTTCAGGATTGAGCTTGCTATCGATAACCAAAATAACTGCGAAATTCATCCAAACTCAAAAGGTATATTTGGAATTTTATGCTCTTTCAAACTAACTACGAATTTTCAGAAAAGTTCAACGATGCCACTTTCCGAAATCCACGATGATGTGAGCGGGAATTTTAAAAGCGGAAAGACGCTGCCTGTTTTTGTGGAGTGAGGCGTTAAGATCAACGCCCAGGTCTATGAACAGACCATTCTAAAGGACGTTGTGATCGCCTGGAGCAAAAAAACACTTCAAAGAAGGACGCTGATCGCTCCAGCAGGTCTGGCACATTCAGCACGCTCCACAGTGGAACTGACGTATGGGGAAAGAGTTTGCGGCCCCCAACTTGGCCGATTTGAATCCAATGGATTTTTAAATTGGGCTATCCTGGATCAAAGAGCAAGCTCTACGAACCACAAGTCGATTGAGTTAAATGTGTCTTTGCAGCGCGAGTGGGCAAAAATTCGAAACCACCAACTATCGGCCATAGTAAGAAATTTCCAGAAGAATCTCTAAGATTGTGTTGCTTCTCAAGGTAGAAGTTTCTAACAACTGTTGAAGTAATCTTATAGATAACTTTCTTTTCATGTATTAATTGATAGTTTTTGTTGTTTAATAAAAATGTTATGATTAAAAGAATGTGTCTCCGAACTTTCTGGTCACCCTGTACTTACCTCTATTGAGGAAGTGCGGATATCTCTCCTCAGATATTTTTAATGGAAGTAATATTGAAGGGAAGCACATAATATTTTATGATTCGTACTAAGAACAAGGAGCATGATAGCGACAATAATAAACGTCTTTCGTTTTCCTTGGAACAAAGATTTCGCTAACTATGTAGTCATCATCGGATGATGATTCAAACTTGTAATAGTCTTTCGATAATGCCAATTTGGTTGGCGAAGCGCATGTCGAGGAATGTCTAATTCTTCGATATTCGTGAAAAATTGATATCTTGTTTTCGTTGTTGCATCGAAGGTTGCAGTTCCTTCCTAGGACAAGTTATTATAATAACATAATAGTTGATATCAATATATATCATGTTTATAATTATTTTTGTTTGTAACTACTGTTTAATTTTCGTAAATATCAAAAACGATTTATACGTACATAAGTGTTTATCATCGAGCTGGGTTGATTTCTGTATGTATTCACTGTTTCATTCGCTTTACCTTGTTTATTACTAAGAGAATTATCACAATGAAGGGATTTAATGTATTGTGTCATCATTCAGCTAGTTAAAGTACAATACATCTGTTTACAAACACAAATCATTCTACGCCTATGACGGTCACACATGTTAATATCAGAGACAATTGTCGTCTTTAATTTTGATATTAATATGCATTTGTTTTGTTATGGTTACGTTAAAGTGACAATAAATACACTTATAGATAGTGACTTGTTATACGAAAATAACTTAATATTACTTTTATGTATATATCGATTGATTGACTATAAATAAACCTGGAAAAATACACGCCATTAAAATTTATTGATGAACTCTAAATATGTACATTGCACGACACGAAAAACAATTTTTTTAGTACCGGTTGTATTTATATATACATAAGTGTATAACTGATTAATGAAAATTAGGAACATTATAATAATTGAGGTTTTTAAATATTTAATGTTAGATATAAATGTTCAAGGTTACATTGTTTATTTGTCTTTGATATATGGATGAATATTAAAGTTAAATAAAAATTTTGTCAGAAATTATTTAAGCAAATTAAAAAATGTTTGTAATGTATTCATTTTATTTTACAACAAAGGAAATATTGCTTTTCTAGTCAATATAAGGCAAATACAAAGTAATATTATTTTAGTAAAATGGGAGCCTTTTGTACAACACAAATCTTGAGTTCTATTGCATTATTTACTTTACTTTTTACTTTATATACAATTATTTATCTGTCTATATTTATTTTATGCTTTAAAACTATATCCAATTCAATTAAACTTACTTAATGAGTTATAGAAGGGAGTTAGTTTTCACCACTAATGTCTTATGCACTCCAAGTGGTATGGGTTAATCCTTCAGTGTTCATGGAAACCTGGTTTCCTGTTTTTGTTGCTGTATCGAAGGTTCCAGCCCCTTATCAGAAAGTTTATTTATTCTTTGCAATAAAATGACAAATATATTTTTATGTTTCAAAGTTTGGACACACAGGAATCGCATTCCTTCCCCTAAATCCTGAGGAGGCTGTTGAGGGGAAGGTTATACTTAAATACAAAGACAAACACAGTCCATTACCCCGGACCACAGTACGAATGACATTGTCGCATCAACGAATACGATAGGTCGTCCAACTATGTAGTTGCCGCGGCGCAGCATGCAGCGCAAACCGTGTTGTCTTATGATATAACCGTGAATATGATGTTTCAACCCTAAAATACATCTTCAGGAAAACTAGTGAACTTAACACAACTTTTGATATATTGTAGTACTTCTGTTGGAAATTGTGGTGGACAACGGTAAAGCCGAAAAGAAAAGAATAGGGAAGTAAACATCTGTAATGTAGAAAATAACAAATCAAACTTACCAAACGTATCTAATTCGAACAGAAATACTTCACATTAGCTGACAATTGTTATTCACCATAGTTGTAATACTGTTGACATATTTTGCCTGACTGACTTAAGTAGTAGCTTACTGGTAAGAGCGTTAAAGTCTAATTTAAGCCGATGAACTTCAGTGATGTATCTCTTTATGAAATATTTTAATATTATGTTAGAAGACTTTTACTACTATTCTTTTTGTTTGCTTATTTTTTAATAGTTTTAATTCCAATGTTAATTGTGATGTTTATAATGCGTATTATATATTTGAATACGCTTATAAACATCACAATTAACATTAGAATTAAAATTTTCATTTATCAGTATTATTTTGTGGGTGAAACTCATAATTCCACAAGTTAGTAACTGACTTTAGAAATCCCGTAGAAGCGAAGCGATATCTTGGGTTACTTGGTGATCTAGGATTACTTAGTCCAACATTAATGATCCTACAAAAAAATACTATACTTCTAGCTCCGGCTATAGGCTAGTTAAGCTTCTACTTCCTGACATTTAGGACCATATTCTATCTGAAAAGGATTAAGCTCTTGCGACAAAAATAATGTTGTATAGAAGACAAAAGCAAATTCTATATGCATCAATGAATTTTTCTGCAAGAGAAAGACATTAGGAAAGAACATCATCCATTGGTTTGTATTTCTTATTGTTGGAGTTATCGATAACCAATATCAAGTCACGCAAATTAGTACGTTTAATTATAGCTTTTGTTAGGAATATGCGTATATTATGTTACCAACGGCAAGTTTTATAAAAGTATACCTTGCAAGATAATATATGAATATTATACGTCACCATCTATAGTGAACGACAACTTCATAATATACCTATATCATAGTATATCTATATCATACCCAACATATTTACAACATTTATCAGTATTACATATAAGATGGGGTAACATGTTAAATATCTGTATATATTTCTTCTACGCATATGTCGCATTGGAAAAAAATATACACCAACGGTATACGTATGATCAGGAATATACCTCTTGAAAATAAAATACATATTATACGTTACAGTATAACTGAACTTAACTGAACTGAGATTACTTCTTCTAACAAGGTCAATATTATAGCCACTGTATTACGCAAACTCATCGATCAGGCTAGCTAAGTTGCATATAATTTTTCGCGTACTCCCCTCTCCCCCCCCTGCACCGCGGATCTCTATAGAATCCAAGGCGGTAGAGAGACAGCCCAGATTCTTAGTGCGCAGGCCTGTCGAGGCTTGCGCACTGCTGGTTGTCGGCATGCTGGCGCTTAAGTTTAAATGAAAATAGGTATGATAATATGAATAGAAAATGTTTATCATTCTGGCAAAGGCAAGTGGCAATATAAAAACGGAGTCTACCATCTAAAATATATAGGGTATGCTGCGCCTTACAGCCTTAATGGACGCTTCGCCACTGTAGTATACCTATATCTTACTCAATGCATTTACAACATTTATACGTTTCAAGTATACGATACATCTCAAATTTCATTTTTAAAGCTTCGAATTTAGTCAGACTGATTACTTTCATGATGGATCATCAATAATTTCCCAAATGTAGCAATTTTAATAAATTGAAACATACGGTTTATGTAGGAATTTCACATGTACATATCAAAATCGTTTCATGATATACTAAACCCAATTAATACCCCGTATACGTATTTTATACCATTTATCAACCAAACTGTGTTGTTAGGGAGGTTATACACCTTGTATAATACCATTTCCTCAATTGTTCGTATGTTAAATATTATAATGCATATTACAATGATCACAGGCTTTTGTCACTCGTCCAACAAAAATATTTTACAACTTTAAATAATAATTAAGGAAGCGTAATATGATCTACAAAATTACGTATAATTAGTTACTATAGTTACTAGGCATTACTCGTCATCGAACGTAGAAAATCGTGAAAATAGATCTCACTTATATGAGAATTCAGCTATGTACGAGTATATTTACACGCAAAACTATAATTTAAATAAAATTAGTGCTATTTCATATACTCCCATGATCGTGACTATTTACGATTCGCAATAAGTCTTTGAGCAATAATTTTAGCCAGCAGACGTACATTTTCTGACAAAAACGTCTGTTTATTTTTGCTTAGACATGGTATTATCTTCTTACCCTTGAAACGTTTAAAAGGCAAATTCTACACGTACAAACCAATATAAAAACAAATAATGTAATTCCATTTGTGTGTTTATGCTGCTTAAGAAAGTGAAAACTGATGATGGTATAAGAACCTGGGGATTATGTGTGTCGCGTTTACCGACTTCAGACGAACAATACGAAAAGGCTGTGAGGCATAATAATGCATTACAAAGCACTGTACGGGCATATTAATGTATACCGCGTCGTATACTTCGTAATCGGCTGTATGCCTTACAACTATTATAAAACAATAGTTTTATTTGAATCACATCCTGTTGCTTGAAATTTTATTAGAGAAGATGCGATAGACATTGTTAATGCTTCGAGGAGAAATGTTGAAATATGATGTCGAGTATCGGCAATGAGTCTAGAGAACTAGTACTGGAGTATCTGAAATGGAGGTGTTTATCGATATGTCAAATCCCGATATTATATTTATGGCTAGAGTGCGGTAGTATTTTCCATTGCTCATGACAGCACTGTTGATTTGTAACAAATAAAGATTTTTATTATACATACATATATAAATAAATAAGCTTGCATGCTGTAATACCCCATACCCCTACTTTGAACGATCTCTCACGAGGTCATCCCATCAGAATATTGATATCACAGCAGTAAAATAAACTCCTGGACAAAATTAACGCATCAGTGCAACTTCAAATTATTTATTTTTTTCAATTTTCTTGAAGATTTAAATCATAGTACCTATGTGATATTATAATTAAATTATTTTCAACTAATGTTTAGCAAATTCGAATGGTAGTATCAGGGAAACAACATGAATAAATAACAGATAGGATCAATAATGTAAAAGGTGGTGAAGACGGTCTTAGAAAAAAAAATTGGAGGTGAAATTAAAACATAAAAATTTTAATTCAATTGCATGTAGATACTCCTCTAGCTCTTATCACTACTTCCATTTATATGAGCATGCTATGGATCAAGTGGTGAACAGTTTCCTGAGGAATATTCTCCCACTTGACAAAAACGACTTGTTCGAGTTCTCTAATAAAAGTTATATGGGCAGGTACATACGTATCGCCTAACTGTTGGTTTAGTGTATCACATTCATGCTCTATGAGTGTATCACATTCATATCTAAGCTTCTTGGTGACTAGTCCATAGTTGGAATATTCACAAATCGAAAATAGTCCAGTACCTTTCCAGCAACGTGGGTCAGAGCATTATCCTACATAAAATTGAAATTCTTCCCGACAAACGTGGCTAATGGCATCACATGTTCTTTTATGATTTTTTATGTAGAAATGTGCATTCATAGATCTTCCCCGTATAGGAACCAAATCCATGCGATCATCGAAACAAATTCCTCCCCAAAACATTATTGATCCACCAAAACACGTGATCCTTAAAGAGATATTGCAGGTAGCAAACCTCTTTCCTCGCCTCTGCCAGAATAGTCGATATCCATTTCCATCTGGTGAATTAAGTCTTACTCTTGTTTCGCTTGAAAATAAAATTCGCTTCCAATCGTCAATGGTTCAATTTACGTGTTGTCTTGTAAAATGTAGTATAGTAACTATGTCCTCTGGTGAGGAGTGGTACAGTAGATAATCTTCTACTATTCAATCCTTCTTCATTAAGCCTTCACCTGATCGTTCGTCTAGAAATTGCTACACTGATTGAGATTGAGATTGCTATATAAATTGCTACATTGAATTGCTTCCAGGGCTCTGTTTAGCTCTAAGCTGACAGAATGCCTGTTTCTTAAAGCGACTTGCATAATATATCGCTTATCTCTTGTTTCTGTATACTCCTTATGACCTTTCCTTGTAGGTTGTACAGTAACTTCCAAGATAATTGAAACGTTTAACTTTTCGGATAATTATTGATCGTGCAACTAACTATATGTAGTTAGTTTAATTACATATCGATACATTAGCGATATGTAGTTAATTTAGCTACATATCGCTGGCTATGTTCTGCGTTAACCAGTTACCGCTTTCACTGTTTCTTCTTCTCTTAAGTTGCGTGGACGATTCATTTCTTTTACTCTATGTGTACTGGACAAAGTGTTTCATTCACTTACGACATGAAATTAAAAAAAATTACTAGCGTAACTGAATTTATTGGCTCTTACAAACCACTTTAAGCAGCGTTAAATGTATTATTAACAAACAATTACAAAATATTATTTGGCATCTGTCAAACAATTTCAATTGTTTATCAGTAGTGGAATCCTAGGCCATCTATATAAAATGTTTAAGGATTTAAAACTTGTTGATGCGTTCATCTTGTCCAGGAATGTCAATAAGATTAAATGCTGTAACATCCTTTACTCCAACTTTGAATGTTCTCTGTTGAGAATGTCCCATCATCAGAACATGGATATCATAGCTGCAAAATATAAGACGAATGAACCTCTATCACTAAATATCTGGTGTAATTATCGAGTTTTGTGTAGTCGTAGGATTTTACCACATTGTGTTTTATTCTTTTCCCCGGATACTTTGTATAAAATGTGCTACTTTTTTAACTCCAAATACATTCGTGAGCTGCCGATTGAAAATAAATAAATTGTGTGGTGATTATGGATAGGTACGAGTTGAAGACTTATATTTAAGTTCCAACATCAATGGATTACGGCTAACAGAGCTACTTAAACTAACCAAATCTAGTAAATATAGTGTTTAAATCTAAGAAGTTTTACATAGTGTTAGTTCTAAAACGATTAAAGTAAGGTGCACTGGGGCATCCAGTTTTTTCGCGCACTGATTGTATTTGACGATTTTGATGTACGATTGATTTTCCACGTACCTTAATACTTTTGACTGAAACCTTTGAAAGATTTCTGTATTTGAGACACTAGAGGTGCCTCACAACTTTATCCCGTATATCCATATCGGTTTTAATATCACTTAGTACACTAATAGTTTGTTGTTTAGAGAGAGTATTAATTTCCAGTAACTAATATAGTTTGTTAAATTGTAACCCAAGTTCCTTCCTTTTTGTGAAAATGTTTTACTTTTCCGCACTCCACTATACTAGCGGAAAAGTAATGTAATCGTGTAAAGAAAAATGGAAAAAACAATTTTGTCGCTGTCGTCGGCATTTATACTTGTTAGCACGATAACTCGACTGTATCGTGTCGGATCGATCGGATTTTGACTGATTCTGATCGGGAACGTCTCCCAGATGACACTTATTGACTTTGAGGTGAATGGGACACATCCCACCCTGTCCATGGGTCATAAGAAAGCACGATGGTGGATTATTTGAGAATTGGTTTTGTTAGCACGATAACTCAACGAAATCGTGTCGGATCGATCGAGATTTGACTCATTCTGATCGAGGACGTCTTCCAGATGACATCCATTGAATTTGAAGTGGATAGGACACACCCCACGCTGTCCATGGGTCATGAGAGAGCACGATGGTGGACTATTTGAGAAATTTTTTTTTGTTAATACGATGACTCAACTAAATCGTGTCAGATAGATCGGGTTTTGACTGATTCTGATCGAGAACGTTTCCCAGACGACACCTATTGATTTTGAGGTGGATAGGATATACCCCACCCTATCCATTTGTCCTGAGAAAGCACGATGGTGGACTATTTGAAAAAAGTAAAACTGTCGCATAAAACACATATTCTGCATTTATATGTTGATTTATTTTTTCTTGGCCACTCAATGAGATGTTCTACATGCGGAAAAGTCCGTTTTAAGGTTTTAAAACTGTGTACATTCCAATTAAGTCTGCGATTTAGATGCGTACCTAAGTATGTTGTGTCTTGTTTTATGAATATGTATTAGTACATATTATTATTATCTGATTTATATATTGTGATTTTTGTGATTAATATTATTTAAAGCTTTCTTATACCTGATTTAACTTTTTTTAATATCTGAAAGATAAAATTACTAAAAATTCACTTTAATTTACCATTTATTAATCAAGTTTAGAGATGTGAGAATAATGTTCTTAACTGAATTCTGTAAAATTTTTGTTTTGTAAATGGTGAATGGCACGTAGAACATTGTAATATGCCGAGAGGAACCTCTTTCGCTAAACACGCTATGAATTTCTCTACTTGGGGGATGTATTTATTTATTATTAATCGAGCGGGTCTTTACGGATACAAGCACTTAGCCTTGGCTTTTGTACTCTATCCGACTATCTTCTTCAGGGTGCGGCAGGATACTCCACCGCTAAGCTGTAGGCGATGACATGCTGCAGCTGATGATCCCTGATTTCGTTCAATAATAATTCCGGCTTACCTAGCCATGTCAGATCTGGCAGGATACACTATAGGAAGTGCATCGATGTCTCCTCGTCCCCTAAGTCATATTTGGTACAAAGGTGAGACTCTTCTTTGTCCATCTTGTGTCTCTGCTGTAGCAGGTTGCCGTGTCCCGTTATCAGCTCCACAGCAATGATGGTCTTGGCCTTGCTGAATGCTTTCAACTCATCTGCCCATTTTCCTATTTCCAGCCCAATTAGAGCTTTGGAAGTTCAGCAGCCGATGGTCTCCTTCGCGAGCCATTCCTTATTTTGCTGATTCTCTTGCTGATTCTCATAGTGAGATCTCAGCAAGTTTAACCCTTCTTGGTAAGGCATTCTAACTGGTTTTTTAATAGGACTACATAGTATGGTTCCTTTCTTAGCCAGTCTATCTACCCTCTCCACCCGGAATGCCTAGGTAACCAGGTTAAGTGGAATTTGTTTCTTCTGAAAAGCTTATTCAGATTCTTACTTGGGGGGGGGGGGGGTGTTAAGAACCCGAATTCAACCACGAACTCGTTAGCAAATGTTTTATAAGTTGTACACAGACACATCAATAAAGGATTTAGATATGAAATAATTGTCTATAATGATAGATTTGTGTCATGTATCAGTGTCTCTACTTGAGGCACTTAGGTAGAGATAACTAGCCTACTAAAAGAGTTTGCTTTTCTGTCATATAAAACTTCCGCGCCCTAATGAGGTAAGCATTAATTGTCACTATCATTTTAAACAACAAAGAAGGTCTAATATACTCCTATAAGTTCTGGTCGACCTGATATGTATCAATGGCCCTGTATGAAGATACTCATACCTCGTCTACAAGGTATGATAATTATGAATAGAAGCTTGTTAGACTATCAAGGACATCACAGTATATCACTATTTACTAAACGGCTGTTTTCATGTGTGTGTCACGAAATCTTTCAAGTCGATGTACGAAATTCTTTTTGCTCGAATTTAGGGATTTTGACAAAATCAATACAGTAAATCGACCCTTGCGAACAACGTGGTAACTTTTGTTTTTTGATCCAAAGCCTCTAGAGGCATGCTCCACAGGTGTCTTCGATACGAACGAGGGGGCGGCGCAATATTATTGCGATGTGCTAACTCGTAGGATATTACACCCGTAGTAATACCTGAGTTATATGTGTGCAAGAAAAGACAAGTAAAGTAAAGGGAATTGGTATTCACAAACGAAACTATTACAAATGAAATGAAACAAGCATATATGATAAGTTGGTTTACACAGAGACTAGAAGAGTGAATTATTGTGATAACAAGTTACTTGTGTACTTGTGATAACAAGAAGTGCTGAAATTTAATAGAGAATACATAGCTAAATGACGGAATAGAGGCATTAGTCGATTAAATCGCCCTTACTGATATTGGTTTGCGATTTTTAATGGAATCCTCATCTGATGATGCCAACTTTATTATACGCAATTATACGCACGTAAAACGGCGGTCCTATTTTTTTGGAATATGAGTGATAAAATGACCTTCACGTAACAAGGGATAAATAGTCAACGACTTGACTATTGGTCCCTTGTTATAGACTCCTTTCAAAGGTTCACCATCACTATTTCGGTGGTGCATGACGGTAGACACTAATCTATTCTGAAACCGAGTGATTAGTTGTTGAGATATTATTTTCGATATTTTGAGATAAGTACACCGAAGTTAACTTTCTTTATATCTCAATAGACAGAATGTCTAGAGTAGCGAAACCTCTCAAAGGCAATGAACAGCATCTTGCTGATATGGACAAAGAAATGAATAGCATCTGATGACTTTCTGATATTTTAGATTTCTGGACTTTTAATCTTTTTGTCTTTTGATCTTTTCGAAATTCCAGTTAATAGTTAAGAGGTTCAAGCCTCAACGCTATTTTAAGAAAATATCATTTTATATTATCACTAAATATGTTCACTTTGGTGCCTTATCAGTAATGACGTCATATATGAGCAACTACGTGAAAGTTATAATAATAAAAAGTATTTGTATTACTACACTTATACAGTATGTAGATGGTCAAATACAATGGGATTGCATGGAATTGCTTATACCTACATCTTTTCAAATATTTCAACGCAACGACATCTAGGCAGTATTACTCGAATATAATACCACTGATACAATACTTAGTGTAGCTTTAATTATGATTTAAAATTTAAATAATTTTATATTCAGTATTTTTAATATGCTAATTTCTCTTTGAAACTTAAGTTAAAATGCGACTAACTTACAGATTCTAATTTTATATTTTGAAATTGTTTTTAGTCATGGAAGCAAATGTTTTAATCACCTCCACATTCTTGGAGTCTTAAGAATTTATGAAAATCTGAATTCGACAGTTGGATATCATTTCTTGCTGGTTTTATTTGGTTATTTATAGATTTATTTATGATTGACTTCTTCCATTTATTATTCACAATGACAACTTGTTATGAAACTCGGTTGATTAAACGATAAATGAATTAGCATCAAGTAAAAATGTAGAATAATTTAAAACTATAAAATAAAAATAAAAGTGTTTGTTATAACATCAAGAAGCTTGTTTTTTATGCACACCGGTTACTTTTAAACGAGTATTTATGCATCATAAACGACAAGAATGACAATACACTGAAGGCAGTCAGTTGTTTACTTTGAGGACACGCCATATATCGCAGAGACTAATAAAAGGAAAGAAATTATCAATAACTGACTCATTTGTTAATATATGGGTGTTAATCGACTGTATTTTTACGGTAATAGTACCAGTAAGTATTTAGTGTGAAACCGACAATGTCAATGACTTGTAGAGCACTTTGGAAAGGTAGTAAAATATACGGAACTTAGAATACAGAGCGCCATTTACCTTAAAAAAATACGTATTTACTTGCTTGGGACAGGTGAGCGATACATACATTGATAAAGCGACAGGTTACATCTTCAAATTAGAACGTGTAGGTCGAGTAGTGAATCATTTCCGGTCGAAAACTGGTGCGGATTGACTGTCTAATCCGGTTTGATAAATTAGTAATCACATTCAATTTAAGAACGCCATGTGTGGAAATGTTAGTTAGAAATAGTGGAACAATTTATTAGAAATTTGTGGAGAGAAAATTATAGTTTTTTCCGCCACCTACAAATCAGTTTCTTAATATGGATAGTTAACTCGAATGTCTAGTGCCTAAGAACTATTGCATTATTATATAATTGTTTTATTTTTTATACCAACAAGAAGGAAAGAACTGCCGTGTTAAGTGACTGATATAATGAATTAAAGTAAGATCAGAAAGTATTGGAACAGAGTATACCAAGTTTTTCTGATAATAAAATATTTAACAGTTATTAAATTTTGTGAAATTTTTTTTAATAGTTGAAAGATTTGAAGAAACGTGTAATATGTTTCTATAGGGTGTTATATATATATATATATATATATATATATATATATATATATATATATATATATATATATATATATATATATATATATACAGTGCTATTCAAGAGTCCCCTCCCCCCCTCTTATCTTTGGAACGATTATACATAACCTAGTGAAATTTGGTAACTGAATATTAAGGCTTGTAAACTTCCCTAGTAGTGACGATAGATGACACCTCTTTTAAAAGGTATCGAAAAAACATATTCAATGATACTAATATTGTGTCTGTTTACGGCAGTTTTGACAACTGGCTTTCAAAAACCGCAAAGCTGTGATGAATTAAATCAGTTAATAATAAAATTTAAAATTCAAGCTCCGCCACTGGATAGTTGGATAGTAAATAATCTGACGTTTTTGCAAGTCTCCCCAATTTGATGTTTTTTTACCTGTCAAAGTTTTTATACATTTAATAATTTGTGTATTGTTGATCGAACGTTTAACTGTTTTAGTACCTTGTGGTAATTTTAAAATATTTGTACATTCAATAATTTGTTAAACTGTTGTGAGCTGAACGTTTAAGTGCTTCAAGAAGAGAAATGGTACGTGTTTTAGGTGATAACGTAGCAGCGATCCTAATACTTGGTGAAACTGGAGAAAATATTCATGCAGCAGAACGCATCTTTAATTAAAGGTTTCTCGATCGCCCAGTTTCGAGGACTTATTTGAGAGAGCTTCTTCGTAAGTTTAAAACAACGGGTAGTATTAATGATGCAAAACGATTTGGCAGACCATAAATTTCTGATGAGAAAAAAATTGATATACTGGCAGAAGTAATAGTAAATCCTACTTCTTCAACAACTCAAGTTGCATCAACCTGTGAAGTCAGTCAAAGTACAGTGCACAGGGTGTTGAAAAAAAACAAATTTCACCCATACAAATTAAAAATGGTTCATCAACTCTCAGACGACGATCCAGACCGAAGACTGCAATTTTGTAAAAATATGGAGACTAAAATTAACCAACAGCCAGACTATGTCAAAACAATTTGTTTTAGTGACGAAAGTACTTTCTATCTAAATGGAAATGTAAATGCACAAAACGTGAGATATTGGAGTGACGCAAATCCTCACATGTTTCGTGAAACACATACTCAGTATCCCGAGAAGGTCAATGTTTGGGCAGGTATACTGGGAAACCACATCGTTGGGCCTGTTTTTTTAAATACCAACTTAAACGGTGAGGTGTATCTGCAGATGTTGCAAAATGCAATAGAACCGTTAATCCTTGAAATTTTGGAAGATAATCAAGATGAATTCGACATTTTGGAAATAACATTCCAACAGGATGGTGCTCCTCCACACTATTATGGTGCAGTAAGACGGTATTTGGATGAAGAGTATCCTGGTAGATGGATTGGACGACGAGGTTCAATGGAATGGCCCCCTCGATCACCGGACCTCATACCTTTAGATTTTTTTCTGTGGGGGGTATCTTAAATCGAAGGTTTACGCCACTCAGCCTGACAATATTGATGTTTTAAAACAACGTATTGTTACAGAATGTAGGGCTATTTCCGCAGACACATTTGAAAAAGTACGAGAAGAGTTTCGCAATAGGATGTTTTACTGTCAGGAAGTAGATGGAGCTCACTTCGAACAATTACTATAAGTAGGTACTGATTCTTGAATCTGTAATTAAAATTATTATCCAAGTTTACTGATTACTGATTTAATCCATCAAAACTACCATAAATACAAACAATATTAGTATCATTGAATACGTTTTTTCGATACCTTTTAAAAGAGGTGTCGCTTGTCATAGGGTTCCATTTAAAATTATCGGTCACAATGACCTTGTGACGTCATCTTTGACGCATACGTCATCTATCATCACTAGTAGGGAAGTTTATAGCCCTTAATATTCAGTTACCAAATTTCACTAGTTTATGTATAATCGTTAAAAAGATAAGAGGGGGGGGGAGGGGACTTTTGAATAGCACTGTATATATACAGAACATTTATGTTCTGTCAAAGATATGGCGCCAATATTTAACGACTGTCACTACAAACCATACGACGTGAACATGCCGCGACTAACAGTTCAACAACGAATAATTTATGTATAACTATTTTATGAATGTGAGTGATCATCTACAGTTGCATTAAGAAAAAATTAAAAAAAATTTGGATAAAATGAAGCACATACAGAGGTAACAGTTCGTAACTTAATCAAAAAATTTAAAGAGGCGGGTTGTGTTATTGATAAGGCAACACTAACACATCCTTATCGTGGTCGGGTAGATGAAAATATTGCTGCAGTTAGACAAAGTGTACGGGATTGTCTAAACATATCAATTCGGCGTCGCGCACAACGATTGAATCTGTCAAAAGCCACCACGTGTCGGATTTTAAAGAAAAATCTGCATGTCCAGCAATCAAAATTCAGTTGACATAACGATTAAAAGTTACAGATCATTTACAACGTTGAACATTTGTTAATTGGGTGTTAGAAAAGAAAGAAGATAATACTGATTTTACAACAAAATTTTGTTCACCTATGAAGAACATTTTTATCTTGACGGATCCGTCAGAAAACGAAATTTTCGAGTTTGGGGTGCCGAATATCCACATGCTATTCATGAAAATAAGTGCATCAGCAGAGATGCACGGTTTGGTGCGTATTTTGGAATGGTGGAATAATTGAACCATACTTTGAAAATAAAGTTGGTAATACTATCACAGTAATGGGGGACGATATCGTGACATGTTAAACAATTTCTTTTTCTACCAATGGATATGGATTAGATGAATGAATGAATATGGATATGAATGCCGTATCGTCTCCATTTTATATTGAAGAATAGAAAAGCCCCTAAATGAAATACCCTACGTAAACGTTTAAAAATGAATTCAATTGATCCCTAATGAAGCAATAACTTACTAACAAAGGAACTAAATGGTTCGATAGGGCAACATCCGATTTGAATATTTCAAAAATCAAAGTTGAAAAATTTCCTAATTTTGCAAAAATGTTTAATATTAGTGTCAACTTAGTTTAGTAAATGTTTAATAGTAGTACAACATATTAAAATATTTTAAAAGAATGCAATGAGTCAATATAGATTTACAGCTTTGGCCATGTTATCCATCAAGAAGAAAATGGTTAAACAAATTCGAGGCTTTAATGGAAAAGTTATCAACATATTTGTAAATTTCAATGATAGACGAGCTGATTTTTCCACAAGTAATGGAAGAATATATGTTTTTTATCATTTGTCCATCCCCACATGTCACATTATTACTGCGCGTATCCATGTAATATCCTCACGAGCCGCTAATGTACGGGAATGTAGTGAAAAAGTATAATAAACGCCTCAAATATATTTTTTGTATTTACTTTTAATCAATAGATTTTACGAAAACCTTAACATTTATTTAACATGGCGATATGCTTCACCCACTATTAACAATGTATTTGGATGATAATTTTAAATATATCCACCCATTTAATGAACCATAAGGACCAGCAAAACTTCTTTTGTACGCCCATGGACAGATATGATATTCCTTATATAAAAATACTGTTTCAAAAGTTGACGATCAAGTAACAGGCAGTTTAATGTATTGAATATTAAAGGTAGAAAAATCTTTAAAATCTGAAACTTGCTAAACTGGGTACGATACGAATAAAAACAAAAAATGCCCGATAACTTGCTGTGAGGGTTATAGAACCAGTTTCGAATCCTTCTGACTAGATGTTTTTAATCAAAATCTTGGCATCCGGAAAACCAGCTTCGAATTGTTTTATTAGAGAAAAAGCAGAAGAACGTAGTCCGCAATTAATGGCTTATATTTTTATTGGTCGATCATTATTCTTGATATACAAGTATTATAATGGATATACGAGTATACGATGTTACGTTAATGGTAATATCTACTATTTTAATATTATGTAGATATTATATTTATATTGTCTGTGGTAAACTTATTTGCTGTATTAACTTTTAAACCACGTTGCTTATTTAATTCCCTTATCATTATCATTATTATTTACAAAAGGAAATACCACGTTGATTATCTTACATATATGTATGCAACAGTAGCTGTTCAATAAATCTGAGCTGCTATATCAATTAGGTTAATCAATTGTACTTATCAATTTTACATTTGTTTACAATCACAATTTTAGAGAGCATGCTGTTGGAGTTCCTCAGAGCTCTATATTGAGGCCGTTGCTATTTATTTTATATTCAGCCAATTTTCACATTTACATAACATTTTCTGAATCTCACTGTTACGGTGATAATTATCAGTTATAGATATTTTTTATGGGTGATAATATTGATAATGCTTATAAGTAAATTAATACATATTATAAGTTTCAACGATTGCCTTTAACAATCATTATTTAGCGATTAATTCGAACAAATCGACCGTATTGGTAAAAAAAAACCAACAAATTAAATTAGTCTTCTGAATATAAATATTTAAATACATAGTGAATACACATGAAATTCTAACACGAAAAGTGCATTTTAATTTTAATAAATTGATTTTTAATAAATTAATACCGTTTTCACGAGAAATAAATTTAAATACTCATATGTGCACCATCTTTATATACATTTAAGAGCGACAAAAAACGGCTAAAAGAATTATTTTCATTATATGCTACATTTAATAAACGGAGGTGTTCTCATTTTTTCAAATGATTGAAAACGTCGTGTAATTATCTTTTTGTATTATCTCTAATTTTGTTAGAAATTACATATTTCAAATGTTCAAGGGTGAGTAAACACTTTATATATAGTTGTTTATAAGCAACGGTTGCAAATCGGGTGATCATGCTTTTCCGCACTCCACTATACGAGGAAAAGTAATGTAATCGTGTAAAAAGAATTTCTTTTTCTAGAGTTTATTTTTCGTTTTTCGGCCAAAAAACCAAAAAAAAAATCATTATATACCAATATTTTTAACCATTTTGTGTGTGTGTGTCGTTGTCATCGTTGTCGTCGTTATCGTTGTCATCGGCATTTATGCTTGTTAGCATGATAACTCAACTAAATTGTGTCGGATCGATTGGGTTTTGACTGATTCTGATCGGGCACGTCTCTCAGACGACACTTATTGATTTTGAGGCAGATAGAACACACCCCACCCTGTCCATGGGCCGTGATAAACCACGATGGTGGACTATTTGAGAATTTTTTTTTGTTAACACGATAACTCAACTAAATCGTGTTGGATTGATTGGGTTTTGACTTATTCTGATCCGGGACGTCTTCCAGATGACACCTATTGATTTTGAGGTGGCTATAGCACATTCTACCATATTCATGGGTCATGAAAAACTACAATGGTGGATTATTTGAGAAATTGTTTTTGTTAGCATATCACTCAATTAAATCGTATCGGATCGATCGATTTTCAATTGATTCTGATTTAGGACGTCTACCAGACAACATGTATTGATTTTGAGGTGGATAGGATACACCCCACCTTGTCCATGGTCATGAGAAAGCACGATGGTGGACTATTTGTGAAAAATTGAAAAAAGTAAAACTGTCGCATAAAACACATATTCTGCATTTATGTGTTGGTTTATTTTTTCTCGGCCACTCAATTTTGAGATAGAGATATTCTACGTGCGGAAAAGTCCGTTTTAAAGTTTTAAAACAGTTTATTGGAGACATTTTAAGGTTACTGCAGCATCACGAGATCATGCACCATTTTATTGAGAATAACCCTCTTGCAGTTTATTGTTATGCAGTTGTTGAATATTTGTTCGATATTTTTCTGTGGTGAGATACATTCTCCCAAATACCAACAGGGTGTAAACTTGATTCTCTTAAAACGTTAGGATTATCTGCAGACCACCTATGATAGTTTTGTGGCTTTATGTAACGACTACTGTGAAACCATGTTTCATCAGTAACAGACGTTTTATCCAAAGGTTATCATTATTTAAATTGTTATTGGATCAACGACAGTTGTTCTCACATTTATTAAGTCAAGGGCTAATAAACCTTCCTCAAAATGACTTTATACATAAGTAAATATAATTATTTTGGTAATTTTTTTCATCTGTAAAGGGAGCCACGTAGTATTCCTAAATATTTTTGATTTTCTTGACATTTCTACATATTTTTTCCTTCGTCTTGGAGACACGTTACGTAATTAGCATAAACTTCAAGCTTTAGCTGGATTTTCAGTAAAACTGTTATGAACATGTTTCAGAGTTTTTCTCAAAAAAGTATCTGACAAAACTTATTTTTTTTAAGAAAAACTATTTTGAAAGTATTTTACTCAAGTGATTTGCCCATGCAAATACTAGCCATATTTTTGAATCTTATTTCAAAAGGACATACATATTGTGCACAAATATCGTCGATATCTTAATGTTTTGAAAGCTCTTTCCGAAATTGTAAGAAGTAGTTACGTATGAATAAAATACTTTGTAGCTACTGACATACACAATTGAAAATCATTGAACTGATATGCTAATGTTTTCAATTAATCAAACAAAACAAAAACAGACAAAAATCACTCTGAATCTATAAACGTCTGACTTCCAAATGTGTCTACTTAAATGTTTGAAAAATATTCACAGATAAATTACGTGAATCTAAATTACAATAACCTGTATTACTATCACATTTGTTTCTTTTAATATATTTTTTAATAAAGTGAGGTTTACAGTGCATTTTAAAAACATCTAAAATTTAGAAATTATACGTCAGATGGTGATACTAGTGAAAGCGTTAGCTGAAAAAATCCTCCAGATACCACCGTCTAGTGCGACATCCAGAATAATAAAAAAATCAGCTACTTTTAATCACCTAAGCATGATAGAGGACACCTACAAACCGATCATAAGAATTAAAATGTTTTTATATGAATTACCAGTTCAATCATTCATCAATCTACTGTCTACCTCGATACAATATTAAAAGACATTTCAAAAACTTCTTTCAGACACTACGAGCCAAATTCACTGCAAGAGGAGATTTAGACAGTAGACGATTTGGTCGACTTTTTTATTACGAATAGTATTTCATTACCACATATGGATGTCATCCTAAGATACGACCTCTCTTCGAAGTACTCAATGACGTGAAGTACCTTTCATCATGGGTGCGATAAAAGAAAAAAAAATAAACATCATAATGAATTAGAAAGTCACCCCAAAATTCGCCTGAATGATCTCCTGGAACTACAGAATGCAAGAAGACTTAAAAGAAATTAACCAGCTGATCTGAAGGAAGACTAACGAGGGATTGTCACTGGAGAAGACCTACCTACGCCAATAAAGAGCGACCCAGCTTTTAAGTCAGCATATTACTCATAAAATACTATCGTAGTTCTGATTGCTACTAGATAGTAATAATAAATAAACACTTTTAAAACCTTAAAACGGACTTTTCCGCACGTAGAACATCTATATCTCGAAATTGAGTGGCCGATAAAAAATAAGCCAAGACATATGTAAATGCAGAATATGTTTTATGCGGCAGTTTTACTTTTTTTAATTTTTCTCAAATAGTCCACCATCGTGCTTTCTCATGACCCATGGACACGATGGGGTGTGTCTTATCCACCTCAAAATCAATAGATGTCGTCTGGTAGACGTCCCTAGTTAGAATCAGTCGAAACCCGATCGATACGAGACGATTTAATTGAGTGATCGTGCTAACAAAAACAATTTCTCAAATAGTCCAGCATTGTGCTTTCTCATGACCCATGAACATGGTAAAGTGGGTTCTATCCACCTCAAAATCAATAGGTGTTCTGTGGGAGACGTCCCCAATTAGAATCAGTCACAACCCGATTGATCCGACACGATTTAGTTGAGTTATCGTGCTAATAAAAAAAAATCTCAAATAGTCCACCATCGTGCTTTGTCATGACCCATAGATAGAGTGAGGTGTGTCCTATCCACCTCAAATTCAATAGGTGTCATCTGGGAGACGTCCTCAATTAGAATCAGTCAAAACCCGATCGATCCGACACGATTTAGTTGAGTTATCGTGTTAAATTCCGACGACAGCAACAACGACAACAACTACAACGATACACACACACAAAATGGTTTAAAAACCTTGTTTTTTTTTGGTTCTTCGTTCGAAAAACGAAAAATAAACCCTAGAAAAAAATTTCTTTTACATGATTTCATTATTTTTCTGTATATAGTGGAATGCGGAAAAGTAAAAGTTTTTATGTGATCAGTTAGGATTGTGCCAATTCACAGTATTACAGTATATATAGAGGAAATAATATAAATACGAAGGGAGTGGAAAAGAATGAATATCAAATAATCATCAAAATATAAAAGAAACAGACTGAAATATTGACATGATAATATACATAACCAATCAACTATCAATATTTTAATATCCTTCCTATAGTATAATAGACATCAATTATTAATAATGCAGAGTAAATGAAAAAGTCTAATTATTGCTATTTCGCAATTTTTCACGTTTTAACATTTTTCTATACTGCGTGAATGGTATCAGAGGATTATATAATTCGTCATTGCATTGTGCAAACTTTTTTTTTTTGGATATTTGAATTAGTATTTTTTCAACATATGGATGGCCTTCTTACTAGCAGCGTGTTTTGTGTTCGCTGTTTTTCTTTGTTCGCGTAACGCGAGTCGAATGTTCGCTTCTCTATTTGAAGACGTATTTCACACGCTTGAAATTCAAATAAATTCCAAGGTTATATTTCGATGAAATCTCGATTACATTTAAATAATGATAAATACTTTAGAATTTAATCACACGTGGTTTATGTACCAATTATGCAAACAAAATTACAGCCGCCTCGGTTCGATCCTAAACGATCTCGGATTTGTTATCCGAGAAGCGATAATTTACAACAGTTAATTGTGGGCATTTCAGAATATCGCTTTGTTCTAAACTTAGAAATAACTAGTTCTTATCCACACGTTATGGGAATTCACGTCAGGAATACTAATCTTGCGATACGTTTTTGGAAGACGTTTACGCACAGGGAAGACATTTCCATATAAAAACATAACTAGTTGTTTTCTAATCCACTATCAAAACAAACTACGAAATAGTTTATGAAATGTATTAAATAGTGTCTTCGTGGAAATTGATTGTAATTCTAATCCACTATCAAAACAAACTAAGAAATAGTTTGTGAAATGTATTAAATAGTGTCTTCGTGGAAATTGATTGTAATTTTATTTTAATAAATTCAAATAATGTTTCACTTAATAAGTTATATTTTTGTGTATAATAAATAACGTAATACAATGACGAGAGGAACTAATTTTAAATAGTAACCTTACAAATTTTAACATGTCGTGATCAGAGACGTGCGGCCAATGGAAGCGATAAAAGTACTGTTTCCCTTGCTTTCATAAGACGAAACAATATATAGCTTGTAAATAATAGGAATATCTCAAAACTGCGATATTGGACCGCCCACGAGGTGCGCAATAAATAGCTTGGTCTTTACTCAGTCGCATTGAGACATTTGCAAATTAAAAATCGAGTATGTATGAATGTACACAGGGTTTGATATGGCCGCGCGTATCGTGCATTCTTTTCCCTTCGCATGCTGCTTCACTCTTTCTTCTACGCATGTCCCGGATGGAAACCGAACGATAGACAGATGTTTCGAACTTATAAGTTCTCATCAGGGCCGTACACGGTACGCCGGTTCAGAACAAATGCCGAATCAAATCCAAACAGATCTTTAAACCTACCCGGGGCGGTTTTTTTTTCTGAAACCTTGCTGATCATGCAGAAATACGAGAAAGAGGTTGAGGAACACTATTAGGTAAAATTCTATTCCAAGCGGGGTTTAGCCCGAGGAGTAGTTGTTTCCAATAGCGCTTATGTAATAGCCTTACTATTCGGGAACAGCTTCATAACTGCTTTGCAGTTTGGTGGTTCCTTTCTCGATTCCCGACTTAATTAAATTAAAGCAATACTAGTAGTTTTTATAATAAATATTAGCGATACATGTCCTTGATTCCTTTTTGACCTTTGTATTATGAAAATATATAATATATAAAATATCTAAGAGACATGGCCCACCTGGTCCACAAGTTTTGCTGCATGTTTAAGAAATATGATACCTTTATTCTACTTTATTTTTTCCAATTAATTCATAATCTCAATAATTATAACATTACTGAAACTGTCTTGTTAAGAGGATTCTTACAACACTGAAATTATGTTACCAGCTTCTAAAGTTGCATATAAAAAGCAACTATCTCTATTATATAACTAGTGATGTAATGAAATTGTTTACATACTTAAACTATAAACAAATAAAATCCTAAAATAATTCAAACTTAAAACAATACCATTATTTATTATAATAAATTTTAACGGTACATGTTAATACCTTCACCTTTATCACCAAAATATAAAATATCTAAGACGCCAATATGGTCCACCTAATCCACATGATTTTGTCCGTGTTTAAGAATTAATAAACCTTTATTCTAAGTTATTTGATTATTTTTATTTGTTAATGTGCTTTATCTATTTGTGCACACTAAGAAGTAACATCATCAGATTTCCGGTTAATTGATGAATCGATGAAAGTATCCCGTAAGGAAGATTCTTATACACCAAATAATATAATGTTTTAAAGAAACTCGTTATATATAAAAATAACACTACTAATATAAGAACTAACATGATATTATTTGTAGAACTTTTTAAAAGCGTGATATTTTTATGTCTACATAACAGCTGGACGGGAATAATTAAATAATAAATTTGTTCAAAATTAATAATTACCATTATTATATTATAATAATGATGTTAGAATTTTGTCCGCTTATCTTCAGCATGTACATACAATTTACACCAAAATTGCATATTTAGGTTATCTATTGAAGATGTCACAATAGGTTGCAATTTCCTTATCTAACACATAGACTAACGACATATGTAATTTGCTCGGAAATTCCGTTTTGGTAGAAGATTTATATCTATTTCTCTACTGTTGAAAACAATCCAAGTCAAGGCAGAGATACACCAGTGGCAGCAAATTTATATAGTGTGGTCCACTTTGGTGCTGCATATATATATTGTTATCTCGAGTATTATCAGAAATAGCGAGGCAGTTAAATGGAGAAAGTTTAAAAAAAAGTTTATCTTTTCATTGCATTATAAAATTTTACCTACTAACTATATATATATATATATATATATATATATATATATATATATATATATATATATATATATATATATATATATATATATATATATATATATATATATATATATATATATATATAGCGAGGATTTGCAGCATCATCGCCGCTTCTCGCATCCTAAGCGCCATCTCTCTTTATCATTCCAGTCTCCTTCCTGTAGTCCCCGTTCTTCCATTGCTTTGTGAATATTCATTATCCACTTCTTGCGTGGTCTTCTTCTTTTATTTCGTTTGTATGGGGTCCAATTCCAGATTTTCTGTGGTATTCTTTCTGCGTTCATGCGTCTTAGATGTCTGTACCATTTTAGTTGTTTTTTGTTTATTGTATCTGTAATAGTGTCTGTAGCTGTCATTCTTTCTCTAATATCTTCGTTTCTGACATGATCTAATGAAGTTAACCTGCAACATCTTCTCCAATACGACATGTCAGCTGCAAGTATTTTCTGGTTCATATTTTTGCCTGTAACCCACACCTCTGATCCGTACGTCATGACTGGTTCTATTATTGATTTAAAAATATTATTTTTTGTTTTAATTGTAATTACTTTTCCACAAGATGGGATGTAGTGTATTTATCAAGTTCCTTCCTTTAGCCATCTTCTCCCTCATGTCCTTGTCGTCTCTCTCATTTTCACAAATTGTAACCCCAAGGTATTTATATTCGCTCACATTTTTTATCATCCCGCTGTCCAGTTCTATGTCTTCTCCTTTACCTCCTATAACCATATACTGTGTTTTCTCTGTATTTACCTCTAGGCCCCATTTATTATATTCTTCTATAAGTTTATTGAGCATGTATGACATATCTTGCTGATCCTCTGCGACTACTATCTGGTCATCCGCAAAGAGGATGGTGTATAGGTGACTGTTTTCTAAGCGTATTCCCATCGGCCTGCACTTTCTAGTCCATTGTTTTAGAGCAGCATTTAAGTAAATTTTAAACAGGGTGGGGGAGAGGCAACATCTGCTTCACGCCCTTTGTTGTTAAGAAAGGGGCCGAGGTATGTTTTCCAACCTTGACGACAGCTTGATTTTCTCTATAAATGGTCTTAATTGCGTTTATATATACTGTGTCGATGCCCGATTCTTCTAGTGCAGTCCACAATTTCTGGAGCGGGACGGAGTCGAATGCTTTTTTTAGGTCTATAAAAGTTACATGGAGTTCCATTCCTTTTGACTGATACTTTTCTGCTAAATGTCTCAGGGTAAATATATTATCTGTACAGGATCTTCCTGGTCTAAAACCGCTTTGTTCCTCCATTTCCTCAATGTCTTTCTCTATTCTTCTCTTAAGAATTTTTCCATATAGTCTTCCGGTTGATGAAGTTATACTTATACCTCTGTAGTTATCGCACTTCCTTCTGTCTCCCTTCTTATATATCGGATTTATAATGGATACTTTCCAGTCCGTTGGTATCGGTTCTCCCCTCAAACACTTATTAAATATAGTACAGATCGTTTCCAGTACTTTTGTTGTAGCATGTTTCAGTAGCTCGATAGGTAGATCTCCTGGTCCTGGCGCTTTGCTATTCTTCATTTTTTTTAGTTCCGTCTTCACTTCTTCTAGAGTAATTTCTTCTATTGTGTTATCTTCTATTTCTCTATTGGTTAAGCCAGTGTCCAGATATTCTCTTCTATTTTCTATCAACAGATCACTGTAATAGTCTTTCCATGTTTCTGTTCTTATAGGGCTTATCTTATTCACTTCGTTAGAGTTTTTTTAAGTTGTTTATCGTTTTCCATGCTTCCCTGGACCTAGATCCTCCTATCATTGAGCTTATTTATGTGCATTTATTGTCCCATGCCAAGTTTGTCTTCTTTTTTATTTCTTTTTTAACTATATATTTGTATCTGTTGTACTGTTTACGATCTTCCTCGTCGTTGCTAGATAACCATTTGAGATATAGCTTCTTCTTCTCTTCTACCAATTCGTTTAGTTTGTCACTCCACCAGAAGTTCTTGGGTCTTTTCTCTTTTGTTCCTAATGCATCTGACGCTGCTTCATGTAGTTTCTGTTTTAACTCTTCATATATTTGTTGTACCATTCCGATTGTTTCGTCTTTTATCTCCTGAGTCAAACGTAATTTGTAGAGGAAGCTGGTGGATTCGTTTCTTAAGCTATCTAGGTTGTAAACCTTTTGTCTCTCAGAATTTATATTCTGTTTGTCTTCTTTTTTTTTCCAGTTATTGTGTCTTATTTCTATAGTCCATTTTACTAATAAATGGTCCGATCCACATTCCGCTCCCATCCACACTTTTACATCAAAGGGTCTTATCATTGAGTTTTGTTTAGTAACAATGTAGTCCAATATAGATTTTAGATTTTTCGTTTTTTGGATCCAGGTATATTTATTGACATATTTATGTTGAAAGAATCCATTTAAGATTTTCAACGAGTGTTCTTCGCAGAGCTCTATCCATCTTTCACCATTTTCGTTTACCACATCTTCACCGTGTCGTCCAATAATCTTACTGTCAAGGGCTTTACCTACCCTTCCGTTTAAGTCCCCTAGCAGGATAATTTCTATTTTATCTTGTGTCTTATCCAGTTCCTCTGAGCGTTTTTCAAAGAATTCTTCCTTTGTTGTTCTATCTGAGTCATCAGTTGGTGCATAGATTCCGAATATTCTTATTTTTCTCCCTTTTATTTCAAGGTCTACTGTTATTATTCTTTCATCTATTGGGTTCCAGCTTATTATGTTTGTTTCAAATTTCTTTTTTATAGCTACTATCACGCCAGATTTAGCTCCTTGTCCTTGTTGATATTTATTTATTTCCTTGTCCTTTCTTTTTTGTCTCTGTAAATACAGCAATATCGACATTGTACGAGTGAAGCTCTCTAAACACTAAATGTTCTTTTGTGCTTAAACCCTGAATATTCCAACATGCTATATTGATATTCCTTTTCCTTTGCCCGAGTCGTTTTCCGTTTAATCCGTCCTTGTTCCGAGGCTGCGCTTTTGGATTTTTAGCAGTAATTTTTTTTTACGCATGGCAGAGAGCTAGTCTACCGCTGCAACCCTCCTCCTTTACCCGGGCTTGGGACCGGCAGTGACAATCTTGAAGGTACTCAATCCCCCTCTCGACTGCCCCAGGTGGAGTTACCTACTAACTAACTATTTTAAATCATTACTAGTTTTTTAAATAATTACAAACAAAGCGGATGATGCATTTTCAACTATAATTGGAGATATGGCAACATTTTAGGAAGTACCCTCTTAAGGTATTTTTTAAATGCAGTTTTAGCTATATTAACAAAAATATGTACAATAGTCCTTTGTTTTGGAAAATGGTATTAACTTTTGTTTTTCATACGGACGCCATATCGGGGACGGGTGTAGAATTCGATAGAATTTTTTATTCTGTGATGAAATACATGGTCAGAAGACAAGATTTGGAGCTTTAATTTATTTATTTCTGTTAGATATTATATTCAACAAAAGTACAAGACAACTGAACAATTTATTATTATGTGTTTTAAAAGTTTATTTACACATCCTTAGTTTCATGGGTTTGTCTCTTTCTTGTTAAATTAATTAATTATCAAAAGTTATTACTTGCTGTATTCAGCTTTATCGTAATCAATCTATTACGCTACCGTACCGTAGTCAACCTTAATTATTCCTTAAAAGTGTTATAGAGTAACGAGACTACGTTCACAAACTCTGGGTTTTATAACAGACATAATACGTATTATTATTTTATTGACAATCTCCACATAACCAGCCAAAGAAGACTTCAAATCCGAATGGTTTTAATGTCTGGTGTGGTATCATTGGTAAACTTATTGCCTTTCATTAAAGAGTAATAATTAATCTTAAACATTTTGTAAATAACCTATTTACCATTTGTAGATCTGATTGAGCCCTTCGTTTTCAATCATAATTTGAACTGTCAATCTTACAAATGTTGCAAGAAAATATAATACCTGTTGTGCGAGAAGCTCTTGGAGGTACAAAATTTTATTTCAATACAAAGGCTGTCCAGCTTCTAATAGGTGTATTATAACTAAATATTTATAGTGTATATTTAATGAAAGGATCATTGCAAATAGTGAAAACGTTTTAAGACCAGTGAAATGTTCTGATTTCACCTCTCTTGATATTTATTTATGGGGATATGCAAAAAATGGCGTATACTTCTTCGAGGCACCAGAAAGATGTTGGTTGTTGAAGAACGTGTCAGAAATACATTGACCTTAATTAATAGTAATATTTTGGAAAGGGTGTCTAACTATTTTTCGAAGAGGGTCAATAATTGTATCCAGAATAAAGAAAGGCAACATATTGAACAGTATATGTTCACATATGAACAGCTTATTATTGTTATATCCTTTTGATGCTTATTTATTAATACAGTAAACATTATTTTTCCTACATATTTATTTCATAGCCTATTTTTGAAAAAAATTGAGATTGCCCATAAAGTGGGCCACACATTGTAGGCAAATGTTATAACTTAACTTTGCAAACTTAATATTTCAAATTCATATTTAAATTAGTCTTCTGATTGACCGCTTATTTCGAAGTAAATTTTGATTATTTCCAATTTTGTAATAATTTATTTGAAATGAATTTACACTGACTTAATCCAGGTGAGTAAAAATATGTTTTTTTTTTTTGTTTAATAATATCTTATATTATTGTATATGAGAAAATTTGTTGATCTCGTTGCCAATTGAGTGGAAACTCTAAATCAAAAAGCTCAGTAAATTGGGAAGACGAGGGGCATTGAGGTTTATGCGAGATAACTTCAATTGTCTCTTGTGTGGAGTTGTCCATTGAGGAAATCCGGGATGGGTTAACGTTTATTCTGTTGCGGTGTAGAACTTATGTATACAGCTACGCATTGAAAGGAGATTCAAGTCGCTCTCGCATAAAAGATCTCCCAACATCATCCAAGAATTACTGGCTAATATGGCATTTCCAGGTAACCAAATTATTATGCCCCATCTTGGGTATCATGATTTGGTTCTCAACACTCTCAGATAAAGATTGGGTTGTGGGTAGAGAAGTGAACGATATAAAGGTTACCTGGGCTCTAAAAATAAAAAAAACTTTTCATCTTTCAAATAATCGGGTATAATTCTGGCCAAGTTATAATGTGGATTAAGGTTTATACTATCGAGTCTCGTGAGCATATATGGGGCCTGTATTGTTTTTGAATAAATACCCGAAGGATGGAGAAACATGAAAGCAATTTTTAAAACCTGGTCGGTTAGATTACACCCTGGCTAAGTGCTGTCGACCCATTAGTCTCATGTCCTTCCTACTGATGAGTTTGCTGAGACTATGCGATAGGAATATTAAGTATTCTATAATCTGTAATCATCCATTGCATCCCAGATAACATGCTTATCTACCTGGTAGATTTCTAGATTTTGCACTACATGAAATATAGCCTAACAGAAAGATCACTGAATACGAAGATGTCCACTCCCGGACCTCTGTGAAGTTAGCATCCCCAAATTGGATTTTTTTATTTTTGTTTCATTCATCATTTTGACCACATTTTGACCAGTTTTGGCCAGTAAACATTTTAATTTGACTACCTCTTGTTTGAAAATACAGAAGGGAACTAGTTTTTGGAATTTTCTTAATCCACACCCCCAAATTGAAATTTTGAATAAATTTTCAGCTCGGTGTTTTGACCACGTTTTAACCAATTTTGACAAGAAAAAAGTTCATTTTGACCACCTTTTGTCTGAAAATACTAAGCAAAATCAATTTTTCGAGTTTTCTTTAGCCCACACCCCCAAACTCGATTCTTCAATTTTTCATGAAGAACGAAATTAATTTTTGAGGTCTGTGAAGTTAGCACCCCCAAATTGGATTTTTCAACTTTCTTTAATTCAGCATTTTGACCAAGTATTGACCAGTTGTGACCAGTAAATAGTTTACTTTTACCACCTTTTATTTGAAAATGTGGAAAGAGACTAGTTTTTGAGGTCTGTCAAGTTAGCACCCCCAAATTGAATTTTTCGACTTTTCCGTTCATCATTTTGACCAAGCTTTGAACAGTTTTAACCAGTAAACAGTTTATTTTGATCACCTTAGGTTAAGCGATAAACCGACCATTTGTACAATGTGGAACCAAACTAATTTTTTCAGCTTTTCTTTAGCCCCCACCTCTAAGTTAGAGATTTTAGTTGTTTTTGGGCTAATTTAGTTGACCAAGTTATATTGACTACCTTTTGGTTGAAAATGCGGAGCGAAACTAATTTTTTGAGCTTTTATTTGATCTGCATTCCTAAATTTGAATTTCGAATCAATTTGGGGCTCAGTTTTTTGACCAAGTTTTGACCAGTTTAGACCAGCTAACGGTTAATTTTGAAAACTCCTGTATTGTTAAAAAATTACTATCTACAAATTTCGAAAGCATGACATGCCCCCTCCCCCCCATTGGGATATTAAGTGGAGTTTAGGTAGTTTAGTGGATTAGTCATTTTTTTACCAAATTGTTACCAGTTTAGACCAGCAAACGGTTAATCTTGAACACCTCTTTGTTGATGCAAAATTACTATTTACAAATTTCGAAAACATGACGTGGCGCCCATAAATTCATTTTCTTACCATGTTTTGACCAGCTAACGGTTAATTTTGACCACTCCTGTGTTGCTGCAAAATTACTATTTAATAATTTCGAAAATCTGCGATAGCACCTCTAAATTGGACTTTCAATAAGTTTTTGGTTTCTCAAGTTGAACCAAAATTCGACAAGTTATGACCAGATAACTGTTAATTCTGACCACCCTTGTATTGTTCAAGAATTACTATTTTACTATTTAAAAATATCGAAATCATGACATCCCGTTCTCTCCCAAATTCGAATGTTGAGTCGCTTTTGGGTTCAATTTTTTGACCAAGTTTTAATCAGTTTAGACCAGCTAACGGTTAATTTGACCATCACTGTATAGTTAAACAATTACAATCTACAAATTTCGAAAACGACATGCACTTGACACACTTCTTTTAAATTTTATAAATGAGTCTTCATCAGATGAATTATTCATATAAGAATTTTTAGCCTACAAGTATAAGATTTTTTATCCTAATTAACAAACAAGTCTTTTTTTTTAAATGTCTAAAATTGTAAAGTGCATGTCAATCGCTCTTCGGATGAATGCTATAATAAATAAAAATCTCGGAGCGCATTTCGAAACAGTTAAATTGCACCATCCGTAGGACTTGGTGCAAAAACGTCTCGAAACTCGCTTCGAAGAAGTGATAGCATAGATTTAGACTCAAGTATATTACTCATATATCTTAAGTCCTCTTCCATATTTTACTTCTAATATTATGAAATAGAAAATCAGTGTCCGAACAACAATTTTATTTTGATGAAAGTAAAATCGTCTGATACTAAATTCAAATAGATGGTAAAATATTATAAGTTGACAAGTCTAAATAATCCTTCTAAAACATACACAAAGCGTAGTGACGTAATTGTGTGGCTACTTAAGGTAGATGGCAGATAACAAACCTTATCACGCCCAATTCAAATAAACCTGTTCCAATTTTTGTAAATTACGGTATGATTTACGGTTTATAACAACAGGAGCTGATGATTCAAATTAGATTAAGCGGGAAATTATATTCAGATCAGATGTATATTGATGTTTGCGTTTGTTTGTAACACGAGTAATACTTTTGTAATATTATTTAATGAATTTTTGTTTGTTTGTCAGAAATTATTACGGATTTTAAAGTAAAAAGTAACAATAAACATGGTTACTTATAATATTTCGATGTATAAGATTTGATTTGACTATGTGGTAATTTTCTATTATCAAGAATAGATACAAATGTTATCTCAGATCAGTATAGTACTGTATTCGAAAAATAAAATGTTCAGTGGAACATTTATTATATGGAAGTGGTAATGGAACATCATATTAGGTATGAAGAAATTATGGGATAAGTTTTTTATTAATTAATTAAGAAATTATGGGATAACGGACTTTTCCGCATGTAGAACATCTCTATCTCGAAATTGAGTGGCCGACAAAGAATAAATAACACATAAATGCAGAATATATGTTTTATCCGTCAGTTTTACTTTTTTCAAATAGTCCACCTTCGTGCTTTCTCATGACCCATGAACAAGGTGGAGTGTGTCCTATCCACCTCAAAATCATTAGATGTCGTCTGGTAGACGTCCCTAATAAGAATCAGTCGGAACCCGATCGATTCGACACGATTTAATTGAATGATCGTGTTAACAAACAAATTTTTCAAATAGTCCACCATTGTGCTTTCTCATGACCTATGAACATGGTAAAGTGTGTTCTATCCACCTCAAAATCAATAGGTGTCGTCTGGGAGACGCCCAAGATCCGAATCAGTCAAAATCCGATCGATCCGACATAACTTAGCTGAGTTATAGTGTTAACAAAAAAAATTCTCAAATAATCCATCGTCGTGCTTTCTCATGACCCATGGACAGGGTGGAGTGTGTCCTATCCACCTCAAAATCAATAGGTTTCGTCTGAGAGATGTTTCCGATTAGAATCAGTCAAAACCCGGTCGATCCGACACGATTTAGTTGAGTTATCGTATTAACAAAACAAATTTCTCAAATAGTCCACCGTCGTGCTTTCTCATGACTCATGGACAGGGTGGGGTGTGTCGTATCCACCTCAAAATCAATAGGTCTCATCTAGGAGACGTCCCTGAGAATTAGCCAAAACCCGATCGATCCGACACGATTTAGTTGAGTTATCGTGCTAAAAAAAAATTCTCAAATAGTCCACCATTGTGCTTTGTTATGACCCATGTACATGGTAGAGTGTGTTCTATCCACCTCAAAATCAATAGGTATCTCCTGGGAGACGTCCCCAATCAGAATCAGTTAAAACCCGATCGATCCGACACGATTTAGTTGATTTATCATATTAACAAAACAAATTTCTCAAATAGTCCACCATCGTGCTTTCTCATGACACATGGACAGGGTGGGGTGTATTCTATCCACCTCAAAATCAGTAGGTGTCGTCTGGGAGATGTCCCCGATCAGAATCAGTCAAAACCCGATCGATTCTACGCGATTTAGTTGAGTTATCGTGCTAGCAAAAATAAATACCGACGACAACGACGACACACACAGCAAAAAAATTTTAAAACCATTTTTTTTGTTTTTAGGCCAAAAAGCAAAAAATTGACCCAAATTCAGTTTTTTCACTTTTTCTTTATACGATTACATTACTTTTCCGCTTATAGTGGAGTGCGGAAAAGTAAAAAATAACTGAAATCAAAAATATTACTACTACTGTAGAATCCATTAACTAATAATTTAATCTATTTAGTTTACTTAGTTAGTAATTTTTATCCTTCAATTAAAAATAATACTTATACGTATATGAATAAATACTTCAGCTTTATTTAATTTTGCTTTAATTTATTTTTAATTTCATTAGATGAGTACAAATATACCATGGATCTTCTCAAATATACCAAGTCAACCAAGTACAAGCAATATCGAAACGAATCAGTCACACCCCAAGCCCCTAAATTAATAAGGGCCATTATGAACCGATTTAGTATAAAAAAAATCGTTGAGGTCGCGTGCAACAAAAAATCACACGATAGTCTCATCCCTGTGGAGCCATGTGGAATCATACGGGTCACGCGCTTTCAACAACCCTTAATAACAGCAATTCAACCCCGATGCGGGCCTAAACACTAGCTTCCTATAACAAATCTACCCTCGTAGAATGTTTAGCTCTGAAACCCACCCTAACAATTACTGAATAAACAATTCAAACGTCGCTTCCCCAGGGTGAAGTTTATGTAATCTGCTATTATGGGGGTTAGTTTAAAATAATTAGTTTAGGGGGCTTAGTTTAAAAAATAAACTGTTTTTTAATAATTTAGCGTTTATTTAGGTTTATAAATGAAATTAAAAGATCAAAGTTAATAAAATATGTGATGATAAAAAAACGACTGTAAATAATAGAAAATTTTAAATCTCATGCAATGTATATTTAATAGAATAAATATTTTCCAACTTTAATAGTGATTTATATACCACAGATAATACACACGCATATAAGTTATTTATATATTACTCTTCTGGCTATATACATATATGACTTGTCTTGAGACACAAAACATGAGATTTGTATATCATGATAAATATTTATATTCACTTTTTTCGTTCAATCTTGGAAATAGTGATTATTTCCAAAATAATGAACTATGAAATAATGAATAATCATTATTGTGAACTGAAAAAAAGAAGGTACGATAGTTTATTAATTAGTTTATCATTATTTCTTATTTATTATATGCAAAAAGACAAAATAAATTCTCTATTTATTTTGGTAATATAGGTTGTCTGAGTTGAAACTAAGAATTCGTAAGAAATTTTAAGAGACAGGTTCTGTTATTGATAAGGCAACACCAATACGTTCTCGTCATCAGTCAGATAAAAATATAACTGCAGTGAGAGAATGTGTACGGAAGTATCCAAACACATCAGTTCGACGTCGTTCACAATAATTGAATCTGTCAAGAGGTACCACGCATCGGATTTTAAGGGAACTTTCTCATCACTCGACCACAAAATTAAATATTTCTTTGCCTTTGTTGATACCTTATTATATGTAGAATATGTTCCTAAAACGATTTGGCCGAAAACATTAAAAAAAAAAGATATGGTCCTGGAATTGCTGATTAGTCGGAAGGTATATTAATTAATTCATATATACCAAAAATCGAAAACAGAATCTTTGAACGCATTTTTCTCGAAACCATGTTTTTTAAACTGATGGGAACTGTAACTCAAAAACTAATTGACGGATTGTCTGACGGATTTTTTTTTAATTTTAAGGTAAATTGAATTTATTGGAGCTTGTACCTAAGAAAACATTGATTTCACTGTTTTTTTTTATAACACTTTAAAGAACGAAAAAAATCGGTACCGAAAATTCGCTGGTCCGCCATTCTGTTAATTTTCGATTTTTTATTGCTATAAGCTCCAACAAATATCATATATATTTTATATTTTTTTTTATTTTAATTTCAGATGATTTTTACAAGTGCTAGAGTTCCCACCGATCGAACACCTTTTTTGGGATGGTCACATTACCGAGCATTTAACTAATTACCATGTTTTAATAAAAATTTTGTTGTAGACCTGAATACTTGATAAATATGTATAAAAAATTTTGAATACTTTATTTACTTCCTTCTATGAAAAAAAAAAATTAAGAAAATCATGTAATTTTTGGATCGCTTGATGAGAACCTCCCCTTAAAGAAAGATCTGCATCTACTAGCATACAAAATTTAGTTGACACAACAATTAAAAGTTGCAGACCATTTATAACGTTGTACTTTTGTTTATTGGGTGATAGAGAAGAAAAAAAGATGATACTGATTGTTGCAACAAAATTTTGTTCAGCAACCAAGCACATTTTCATCTTGACGGATACGTTATCAATCAATATTGTCGAATTTGGAGTGCTGAATATGTACATGCTGTCAACGAAAAACATATGCATCCACAGAGATGCACGGTTTGGTGCGCATTTTGGAGTGGTGGAGTAATTGGACCATAATTATTTGAAGACGGAGCTGGTAATGCTATCACAGTAAATGTGGAACACTATCATGACATGTTAAATAATTTATTTTCCTACCAAATTGATGATTTGGATTTGAAAAGCATGTGGTTTCAACAAGACGGTACAACGCGTCATACAGCACGTGCAACTATAACTCTGTTGCATACCAAAGTTCCTGATCATGTTGTGAATTTTCGACATCAGTTGGCTTGCCAGATCAGGTGATTCAATACGATTCATTATTACAACACCACTGGACTTTTTCCTTTGGAATTATGTCAAGGGAAAAGTGTACGCCATCCAGTCAGCAAAGATTAGTGACCTTAAAGCAAACATTCAACGTGTTATTCGGGAAATAAGCCAGTTTTATGTGCCCATGTTATGGACAATTTTGCTAAACGAATGACATCATGCCAGATGAGTCGAGACGTCTCCAGTTTACGTTAAAGAATAAAAAACCTGTTTGTCAAATATTGTTAGTTCCAAATGAGACACCCTACATATACAAAAAAAACATGCTTGTATTTTCACTATGCCTACTATTCCAAATATTCTTCGAAGATTCAAGCAGGATTCAGCAAAGCTTACAAATTACAGTTCAAGACAAGTTCACAAGTTATAGATAGCTCTGAAATCACATAGCAATGCTCAGAAGATTTGACCATGTCATAAATTTTAGAATATAATTTCCTTCCAACTTCAGAATTTCCCAAAGTATTGATTGTAAATTTATAATGATAATTGACAAGGAGTATATAAAACAAACACTTGCAAATTTACACATTGTATAGGAATAATATGTATACGAAATAAAATGAAGAAGGAACGAATTAAAAACATATATATATATATATATATGTTTTTAATTCGTTTATTTTGAAATGAACATGAAATCATGGATTTTTGTATTGCTTTGGGTGACGAACCCTTCAGTTATAGCTCCGATCCCATTTTTTACGCAAGAGAGCAAAAGATGGTCCATAATGGTGAAACAAGGAAATCTTGGAGTAAAATCGATAACAAGACTTCGGAGTATATGTAAATATATTAGCTGGTCATAAAAAAAGTAGCGGACAAAAGTTATAATGAATGGTATCATATGTGTTATTGCACTATCTTGTACTATACCATACCATACCAACAACCACTACACGTTATCGTGTAGTGGTTGAAAGAGTTTTCGATTATACATCGTTTTTAAATTGAAAAAAATTGACCCAAATATTCTTCTACGAGAATCTGCCTTCCAAATACCAATTTTATGAGGACATATTGGAAATGTAACAAAAATATGCGAATTATTAATGCTTCTTATTCCCATATTTTGAGGTTGGTGTATCCTAAAAATAAAAAACCGTGCGTCGCCAGAAAAGAAATAGGTTTACAGATCGTCATTCATCTAATTATTGACAATCTTCTGGCAGTACCTACATAAGACGTCGGTGGGGTGCTGGAGAAAATGGGCTTTAAAAAATACAATTTCTTAAGACAGTCAGTTCAAAAGTTTGTAAGTTCTTGTTCCATACGTTGTTAAACATCAATAACACCTTCTTCTTTAAGTATAGTTACCAGTCTACCAATCTACCAGTATTTTTTTATGAGGCACAGACCCGGTTTCGCGAAATATACAAGAAATATTTTTAACTATAATTTAAAAACTGGTAAAGATTGCTATAACAAGACAGCTTCACCACAACTGCTTGACAAATTTTTACAATAAAAACATTATTGACATATATTTTATATTAGTCAATTAGTAATAATGTCAATTATTACAATTATTTTAAAACTCATAACCACCTTTTAACAACATGATTTCTGATACACTGGTAGTCATTATTATTAAAATAACTTTATTTTAGTTTCACATAACTTAATTCAAACGTGATTAAAAAAAGTAAAATCTACAGCAGACTATTCGACCCATTATGACTATTTCAGTAATGTCAGTACCCGTTGGACTTGCCGACAATTAGTCATTCAAATATCGCTTCCCATAGGTGGGGCCCCCATCCGAGCGTATGGTCGAGTTGATTCGACTATTACTAGGGTGTGATAAACTGTATGGGTTGAAAGGGGAGTGCGCGTCAGAATAACCCCACTTGGATCACTAACCACATCTAAACATATGTCATGTCGAGAAGCCTATTAACTGTCGGTCGTTGCTATTCATAACCGCTCGAGAAAATCGTTAGATTTAAATCGTAATCATGCGGGACGCCTTTAGAGGGCTTTTTTTTATTGTTTCAATGACGCAGCTATTAATTTAAGAGGATGGAAGTTGGAAGTAACAGTGATAAGAGAAAGGGAGTCGGCGCGTTGATAATGAGTTTTGAATTTCGTAATGGAGGAATATTATTACGGATTCTCTCGCTAATACGATTCATTATTACAAGTCACCCATATTGCCTATTTAATCATCATGACCATCGAATATAATTTAAGAGCTAGTCTCGTTCAAGGTCAATCAAAATAGATCAAAATAGATTCGGTTGGGAGTTAATTGATGTCGTCTCGGTCTTAATTTAGATTAAAACAATGAACTAGCAATTGGTAAAAAGCCTAATATAACATAAATAAAAAATAAAATGCAAAATCCAAATAGCAACTAATATAATTAGAACTGGGTGGAAATAACTGGTATTTTATAAACAAGTGATATGCAAACAATTTCATTAACTCAGTGAACCTTTTTAACTACTATCTAAGAAATTTAATAACGAAATAATTTATTACGGATATACATAGTAATACTTATTAATAATATTAGATGGATATTAATTTAATAGATATTTAATTAAGACGTATATTTAAATGAAAATAGTTAAAGAGGATATGGGTTTAATAATAAACTTCAGCAACAATTAATATGAAAATTTAATAACAATGTTAAGGTGCAAATTATATATCATGGGGAAATACAGTCAGCATCCAGTGCAGTGTACAACGCAGAAGTAATAAAAATTAAGCACTTGCTGTAGTGTCTCCAACTGAGATACGTGGTCTTTCGTATTCTTCTGTATTTTATTTGGGTACTGGACTGTTGCCATTGCATGTTTGTATTTGAGGAGAGACTTTGGCACCTCTCCCAATGCATAGATGTGTTTGTCTTCGTCTCTATGTGTTACCTTCTTTTTCGTAGTCTCAGGCTGTAGGAGAAGGCGGTCGAGGAGGTCCAGTGTCTCTAATATTTATAAATTATTTAAATAAATTAAATTATTTTCGGAGTAACACATTGTTCTATAATAATTGTTTACGATCTCTTATTTTTGTGCTAATGTTCAATTCCGTGTTTAAAGTTAACAATGGACAAATCAATTAACTACCGTTTTGAGAAATTAGTTTAATTTAGTAACTGCTGTGATTGATAAGATCCTTCATTAATGGATACGTTTATGTAGGACGTGGATACAATTAAATAATTTGAACATTAAAAAAGGAGTAATATTTGTATGTGTATATATTTAGTGTTAACGAAACATCCGATAAGGTAATACAATGAATACGGTGCTACATAAAATATTATTTTTGAAATTAAGTTCCGGGCCAGAACTTAGATTAAAGAAAGAACTGTAAACCCCACTCCTGTAGCAATAGTGAATTATTTCCACAAAATTGTATTTCTTATTGAAACTTCTATTATTATTATTGTTACTTTCTCTAACACTACTCTACACTATCATAGTTTACATACTTTTTAAAACAAAACAAATAACATACCAAAGTTACGGCGTTATTTCTAGAATATTAATCAGTATGAAATATAATTCTGTACATTAAATCGAATATGTTGGAGATCAAAGATTAGTATTACGGATGGCTTTGTGTAGAAGTATTCTATATGTCTATTCTTCAATTCACATGAATCAAGAGTGAATGTTTGTTTTATTAAAATATATTCAAAAACATGTACGGAAATTATGATAAGACAATACAAAAGTTTTATAGGTATGTTCAGTTAAATGGACCAGAAAATAAGGAAACTAAAAAAGTTCTTCGTTAATTATATGTTAAAATATATAATGTATGCATATGAATATTATATTACGCATAAAAGTTAATGAATGGAACGAAACCCGTCTAGGAGTGCCTTATTTAAGCTTCTTAAGCTGTGAACAGGAACGGACTAAGAAAGCTTTCTATCGAATTGTGAACGTATTCAGCCTTACGTATAGTATTTCAAAAATAATTTACCGCGATCATAAAATGGATCGTTTGTTGCAGAGTTATCCACAACATTATTTTATTATTATCTTTATTCATTTTCGGGATACAAAGCTGAGTTCATCATTTTTAACATCAGTGGGGGTTAAAAAATTAAATTTCCAAAGATAAACTTAAAGCCGGCTATAGTACTTGTATATCTTATTTTTTGTTAACTGAAAAAGAGAATAGTTTGTTCAAAATAAATTATATTTCAGTTAAACCAAAATGGAACTTGTTCTACATAATTTAATGATCCTGTAAATTTCATTTTTCCTTTCGCTTACAATTTTTCACTCCATTATTTTAATTTTTCCTCGACATGATTTTTTGTAATAATTATAAAATAACCACCACTTTATTCAATAAGTTTATCGAAAAATAACGCAAGTTATATTAAATTGTATTATATTTGATAAATAAACATTTATCATTAATAATCACTATCATAATAAATAACGATTTTTATTAATAAACATATGTTACTTTTATCTATGAAATCTACAGTCAAATTATGGATACCATTCATAATAATTCTTCGATTTGTGACAAAAAAGGCTGATAATTTAAACCTATAGACATAGTCCATATGCACTCAGGACATCATGTCAGAGCCATTATGCTAACTTAGTCAGAATTGCCATTTCGTCGACAAAATTAATTTTACTCCCTTAAATATAACGTGAATGTATTGATTCTTCAATACACTAACTATAAAGTGTTACAATAAGATCGAAAGAAGTAAATTTTAAATAAAACATGGTTTGTGTAGCAAAGCATTGAAATATTGATTTATAATGTAGATATTTAGGAATTATGTATAGAACAACACATCCTTAATGTGCCACGGCTTTGGTGGCACACGAGTATACTCTTCTGCCGAAATTTTCAATAACGGTTTTGCATAAATATGACAATATTTCGTTGATATAACGTTCAATTTCGGCCTTCAATGCTTGGATGGTAGTGGGCTTATCGGCGTAAATCTGAGACTTCAGAAAACTCCATAGAAAAAATCCATAGGTATTAAATCGCAAGATCGTCGCGGCCAATTTTGGTCACCAAAACGGTAGATGGCCAACCAGAAAACGACCCGTGCAAAACCGTCAATGATTCACGGGTCTTACGGCAAGTGGCACCGTCTTTCTGAAACCACATGTTTTAAGGGTAATGCCCTCCAATTGAAGCACAAAGAACTGAGTTATCATGTCACGATAACCTTCACCATTTTCCGTTAATGCATTACTTGTCTCGATTTAAAGAAAAATGGTCCAATGATTCCTTTAGACCACAATGCACACCAAACAATGACACGTTGGGGATGAACTTGTTTCTCATAAATCATTCGTGGATTTTCTGAGCACCATATGGGGCAATTTTGTCTATTAACGAATCCATCAAGGTAAACATGGGCCCCATCGCTGAAGATGATCTTGTCTACAAAATCGACATTTTACTGTTCAATAACTCAATTGGTAAACTCTCTTCATTGTCAATGGTCTGTTGGCTGAAGTTGTTGAGTCAATTGGACTTTCTAAGCATAAAGATGCAAATATTTAAGGAGAATACGGTGAAGAGTGACTGTTGAAATGTCCAATTCATGTGCACGAATGTCGAATTCAGGTCCCTGGACTCTCGGCCACACTCTTCATGGCGAATTGCCATGATATTTTGTTCTGAACCACCGCTACGAGATCGTGTCGTGTGTTTCACATCAATAACTGAACCAGTACTTTCGATATTTTTCATTATTGTTTTCACAGTTGATGAATTTGAATTATTTCTACCAAAAGTTGGACGCATTTTAGGAATCACGGCAACCAAACTTTCACCATTTTTTATTACCGTCTCTGTCCGTATGTTTACTAACTTCTGTCTCGTATCGACCTGTTATAGTCATTGACCTATCGAACAATGAGAGCCAAAATGGCGCGCAATTTAAATCTTGCGTTCTTATGGTAACACTCTCTATACTATATTAGAAAAGCTATTTACATGAATTATTACCAAGTGCCCAAGTACACATATGGTGGTAGTTCGACACATATAGGACATAAATCGGCTGCTTTCGGCCAATAGGTTCCAAATATAGCTTCTTGTTACTTTTCCATACTCAACTATACCAGAGCGGAAAAATAATGTAATCGTGTAAAGAAAAAGGTAAAAACAATTTTTTCTAGCGTTTATTTTTCGCTTTTCGACCTAAAAACAAGAAAAAATTGTTTTTACAAAATTTGTGTTTGTATGTGTGTCGTTGTCATCGTTGACGTTGTCATCATTGTCGTTGTCGTTGTCATCATTGTCGTTGTCGTCGGCATTAAAATTTCTTGTTAGCACGATAACTCAGCTAAATCGTGTCGGATCTATCGGGTTTTGACTGATTCTGATCGGGGACATCTCCCAGACGACACCTATTGATTTTCAGGTGGATAGAACACACTCTATCATGTTTATGGGTCATGAAACATCACAATGGTGGACTATTTGAGAAATTGTTTTTGTTAGCATGATAACTGAATTAAATCGTGCCGGATCGATAGGGTTTCGACTGATTCTGATTAGGGACGTCTACCAGACGACATCTATTGATTTTGAGGTGGATGGGATACACTCCACCCTGTCCATGGTTCATGAGAAAGCACGATGTAAATGTTTTATGTTGATACGGTACTGAAGCAGTCGCCAATTAAATAATAGTTTTTAAACCTTAAAAAGGACTTTTCCGCACGTAGAACATCTCTATCTCGAAATTGAGCGGCCAAGAAAAAATAAACCAACAGATAAATACAGAATATGTGTCTTATGTGACAGTTTTACTTTTTTCAAATAGTTCACCCTCGTGCTTTCTCATGACCCATGAACAGGGTGGGGTGTGTCCTATCCACCTGAAAATCAATAGATATCGCCTGCTAGACGTCCTTAATCAGAATCAGTTGAAACCCGATCGATCCGACACGATTTAATTGAGTGATCGTGCTAACAAACAAATTTCTCAAATAGTCCACTATTGTGCTTTCTCATGACCCATGAACATGGTAGGGTGTGTTCTATCCACCTCAAAATCAGTAGGTATCGCTTGGAAGACGTCTCCGACCCGAATTAGTCAAAACCCGATCGATCCGACATGACTTAGTTGAGTGATCGTGTTAACAAAAAAAAATTCTCAAATAGTTCACCCAAGGGAGGGGGTTGTGTGTGATATCCGCCTCAAAATCAATAGATGTCACCTGGGAGACGTCCCCGATTAAAATCAGTCAAAACCCTATTGATCCGACACGATTTAGCTGAATTATAGTGCTAACAAGAATAAATGCCGACGACAGCGACGACAACAACGACAACGACGACAGCGATGACAACAACGACGACAACGACGACAACGACGACAACGACGACAACGACGACAACGACGACAACGACGACAACGGCAACGACAACGACAACGACAACGACACACACAGCAAAAAAAATTTTAAACCCTTTTTTTTTGGTTTTTAAGCCGAAAAACGAAAGATAAACCCAAAAAAAATTTTTTTTCACTTTTTCTTTACACGATTACATTACTTTTCCTCATATAGTGGAGTGCGGAAAAGTAATATTAATTTATTTTAGACGATTATACAGCCCATATGAAACTTAAAAAAATGTATTGTTATCAACTTTAGGGTCAAAAAAAAAACGAATTATTATTACTACTCTTTTTCATTCTAAAATTAACATTGGAGTGTTTCAATAAGAGCATTTAGTCAACTTGTTCTTGAATATTACCCCATATTCATTTTAAGTCTACACCCATCATCACTTCTCAATGTTATATGCGATACCCTGAAGAAATTATTTCTCGTACCTCGTTTACTATTGATTCCAACCATTTCAATTCATTAAACTAGTTGTTTACATTACGGTTACATAATTATATGCACGATAATAATCTAAGCGATACTCGAGTAATAGTAATCAGTGAAATTTGTTTCAAACTATTTGCAGATATACGTAATAATCTAGACGACAGTAATACGTACCTACGTGTTACAAAAATAATGGTATTATAATAAATAGTAGTTCTATACAGTTTAAAACCTTATGTAATGTGCTGCGATAATGTACAATTTCAATTCAATGGCAATAGAGTAACGCATAATTATTGTCTTAAAAAACTGTATTTAGCCTCGTCAATGTAGAATCTACAGCGGAAATAAAAAAAGAAACACGAGTGTTAGGAATAGTAATTTAACACAGTTTCCTAGAGTTGTTACACTAGCTAAAATAAATTTCTATAATAAAAATAACATCCCATTTTAGTAAGATTTTATTCTTTACCTTCCTTATTATTAAATATTGGTTAAATGGGGGCAATTTTGGGAAATATTAAGAACAGATTTAACATCGCCACAGCATCTAATGAATTTCAATTTAATGTGAGATAGTTTTCTCAATCCAATTCAAAACTTGTAAAATCACAATTTTCATCTGAAAGAAAAAATAAAACATCAAAAAGAAAAAAGAAGAAAAAAAAAAAGGAAAGAAGAATGATACCAATACCAATTAATGATAGTATAATTCCTGACCATCAGTTTGCGTTTCGGCACTAACATTCCACGGTGCACAGAATAGCTGAACAAATCAAAAGAGATTTAGAAGCTAAATGTTATTGCTCAGCAACTTTCCTCACTCTATGGAAGAAGACCTTTGATAGAGTGTGGCATACAGACTTGATTTGCAAACTAAATACCACAAGATCTTTAATTAATCTTAAAGTCATATTTAACGGATAGGTTTTTCCGAGTCAGTGTACCAAAATGAATGCTCGTCGTTACACCCTATAACAGCCGGAGTGCCCCAAGGAAGTGTTCTAGGTCCTGTGTTGTAGCTAATTTACACATTTGATATTCCTACAATTAAATATACTACATTTGCAATATTCGCAGATGATACTGTAATTGCGCCATGGCTTTAATGCAGTTGCAGATACACATAAACAAAATTCAATATTATGTAACTAGGTGGCGCATTAAATGATTGAAAATCTATCCATATAACACCTACACTAAGAAAGGAAATCTGTTCTCTAATAACTCTTATTGATCACCATATATTGCAAATACATAACGCCAAATACCACTGTATATAGCTAGATCGAAAGTTTACATGAAGAAAACATGTGTGGACCAAAAAAAGAAACAACTGGGCCTAAAACTTTACAACATGTATTGGTAATCGGTAGGCACTTAAATAATAAATTTCTGCTCTATAAGGCCATCATCAAGCCAATTTGGAGTTACGGTATACAATTGTGGGACGCTGCATGCAACTCCAATTCCGATATCTTAAAGATTCTAATATTAGGTTTTAATAAATATCATATGCTTCCTGGTATGTGCCAGATGACGTAATTCGTAGAAAATTAAGGGTTCCTAGAAGGTTCAAGAAGAAATGTTCAAAGAAGAGACAGTGAAATATAGTGCAACCTATGTTAAAAGACGGATGTCATCTGAACCACCTAGCAGTCAAACTACTTGATAATACCCAAGAACAATCAATATTCATCAATATTAAATCATGCAAGAATGCTTGATTTAGTTCATATAGATAAATCGCACTTCTCTTAATATAGGTTTATCTTTCGTTTAGATATATATTTTATTAAAATTATTAATATTCATGGATCTTACTTCAATTGATCTAACTAGAAGATTTCACAGGTAATAACCAATGGATTATCATCTCTCATGCTCACACTCATTTTACAATATTTTGCTAAATGTTAAACATTGTAACTAATTACAAAACTACATAGATGTTAAATAAATAAAGAAACCATATCTATTATATTCTAAAATTCTTTATGGACTTATGGAAAAAAATTAATGAATCAAACCTTTTCCATAATTTTTAATTTGAAACCAGAACATCTTTAATAATTTTCCATAACACTTTTGAGACTTTTTAGATTCTTAGAAATGGCTGCACCATCAGCAAAACTTACAACGGTGCTGCTAGCATTTATTTCAAAAGAATTATTTAAATTTGGTACAAACAATATTCTAATTTCTCTATTTTTTTCTAATGATAAAGTATGACTTATAATGTCAAATGCTTTCCTAGATCTAGAAAAGCACATAAAAGTCTCCTAAATCTAGAAAAAGACAAAAGTCTCTTGAATTATCTGTGGCTTCGTAATTTTTTTTTATAAATTGCACCGTCTATCGAATTGACTCTAAATAAACAGTTTTAAAACTATAAAACCGACTTTTCTTCACGTAGAACATCTCTATCTCGAAATTTAGTGGCCGGAAAAAAATAAACCAACACATAAATGCAGAATATGTGTTTTATGCGACAGTTTTACTTTCTTAATTTTTTCTCAAATAGTCCATCATCGTGCTTTCTCATGATCCATGGACAGGATGGGGTGTGTCATATCCACCTCAAAATCAATAGATGTCGTCTGGTAGACGTCCCTAATCAGAATCAGTCGAAACCCGATCGTTCCGACACGATTTAATTGAGTGATTGTGCTAACAAAAAATAAATTCTCAAATAGTCTACCATTGCACTTTTTCATGACCCATGTACATGGTAGAGTGTGTCCTATCCACCTCAAAATCAATAGGTGTCGTCTGGCAGACGTCCCTGATAAGAATCAGAATTATTTTTCCGCTAGTATAGTGGAGTGCGGAAAAGTAAAAGAGTTTTAAAACCTTAAAACGGACTTTTCCCTATGTAGAACATCTCTATTTCGAAATTTAATGGCTGGGAAAAAATAAGCCAACACATAAATGCAGAATATGTGTTTTATGCGACAGTTTTACTTTTTTCAATTTTTCTCAAATAGTCCACCGTCGTGCTTTCTCATGACCCATGAACAGGGTAGGGTGTGTCCTATCCACCTCAAAATCAATAGATGTCGTCTGGTAGACGTGCCTAATTAGAAGCAGTAGAAACCCGATCGATCCGACACGATTTAATTGAGTTATCGTGCTAACAAGAATAAGTGCTGACAACAACGACGACACACACACAGCAAACATTGTTTAAAAACAATTTTTTTATTTAGACCCAAAAACGAAAAACAAACCCAAAAGAAATTTTGTTTTTTACTTTTTCTTTACACCATTACATTACTTTTCCGCTAGCATAGTGCAGTGCGGAAAAGTAAAATCAAACTGTGTGTGTGACACATCATTCTGTGTATTTAAAAAAAAATAAAATTCTAGTTCTTAACATAATTCCATTTTTTTTATAATTGTTATAAGTAATATTGGTCTATAATTTATATGACCTCTTTTATAAATTGGTTTCACAATTGAAATTTCGAAATCTTCTGGACCAACTTCGGTTGGACGTTACTGAATTTGCTAATGGAGAAACCCTGTTCCCTCTGTTGCCTGACGCAATTAGTTTTTTGTAAGTATTGTCCAGACTCGAATAGGTTATTGTCAAGTTCAGAATGTTCACAATTTTTTTTATTTAGTAGCTTGTAATCATGAAATTATAGACATCGATCCATTTTGTTGAACATTTCTGTTGTTTATTAATCAAATTAATATTACTTTTTTAGCTCGTCATAAAACGTACTTTAAAACGAAGTATCACACGGAGTACATATTCATATTTGAAATTTTTAAGTTAGAATTATTAGGGATTTTGGAGTTAATGAGTTGAAAATAACTCGTACAACCGTTATTTTGAATTTTATTTCAAACTTTATATTTTCGCACCTTGACATCATCTTACACTCTTCGACAATACTTCCTCAACCATTAGTATCGATAATAAGTCGAAGTCTCCAATGTTACTAAGCGGCCAGTTAAATTTATTTAAACATCCACTTGAATTATTTTAAAAGTAGGCTTTCTTTTTCTAAATGTATAACAAGGCATAAAATAATAAATATTTTACCAAATATATACATCCGATTACGTATCATTATAAAATTAAATTGAAATTTATACTCAAAAATAGACATAAAACCAAATGCATAAATAGTATTAAATTGTTTATGTGTATTAGTTTTTGGAAGTGAGAATTGATAACTTACTTTAGTTACCAATAATACGGCAACACCTTTGATCTATTGCTCTATGAAATAACTACTTGTATTACTGAGTGAATACATTAATTTAAGTTGTTTATCCCAAAGTTAGACGTGTCCGTTGCCCATTCTGAGTAGGTTGTTCTACAGCAGCTGATGTTGGATATTATAAACTTAACGGACGGGAGCCTATGAAGAACAGTCAAAAATACGAGACCAGATATATTAGCTAGTGTAACCATATTAAGTCAACGCAACAAAAATCCGAGAGAAGTAGATTGGAATGAAGCAAAAAGGGTGTTGAGATATTTAAAGAAAACAAAACACAAAAGGCTAATATTAGGAGAACACAGTACAGATAATGTATTATATGGGTATGCAGACGCCGATTGGGCGGAAAATAAAGAGGATAGAAAGTCAAATAGTGGATACATATTTATGTTTCGGGGTGCACCTATTAATTGGGGATGCAGAAAGCAGAGTTGCGTATCACTATCATCGACCGAAGCTGAATACATAGCACTGGCCGAAGGATGCCAAGAGGCAATCTGGTTAAAGCAGGCGATAAAGGAGTTTACGAATTTAGAACCGAAAGTGGTTATGTACGAAGATAATCAAAGCTGTTTAAAGCAGCTAGCAAACCATAAATTTAGCAATCGAACGAAGCATATTGATACAAAGTATCATTTTTTAAAAGAATTGTATGAAAATCAGGTTATTGTATTCGAGTATTGTCCGACTGAAAAAATGATAGCTGATATGTTAACCAAGCCGCTAAATAAAGTAAAGCTAGAACATTTAAGTACCAAGGGTGGTCTGGTTGACTGATTGAAAAATAATTATAGTTGCGAGGGGGTGTTGGAATATTACATTCAACAATAATTATTTTAGGTTTAAAAATAGTCTTCATGCGGTGCCTGAAATTAAACATAAACATTAGGTCAGCATTTATGAGTTCGGGTAACTCAATATCGAATGTTTAACTGTTCAAATGTCGTTGAAATAAAAATTGATTATTTAGCAAGTCAGTCTGAAAGATTATACGTTAGAATACACATCTTAATTTCTTTGTACGTAATTTAGTTGTTATACAGGGTATCAATAAACTCGTATTGTCCTCAAATTGTATCTTTAATTATTTATTCTCCCAAGTACTTCGAACACGTACATCGACCTAAAAATTTCGTGACACACACGAAAAGAGCTGTTTAGTAAATAGAGATTACGCACTGCTTCTTTAATCGAAATTGCCCATTTTTACCAATTGGGCATCATCTGCGTACAAATATATTGAAGTAATATTAGGTAACTTTGCAGCATATGTCCAAATTAAGATAGAATCCAGTACTATTTCCCTAATCCCGAGAAAAGGGTTGGAATCTTTAATGCAGCAACAAAAACAGGAGACCTGTTTTCCACGAACACCCAAAGATTACATTTCCCTCGATATGCGTTTCGCAAAAAAAGTTCACATAATCGGGAGATGATTAAAAATCACGTCCTGATGATATCGACTTGGTTTGTAAAACGCGCGTCAAGGAATATGTAATATTTCCGTAGTCATGGAAAACTGATGTCCTGTTTCTTCAACATTTCCCAAAAAAACACTTTCTTGGGATAATGGTGATTGTTTGATAATAGAATTGATTTTGTTGGTCGGTATTTAGTTGATCGGTTGGTCAGAATGAATCCGTTGGAGATTCAGGTCAGTATTCTAAAAGCTACTAAAAAAGTGCATGCTTTGCTTCGCATCTACAATATGGAGAGGTGGTTCTACTGTAGTACGTACGTATAGTATCCTCCTAGAGATATAGGAGAATACTATACGTAGAGGAAGAATAGTATACAGGGCCTAGTATTGAGATTATTATTGTATGCTTAAGTTCAAGTCCTAAGGGAAGGAATTTGGTATGAGCACACCCATGTTGATGACAATTATCTTTGAGCATGGGTATATTCGTCCTCATCTCTGTGTGTAGTCTTCCCCTTCTCCGTCTGAGGCTTTAGGGGAAGGATATTAATTTCGGCGTGTCAATTTATTTTAATTACATTTGAATTATCTTCAAATAACCATAATTTACCGTATGCAAAAATATCGTTTCGTTATGAAAGAGTCATTATGATCAATCAATGAAAGATATTTTTTTAATAAAGCAAGTAGGTACAGTATCTACCTATGTTACATTAATTGTCATTGTCAGTGATGTATTCAATAATTTGACGGTGACATGCATGCATATATTTAAATATATTTATTCTGTGTACACATTATTTTTTCTATAACCCTCAGCAACAATTGCAGAATATTTATTGCATTTAAATCAACGTATACCTAGTTAGGTAGTATATCAGTTCCATATTTTGGGGAAATAGGATATGTGTGTTAAACTTATTCAGACTACGAGAGCATTTTGATTTTAAATCTATTAACTTATAAAATTTGGGATTGCTACGTGTGTCGTTGTCGTCGTTGTCGTCAGCACTTATTCTTGTTAGCACGATAACTCAACTAAATCGTGTCGAATCGATCGTATTTTAACTGATTCTGATTGGGGACGTCTCCCAAATGGCACCTATTGATTATGAGGTGGATAGAACACGCTCTAACATGTACATGGGTCATGAGAAAGTACAATGGTGGACTATTTGAGAAATTGTTTTTGTTAGCACGATCACTTAATTAAATCGTGTCAGATCGATCGGGTTTCGACTGATTCTGATTGGGACATCTACTAGGCGACATCTATTGATATTGAGGTGGATAAAACACGCTCTACCATGTACATAGGTCATGAGAATGTACAATGATGGACTATTTGAGAAATTGTTTTTGTTAGCACGATCGCTCAATTAAATCGTGTTGGATCGATCGGGTTTCGACTGATTCTGATTGGAGACGTCTTCCAGACGACACCTATTGATTTTGAGGTGGATAGAACACGCTCTACCATGTACATGGGTCATGAGAAAGTACAATGGTGGGCTATTCGAGAAATTGTTTTTATTAGCACGATCGCTCAATTAAATCGTGTCGAATCGATCGGGTTTCGACTGATTCTGATTAGGGACGTCTACCAAACGACATCCATTGATTTTGAGGTGGATATAATACACTCTACCATGTACATGGGTCATGAGAAAGTACAATGTTGGAATATTTGAGAATTTTTTTTTTTTTTAGAACGATTACTCAATTAAATCGTGTCGGATCGATTGGGTTTCGACTCATTCTGATTAGGGACGTCTACCAGACGACATCTATTGATTTTGAGGTGGATAGAACACGCTCTACCATGTACATGCGTCATGAGAAAACACGATGGTGGACTATTTGAAAAAAGTAAAACTGTCGCGTAAAACACATATTCTGCCTTTATGTATTGGTTTATTTCTTCTCGGCCATTCAATTTCAGGATAGAGATAATCTACGTGCGGAAAAGTCCGTTTTAAGGTTTTAAAACTGTTTGTTTTCAAAGTTATCAAGTTACCGTTTCTCTATTTCCCCATAACGTAATTAACAAAATGTCAGCTTCTTGATTTTGATTGTGCTTGTACTGAAAGCAACGCATCTAAATTTGAAAGACGCTTAAGTCTTGTGAAAGTTAACTATTTACGTATTTATTTTATACAATTAATTTCTTTGGATTCGTAGAGAATTTTGTATTGCTTAAATAATTAAATTAGCTTTTTTGAAGTATTTATAAGTAATATAAATGAACAAATAAGTTAATTGTTGCGAAAAATGTGTAGTGCAAATATAAAACATTGGACAAATGGGAAAGAATATTTTTACGAACTATGTAAATTGTAAACATGCTATAAATATTAACTGTAAATATTAACTACAAGGGTACATACATGATATAAGATAGAAGCATTAAAAATATTATATTTGTTGTTAAATCTGGTGTATATTACTAATGATATAATAAATATAGTTAATTTAAATAATAAAATTTTAACAAAGTTTGCCACTTTCGTATTCTAGGAATGTGTAAGAAATATTACAAATAAATATATTTTTGATTATATTTTGACCACAAACTGCATATAAGTATACAACGCAGGGCATAAGGTTGAATAATAGTGATTCCTCCTTTAGTGATTCCCCTACACCTCTTTTCAATACACGTTTTCCTTTTGTATACACTAAATACACTTCTTATTATTTCGATAACACGAAATTTATATTAATTTATAATTTCATGCAATGCACTACATAAATATAGAAACATACAAACAAAACATAAATTTTTTTCGAAAGTAATTTAAAATATTTAAGGATAACTACATTCTCAAAGTAAATGTAGATGTATATCAAATCTATATTTTATTCAGTACATACATATCTCTTAAAATATCCCTGCATAAAATACTGAAATACGAATGAGATTGTCTCCGCAAGGATGTTATTACTTCTTGATATTTCACAGAGGTTTTAGGACTCTTCTTCGAGCCGTGTGGGTTTATTGAAAGGTATCAAAAAACCCACATATTTTAGGGGTTGTTCAATTTCACATCAGCACACTGTGCCCAATATGATGGCTAGAGTGTATATATACTATGTTTACGTTTACCCTCTCTCCTTATAGAATTCCACATTGTTTTCAATTTTAGGGATATTAAACGGTGTATTCCAGGCTTGTAATATACACGCAGATTGTATAGGCACAAAAATTAAGGGATGTAAAAAACTCCTAAAGTTTTAGACAATTTCAGAGGGCTAGAACTCGAAAAAAAAATAGTCGCAGAGGAATTCTAAGAAAAAGCAAATCTCCAAGCTTCTAGTTTTCAAATTTTGAGTTTAAAATCAGCAGCTTCTGAGTAATCATAAGAAAACCATTGGAAATAAATTTTCAAATTGCCTTCCAATTGCTTACCTTTCAGAAGGTCCATGGTCTTCGATAGTATTTTGTAATGGTTTCATCATAATAAGCTTTTTTAGATATTTTTATCCTCTTTAATTTAAGTGGTCTAAAAGTCTTGTATAATGATGAGTTATCGTCGTTCAAAGCAAAAAAGTCAGTTTTAATTTTTTTTGCATTTTCTTATTTCTTACAGCGACTAACATTTTTTGAACTCAAGATTTAAAAACTAGAATCTTCAAGCTTCAATTTTCATTTTTTTAAAATTGCTCTGCAACTATTTTTCTCCAAGTTACAGCCCCTGATAAGCTGAGGCTGACTAACAGCTCGGCCTGCAGATACTGTAAAGGAGACGAGAAAACCTCGATTCATCTTCTGTACACCTGCCACGCACTGGAGGAGAAGAGGTACATACCTTATATTAGGGACCCCTATTATCCTAGAGGAGGCGAGGCTTAAGGCGGGGGACGTGCTTAAATTGCTCCTTTTATGGCATAGCATTTTTGGAAAATGACCCGGATAAGAAGGGATCGCCAAGGGACTACCCATGCGATCAGTGGCTGATGTGGCCCAAACCTATATAACATAATGTAATGTAACGTACAGCCCCTTGAAAATCACATAAGAATTTAAGATTTCTTTACGTCTCTTAATTTTTGTGCCTAGTGTATATTATTCTGCATGTAATGATAATATAAGATATGACGTATTTACTATATACAATACTAAGGCGATGGGATATATGATCAGATACATCACTGGTGACAATGATACAACAGCGCACCATTACTAATGCAATAAAGTATAATAGCCTGCTTCTCTGCGAATAATGAGAGCTATTATTAACACCTATTCTTCCTGCAAGAAGCAAAAATGCGGTTTTGCTTACTGAAAACATCAAGTTAGTTACAGTAATATATTGGCACAGATAAATTGAACTTTTGTATATAATAATGGAGGATATTGGAGAGGGTTCAAATGTTATATTTACAATGATTCCTTCTATCAATACTACAAATCACAGAAGGTAGATTAAAAGAGGGACAAACGTCAACTAGAGCCAGCATAAGAATATATTATTATTATTATTAATATTAATGTCTATAAGCATTCAGGCTACTATGGTGGCCCGTAATGATTCCCATCAGTGTTCTGGCTTTGTGCCTGTTCAATTTAATGAATTCGATGAAGAGTTTGGTTATTCGACAACCTGTTATGCCTCTCCATCTTTTATTATACTAGTCTCTTGCCCAGCCATTTATGCTGTCCTTTATTAGATTCTGACTTATCCCCACTGCAAGTTCTGGTCCATAGAGGTTTCACCTGGTCCCTAGTCTGGTAAGGTCATCTGCAATTAGATTTTCCTTAATGCCATTATCCATACGAGTTCCACCGATCCCTTCCCTGCCAAGTGGTTTAATGCTTCATAGCAATTATTATAGACCAGCTTCGACTTTGTTGTTACTGAACTCAGGGCTACTAACGCCGCCCTGTATAAATATGTAACTATATGGAAAATTTTCACCCTAGTATCTTATTTATCAAGTGCTATTTATTATCAATAATAGATATACAACTATATGTTAATGATACGCATCAAGTCAAGGATACTTAAAGATGTTGATAAACTCTAGTGTATACATTACTATGAAGAATCAGGAGTTTGTAGTCTTTGAATTAGAGACCAATGAGAAAGCTAACGATCTACAATGAGAGTAACCAAAAGCTTATAAATTGGTTTAGTAGAAGACTTAAGAACCTTAAAGTCACAGTAAATGACAAAATAAAACTATGCATTCTTCGTCAGGAACAAAATTTTAAAAATATTAATAGTACATAAGTTAAAATGACGAGATATTCATCATAAGGAAGCGGTCTGCGGGAAGGCTCATGAGAATGAGGAATCAATTATATATTTTCATTAATCTGATATAGCATTCCGAAGAACTATCTACACCTGCTACATAAAAATTTGATTAGAACACACAGATCACATAGGAACTAGGACAAATACGGTCATGCCCAGGAAGAGGTGTCAAATTTTCCGTGTTGCAAGTTTGGCACCTATATATATTTAACAAAAATCAACTCTCTATAAAAAAGCGTTTTCTATGAACAAAATATTAATAAACATAAAACAATATTAAAGGAGTTAAACTCATGTAATACTAAACCTTTAATATTGATGTCATTGTAATAAGCTTTCATAACAAACTGTTACATCATACTCTAGTCTTATCTCATTTTAATTTTGGTGATGTTTTCTAATAGTTCTATAGTTAATGTCTACCAGCATACTTGATTGTAAAAGTCAAAGTTAGTCAACGAATTCAAAGAGAAATCAAATTATTGAATATAAAAGAAAGATGTTTGTATTGCTGTAGTTATTATCTCTATAATAAAATCAAATTTCATAGGAACATGTATAATTTTGACATTACAAATAAAAATATGTTCCCTGTAGTCTTGCATAAAATTATAGTATTTAAGAGGCCACTTTCTTATTAAATATCAAAATATTTTAATGCAAAACGAGCCCAAACCCTCTCGTAACTGAACTCGCGTTTTTTAAATAATAATGCTAGGATTACTAGATCAATTATTACTAGATATATATTTTATATCAATTATATATTTCATATTACTTTATTTATATTATAACGCCGTGTGTTTGTTACTTGGGCTCTGGAGCAGTTGAAAGCACCCAAATTTCGCCAAAAAAATCATCTTTAGAGACGAGGCTTATTTTTGGAAGAATGGATAAGTGAACAAGCAAAATTGTCACATTTTGGACGATACCAATACACACGTGATACACCAGCACCAAATGCATTCCGAGAAAGTCACTGGTGCGCATTTTGATCTGACAAAATCATCGGTCCGTACTACTTCCAAAACGAAACTGGCATTGCTATTATCGTCAACGGCGCGCACTACAGATCGATGATAAGCAAATTATTGTAGCCTAACATGGATATTCTGCACGAGGGATTTGAGGGCATGGTTATCTCACGCAGATTCGACATGAACTAGCCACCGAGATGGTGCGATTTAGGCTTCTTCCCTTGGGGCTATCTTAAATCGAAGGTCTATGCGAATAATCCACAAATAATTGGTGCCCTCAAAGTCAACATACCGAAAGCCATCCTGCAAATTCAGCCAGACTTATGCGAGAAATTCATCGGAAATTAAACCTTCTGAATGCGTACCATCAAGCAAAGCCCCAGCAGACATGTGAATGACATTATATTCCATACTTAATGCTATAAAATATTCTTACAAATAAGAAAATAATTGAGTGGATATATCACAGACAACTTGTTTTATTATATTTAAAAATAGAGCGTCCTTATTGAAAATCCCTTTATTATCTATTTTTGCTAATTATCCCACATTGTGTTACGTTGTAATATAAAAGCCCGGAAGAAAAAATATTCTGAACCAAAAATAACTTATTAAACACACCACTTGTATGGCCCCTTGACCCCCCACCCATCATTTCCTACTGTTTGGAAACGAAATGAATTATTCTAAGCTCAAGGTTTCCACAGGTAATTTTATTGTTTGTGATTCACTTAATACATATACATTTTGTTTAATGCACAGTGATCATATGTGTTTTTTTAGGTTGGTTAAGGATAATAAGTGTTGTGAATCACTGAATATAATGGAATAAATATTTAATGAATTCGGAATTATAAAACACGAAAGCAAACATTTGAAACTATACATTTCCTGCGAATGTTTGTATTTTTTGTATATGTACAAGAAATTGCAGATTTCACAATCCAAGTCAACGAAATGTTGGGTTTCATAAGGTAACTAAATATCGGTACTTCATTAAATTAATTATATACATTATATACACATTTCCTCACTCCCTAGAAAATTTTGTTTAATTTAATGCTAAGTCTAATTATAGTTGAAATATGAATAATACAATAGTTAAATATTTATGAGACAAACGAAGTGAGTTCGAATTTTTTTGAGGTAAGCAGAGCAATTTAAGAACAACACATGAAAACCAAAATATTTATTTTTAAATTAATTGTGCCAAATCAGTGTTTTTTTAAGCGAGAATGTTCATCTTTGATCGAGACTAAAACTTCATATAAATGCACCTAAAAACACTAATTATGTCATGAAATTCAAATTTTTTTTCTGTACGTAGAAAGATAAATCTACAATTATAAAAAAAACATGTTTTTATAAAAATTAAACTTTCAATAACATTTTTATTTTCACTGAAATTTTATGTTGTTTATATTTTCACTTATGCCCTGAAACTTCAGCAAATTTCAATGAAATTAAAATGAAATAAAACATATTTTATTCTTATGTTTTATTTTTATCACCAACTTTATAGAAAAATCATATATTTGTCATTTAACTAATTCATTGTTTTGTGTATTATGCAAAAAGTTTGGTATAACTGTTAACTTCACACAAAATGACCAAAAATTAAGTTCCTTGTGGTAAATCTCCTATTTTGCTCTGAATATAATTAAAGTCGAAATATAGTAAAAAAAATTATTTGATTTTAGTTCATCAAAAATCCCAAAAAATTCATACCTACAGTCAACAAAACAAAAAATGAAAAAAAAACAAAATATTATACAGTGCGCTCTGAAGTAATCCCTCTCCCCCTTTAATTTTGAAGCTGAAAAACCTAAAAGAACGAAAATTGAAATACATACATTAAAATAAAAAATAATGGTATAATAAAAATAGTGATACTATCGTTAATGAAATGGCAACAGTGTTCGAGTAACACTTAATTTGGTAGCTGCTTCAAATACCTATTGAAATATTTTACTTTTTATTTTAACATTTATTTTTTTTTAAATTCGTTAAATGTAATATTTGCATACCATCAAATATTTTAGGCAATAGGCCTCCTTGGAGAAGCCAAGTGTCAGTTCTTTCTGATAGGCATCACACAAAAGTGTCTTAGATGTTTTTATATGTCCGAATTTTATTTTGTCTACATTAAATATAAATTCTAGGTTAAAACGGAAAACAATAAATTTTATTCACAAATAACAAAATATAGCACCTTTGTCTTGCTAACAGTATATTCTGTTATAAAGAAAGCTTTTATAACTCATTCAATCAAAAATAGGTTAAACATGTCGACAAGTTAAATTTCAAAAAAGGAAAACCTTTTTTATCTGTGGATTTACGAGAAAGACATTTATAAAGTATCCTAGGTAATGCTAAGATACAACTATAATAACCAAAGCTATATACGGAGTGTCTTAGAATTTCAAAAGTGTAACAAATATTCATGTCATTTTTAACTAACTTAATTTAAAGTTACTGAATGATAACTTTTCTAGTTCGCGTTTTGACATATAACTTCTGACTCTTTCGTAACACGCTCTTTTAAAAATAAAGACAGTCGTTTTATAAATCTACGTTTTGTTCTCTCAATTTCCGAAATGTCCGGTATATAAAAAGTGTATACAGTTGGTTATTTGCAATCATATTTTCATGACGAATAGCAAAAGTATAACCTATATGGAACGGAATAATACACAGTAAGTAAGTATATGAAGTTTCAATATACAGGGTTTCCCAGATTTAAACGGACATACTCTACTGGAAGGTAGAGCACACTCAGCTGAGTTCAAAACACCCCTTAATTAAACTAAGCTTAAAAACACTGAATGTCAAAACAAAAACCTTTTCTGCGGGGTATTTAGCTAAAATTAATAAAATAATGATGTTAGCAACAGGATTGTGTTATTTGTAGAATGTCAAATTTTGTCTCTCAATACTTTTGAAAATTTATTGAAGAATAACCATAAACGTGCCATCAAATATTATGACATTATTTTATAAACTAGTCCATAGGATTTTTAAAATGTTACTAACATTTACCACAAAATAATAAACAGTGTGATGTTAACGACCCAAAGAGCCATATTAAAAAAATAGAGATCGATCCTTGAATTTTTGCGAAATCACTTAAGCTATTTATTAACCTAAAAGAGTATAATATGTGTACCAAATTTTATCTAAATATGTGCAGTCATTTCAAAAATATGGCGGACTAAAGTTCTGGTCAAAAACCATAAAACACCCCGTATCTCAAAAACGGTGCACATTGAACGGTAAGTATAGGGGTATTTTGAACTCATCTGAGTGTGCTCTATCTTCCACTAGAGTATGTCCGTTTAAATCTGGGACACCCTGTATAAGTGAAAGCGAATTTAAAAATTCACTTATACTCGTAGATAGTTAAAAGACATTTTGTGAACCCAAATATGAAAACAAAAATGAGCATTTGCTGGGTTTGTAATGATAAAATTCTTTTTTTTTATTTCAACAAATTCTTGGATAGTGGCATAGATTTCCTGATAAATCTCCTTTTAGAAGATGGGACGATGGTGACTATCTCGTGAAACATATTTCTCGATCAGTTTTGCTGTTATCAGTGATAGCAAATAATCTTTGTTAAAATAAATATTATACAGGGTGACTCACAAAGTTTTGGCTAGTCGATATCTCTAAACTTATTTGAACAATACTTTTGAAAATTGGCGATGTTGAACATTTTTGGCATAAGAGGAATTGCATATTTCACTTATACACTTATATATAGGCACGTGATATCAACTTCAAAATTTTAAATGAGACACCCTGTACGTTATTACAATTTTGTGATGGTCTATATAATACCAATCCAACGATACCATCTTTATTAGCACGTTTATGTAAAACAGTGATAATCTGAGTTGTTAAATTAATGGATTGATTTTTTAAAACTCTTATTAAAGCAGATAAATAATTACATAGCAAAATACAATAATAATAAAAATCATTACAGTTGATGCTCAAATTGATATCCAGCTTTATTAACGCAATACTCAAATATTTTTAAAATATTTGTGTAGCACGCTGCTCTACTCGTTTCTGTTGTAACAGTTTCACGCTGTTCTGATTTTGTTTTGCAAATCGTCTAAATTTCTAGGTTGGGTATTGTAAACCAAACCTTTTAAATATCCCCATAAAAAATAAATCTAAAAATGTTATATCTGAGGAGCGAGCCGGCCAAGATATTGTACCATTGCGCCCAATCCGTCTTTCAGGGAAAGTAACATCAAGATATGTCCTAACTTGCTGGACAAAGTGAGGAGGTGCACCATCCTGCTGCCACCACATCGGCCTTTTTTCGTTTAAGGGAATACCATAAAGTAAATGGGGAAGCATATTCTAGAGAAAATTTAAATATCTTTCGCCGTTCAACTTTTCTTGATAGAAATATGGCCCAATTAAACGACCGTTGAATAAACCGCACCAAACATTTACGCCCCATGTTGTCTGGAAATTGGTTTCTCGTATCCATTTTGGATTTTCAGCCGACCAGTAGTAACTATTGTGTCTATTAACGGCACCGTTGTTGTGAAAACGACTTTCATCACTCCACAATATTTTATTTAAAAAGAACGGGTCATCTGTGACTTTCATTGACATTTCAGCAATAAAATTAAGTCTTCTTTAGGATATTCAGGAGTTAAACCTTGCGTTAAATGTACTTCGAAAGGATGATATTTATTATCTTTTATTACTCTCTGGATTGTAGTTCTGCTTACTCCTAATTCTTGCTGAAGATACCGCGTTATGATATGGGGATTTACTTGAAGATACGTCAGAATATTAATTATGGTATTCTCTGTTTGAATAGGCTTTCTTCAAGGAGTTTTCCATTTTCCACTAGGAAAAGAACCACGTCTTAATGTCTGTTCCACGTAGACAAAAGTATTTTTACTTGGAGCTGTTCGGTCGGGAAAACGATAACTATACAAATCTCTAGTACTTTTTTTCTAGCTGCTATCTTTTCCACATTCTCCATTGATCAGCAACACATATATCAACGTACTCGTCATAAGTAAAATGTAAAGACATAATAATCTTATTACTATTTTTACAAACACAAAATCTACTAATACTGCTTAACAGTTCTTGACAAGTAGTGATGTCATTCTGTTGCTAGGACAACTTTTTTGTTTTTAAGCTACCTATGTTTTTTTTTTAATAAAAATAAAGAAACGTTCATAAAGGGTTGTTTGTCATTACTGTAGTGTAGCAAAAACTTGATAAATATGGTAGCATTAGATTGGCATTAGACAGACCATCACAAAATTGTAATAACATACAGGTCATCTCATTTAAAATTTTGAAGTTGATGTCACGTGACCGAAACTGTGCAGGTGAAATAAAGTCCCTTTGTGCCAAAAATGGGCAACGCTTTCGGCTGTTTAACATTGCCAATTTTCAAAATTATTGTTCAAATGAATTTCGAGATATCGACTGGCCAAAACTTTGTGGGCCACCCTGTATAATATTGAGTTTGTTTTATCGAAATCTATATAGAAGAAAGTAAATTTTTTTGAATGTCTCAGGCGCTTTTCTTGAAAAAAAGATTATTTATTATAAAAAAAAACTGTATAGGAAGATTCGATTTTGGTAGTCATTATATTTAGAATAAATCTTTTTAGTAGCTAAATATAAAGGGAAAATTCAATATATTTGAATTAAACCATGCAAATATATTTGTTATCAAAGTGGCCAATATAGTGGTTATGGAACTTGATGATGGAACGATGAGGGATTTTTTTTAACAAACTATTTGTAAGATTTTCTAACAAGTTTTTTTTAATAATGCTTTTGCAGATTGAATTGATTGTGGGTACATGAAGAGAACTTTTGAACATGTGAATATTGTTATAGATGATACGGATGATAAAATATATTTGCTGGTTTAGATAAGTAATGTGGATCGAGTACTATACCATACACTGCCATACAGCAAAATGTTCGTTTATCCACATTGGGTAGAATCAGGAGAAAACTTGAAGTCTAAATCGATACATTATGGGCGATGGAGTTCTTCTACGGTAATTAAAGAATATCTTAATGGTTGCATCAAATATGAAAATAATTCCAAAAGAAATGTTTACACTTATTTATCTTTTTTTCAGTGAAAGTACATATTTATATAAAATCAGGTAGATCAGTGGGCCCTTTGTTGGTTGTTTATGTTTATGTATAATAAGAGCAAAACTAACATCTCACTGGATTGCTTTAGTTTCAGTTAGATCAGAGTTAAAAAGCTGAGCACGAAATGGGTATATTCATTGTGTCTTAGTTTTTCTGTTACTGTTGTTAGTCTCAGAAAATATTATATTAGATGATAATTTCGAAATTTGGGAGAAATGTATCAATAATGTAGAACTGCGCCATCTACCAGCTAATAGTAGAATCATATGCTTCCAAAGAATTGTAAACTGTTAACGACGTACGCTACAGGTTGACAATTCATGTGGACGCCTCTGATTTCGCTATCATTGGATAGAGGGCGCGATTCAACAACATAAAAGCGTTCTGAAACCACTATATTACAACACAAATTGGTCTGAAAAATCAAGTTAAAAGTATATGAACAAATAATAATTATATTGCATTTTATAATCATAATTAAATATAACCATACATCAAATGTATATATTGACAGAAGAAAAAAGTTTCGGTCGCCGCACTCCATCTAGCCATCTAATGGGCAGTGACCTAACTTAAAACGGTCGTATTATAGATTACTGTAGGCTGTTGAATTATATGTGGTATACTATTCATTTTTGACATAAAACGTTAAAACTAAATTATAGTAATATTAAGTGGACATATACCATTGCAGTTTATTTAATGATGTGGAAATTAAAGATAAAAGAAATTACAGAAATCAGCACTCAATAAACAGCTAAGGTTGCACAGTGTGACGCAGTAGAAAGAGATGGGGCACAGATCGACTTCTTGTGCTTTAAATTACGAAATACCAACTTTAATTGATAAAAGATATGTTTACATCGTGCATCAAAATGTAATAACCATTTCGTCTTGTTTTTTACGATTTTTTTCTAGTTTGTTGATATTAAGAAAAAAATGTACGGAATTATCTTCTACTGTTTTCATAAAAAAAAAAAAAAATCGTAGCGTGTATAAAAAAATATTAGGACAGTTTTATCTTAGACTACTTGGGGTGTCGTGATTTATTTTTATTTTCTTCATTGAACATGTTTTCATTAAAAACTTATCGCATTTAAAAAAATAGTAGAACAGTCTTATCAGTATCACAATGACATAGTTCAAGATTCAGGGGTTATATATCATAAACATTAAGATTAATGCAGGTTTTGTGATTTTTTTATTTCCTTTAATAGAAATCTTAAATTGTTTTCATTAGAAAGTTCGTAGATTATGTAAAAAAAAAATGTTAGGGTAGTTTTACTTTCAGAATTATTTAATAGAGGTTTAATGAAGCTGTCTGTCATGAATATAACTATTGCAGAGATGCTAGTGTGATTGTTTTGTTAATTTTCTTTGTTATAAATCATATACCTTTTTCGTAAAAAGGTTCGTAGTATATGTAAGGAAATACTAAGGCAGTTTTATTTTTAGATTGGCTTAGTAGAAGTTTTAGAGGTTATCTGACCGGATTTTACATCACTTCAGTTACATGCCCAGAAGGTTATTTACAGGGTGAATATGAAGTCTGGGACACAAAATATTTATTGCTCAAGTGCATTTATTGCAAAAATGTTCGAATATAAACATTTTAAAATTATATTAAGTTTTCTGTATTTTTGATTAGAAAGATTGTGGTTCCCAAAATGCCAATTTAATGTACAATCTCTGTAAATTGAAAATAATCTAAAAAAGAAAATATGAAATAATTAGGCTTTTCTCAACGGTGATTTTTTTATAAATTAAAACGGCCATAATATTTAAAAAGGAGTTTTGTTAAAAAGGGTACTTTCTGTAAAAAATAAAAAATTACTAAATTATATCTACGGATCACGAATTACGAGTATATCTAAATAGTACTGTGTGAGGAATTATCAAGAATTATAATATTGGAGTAGGTCGAAACCTTTGGTGTGAAGATAACACTGACTTAGTTTTCTACAAAACACCAAAACACTATACACTAGACTTAACGCGCATTTCGCCAACAAAGTTGGTATCATCTGGAGATGATTAAAACTCTATTTTTTAATCATTCATTCAATTTATTTCTATCCTGTTGAAAGGTCAAGATTTTTTGTTCATGTTGTGGTCTTCATAGTCTTTTTAAGTTAGCGAATCTGCACTCATATTTTTCATAAACATACTATCAAGGTCCTTTCTAAATACGTGTCATATATTTACACCATTTTTTCTTGTATAACTTTAGAAATTGAGGAAATAAAAAAATATTATATGTACTTGAAAATTTGTACTAACGCCATAGTTATATAAAATACAATAATTACAGAAAGTATATATTAAAAAAACTATATATTCATAGAAAAAAAGTATATACTATACAAGTACTATATAAGTACATATCATTAATGAGAGAAGCAGCAACATTATTGTTATTATTATTATTATGTCTTGTGGGTCTGGGCCTCATCAGCCACTGATCGCATGGGTAGTCCCTTGGCGATCCCCTCTTATCCGGGTCATTATCCGAAAATGCTATCCCATAAAAGGAGCAATTTGGGCACGTCCCTCGCCTCTTCTAGGATAACAGAGGTCCCTAATATAAGGCACCTCCTCTCCTCCAGTGCGAGGCAGGTGTAAAGAAGGTGAATCGAGGTTTCCTCGTCTTCTCTGCAGTATCTGCATGACGGGCTGTCAGTCAGCCTCAGCTTGTGCTTATATGCATTTAGGCTACTATGGTAGCCCGTTATGATTCTTACCAGCGTTCTGGCTTTTTGCCTGTTCAATTTAATGAATTTCTTGGACCAATTTCTCAATTTCTGAGTATTCGATGAAGAGTTTGGTTACTCGACAATACGTTACTCCTCTCCATCTTTCTCTATGCTGGTCTCTTGCCCAGTCATTGATGCGGTCCTTGATCAGATTCCGACTTATTCCCACTACAGGTTGTGGTCCATAGAGGTTTTCCCTGATCCCTAGTTTGGCAAGGTCATCTGCAATCAGATTTCCCTTAATGCCATTATGCCCATTTATCCATAAGAGTTCCACCGGTCCCTTCCCTGCCAAGTGGTTCAATGCTTCATAGCAATTATAGACCAGCTTCGACTTTGTCGTTGCTGAATTCAGGGCTATCAACGCCGCCTTGCTATCCGAGCAGATACATACCATATCCTGGGTCCGATTTTGGTCAGCCATCAGAACACCGTATATAATTGCAACTAGCTCGGCCTGGAGTGCGGTAGTGTATTTACCCAAGGGGAAGGTTTTACCTATCCCATCGCGTCGCCTATACACCCCCGCATCCGCTCTGTTCTCACTCTTGGCTCCATCCGTGTACCAGATGTCTCCATTGAGCGGTAGTCCAGCTCGACCCTCTATCCAATCGGTCTTACTGGTGAGGGTGATCTTATATTTCTTGTCAAACAGGAAGTGGACACCCGTACTGTCAGAGGGCATCCATCCATAGGAGCCCCTCCTCAGCAGCAACAACATACTACATTGTAAATTCTTTACCAATATAGGTATTTTGTCTATATTAGACATTTGGTGTTAAAATATTATTTATAATGTTCGCATAACAGAGAAAAATATCTATTTAATATTTGATAGATTGGGGATGACTGAAGTAAATTGGTACGTGGTGTTTGGAAATAAAATGTGCTTGGAAATCGTGATATGGTTCTGAGTATATTTAACTTGATGTGTTCCAGTGTTCAGTGGCTATCAAGACAAGTAACAATTCTTCAGATAAGTTAAAACTATATCTCAGAAATCAGTTATATAGACCTTTACCAAGAAAAGCTTACCAAAGTATTGGTAAGTGATGCAAAGAATAATGTTGTGAAGTTAGAATGCGAATTTAGGAAATAAACCTTTATAAGTGATTAATTATTAACCAAAAGTAGGTAATTGTAAGGTAATATTGCAAACCATTACTAATTGTAAGTGCAAAGTACAAACCTCTGATGATATACAGTTACTTAAATGCCCACCAACATTATTACTTTAAATGAAAGTTTAAACAACAAAACAGCGTTGATCATAGTATCATTGGTATTGCATTAACCCAATTATTTCGTCTTGTATTACCCCAATAGCTATTTCAAGAATTTGGAGTACTCAGGAGCTTCATTTAAAAAATTCTCAAACTTATCAAACTTCATCCCTATAAAACTAATGTTTCACATGAGCTAAAAATAAGGATAACTGGGATAATCGCTCAGAGTTTTTCGAGCACATGCCTAATTTATTCGAAAAAACCCAAATTTGGCTTATTATATCTATTTTTCAGATAAGAGTACGTTTCCTTTGACGGAAGCTGTCAGTAGGTACAACTAAGGTATTGGTTTGACGAAAACTCTTACCGCTATGGGGAACTGCATATATAACTACTAGAACAAGGGAATCCTGCGAGATTATATTATTATTGACCCTATTTTAGTCCCGGAAATGTAAATGGAGAAATTTAACATGATTTGTTAGAGAATATGATAGATCCCATGATCACCCAAGTATTAGAAGATTATTACAATATGCATGAAGATTGGGCTTCCTACATTATAAGGTGCGAATAAGGGAATTTTTGGACCAGATATGACACGCGTAGACTTCATTCTATGCCTTAGAATGAATTCTATGGGAATATTCGATATCAAAAAATGATTATATGGGTAAGGGTACGAATTATACAATGGCGTTAACGAATAACACGAAATATATTACACACACCAGGTTACCAAGCTTGAGTGCTAAAGTAAGTTAAATAGTCACTAAATCTATGTAAAAAATATAAGTTAAACTTAAATCGGGGTAGATTCAATGATACTCTAATACTATGGTTACCTTTAAATTTACTCAGTGTAAAAATATACTGATTGACAATCTTATAAGGATAATGAATGAGGTAATAGATAATACATAAACAGAATAATGTAAGGAATGTTTGAAAAATTCTCATTCTGATACATATATTTTGCTAAGAATATGCATCAAAACAAAGCATTCATGAAAAGAATAGTTATAACTTTATGCAATTGTTATCGCAATTTATATCATCACCATCATGAGGTCATCAGTCCTAAGACTGGTTGGACGCTAACCCCCAGCTTCTCCTATCTTGTGCTAACCTACGCATTTTGCTAATTGTGCTACAACCTACATCCCTTACTATTTGCGAGCAGTAGTCTAATCTAGGCCTACCTCTGCCTTTCTTCACTCCTATTTCTGCCTTCAAAATATCGCGGACTATTCCCCCATGTCTCAGCAAGTGGCCTACCATTCTATCTCTTCACTTCTTTATGTTTTTCCACATACTTCTTTTCTCGCCTACTTTCTCTAATATTTCTTCGTTTCTTATATATTACATATTATATATATATATATATATATATATATATATATATATATATATATATATATATATATATATATATATATATATATATATATATATATCCATTTATAACGAAAAGGATGGACTATCTTTTGAAATGCCGTCAAGATTAGCAAAAATTCGCAAGATATTATTTTATTTAGCGTAATAAACCAACATAAAGATGCTTCAAAAGTGGACCAATAAATGCAGTATTTTTTACGAGAACCTAATAAAGTTATTTAATGTTAGGGGCTGGGTGATACGATGACCCAGAACAAAATAATAAATGTAACGAATGATATTGCCCTACAGCCGGTCAATTGGTATCTTAAAAAATATATATCTTAGTGCAAATAACAGAAAATACTATTTTTATTTCCATAGACATATAATTCGTGATGTTGTTAGACACAATTCCCATTCTACAAACATAAATACTAGGAAAGTGCAAAAACGGACTTGCAATGTTTTAGAAATTCAAATATAGGTTATCATTACGTTCATTTCATATACATAGATTTGTAATAAATAATTATACATAGGTAATGAAAGCTCAAGTTGCCGAAGATGGATTGATAAAAGTTAGTTATCATTTTTTTTTACTTGTATAATGTTTGGAATTTTTATAAAATATTGATTACTATTTAATTTCATCAACCAATTTGTTGATAATTATATTATTTAGCCCCATTGACCTGAAGCTTAAATCACGATATGGTTTCATTAGACAAAGCGAAGTACAAAGATCAACTTACTGATAGATAGAATGAGATGACACTAGATCTGTATCCATAGATCTAGTATATAGAGCTTTACATATTTTCAAATTTCTCTCATCACATTGACCATACAAGCTTATATCCTGGTAATAATACTCATATCTTGGCGATACATTTCATTTTTTTTGTACAGTCTAGTGCGCCTCAAGGATAACACCTAGGACCACTACTATTTACTTTATTTATAAACGAATTTACAGTTAATTTACAATACAAAAAAGTTTGTTGTGCTGGTGATTTTATATTGACCTCATTAATCGATACTGAACTAGGTTTTAATTAACGTAGCAATTGATGTTTAGTTAACATAGGTTTACTTGTTAATGTCAATAAATGTAGTACTTACCTTTATTACTAAGGGAGATCCAACTGATTCAAACATAATTTCTTCAAACATGTTAGTAGGATGGTTTATGAAAGTCTAAGGATGTTAGGCTTTAATTTTGAAATATGCAAATCTTTTAATAAATCTGACACTTGAGTGAGACATGAGTATTGATATAAATAATATATATTTACATAAATTTCTAAATAACCAGATACGTAGTCCTGAAATATCTCAAATAAATGCGCAGGTGCCTATTTTAAGAAAAAGATACAGTGCAGCCTTTAACTATTTAAAATCTAAAACCAATATATTGTAGACATTACTAATTTATATAATGTTCAAGAACTTATATAACATTTGTGACGATGTTGATATCAATTTGTACACATTTTTTACACATTACATAAGGTACTTGCACCAAATAAGGCCATGCTCCCAGTAAGGCCAAGTGCCTTTATTTTAGAAACGGTGAAAATCTCAAATTGCAGCTTCCTACTGTTCAACAAGTTGCTGACGTGGAGTCTGTTGGTACAAACACGGCTTAATTTGAAATGCATACAGATGGAAAACGTTTTCATCCAACAAATTTACGAATATTAAAATACGAATTAAAATATGAAATTAGAATTACGAATATGTCTTATTTTTTTAACAATATTCAAATTATAAATATAGGTACAAATCATAATATTCCCTAGCTATATATGTATGTGCAATAAGAAATATATTTAAGTACATTTATTCTATTATTTAATGATTTTTGTCCGACTTTTAGTCTATAGCCTTATTAGGTCATAGGGGTTTCTAATAAGGCCAATGGCACTGTTTTCAAAAAAATAAATTTTAAAATATAAAGGTTTACGATATGAATAATTTCAAGTGCAGGATGAAAATAAACAAGTTCAGGGTATTATTAATGAAATTTGGTGAAATTTTGATGAACTATACTTAAGTTATTGATTGTCAAACCTTAGGGTGGCCTTATTTGGTACAGGTACCTTATATACAATATATATTTTATACTAGTACAATGAACATATTTTTTTTCTTAATTTCTTTAAGTGTAAGTACAAGCGGAACATGTATTTTTCATACCCTACATCTGTAAATCTCATATAAATAACATATTTAACATAAATATAATTAATTTGCGGCAATAAAGTCTACTGATCATTTTCCCATACTTAGATATATGCATAAATTTTCATGCATATATTTAAGCATATTAAAAGTTCGGTAATTTTAAATTTTGGAATATTTTTCGAACTTACAATTAAAAATCATTTACTTTCATTAAATGTACGTAATATTTCTTATATAATTAAGTTAAATAACAACAAAAATACGCTATTGTCAATATACATAAGTTTTAATATATTCGAACGAGGTGTTAATATATCAAAACATCATCTATTTCTAAATACAATAAATAAACCTTTTTATGCTTCATTTCTATAAAATATTTTTTAATCTATCATTGCATTGAAATCTTTTAATCTAATAATCAATTAATAAGTTATCTTTTACATAACCTGAATGTTATATACTTCCAACATACTTTCCAAACGATAGAAAATTTAATAAAATCCATATGAATTCGATTATAAATTTCAATATATTATGGATTAAATACAGTAACACCTAAAATATAAATTGTTATACGTAATAACAGAAAAGTAAATTTTGAACATACGTTTTGTGAAAAAAATTAAGAATATTCTACATTCAAAACTTTTGCAAACATATGAACCAGTTGTGTTAAATTACCTAGCTTATCTTCTTGATTTGTGTATCAACGAAAAAAAAGTATCTCAAAGCCGAAATCTATTTTCAACTGCCATCTGACTATTCATCTGAAAATGTAACACTGAGCACGTATATTACTCCAATTAAAAAGGTATGAATTATTACTACCGGCAAAACTCCAGTGACTCCAATGATATCAAGTAACATAACACATGGGGAAAGCTTTTCTCATAACAGAAAATAAAATTTAATATAAAAGGAAAATCCACCAAATAGAACACCAATTATAAAAAAAAATTCAACAAAGCAATAAAAGACTTAAAGAGAATTAATAGCAGATAGAAGTCGGAAATCGAGAAAGGAACCACCAAGCCGCCAAGCGGTTATTAAAGTAGTTCCCGAATAGCAAAGCTATTACATAATCGCTCTAGGAAACAACTACTCCTCGGGCTAAAGCCCCGCCAGGCATTGAATTATACCCAGAAACGATCCTCGACCCCTTTCTCGTGTTTCTGCACGATCAGATAAGGTTTCAAAAAATAAAATCTAGGTTTTATTCTTAATAAGGTTTCAAAAGGATAAGGTTTCAAAAAATAAAACCTAGGTTTTATTTTTTGAAACCTTATCTGATCGTGCAGAAACACGAGAAAGGGGTCGAGGATCGTTTCTGGGTATAATTCAATGCCTGGCGGGGCTTTAGCCCGAGGAGTAGTTGTTTCCTAGAGCGATTATGTAATAGCTTTGCTATTCGGGAACTACTTTAATAGCCGCTTGGCGGCTTGGTGGTTCCTTTCTCGATTTCCGACTTATAAGTTACTGACAGAGATCGTATCGATAAAGATGTATAGGCCATAAAGTTCATTCGGCATTTGTCCTGAATCGGCGTACCGTATGCGGCACTGATGAGAACTAATAAGTTCGAAACAGCTGTATGTCGTTCGGTTCCGATCCGGGACAAATGTCGAATACTACCTGTGGCGGGTTTTATTTTTTAAAAGAAGATAGAAGAAATCAAAGGATTATAAAACACATGCGTAAGTCTAGATGTAACAAACAGAACTCAATATTCGCTGTAAAAGCCACAAAAAACTGAAATGATAACCACAAACCACAGAACCCCCATAAGGATAAACCAACAAAATTGGGCGAAAATCTCCGAAGAAAAGGAACATTTATTTGCGGAGTGCCTAAGAGATGTCTTTACACCAAACGAAATCAAGAATATCCTTGATGATGAAATGAGATAATTTATGTGCTATAGCAACTGTACCAACTCGAATTACCAAATACCAAGTTTACTGAAAGTAAGTTCATAAACGTAATCAAAAATACAAATCCTAAAAAGCACCAAGATAACCTCATTATAGGTAAAATTCTACAATAATTACCAGACAATAGATTATTATTCCTAACCTAATTGTTCAATGCAGCATAAAGAACTGCCTACTACAATACCTATCGCAATCGAACGTAGATCAGATCACCCTTATACTCGTAGCCAAATGAGGAAAATCTTAGAACAAATAAAATCCTACCGATCCATTGGCGTCTTACCAACAATACAAACATTCTTTTTAAACTATTAATAGGCAAACTTACCCCTATCTTAAATATTCGTAAGCTAGTTCTCAGACAACAGTTCGGATTCCAACAAAAACACTCGACAATACAACAAGTACATAGAATAGTGAACAGAATTCAAGAATATATGGAACACAAAAGGTAATTAAAGCGCAATTACAGATTCTAAAATCTCGCATAAAACCACCGTACAGAAATGGATAAACAAACAGAAAATGAAAATCAACGATGATAAATCTGTACATCTGATATTCACAAAGAGTAAAGGTTTATGTCGTCCTGTAACAATGAACAAAATAAAAGTCTAACAAAAAGAAGAGCTTAAATATCTTGGAATATATCTTGACAAAAGACGGAGTTGGAAAAACATATCGCGAGGTGAGAACCAGAGGGTTCCAAGCGTCAACCTCTTCAAAAAGGCGTTTTGTGTTCCAAAAAAATTCCCGTAAAATTCCTCACAGTTTAGTATACAAATTTTGGCTGTCCTATAACAGATGGCAGCATGACTCCTCGGGTAATATAGTTCTAAATCCTTATCATGCTTACCATAGATTTCCAAATGCAAATAAAAAGTGTGAAATTTTGTAAACCTTCAAGTGCAATTATTTTGTATTACAATGAATTTTGATTCAGAAGATACTTTTAAAGATTTTGAATGCTCTGGGTCAGAGTAGTTGCCCGAAAGCAATGGAGTAAAAGGTATTTTAATATAAAAATTATAGATTAAATTAGTTAAAGAGGAAAATACACAAAAGAGAAGATAAGAAAACAAGACAAAGTCGAAATACGAGCTTATATAGAATCTTTTCCTCATGTGGAATCATTACATTACTGCAAAGCAGCTACAAATAAAAAGTATCTGGACTCAACACCCACTATCCAAAAAGTGTATGATTTGTATGTAGAAAAATGTAATGAACAACAAAAAACTGCACAGAAGATATCTTTATATAGGCATATATTCAACTATGAATACAACCTAGAATTTTTACAACCAAAATCAGACAGATGTGATATATGCACAGACTTGAGTAGTATAGCAAAGGGGCTTCTGGGCCACCCTCGGATTTGTCCGTGGTGGTATTAGGAAAAAGAATGACGTCATTAAACAGGTTACCATACCTGTTTTAAACCGATACACATCTGTTTTATACCTGTACAGACCTGTGTTATACCTGCGCCAAGAGTTATTCAGATCAACAATGACCACATGCCATCCGCATCAAATGTCCGCGGACAAATTCGAGGGTGTCCCAGAAGCCCCTTTGCTATACTACTGACTTGTTTTTAAAGAAAAAACTAAAACTCAAGAAGATGAAGAATTGTTTAATTTGCATATTGAAAGAAAGCTAAAACTTTATTGCCATCAATCACAAATCCCCAAAGTATATTTTAAAGCTATTACTTACTGTAAACCTTACTAAAGCAACTCTGCATAATCATCAACATTTTAAATTTGCTCTTCCCCAAAAATTTTATTTTTGGCGCTTGCAACCTTATGGTTCTCACCTCTCGATATATCAAAATGCAGACTGCCCATTGACTTATTGTGAAAGTGCTAACTAAGTGTCTAGTTAGTACCCATTGACAAGGATAGTCTTCGTGATTAAATAGAAAAGGAAATTTCTCATTGAAAGATTTCCCACACGTCAACTGTTAGTAAAAACTTATTACTTAATATATTTTCTATTAGAGTTGTAGATCGATTGTAATATAATTGGGAACCATTAAAAAATAATTCCTATCGATGCACATCTTCTGTATAGTCTTTCCGTAATTCTGAAAGTTGTGCCGATAGGTGTCTTAAAAAAGTACATTCTTTGTTGCCATTAACATTTGATATTTTTTTCATAAACACAATCTACTTACGTGCAATATAAGTTGGACAAATACATTATGATTTATGTTAGTTTTTATTAAAGCCTCGGGAATGTTTTGAAAACCAGCAGCTCACATAATGAAAAGTTATTTACACTCAATATATACGTGTAAACGTTGTTCATATTTGAGTTAAATCAAGAAAGACAACAACAAAAATACATAAAGAAAATTAATTTGCGACAATAAAACCAAATGATCACTTTCATATATTTATTTACATAACGCGTTGATATATGAAAACGTATCGTATTTCAACATTTTTCATGCATTTTTCTGCTTTATTCTTGTACAAGCAAAAGCTGAAAATATACTATTTTTATTAAAAGTTCGGTAATTTTAAATTTCGGGATATTTTTACGAACTCTCATTAAATATACGTAAATTTTGTTATACATTTCAGTTAAATAACAGCACAAAAATACGCAATAGTCAATATAAATAAGTTTTAATATACTTGAATGAGGTGTGAACATATCAAAACATATATTCCTAAGTATAACAAATATATTTTTTATGCTTCATTTCTATAAAAGTTTTTTTTTATCTATAATTGCATTAAAATTATTTAATCCAATAATTACCACATGATCTTTTGAAATAGTAAATAAAACGTATGGCTTGTTGTAATAATTAATGACGCTATAATATCCTTGCATAAACTTCTCTGTGATAGAATAATCACACTCACTGATCATATCATTCATTCATTTATCTTTTGGATTAAAATTAACGTAAAAACATGATTATATTTTCACGCATTTAAAAGTAATAACACAGAACTTAAAATTAAATATTTCTATACAGTATTCTTGTACAGTACAGTCCGTTTGCCTTAATAAAATGTGCACAACTTTCCGCCAATTAAATGTTTAATTTTTATGTTTAATAATAATATAATATAAACTAAATATGCTGTATATTCTTTAATATGTGACAAACTAAATATACTGTGTATTCCTTAATGTATACGGTTGATTATTCATTTAATTAGGTGATTTATTATGCACTATTCTTTTAATGATCTTCGAAGTAAATTATTTTTGGCGTATCCATTTTAGGATATCATCAAAAATGCAACTATTTTTTACAAATTACTGCCTGGTGTTTCTAACTGCAGTGAAACGAGACGTACATTTTCTCAGTGATAGTGAAGAATTAAAATTAAATATATACAATTTATACAATACACACGAGAATTTAAAGTCATTAGCCAACTGCCTATTTTTAAAATAATTGGCAGGAATACATCACAAATACATTTTACATCTAATCCACATATTTAATTGTATTATGTCCTATACACTTGTTACGGCTTATTTGTTACGCATTGGTATTACAATGATAGGGGATATTTCGCAATTCTGCATTCTCACATTCCAGGGCTTCTATTTTCCTCCTTAACTCAATATTTTCGTGTTCCAAGAATGCGCATCGTATAGCTATTTCATTTTCTTTAGCTATACGAGCATCCCTCGATCGCTTGGCAGCCTCGTTGTTTTTCCTCCTCTTCTCCCAGTATGTCGGACTAGTGGTTCGTTGCCGATTTTGATTTCGGTACCTCCGCATATTTCCGTTGGTCCCATTGTGACAAGTGTGAACTATCACTCTTCGCTTAAATTCGGCGTCAGTTTCACGGGAATTTCTATTAAAAATGTCTGAAGACAATCTCATTGCGGGGTAGTTTGGATTAGTAACGGTCTCCTCCGAGCATGACCGGGAGCTATCACCCCGCAGAGATCCTACGGGTATCGTGGTATATTTAATTGAAGTGTAATTGTGAGGATTAGTTGGGGAAATGGGCCTTTTTCTTATACACAGGTCAAGAACTAGAGGTCCGTCGTGGTCTAAATTATCCTGGGTTAAGGGTAGTGGTGGCATGGCTTGTGGAAGACTGTTGAAGGGTAGTGCCATTGCTGTATTTATCTGTAACAATGAATGTCAATCCAATAACTTACTTGTGTTCCAAGTACGGGCAACAAATATTTGCTTATAAGGGCAAAGCAATATTAAGTCATATGTGGTGACAGTTACAACATAAATAAACGCCCAAGAGTGTCATTCTTGGACATTATGATCAATTTGTGAAAAATAATTAAATATATAGAAATGACAGGACATTTCAACTTATTTCAAGGATGTACTTAAATAATACAACCAGTAATGCAGAAAAATAAATTTAATTTTAAGAGTAATTACTATGTCTACTTTACAACTAGACATCTCCCTTATCAAATATAGGTATTATATCCAATATATCTTATAAAATATAGGTATTATAATATATAGGTATTATAACAGTATTATGTAGTTTGATTTGTATTGATTTTCAAATTGTTTTTATTATTCTTTTATTTATTTGAGAAAAAAATAAGATGACAGTCATTAAATATTGACACCCTATCTTTGACAGAACACAAATGGCACGCAACTCAAATTTTATGGTTCCAACTAAGGCAGCCCAAACTTCTTCAATAGTGAAAAACATATTTAGACGCCCTTTTTATAAATTATTTGATGGAATAAACATGTAAATTATCCGTCTATTAAATGTATTGTTTTGTTGTATGTAATACAAATAATTGTACATTGGCAAAACATAAGCAAACAATGTATTCCCAAATTCTATTAATAAGCAAATTACTACACAAATTGCTTTACCAATAGATAGCAATAGAATTTCATCAGGGCTACTTGACACAGTCGACGTATTCAGTGCTTTCGTAAAGTAATGCATAAATTCGTTAAAAGTTAAAAAAAGTTAAAATATAATTAATGCCAACGGTGCAAAATTTGAAGATTTAGTTTGGCTGATTTTTTAAAAAACCATTTCCATTAAATTTAGTATTTTAGAAATGCAAAATCGTTTTCCCTAATATTTTTTTTTATCAAACCTATACCCACGCTATATATATATATATATATATATATATATATATATATATATATATATATATATATATAAAGACGATCTTTCACATTACATAATAAGAAAGGGAATACCATTAAAAATATTAATGACGTCATACGCGAATTACCCTAGTGTAGGAGGTATGACATGTTTATTCCATCAAATAATGTATAAAAAGGGCGTGAAAAAATTATTACCAATATTTAAGAAATATGGGGTGTCTCAGTTGGAACTATAAGATTTGAATTTCGTGCCATTTGTGCTCTGTCAAAGATAGGGCGTCAATATTTAATGACTGTCATCTTATTTTTTTCTCAAATAAATAAAAAAAAACTAACGACAACTTAAAAATCAATACAACTCAAACTACATAATATTGTTTTGATTCTTATCTGGATATTTATGTATTTATAAAATTTCTTTTAATAATTACTATTAAGTTACCAGTTGCTATTAAGAATAATATTCTAATTGTTTTGAGAAATAAAATAGTCTGTTATTTTATTTTGGACAATGTTTCTTCCAAGTTAAAACTTTGTATGGCATATACTTTTATAAACCATATAAATTCAATTTCAATATACAAAGTGGTATATTTTTATCTTGTCTTATAAGTACGTATTTATACATCCTTGATTATTTTGTTTTTACTATATGTTACATTATAAAAATATTTTAATTAGCTTCAACTAATTTATATTTGAAATATTTATATTTGAAAAGAGTAATTTCGGAAAAGATAGACAAACAGATTAAAAAAAAAATCTTGCAAGTCTGTAGTTTCTAAACTAACTATCAAGAAAATAGGTGTTATGATTTATTATAAACAAATGTTTGATTTTGGTAACTTTAAGAAGATGAACAAAGTTATTATGAATAATATGGGCGCTTAATATAATACAAATATATGAGTTTCGTTTACTCTACGAAATATAGTTTACTTTAGAAAAACTAAATGTTAAATACGACATAGAAGTAAATACTAGATACTCACATTTAACGCGAAGACAGTTTATCTGACTATATCCTATCATATAGCCGCCAGTGGAAACAACACAAAACTCACTGCTCACAAATTTTTGTTAAGTACCTGTTCGACTTACAGATATCTGTTCAACTTAAATATTAAGACTATGCCAGAAGAGTTATTTATCTTGGGTAACAACAACTCTTTGGGAGTGGCCTAGGACAAGGACCTAGAGTCCTCCCGCTCCTGGATGGGGATTTGGCACAACGTAAGGCCCAATTTTTACAGAATGACGGGGACCAGGGTGGGATGTAGCAACGACTGGGTGACGGACGGACGTAGCTGTGACGGGACGCTGGTATGTACACAGAACGGATGAGGAAAAGACGAAATCAGTACTCAGTAATTTGTTCGACGTGATTGAGATGAAGTTATTTCAAAAATGAACTTATCTAGAATTATGATGGTGATGATGAATGCATTTTGGATCTAGTTATTATAACTAATCTGCAAAAGAAGAGAACATTTTGGGTTCATCCATTGTAGCTTCTTCCTTCCATTCATCCTGTTGCAATAACCTGTTGGGTTAAAATCGTTCAAACAAGAAAATTTCTCCACTTCCTTACAAAAAGCAATATTAAATGTAATATCATCCCGCATTTTGAACGCTTCAATGGGTGACTGACAAGAGGCACAGGAATGGCGACCCAGGTATCAAAGGTTTCAGAGACTATGAGCAGAAATCGTTGGGAAAAATAACGACGATAATGACGATACACAATTTCATACTGAATAAAATAGTGAGAATCTTTGATGTCCAATGTTACTTGAAAGTCACATACCCCCCCAAAAAATGAGGGGGTAAATTACTAGTAATTTCTATTTCTATAAAATCGAAAATATTACGAATCGAAAAACAAAATATTAAACACTTCTTTTAAACTCGCGCCATACAGGGTTAGATAAAGCTATATAAAAAAATTAACTTCAGTCAAGTCATCGCCTTCTGGAAGTTAAATAAGCTGTACGTTTATCATCTTGTCTCCTTTTCCGCGGGAATAATATAAATATGTATGGAGTCCATAAGCATGTATAAATAAACATAAGCATTTAGAAAAGCTGTACAATTAGTAGAAACTTGCTTGTAACCACAAACATAAAAACTTAAAATATAAAACAATATATAGAAACCTAAAGTTTAAAGCATGCGATATAGCCTTGTACTGTAGACATACAATTAACTACCAAACCAATAAATATACCTACAATATACCTACATACGTATAATATAGCAATATAATATGCGCCATTATTTATTGATTTCCTTAAAAATGTTCACCACGTTGATTAACATCTTGCTAGATTGGATGGAGTCTTATGGTTTACGTGGCCAATGTAAAAGTATACTTAAATCTTAAATATTAATTAAAAAATAATTCTGAACCACTTGCTATTCATATTGACATATCCTTAATCTGGAAATATCATATGTACGAATATCATTTCCTACAAATTGGACGATTGAATTTTTTTTGTATCATATTTTTATGATTTTACTTTGTTGGTTATGATTTGTATTATTTTTATATATTTTTCTACCCACTAATTACGTCTTAATGTGTCTAAGCAGCTCCATTGGCCTCTCTTATGGCACTTTTTACGGTACTACCTAATTTCGTTTCGTCAGTTTCGTTATAAATAATACATATTCCATATTGGTGCATATTACATATTTAAGTCAGTTGAGTGTTGGGTAACTACTCAATATTATTCATTTATAAAACCTTTAGGGTATTATCCTTTTAAAATACCCTCGTAAATATATGGCCTAATTAAATGACCATTGAATAAGATGTACCTACCAAACAATTATATTTCAAACTTTCTTGAGAAGCCTGCTGTGAATTTAATAAGGGTTTTCGGTGACTAATAATGAGTGTTATACTTATATATTCACCTTTCATTATAAATTATCAAGGAATACGTAGACCTGCCTAATGACTTGTTTAATTCTTTGTGACTAACATACACCCCTCACTGTCTAGCACACGGAACTTGGAAATTGCCGTGAATTATTCTTTACAATGGATCAAAATAATTCATAATCTACTGTAATTCACATCACAGTAGAGTCGCACCACTACCCACACAGGCGTCGATAGGAAACTTATTCGTACTTAATAGCATGTCACCTTCATACATGCGTTTGTTTGAATGTCATAACATATTAATTATTTTTATATAAATCATAACATCTACCGGACGATAAAAAGTGTATCTCTACAACTTAAAGCCGAAAATAATAAAATTATTTTATTTAATACTTAATACATTATTTGGTAAAACTAAATTCAAATTAAATATATATTTGATGAAACTAAAGGGTAGGAATGATCTTGCGAATACTACCCGTAAAACATTTAATTTTTGCCTTTTATTTGTACGAGTATATGTTCGCGAAATTAATGAAATAAACCAAATAAAGTAAATTAATAGGTTGAATTGAAGATAAACGAATATCCATACGATCATGGGGATGGAAACTAGAAATAGTAATATTTCCCTCAGTTTCTGCTATTAGTTATGTTGATAACCTTCTACTGCATATACTTTACCTAATTTTACATATTAAGTAATCCTGAAAATGAACAGAAATATAAAACGAAGTATAAAATTTCAAAAGTTTGCATTCAGGATTGCAAAGCTTTATCTAAATATCAATAGAATTAAAGTAATTTATGCATATATTAATTCCTGGGGAAAGTATCTTCTTGCATAAGGCATAAGAATTCCATAATAAATATTCGTATTTTATAAAATTCAAATTATATCATGGTAAATCCTATTGATGACGAATTTTATTTTTGTAGAAAAAGGCAATTTAGTTTATTTTGTAAATTACTTTGTGCATTAGATTAATATATTTCATATGAAATAAAAAGTTTATACACTTATTTAAACAGTCTTTTAACTTCCTAAAGACAGTAAAACTTTGACGAACACTGATCATAGTGAAAGTTTTATAAAAAAAATAACATTGTATGTGTTACTACTTACTTTTTTGAATGACTTCCTTTTTAATTTACATATAAACGTGCTTTTGTACTTTTTCTATCAAGGAAAAATTAAATGAAAATAGATAAATAATAATATAGGCTTTCTCGATTTGATGATTTTCTAAGGATATCTGTTGTCATTTTGGTTCTACTCTCATATTTTAATTGATATATTAAACATTTACTAGCTGTAGTTTAATTAAATCCATTAAGATACATATTCTTCATTAAAATATAAACAAGTTTATGATATTACGATCAGTAGAAATATAAAATCACAATAATATTCACTGTTATGAAATATTGCCATGGGCCTGCCTAAAACGTGTCTAATGTAAAAATGGTTCTACCTACACAGTTATATCTAATTATATAAACTATCAATTGTGATGGTTTATAGTTTATAGTATGCTTACCTTAAATTCCTAAAATCTATAATTTTCCAAATAAAATCGGTTAAAATGTGCCATGAATTGAATGAAATTAAGAACTCCACAATAAATAGCCGAATAAGACATAAGAGCCATAAACAATTTATGTAAGAAAACACGAATACATAGACATTCAAGGTTACAAAAATTCGTATAGAGCTGAAAATTGGTACTAATGTTTGGAACACCATTATAAATGAAATGTGAAAAGTCCCCAACGACCCCACTTCTGCAAAAAAAAAATTATTCAAGGTCAAAGTTCGCAAATATGGTTATTTTTTACATTTTCTAGCCAAACGGTAAGTTTTATCATGAGAATAGATCAAACAAAAATTCTATAAAAATTGTTCTTACACTTTTTTTTCTAAGAATCACCATTTCTGAGATATAGCGATTCAAAAAGTTAAAGTTGTGTTCTCCATAATATGCCCGAGTACGCCGCCTATATACATCACTGGGACCGTAATACAAGTAAAAATATTAGTCTCTGTAACTTATACATACAAATTGTACGATTCTGAAAATCTTCATCTTCTGATGTCATTTTTGATCAATTTATGACAGTTCCCACAAGCCAAACAAAATTTCTTGCTAATACTCACAAGTCTCGGTTCACTTCAATGTTGAAAGAAACATTTACCACTGAAAATATTTTTGTCAAACAAACTGATAATGATGCTGATATCCTGATAATTGAAACAGCAATAGAACGATTCAACTCAACAAATACAACTATTGTTGTTGGTGAAGATGTTGATTTATTGGTATTACTAACTGCTCGAACTCCAACCGAAAAAAATATTTATTTCTTAAAACCTGGGAAGGCTCAACAGCAATCGGAAATGTATTCATCCAAAAGTTTATCTGCTTTTTCAAAATGCCAAAATTACATACTATTTTTACACGCAATAACTGGTTGCAATACGACATCAGCAATTTTCGGGAGGGACAAAACAACTGTTTTTAAATTGTTTGAAGAAAAAGATTTAGTTAATTGTGCTAAAGTTTTTAAAGAGAGTAACTCTACTACACAAGCTCTAATCACAAGCGGAATTCACTTCCTTCTTTCTATATATGGAGCTCCAAAAAAGTGACCTGCTTAAATAAGTTTTGATACTTATCTTTTGTACTCCCCCTAGGGGCTGTAAGACCTTGTAGTTGGTGGGGGGCCTTGTGGGCTGGGGGGCGCTCTAAGGGTCCATACCTGTATGAATGATGGCACCCCTTTAAGTAGTGGTTGCCCAAGCGAATGGGAGTATGAATGAGGCGGCCCGTCCATGCGAATGAAGGGATGTGGCTTGGCAGCATCCCGGGTATGAACCCTTCTTGAGTTTACTCAAGGAGGGGCGACAAACCCGGTTCACAACTAAGAAACAGCCCCCCATTCAGCCTGGTGAAACTGGATGGGTATGACACACCCCCCTAATCCGATGGTGTGAGATACCGAGCCTATCGGACTGGTTGGCTCTCAGGGGATACCGAGAGTCGCTATCGGTGCCTCAGGAGCATCTGGTGCAACTCCTGTGTATTTAAGTCGCCTTACCCCCGCATGCGGGGCTCTGCGGGGGGTGGACCTGTATTTCCCTAGCCACTCGTGGGACCAAAAATGGAACCAGTCCATAAAGAGAAAAGCTTGGAGGATAAGGAGGTCGAAAGCGGGCCTGTACCGCGGACGCCTCCATCCTCCCTGCCAAGCAGTTGCTCCATCGCCGACACCCAGGTCACACTCGGGACCTTGCCTTTGATCTCTACTGAGGGAAGGGGCGAGGGAAATCTGAGTAAACCGGGGGACGAAAGTGGGGCAAGTGCTAAAAAACGAATGAGCGGAAGCCAGCGAAGGAAGCTGGCTAAAGCTAGACGTAAGGGAGCAACTCCTAGGAGTGTTGGCGACCTCAATGATGATGATGTTCCTAGCCCGTCTAAAATGGGACCAAAAATGGAACCATCAATCCATGAAAGAATCTTGGAGGATAAGGAGGTCGAAAGCGAGCCTGTACCGTGGACGCCTCCATCCTCCCAGACAAGCAGTTGCTCCACCGCCGATACCCAGGCCACACTCAGGACCTTGACCTTGGCCTCTATTGAGGAAAAGGGCGAGGGGAATCTGAGCAAACCAGGGGACGAAAGTGGTGCAAGTGTTAAAAAAAAGAATGATTCAAATTATTCAGATTAACTTGCATCGAAGCAAAGATGTCTCTTCTATTCTGCAGAGGAGTCTTGCTAAGATGCACACAGGGGTAGCACTCATCCAAGAACCTTGGGTGGCGCAGGGATCTATAAAGGGACTGGGAAATTTTCTCTGTTACAGGAGTTGTAGTACCAACAGACCCAGAGCCGGCATCGTAGTGAAGAACATTAGCGTCACACCCCTGTGGAAATGGTCCACAGGGGACCTAATAGCGGTAACTACGATGCTTGAAAATGTAGGTAGGGTGGTTATAGCGTCAGCCTATCTACCATATGACAGCAGGGACAATCCGACACCAGAGGTGAAGGAACTTGTGGACTTCTGTCAAAAATCCGACCTGCCTTTGCTGATGGGATGTGATGCGAACTCACACCATATGGTCTGGGGTAGCACGAACACCAATAGCAGAGGTATGGAGCTCATGGAATATCTGGTAAGTACAGAGCTAGATATTTTAAATGTGGGAAACACACCCACTTTTCATAACGCTATAAGGGAGGAGGTAATTGATATTACCTTGGGCTCCAGACACCTGGCGGGATACGTGCGGAACTGGAGAGTCTCGGATGAACCCACACTCTCGGATCACTCTGCCATTAAGTTTGATTTGGGAGTGGGGGAGCATGAGGAGACGAAATGTGTCCGCAACCCCAGATTCACAAACTGGGAACAGTTTAAGTCGGATCTTCTAGCAACAGTTCGGGGGATCCCCTCCAGAATTAGTGAGAGGGAAGTACTGGAGGTGGCAGCCTCCCGACTGAGTAGAGGATTGATAGAAGCCTATGAAGGGAACTGTACACCTAAACGAGCTAGGCCGAAAGGCCAGGTAAGATTGTGGAACAATAAGCTGGAAAACCTTAGATGTAAGGTAAGGAACCTTCTCAAGGGAGCCAGAAAACGTAACAGCCGTACAACCTGGGAGGACTATAGGACTGCCAGGGATCAGTATAGAGCTGAGGTTAGGGAAGCCCAAAGAAGTAGTTGGGTTTCTTTCTGTAATGAGATAAATAAGGGAGCTGAGGCAACACGGCTGAACAAGATCCTAGCCCGCAGCCCGGAAGCGATACTGGGATCGCTCAAGCTCCCTAATGGTAAATTCTCGGAATCGGATGAGGACACCTTAGACCATCTCATCAAAGCACATTTTCCGGACTTTTATAGACCGGAGAGGGGAGACATTTCTGACCTGCTAGTAGGGGCACATAGGACCTGGGCGGTAAACCAAGAGGGGGACGACAGGGAACTTGTGAAGGAGATAGTCTCACCGGCTAAGATGAGGTGGGCCTTGAGGTCCTTTGATCCATATAAATCGCCGGGACCGGACGGCATTTATCCGGTACTTCTGCAGGAAGCAGAAGAGATAATCCTCGGTCCACTCATAAGGATCACCAGGGCCAGCTTGGCACTGAAGATGGTCCCGAAAGTGTGGCTAGGCACAAGGGTTGTTTTTATACCTAAACCGGGCAAAGTCGGATACACGTCCCCTAAGGACTTTCGGCCGATTGGCCTTACTTCATTTTTACTAAAGACGGCGGAACTATTAGTTGACAGGTACCTTCGGGATACTGTCCTAATAGAGAGGCCGCTTCAAGGGAGCCAGCATGCTTATCAAGCTGGTAAATCAACAGAAACAGCTCTGGATAAGGTTGTGTCATCGATACGGTCACAACTGGACTCCGGAGGATACGTTGTCGGCACCTTCCTTGATATTGAAGGAGCCTTCAACTTTACATCCAGGGAAGTGATTAGCGGAGCACTAGGCAGATGCTACACCCCCAGAATAATCGCTGAATGGATAGACCATATGTTGGGAAACAGACAGCTTACTGCCAATATAGGCAAGACTACCATCGAGGGCCGGGTCGACTCGGGATGTCCACAGGGAGGGGTATTGTCTCCCCTTCTATGGTGCCTAGTAGTAGATGAGCTGCTTGAAAGGTTAAAGAACTACCAAGTAATTGGCTATGCCGATGACTTAGTAATAATAACGAAGGGCCCTTTCCTGGAGCCGATTCTCGATATAATGCAGGGAGCTTTAAATAAGGTTGGGAATTGGTGCAGGGAGAGGGAACTCTCGGTCAATCCCTCTAAAACTGAGATGATGGTGTTCACCAAGAAATATAAGTGGAACAAAACATGTCCGCTGAAACTTGGTGGCCAAGAACTAAGCTATAATAGCGAAGTGAAATACTTAGGAGTAATCCTGGACGGTAAACTGTCATGGGGAAAACATCTAAGTCACATATGTTCCAAGATCACAGCAACACTTTGGCAACTGAGAAGAGCCATTGGTAGTAGCTGGGGCTCGAAACCGGAAACCATGAAATGGATGTATGAGGCAATTCTCAAACCCAGACTGACGTATGCAGCACTAGTCTGGTGGGAGAGAGCCTGTTTAAAGTCGGAAGCCAGCCGACTTAACAAGTTAAGAGGATTGATTCTTAGAAGTATAACTGGAGCCCCAAGATCAACACCGATCGAGGCGATGGGGATACTGACGGGGATACCACCTCTTGAAGTCATCCTGAAAGCGGAAGCCGCAAAGGCAATGCACAGGGTGGGAAATATGAATAGGAAGGTAAGGGACCTGAATAGACTCTCAAGAGAGCTAGCTGAGGAGGGACTCCTATGAATGCCCTCTGACAGTACAGGTGTCCACTTCCTGTTTGACAAGAAATATAAGATCACCCAGTAAGAGCGACTGGATGGAGGGTCGAGCTGGATTGCCGCTCAATGGAGACATCTGGTACACGGATGGAGCCAAGAGTGGGAACAAAGCGGGTGCGGGGGTGTATAGACAACGCGACGGGATAGGTAAAACCTTCCCCTTGGGTAAATACACTACCGCACTCCAGGCCGAGCTAGTTGGAATTACATACGGTGTTCTGGGGGCGGACCAAAATCGGACTCAGGAGAGGGTATGTATCTGCTCGGATAGCAGGGCGGCGTTGGCAGCCCTGAATTCAGCAACGACAAAGTCGAAGCTGGTCTATAATTGCTATGAAGCATTGAACCACTTGGCAGGGAAGGGACCGGTGGAACTGTTATGGATACCTGGGCATAATGGCATTAAGGGAAATCTAATTGCAGATGACCTTGCCAGATTAGGGACCAGGGAAAACCTCTATGGACCACAACCTGCAGTGGGAATAAGTCGGAATCTGATCAGAGACCGCATCAATGGTTGGGCAAGAGACCAGCACAATAAAAGATGGAGAGGAGTAACGGGTTGTCGAATAACCAAACTCTTCATCGAATACTCAGAGATTGAGAAATGGGCCCAAGAATTCATTAAATTGAACAGACACAAAGCCAGAACTCTGGTGGGAATCATAACGGGCCACCATAGTAGCCTGAATGCATATAAGCACAAGCTGAGGCTGACTGATAGCCCGGCCTGCAGATACTGTAAAGAAGACGAGGAAACCTCGATTCATTTTCTTTACACCTGCCCCGCACTGGAGGAGAAGAGGTATCTTATATTAGGGACCCCTGTTATCCTAGAGGAGGCGAGGCTTAAGGCGGGGGACGTGCCTAAATTGCTCCTTTTATGGGATAGCATTTTTGGATAATGACCCGGATAAGAGGGGATCGCCAAGGGACTACCCATGCGATCAGTGGCTGATGAGGCCCAAACCTATATAATATAATAATAATAATAATATCTTTTGTAAAAAATACTCGTAACAATAAACGAGTGCAATTAGCTTGTCTTCCCCCAACCTCTGCATTTGCTCATCAACATCTACTTTGGGTATATTATCAAGTTCAATTGTGGCTTGGTAATCAACTGGACCCAGAAGACTGGGGTTGGAAGTTAATTGACAATACATTGCAACCAATCCAGACTTTACTCCCACCTGCACCGGAAAAACTCCTCAATACAATTTTTTGCAATTGCAAAAAGGGATGTGGTGCTAAATGCGGCTGCAAAAAAGTTGGATTGTTTTGTTCATTAGCATGTACCAGTTGTCAAAGCCAGTCGTACTCCAATGTTGAGTCGCCACCAGAAGAGGATTCTTACGATATCAGCGTGGAGACATCTGATGCATCGCTGTTAGAGCAATTTACTTGTATCCAACAGGAGGAAGAAGAAGAATCAAGAGATGAAGAAGAAGAAGAAGAAGAAAAAGACATTACACTTGACGTTCCATTAGATAATTATCAATCAGACGAACAGTTTTCCCCAATTACTCATAATTCACACCGCGTTCATCATTTCCAATAGTACCATTTTTTTTAATACAATATTATTTAATTAAACAGGACTATAATAGATTGTGGAATAGGCTTATCGGGGAAACCACGTTAAAAAATACGCGCCATATACACTACCTCACAGGTGGCGTGGAAACGTGTGCATATTATGGAGAATATAACTTTTTCACTTTTTGAAACGCTATATCTCATAAATGGTGATTCTTAGAAAAAAAGTCTAACAAGAATTTTTATAGATAACTGCATGGCCTACAATTTTTGTTTGATCTATTTTTATAAAACTTACCGTTTCGCTAAAAAATGCAAAAAACCCATATTTGCGAACTTTGACCTTGAATAATATTTTTTGCAGATGTGGTATCGATGGGGACTTTTCACATTTAATTTATAATGGTATTCCAAACATTCGTACCAATTTTCAGCTCTATGCGAATTTTTGTAAACTTACCCCTATTTTTTGAGCTAGATTGACCGGGCTAATATGTGTAAGCAGGAAACTTTAACAGCACGTCAGCTCCTGCAGTCTAGTAATAGACCATGCTATCCTTTCGAGAGCCTAGTTTAAGCCCCGTTCTCATTAGTCAAGTTGCTTGACTTCAAGTCACTTGAATGCAAGTAATTTGAATTCAACTTTGTGTTCACATTTATGCAAGCTACTTGATGTTGTTTTAGAAATTAAAATGGCGTCGTCTGAAATAGTGCGTGCTGGAGTGGCTTTAGTAAAAAGTCTTTTACTTCGCGAATTAGAATGAGAATTAAAAAATATTTCAAAAAAAAAGTGTAAGAGAAAACGATCTGTTTGGGTAAGAGCTTGGATTAGCAGAAGAAATCGCCTTGGTGCGTCTTCGACTCTCTTAAAAGAATTGGCTACAGAAGACAAAGAAGCATATAAAAACCATTTAAGAATGTATCCAGAGAAATTTGATGAGCTACTTGGTATGGTTGGACCCAAAATTCAGAAACAGACAACTTGGTTCCGTAAAAAGGTAGGTATTTTTATATGTCCTGGTTTGAAAATGTTCTCTGCAAGGCTCGGTAAATAATATCACTATCCTGTGAAGTTGACGCATGGAAACTAGAGGGCGAAAATGGTTCAAAAGATGTATGTGCTAGCTGTGGACTAGGTGAAGGCACATACACAGTATATGATGTTTCCATTGGAGAATTTATGTTTTGGTATGTACGAAAGGTGTCAGTACAAACCTGATCGTGGCCTCTCCTTGAATGTGTTGTTTGAGACAGTACAGCAATCCTTTCTCTGGTTAATATTTTTTGAATTTTTTCCCGACATCGAGAGAATTAATAGCTGGTAGCGCCCTGAGCGACAAAACATATTTGCCAAAGTAATCCAGCTCGTCGCCGGGTTTAGTAGATGAATTTGCTTGGGATATATTATTCAAATCTGTAATAGCATTTTGAATAGGATCTATGGAAGTTTTAGCTTTCTTAATTTTTGGTGGTGGATTTTCTATTTTTTCTTTCAATTTTATAGTTTCATTCACTTGATTTTGAGTTTCCTCGTCCGCTTCATCATCTGAACTTGATCTTGCGCTATGCTCATCATTTGTGTCCTGCAACAAAAATAATATAATTTTATTTTATTTTCAGATACCCAATAGCTCAGACGATTGGGAGAATATACAAAAATCATTTGAAACAAAATGGAACTTCCCTAATTGCTGTGGTGCAATCGATGGGAAGCATGTGCAAATAAAAAGACCACCTAACAGTGGATCCACATTCTACAACTACAAAGACACTTATAGTATTGTTCTTTTTGGGATGGTTGATGTCGACTACCGTTTTATATACGTCGATGTTGGATGCAATGGAAGGTTTAATGACAGTACAATTTTTCGAAACAGTTTTTTAAATATCGCCTTGGAAAATAATTCATTGGCTTTTCCAGATAACGGTGTGTTAATTGGGGATGATGCATTCCTTTTAAAAACTAATTTATTGAAACCGTATAGTAGAAACAATATATCGTTGAAAGAAAAAATATTTAATTACAGGCTGTCCAGAGCCCGGAGGATTGTGGAAAATGCTTTCGGAATACTAGTATCAAGATTCAGGGTGTGAAAAACCTATTGCCCTTTTACCAGAAACTCAGACAAATCTCTGTCTTTGTCACACATCATTTTTTCTACCCATGTTGTTTTGCTGAAAATGTGATGGTCTCCAAATTTGGTACACTTGGTCTTGTATATAGCAAAAGCACCTTGGTCTGCATACCAGACCATGTGTATCAAACTTAAACACACTGTAAATTGATAATAAAATGTATTGTATTTTACTAAAAAGTGTTTTTTTTTTTGTATCCCACACATTACAATATAAACATTATTGACACAAAATGTACATGGTGCGACAGTAAAGGTTTGTCATATTAGCCTGGTCATTAAAGTGTTAAGGCATATGAATAAACTTTACATTTATCTATGTTTATTTATAGCTTATTCTCCGAACAACACAATACAATAAGGTCGATGAATTTCTGCAATCTCAAGTGGTCGTCTAAGCAGGTTATATTTAATATAATTTTAAGTCATCGGTCGATGCGATATAAGTATTAGAAACAAATCGTTAATAAATAAGATAAAGAACGATAGTTCAAAATTTTAACCTTGAAGTACTCCAAAGGACACTAGGTAGGTTTCGGATTGAAAGTCATTATATGAACCAAATAATGTACGTCTGGAAAAATACGATTAAACAAAGAAGATTACTTCTGAATTCATATAATTGCAATATTTAAATTGGTATAAATTCACCTTGTTAAAGATCTTTAAAAATCCAGTATACACCACATCCACTTGACCTTTATCATTTACATATGTGACTTGGGATTATATGGGTAAATTCTGCTAACTCTATAACTGGGGAGCGTTTTGCTACCAACCCATGTTGGTTAGGAGACAAGACAGGTTGCATACCAAAAATAAATCTGGGTGCTTCATTATGTACCCACATTTTGAAGTGTCATTACATTTTGAAAACTTTTGAGAGGTTTGACAGAATAGTGACTGCGTCATATTTTTTATATTAGATGGTTTGCCACTTTTTACTATATGCCAGATCCTTACTACTATCTACAGATTAAGAAATGTATGGGTAGAGAGTACCAGATTAAGTAAAATTAAAAGTGGCTCTATTGAGGCTCCTGAGTAATCTGAACAAGAAAACTCGAGCTCTGATCATCCCCACAGGTCATTTCATTTTCATGTTTTTATATCTCAGCAGTATATCGCGCTGGATATTTACCCTTACATTTCTATACACAGGAACAAATTGATTAAATAAACTTTATGTAAACATAAAGTATTTCACATGCAGAATTACATAAGTATGAGCTTTAAGAACTCCTAATTACAGATGTAGTAAAGCTTGATGCAGTCCCGGAAAATTTTTCTTAAAATTGTGTTTTAGTGATAGAATTGGCGGGAAAGTTACAAGGTTAAGATTGCCATTTAAATTAAGAATAAAATTAAACAGTTGAAGGTAATTGAAATATAAAAAAATTAACATTGCGATACTCTTAAAGCATTGGAATGCGTAATATTAAAATCACCTGGCAGTAATACATTTTTATCATTAATAAAACTACATACTTTAGCATTTCTAAATTTTCTGGGAATAGTTTCAGTTCATCATTATTAACTTGTGGTAGAACATAAATTACAAATACATGTGAAACAAAATTAGCTAATTCTACCTTGCAACCTATTATACTAATTAGAGACACAAAATTATTAATGTCTTCAATATTTAATAAAGTTATACTGTACTTTGCAATAAATGCCATCAAAATATCGCCACCATGGGCTGTATCTGTATGCCCATAACGTCTATTTGGAAGAAAGATTATGCAAGTAAATGTAATTGCTAGAGACATCTTTTCTGAACTAAGTTCCAACCAGTGCAATGCAATTATAATTTTGTTGTGACTTATCAGGTCAATTTAGCTCAAAAAATAGGGGTAAGCTTACAAAAATTCGCATAAAGCTTAAAATTGGTACGAATGTTTGGAATACCATTATAAATGAAATGTGAAAAGTCTCCATCGATCCCACATCTGAAAAAAAATTTATTCAAGGTCAAAATTCGCAAATATGGGTTTTTTTGCATTTTTTAGCCAAACGGTAAAATTTATCATAAAAATAGATTAAACAAAATTTGTAGACCATGTAATCATCTATAAAAATTATTCTTAGACTTTTATTTTTCTAAGAATCACCATTTATGAGATATAGCGATTCCAAAAGTTAAAAAGTTGTATTCTCCATAATATGCACACGTTTCCACGCCATCTGTGAGGTAGTGTACTTGGCGCGTTTTTTTTAACGTAGTTTCCCCGATAGGCCTATTCCACGATCTATTATAGTCCTGTTTAATTAAATAATATTGCATTAAATAAAAAATGGTACTATTGGAAATGATGAACGCGGTGTGAATTATGAGTAATTGGGGAAAACTATTCGTCTGATTGATAATTATCTAATGGAACGTCAAGTGTAATGTCTTTTTCTTCTTATTCTTCTTCTTCATCTCTTGATTCTTCTTCTTCTTCTTCCTCCTGTTGGATACAAGTAAATTGCTCTAACAGCGATGCATCAGATGTCTCCTCGCTGATATCGTAAGAATTCTCTTCTGGTGGCGACTTAACATCGGAATACGACTGGCTTTGACAACTGGTACTAATGAACAATCCAACTTTTTTGCAGCCGCATTTAGCACCACATCCCTTTTTGCAATTGCAAAAAATTGTACTGAGGAGTTTTTCCGGTGCAGGTGGGAGTAAAGTCTAGATTGGTTCCAATGTATTGTCAATTAACTTCCAACCCCAGTCTTCTGGGTCCAGTTGATTACCAAGCCACATTTGAACTTGATAATATACCCGAAGTAGATATTGATGAGCAGATGCAGAGGTTGGGGGAAGTCAAGCTAATTGCACTCGTTTATTACTTATCTAAGCAGGTAATTGTTTTTGGAGCTCCATATACAGAAAGAAGGAAGTGAATTCCGTTGGTGATTACAGCTTGTGACATAGAGTTACTCTCTTTAAAAACTTTAGCACAATTAACTAAATCTTTTTTTCAAACAACTTAAAAACTGTTGTTTTACCCCTCATGAAAATTGCTGGTGTTGTATCGCAACCAGTTATTGCGTGTAAAAATTGTATGTGATTTTGGCATTTTGAAAAAGCAGATAAACTTTTAGATGAATACATTTCCGATTGCTGTTGAGCCTTCCCAGGTTTTAAGAAATAAATAATTTTTTCGGTTGGAGTTCGAGCAGTTATACCAATAAATCAACATCTTGACCAACAACAATAATTGTATTTGTTGAGTTGAATTGTTACTTTGCTGTTTTAATTATCAGAACATCAGCGTCATTATCAGCTTGTTTGATAAAAATATTTTCAGTGGTAAATTTTTCTTTCAACATTGAAATGAACCGAGACTTGTTGTGACTATTAATTAATAAGAAACATTTGTTGGCTTGTGGGAACTGTCATAAATTGATCAAAAATGACATCAGAAGATGAAGATGTTATTGTAGTTCGACGACGTTGTTCTGCGGCTTTAATGTTTTTCTTGCGATCTATATAGCCATCAAATACAACAGTGATTGTATGGCCAAAATGTCTACGTACATACTGAACGTATTAATCTAAAATAATGTTAAATGTTTCTTCGCGATCCCATACAACACGGTGTAATAGATATCCTCCATCGATGATGTACATAGCATTTATTTTGTCAATATCAATGTTTACTGTTTGAAAACAATCGTAAATGGTTGATTTTTCGTGCATGTTATGGCGAACACAACTTTTTAACTTTTTGAATCGCTATATCTCAGAAATGGTGATTCTTAAGAATCACCATTTTCGAAATATGACGTAAGAACAATTTTTATAGATAATTGCATGATCTACAATTTTTGTTTGATCTATTTTTATGATAAAACTTACCGTTTGGATAAAAAATGCAAAAAACCCATATCTGCGAACTTTGACCTTGAATAATTTTTTCTGCAGATGTGGGATCGATGGAGACTTTTCACATTTCATTTATAGTGGTGTTCCAAACATTCGTACCATTTTTCAGCTCTATGCGAATTTTTGTAACCTTGAATGTCTATTTTGACCGGGCTAACTTGTATTAAGACGCATATTCATTGCGAGACGTGCCTATGGCTTGTATAGCCATTCCAATAGCCTTATCTTAATCTATCATTAAATGGCCATTGCATAACATACTATATTGTACAGAAATACTATCAAAATAATATTTTACTGTTTATAGTATGACACGTCATAGAAATGTTACAAATTATATGCATTTAGTTTATACTATAATTACTATAAGATTTGTAGAAATAAGTTTCATTATCAATTACTTTATAATTTTCCAATTGTTTTAAAATTCAATTCGGTCTCATTAGTAAATTAAGAATTCAGTAAATTCAAACATAGTAAAATGTTAACAATTTCCATTTTACCAACATATGTATGATTATATTAAGTTTTTATACATATTTAATACTTTGTTACTTTTTCCTATTAGTTCAAAACTTAGCAATGTTGAAACTACAAAACGGAAAGCTTTCTTTACATATTTCTAAAATTGTCCGTGACTATGTTATGACAAAATATAATTACACACAGAAAAGTAATCTTGGTTTGTAACTTTACACACTCCAAGGAAGTGTTTCTCTAAATAAAGCCAAACTATTGGTACTGAAAACTTATATCGGTTTCATTAAATATTTTTGCATTAACAAAATTCATTCTTTTGTTATATCCACTCATTAAAATAAAGCAAATATAATACCTACTGCTCCTCAAATATATTACAGTAAACAAAACAGACATTCATATGTACTTATTGACAGTGGAGAAGCGTCCATTAACTCTTTACTTGACATTGTATTTCCAGAGACGCATTAAATTTAAAAAAATGTTCTAGTATTAGTAGAGACATCTAACTATTTAAATCGTATGTACTATTCAATATTTATGTGTTGCCAATTCGATTCTGCCCCGGAGCTACCGCTAAGGTGCACTAGGTGGCGGTTATGTGTGTAATGGCGTCAAGAGGTGACAGGTGCTTCAACATTCAGGTTAGTTTTTGGCATAAATATATAATAATTTTATAAATTTTGAGTAGCAATCATTAAGAACATTAAAGAAACATATTACATTTTATCTGGAAACTGTATATTTACTATTTACTATATTTTTTACCATAATGTGTTCTAAAAAGAAATGGTGTATCTCTCAAGATACACCGCCGGGTTCAGTACAAATAAAGATTTTTACATTCTGTATTTTATAGGATACATTGCCTTGTTCACCTATAAATGTGATTACGCAGTTGATGTATCTTTTAAGATATACTACCATGTTAGTTTGTTTATTCATCCTATTTTTTTTAGGGATTTTCGACTGCCCAAGGTCACAGAGGAAGAAAAATATTATGCTTGGTTCCAATAAAATATATAGCCTCCGACAATGATGATAGCTCATCATCAGAAGATGAAATGCCTACTCATCGCCCTTGAATTGGGGACGATGATTCGTCCTCTGCCCCATCATTGCCGTCAGCAATGGAAAATTTAAGTATCTTTTCCGACAGCGAAGGAGAAAATGTAGGCGAACATATTTCTGGGGATAAATTGGACATATTTTCTGGTGATTTGGAAACTGTTGTGTCCTCGGTTGTGCCTAAGCCGTCATCATCGGTAGGCCAAATGCTGTCCGAATCATCAAATTCTTTATCAAGAATAGCTTCGTCAAGTAATTTGTTACAAAATTCTCCAAAAACTCCAGTTACTGTTACGTCAACCAATTTTACACGATCCAAAAGACCGAAGGTTGTGACAAAAAAAAAGAGGCATCAGGCAAACTAAGCAACTCCTCAGCTTCAAATGGGAGCGAAAATCATTTGAATATTGCGCTACTATAAATGACAAAAAGTTATCTAAGCTAAACTTGACAACACCATATGAATATTTCTCATTGTTTTTCTCAGAGGATATAATGATATGATTGTCTCTGAGACAAATATATATTCTACTCAAGTAACGGGAAAGTCAATAAATATTACCAAAGAAGATATAAAGGATTTTGTAGCAATGAATATTGTCATGGGCATTGTAAATATGCCTGCCTACACAGATTATTGGTCTCGCACATTTCGGTGTGACCTTATGGCAAATATTACGCCTCTGAAAAAATTCCAACAAATTAGAATATATATTCTTTTTAACAACAATTTATTTGACGACGGAGATAGATACTATAAAGTCCGACCTTTGGTACAAAAAGTACGAGAAAACTGTTTGAAAAATGAGCATGAAACCAAATTTAGTATTGACGAAATGATAGTTCCTTATAAGGGAAAAAAGGGAAAAAAATAATACTTCTATATTTTACTTTAGCTACATAGATCAATATTTGTATTTGTTTATTATTTTAGTGTTTACTTAGTGTATAACAATACTTAACAAATTTAGATTTTTTTAACTAAAATTGTAAATATTAGCTATTCTAGAATAATAGAAGTATCTATTAAAATCTTTTAGAAAATAATGATTTTCTTTTATAAACATTAAGTTTTAATGTTAATAAAATCTGGCAATGTGTCTTTTGAGATACATTATTAATTACTAATAAACTTTCTATGAAAATGGTAATGTGTACTGTAGGATACATAAGGTATCTCCAAAACAAAAAAAAAAACTAAATTTTTTTAAAAATTTTTCCCGAGTTTAACTTAATGGTATTTATGTTGTGGATAACATTTTTTTAACAAAATTCAAAAAATTTTTGCTTGCCAAGTTAAGGGTTTTAAGGCTGCGACGCTGGCTCAATTGTATCATTCTTCGCGTCGGCATGCCGGTAACCGACAGTGCGCGTGCGCTGTCTGGGTTAACTCTCTACCGCCTTGGTTTTAACTTCCTTTTTCGTAATCGGCGGTGCAGCGAGGGGAGTAGGGAGTACGCGAAAGATGATATGCAATTTGGCTAGCTTCTCAGCTTTCAGCCTTATGTTGTCGCTAACCAGAATACTTTCTTATAAATATTAATAGTACTTAATGGTATTTAAATAAATAAAACCACAAACTAGTGATAAACGTAAATGCTTTTGACACGCAACTGAAAAATTATCAAAGGCCTGCTTTAACTATACATAGAGTTCCAAAAACATGTTACATAACATTTTTGTGTTTTGCACGAGTTGTACAGAATATTTTACCTAGTCACACATTATTTATACATATAAAATTATTGAGTTTTAAAACTAAATCGTATAACTGTATACAACAACAACAAATCGTTTCTTCTTTTTAACTTTGAAAATGAGAGACCTAAAAGAACGAAAATTGGTATGCATACGTTAAAGTGTAAAAATAATATTTTAGTTAATAAATAATTATAACATCGGATGGCGCTGCGGCACCATTCTGAATTATTCTTCAACGGCAATAGTGGGAGTAATATTTCACTTGAAAGCTGATTTAAATATCTATTCAAACTTCTTTATTTTAATATTATTTTTGAAAAAATAGACTAAAATTAATATTAACATACCATCAAACTTTTTAAGCAGCGCCTTCATGTAAAGCTAGATTTTAGGTTTTTCTGGCAGAAATTATACAAAATGTCACTTCACGTGATGTTCACGTTTCTACGTATCTGAATTTTATTTTGTGTTTACATTAAAAATAAATTATTGGTAAATGTTTAGCGTATGCCTTTTAGGTAGGCGTAATAAAGAGAAATCGATCTATATATCGAGCAGGTGACGCTATACCTGGGCGTCCAATTCATCTACTGGGATACTGTTCATTGAGATAAACTTTTACTGGGCCATAATAGTATGGGGATGCACCATAATGTTGAAATGTTATGCGCAGGTGTCGAAACTCATCAGGATCTTCCTTTATAATCTTCATAATTAGCAGCTTAATAGCATTTTGAATTATGACTAGTTACTTCTTTAGTACTTCTAAGATACGGTGGGCTATAAGGTAAATAAAAATCATTTTGAATGGCAGATATACAAATGAATTGTACATTTTATGGGAGAAAGACCAAGCAGAAATATCCTGATATACTTAGCAGAATAATAAAAGATGTTGAAGATTCGGCATTAAGTGATACTAGTGAAGATGAGGGGGAGTTATTAGTAAATATGTGTAATGAGGTTAGCAAATATACAGAGTTACTGAAGTTAGAGATTCCAAGCAGCGCAGATGAAGAACATTCAGAAGTTGAAGAGGATGTGCTTGTATCAGAAAATAAAGAGAATTATCCTCAGAACAGTGAGACTCTTTGGAACCCAGAGGACGACATTCCTCCTAACAGTCGAGTAATTGCAAAACTCGAATGTTTTAGTAAAGGGAAACCTAGGTATCATATGTTTCAGAAACTATGAGCAGAAATCGTTGGGAAGAAATAAAAGCCAAACTACATTTCAACGATAATGACAAGATTTCTACCAGCAGTGATAAATTATACAAACTTTGACCGGTCATAGATAAGATTGTGAGAAATTGTAACACAATTCCAATGAGTGAAAAAATTTGTGAAGATGAACAGATGATTTCATTCAAGGGTCGTCATCAACTAAAACAATATATAAAAAGTGAACCAAAAAAGTGGGACTACAAGGCGTTTGCTGTTTGAGAATCAGATGCAGTAGTTTATAACTTTGAACTCTATACAGGGGCAACCGAAACAGCTCCATATTTGACTGACGTTGGTGTTAGTGGAAATGTTGTTATGCGTTTGCCCACCGTAGTTCCAAGGCATAAATTCTACAAGATATATTTTGATAATTGGTTCCATAGTATTTCATTGCAAGTTGAACTGTGCAAACTAGGAATATATAGCTTGGGAACTGTTCGGCCCAATAGATTACCTGGTTGTTCCTTTACTTTAGAGAAAGAGGCAAAAAGGCAGAGGAATTGTTAAGGAAAAGTTCACAATAGTAGATGATATTCACTTGACTGCATTGAAATGGTATGATAATAAACAAGTCTATATAGTAGAATTATTTTATGAAGAGCAAGTGCGACAAAGAGCAATGTATGCCCATGCGAATGCAGTAAAAGAATACTATTACAAGCGGCGCGCGCAAATGATTTATAAGCAGGTCTGTGTCTCTTACTCAGATTGGATTGGTATGGAAGAAAGTCAGACATGCATCTGTCTTTGTTGCACGATTTATTGCCGACTTAGTCTTCATAAAATAATTCTACTATACTTAGTTCATTCGCTGGAGTTTATCCTACTAAAACTGTCAAGCTCTGGGATTCTAAATCAAAACCTAGAATCGATGTAGAATGCCCAAATGCAATATCCATCTATAACAAGTTCATGGAAGGTGTAGGAACCTAAAAGATTCACAAATTGCTTTATATAGAACATCAATTCGTAACAAGAAATGGTACCATAAAATTTATTTCTATATTATGTAGGAGAGATTGTGAAAGTTGTGGAGTTCCTAGAAAGAGTCAACTAAGTTTACTACAGTTCAAAACAGACTTTGCCAATGCACTATGTAGTAAGCTTTACACAACCCAAATGGAAAAAGAGAGATCTAGTAGTACGGCGTTGCCACAGCAAATAGGAAGTAAGCAGAAGAACGGAAAAGTAGCTGTGATGCCAACTCAAGACATGAGACAGGATCAAATATGCGATTGGGCGTCTTTTGCCGAGAAAAAGAGGAAGATGCAAAAATCATGGCTGTGTAGGAATTCCAAAAGTTATTTGTGTAAAATCTAAAATATATTTGTGTTTTACACCAAATTTAAACTGTTTTGCACAATTTCATACTGAATAAAATACTGAGAATCATTGTTATTCAATGTTATTTGAATATCACATACTCCCCCCAAAAAATATGAGGGGGTAAATAACTTTCTATAAAAAATATTACTTTCAAACATTATATATGCAAAACCAAAAAAAAGAACAAAATATTAAACATTTTTTGTTAATTCGGGCCATACAGGGTTAAAATACAACAAAAATACCGGGTGTAACAGGATCATGGTGTACCTCCCTTTTCTCCTTTATTTTTGAAGATAATTGATTAAAATTTGGGATATCCTATACACATAATAAGCGACACTTTTTGACATACAATTGATTTTTCTTTCACTTCCGGTTTCTCCGGAAGTGACACTAACTTTCTACTTTTAAATAGAATACTCTGTACAAAATTGCATTTTTGAGTTCTGCATAATTCTGTGAATCAAACGATACCAAATAAGTGGCATTTAAAAAGTCAACATTTTTTTATAATGTAATTTTTAGTTTTCCATTTAAGCGTGCCATGATGGTTCCGACTTATTCTAAATGACGCGTGTAATGCTACAAAAATCGAAATCCTGTGAAAAATATTAAATCACGTGATTTATGAACAAATAAAGTTCATCTCAAAATAGTTTTTGGGGCAAAACTCAATCTTTTCAGATGGAACCATATTGGTACCGTGATACCATTTATTAGTACTGTTAATAAGAAATATATTCATATGTCGTATTAAAATGCAATAAATGCAAACAAAATTAGAGTTAAAAGAAAATTTTAGTATTTTACTTTTTAAAAATTAGATTATAATAAATGTTGACTTTTTAAATGTCACTTGATATCGTTGGATTCATAAAATTATGCAGAATTCAAAAATGCAATAATATACAGGGTATTCTATTTAAAAATCGAAAGGTAGTGTCACTTCTGGCGAAACCGGAAGTGAAAGAAAAATCAGTTGTATGTCGAAAAGTGCCGCTTATTATGTGTATCGGACATCCCAAATTTCAATAAATTATCTTCAAAAGTAAAGGAGAAAAGGGGGGTATACCATGATCCTGTTAAACCCAAAACATCAACCTTAATGTATGTGAAAAGTTCTGACATAATAATAAATCAAATAGATACCAACAAAAATACATCATATTCAGCATAAAGAAAATTAATTTGCAACAATAAAGCTAAATGATCATTTCATGTATTTGCTATGATATCCTTGCATTAAACTTCTCTGTGGTAGAATCATTACACTCACTGATCATATCATTCATCGATCTTTTGGATTATTTTAAAATTAACGTAAGAAGATGATTATATTTTTACGAATTTAAAAAGTAATCATAGAAAACACAGAAAATTAAATATTACTATACAGTTTTTTTTGTACAGTACAGGGTGAGCGAAGCTCGATGTCTCAGCTCTATTATAAGAAAAGGAAAAACGATAGAAAAAATCTGAAATAAGGTTCTCAAATGGGATTAAGTAAGGTGCATTTTAAGCTGAATTTGCATATTTTTCCATATTTGGAAACTGAAGTAATGACGTCACCGAATTTTTTTCCCAGAAACATACCTATGTTCTGGCATATTTAAAGATAATTAACTTTTATGAATAAATTTTGTAAAGAAAAAAATTTGCTATCTTTTTCCGTTGAAAAATTATAAGCAAATTTGTAGAAAAGAATATTATCAAAAATTTGCAATCGTCACAATTTAAACAAGTAGCCTTTGAAAAGACATAGCAAAGTCGCATCTATCATAATAAATCTAATGGTTGACAAATATAGTTTTGTTGTCATTTGACTTTGAAAAATGTAGATATGTTATTATGGAGAATGGAGATGGGGAATATCAAAAAAACCCTAGAAGAGCAGATCAGTAATACGCCCAGAGATCCTGAACGTCTTATTCCAAGCTTAAAAATATTTGCAAGATTAGAACGCAATTTACGTGCAAAAAGGAGGCATTTTCTTCTCGAAAGGGAAGATTATTGTTAAAAGGGTGAATTCTGACAATACTGTTGTCACTGTTTTGCATTATTTTGAAGACCATCCAAGGAACTCGATTCGTCAAGCTTGTCGTGAGTTGAATTTAAAATGTAGTTCGGTATGAAAAATTTTGAAAGAAAATAGTTATCACGATTATAAACACTTGTCAGATCAACAGCAACAACGAAGAATTAATTATGTTACCAAGTGATAGTTAACTTACAGATCAATGACAATCGGTTTTTTCAGCATGTGTTGTAGATGAACAAAGGTCGTTTTGTTAGTAATGGTAAGCCCAATAAAAAAAATGAACATATTTGGGCTACTGAAAATCCACATTTTGTCAATAATCGGATTGACAAAATGTGAAAACCAAGGACACTTCGGAATTAACGTTTGGTGTGGTATTTATTAATGGGCATTTCATTGGTCCATATTTTTACGAAGGAATTTTAAATAGTGAGCGAAATTTGCAATTTCTTCAAGAACAACTTCCTGTGCTTCTAGAAAATGTGCCATTACAGCTGCGAGCAAACATGGGAGAATTGTCCAACAATATTTAAACGAAACTTACGGAGAAAATTGGATAGGTATAAATGGACCGATACAGTGGGCGCCTAAATCATCGGACTTGACTCCACTAGACTTCTCCTTATGGGGAAACTTTGAAAAATAAAGTTTACAGAACACCATCTGTTAAGTTGGAACATTTAAAAGAAAAAATCAGAAATATTTGCGATGAACTATCTAGACAAATGTTTCGTAAGTCTACAGTGAGACAAGTAAGGCGGAGATTGGATAAGTGTTTAGAAGTAGGAGATAGTCACATTGAAAATTTGTTGTAGTGATTGCCCACATGCTTTGCTTCTTTCTGTGGTAATAGTTGTAACATATTATGTGTTTTGTAATGTTTCGTATTAATAAATAATACTAATTAATAATGTATACTTATTGACAGATGCGACTTTGCTATTTGTCTCCTGCTTGTTTAAATCGTGACGATTGCGAATTTTTGATAATACTTTTTTTTACAGATTTGCTTATAATTTTTTAATGGAAAAAGATAGCAAATTTTTATCTTTACAAAATTTGTTTAGAGAAATTAGCGCTCTTCAAATATGCCAAAAAATTGGTGTTTCTGGGAAAAAAAATCTGATGACGTCATTACTTCAGTTTCCAAATATGGAAAAATATGTAAATTAAGCTTAAAATGGACCTTACTCAATCCCATTTAAGAACCTCTTTCCAAATTTTTTCTATCGTTTTTCCTATTCATATAATAGAGCTGAGACATCGAGTTTCGCTCACCCTGTACAGTCCCTTTGCATTAATAAAATGTGCACAACCTTCCGCCAATTAAATGTTTAATTATTATGTTTAATAATAACATAATAAAAACTAAATATACTATATATTCTTTAATATGTACAAAACTAAATATACTGTATATTGTTTTATATGTACGGTTACTCATTAATTTAATTGAATGATTTTCTATGCACTATTATTCTTCTGCCCTTCAAGGTAAATTATTTTATGTGCTCCAAATGATACATTTTTATAGAAAATATTCTAAATCGTAACCATTTTAGTATATTAACAAAAATGTCACTATTTGTTTTTTACAAATTATTGCCTGGTATTTCTAGCAGTAGTCAATCGAGATGTACATTTTCTCAGTAATAATGAACAAAATAATTCTTATTAATGATTTATTAAACAATTAAAATAAATATATACAAATATCACACAATAATTAAATTAATATTGTGACCCAACTACTTGTTGGCCAACTGCCTATTTTTAAAATTATTGACAAGAATACATCACAAATATATCTTACATCTAATCCATATATTTAATTGCATTATGTACTATACGCTTTATGATACGGGTTAGCTGCTACGCATTGATAATACGATGATAGGGGATATTTCGCAATCGTTCATTCTCACATTCCAGGGCATCTAACTTCATCCTCAACTGAATATTTTCGTGTTCCAAGAACGCGCATCTTATAGCAATTTCGTCTTCTTTAGCTCGACGAGCATCCCTCGATCGCTTGGCAGCCTCGTTGTTTTTCTTCCTCTTCTCCCAGTATGTCGGACTAGCGGTTTGTTGCCGATTTTGATTTTGGTACCTCCGCATATTTTTGTTGGTCCCATTGTGACCAGTGTGAACTATTGGCATTACGCGTTGCCTAAATTCGGCGTATGCTTCAGAGGAATCTTTATTGAAAATGTCTGTCGACAATCCAATGAGGTTTAGCGAAAAGGGGTCTTTAGTATACGCTTTGAATGGCCTTCTTGGTGTTATTTTCATTGCCGGGCAGTTTCCATTTATGTCCTTATTTTCTGAGCTCGATATTTCTGAGGATTCGGAGGATGTAGAGTGCGATTTGGAGCTATCAGTTCGCAGAGGTCGTACGGGTATCGTGTCATATTTAATTGGAGTGTAATTGTGAGGATTATTTGGGGAAATTGGCCTTTTTCTTACACACAGGTCGAGAACTGGAGGTTCGTCTTCGTCCAATTTATACTGGGTGGAGTGTAGCGGTGGAACAGCTGGTAAAAAGCTGATGAAAGGTGGTGTCATTGATGTATTTATCTGTAACAATGAATGCCAATCCAATAAATTACTTGTGTTTCAAGTGCAGGCAAGAAATATTTGCTTATAAGGCAATATTAAACAATACATGGAAACAGTTGCAATATAAACTAGCGCCCAAGAGTGTCATTCTTGGACTTGATATTTCTTGGTATTTCTGTGAAGGGTTAAAATCATTCCCTGTCATTCGAGAGAGTATTCTCGTACATTTGTTCACACAGAAAAGCAAAACAGTTCAGCACTTGATATGCATAAATTCAACTTTCTGATGTAGAGGAAGAAAAAAGGCTTACACCATTGTGTTCTTCGTTGTTCTCGTTTTTGAGTTAAGTTTATTGCTTGCAGAACAAAGGCTAGAAGATCACTACAAAGAAACTGAAGGTTTGATAACCCTTCCCATAGCTCAGGACAATATTAGATTGTAACCAAAAACTTGATACTGAAACTGTTTAATTTTTTTTGATTTTTATTTTCAACTATTAAAATATTCATTACAGAACCAAAGTACATATTCTAAATCAATCAGCGATAGCTGCAATTTATTTCAATTAAAAAAATAAATAAAAAAGCACTTTCTAGATTAGGTAGAGGCGTAGGATTTATTTTAAAATGGGCATTAAAAATGGAAGTTGAATTTAAGGTAATAAACAAAATGTAATTTTTTTCCAATTTTCGACATCAGTGTCCCTTTGTCGGATATGATTATAATTACGAATACATAAAGAAAAGCTGTAGAAATATGATTACTCATCACTGATAATTTCATTAAGATTCATCTTCCCATATTATTTTATTAAATACTATAAAATAGTTCCAAAAACTGTTTATATTTACTAAGATAGAAATAAGACTCTTATGTCATGGGAGAAGTATATTTGTACCCCGGTGAAAAAGTTGCTTTGACATTTAAGGGAACAATATTTATTTGTATCTGATGTATTATGGAAAAGTCTAGAGTATGACTAAATATAAACAACTGTGTTTAAATATAGACTAACAAGGATACAACCTTTTGGACTCATAGGTAGATTTCTTTTGGACGCATAGGTAGATTTCTTACCTAAAATGATATTTTAATGTATATAATGCTTAATGTAAATGCTGTAGAAGAGAGATGCCATTCCAATGAAACATTCTGTTCATTAATATATTTTTGAATTCTGTTTTTATTGTACCTGTTTTCACACTACGGAATCTATTTTTCCATTAAACTTTGATGTTTATTTGAACATTACTGTGTATAACTTTCTTTTATTGTTAACGGTTTAATATGTCTAAATCCCCTAAACTGGCTATAAATTTTAGACACGGTCCCTTAGACGTCTGTCTAATTTAAGCCGTTCGCTTGAACTTGACTTCAAACCTGTTCTGAAACTCCTTTTTCACTTCCCCCTGAACCCCGCATATCATTAATCATAACTATAACCCATCATCGTCAAAATTTCTATTCAATGAGTTTCTGTAGCACTCCGCAGATATATATTTATCCACTTTCTTTGGTTGCTTACTTTGGTTGTTCTTATTTCTGGACAAAAAGTTTTTGTAAAAATGTCGGTGATAAATATTTTGAATTCAAACTTATTTCAAGGATGTACTTAAATAATGCAACCAGCAATGTAGAAATATAATTTTCGTTTTAAGAATAATTAGTACATCTACCTTACAACTAGACTTCACTCTTATAAAATATAGGTATTGCATAACCATACTTATAAAGGCAACTATTTACTTTGTCTTTTTAAAACAATTATGTATTAATTTATGTAAGTCATAAGTATTTAGCCATCGGAGTCAGCCTATCAAGAAGAATTTACTAATATACAGTGTATTTCTTAAAAAAATCTCTGTACTACGTTTACATTAACTTTTCCGAACGTTTCTCATCAATCTCCAAACTAAACCAGAAACAATTTTATTCCATATGTAGTTTTTTTACAATTTATGCAGAAAAGATACACCCGTATACAATGTTATCAATTAAAATTCAGTATAAAAACAAGAATTAATGTCCCTATGATATTCAAAATTTTTTAAATCTTGCCTATTAAGTATGTATCTATCGGTAATAATTACTTTTACAAAGCAAAATCTATGAAAGCATTAGTATTCCATCGTATTCGTTTTTTTTGTGAATTAAATTGGTAATTGCTAGATATTTCAAAATATTTCAAAAATATGACTGCCTCTTGTACTTCCTTTTCTCTAATAATTGATTTGGCTGAGTGACGAATGAGTTCCCCAATTTGATTCAGAAAATCTCTACTATTATTTAAACATAATGTAATCATAGCCACAAGACAAGTTGGAAATAGTTTTTAATAAATTGAAAAGTATAAACACTTACCATCATAGGGTTGATATGTGAATCCAGTAATATAAATAACTTTTGGAACTATTTTGTAAATAACTCAACGACACTGATAATGACATTGAACTAATAGAAACGTAAATGTACTTCGTATTTATGTGACATAAATTTGGGTAGAGGCACTTTTGGCGAATTCACCAATAGGGTTCAAGATCTGCCGGCGTTCTTACCACCACCACATTTTTGCTACTGTGGATTTTCGAAAGGACGTACGTCCAAGGGTTTGCGGTTATTTCGCAAAGAATTGGGCCCGAATAATGCGCTTAAAGGGCCGCCTTCGAGTAGTAAAAATAAAATTTGCAATTTCGTTTTTTCGCTTGCCCGGGTAATTTACTGCTAAAAATGAGACAGAGTTGTAAAACTTGGGTTTTATGATGCCCCTTAAAAAAGTTAAAACGGGGACATGCAATTTTTAAAGACGATGATTTTTTAGAACTTTCTTTGATCTAGATATTATTATCCAGCGAATTTTTTAAACTGTCATAATAATATACAGGATAAGTCAGAAATATAACTTATTTGAGCATTTTTAAATACTTACAGTTAGTATTAAAATTTAATAATTATAGTTACTATCATATACAAGTACATACTTGTAGTATAAAAGTATGAGTACACTTGACAAACTACTAAAATATACTATAAAAACTTTTTATGATATTATAATACTATTACAAATTAGAGATTTTTTAAATTATCTGAAATTTCTTGTCTATACAATCTATTTGTTGTCAATATTTTCACTTAATATCGTTTGCTTACTGTTACTAGCGCATAGTTTTCTATATTTTTACGCATTTTCCCGTTTCAAGGAACCTTTTTTTACTCCATGAATATAGCAATGCTTATAACGGAGGCAATACACTATTTTTTTTTACAAAAGAAGGGAGCGACATGAAGAATATTATACCAATGTACAATCTCAAGGAACTTAATTGTATATTTTATCAATTGCTAATTTATTCTATATCAAATTATTAATAAAATAATAATACATTCATTAAAAAAATTTTTAAATTTTAATAAAACATATATTTATTTAGTTATTTAAATCAGTTTCACTTCACTTGTGAAAAATAATTACTGTGACAATTTGACAATTTTATGCGACTATTGTTAGGGAGCAGATGGCTACCATTTATTTGGTTATCAAAAAAATGGGTTTTGTAATAAAGTAATTGTAGTCAACCTGAATATTAAACCCCTCGAAATCATTTAAGGTGTCGTATTTTAAATAAAATGGCATTTTCGTTAATTTAGACGATTAATAGCAATGTCGCGAAATGCTCTCACTTTTTTAATGTTATTGGCCATTATAATTACAAATATCAAGTAAGGCAGATAAGAAGTCCACAGAAACCGCAACGATCTACAATATAGAATAAATATATAAAATCAGTATGTGTATGCGATATTTATACATCGGCTTTGCAAGATGCAAAAAATGGTAAGTTCGAAAAAAGAGGTTCAAACGTTTATACTTCATTACAATAATACAAAAACTATGAGCAAAAACTCACAAGCTATCTTTATTTCGCTATTTTCGTCGCATAGTTGAAAAACTAGGAATGGAATGTTAGCAACTAAAACAATTAACAAGCGTAAAGTAGATATGAAATGATTATCGTTTACTAATTTGCAAAGAATCGAACTAGTAATGAAGTAAATTTGGATGAACAATATAGTAACTAAACTAGTTTCAACTAATTAAATTTAAATTAAGAACAATCCTAATCAAGGGACCAAGTAATATATTGCGCAAATGAATTGTGTAATTTTTTGACGTAAAATAATAAAATTTGTGAAATGTTGTTTGGTCTTATCCAACTTAAGGAGCACGCTATTAGATGACATTGGGCACGGTGTATGTGTTATTTTTTTTATGCCACACGCCGTATTTTTGCGCCAGAATAACACGGTGCACCTAAACAGAAAATAATTTCACCAAAGAGGTCTAGTCAAAGAAGCAAATAAAAAATGAAAAAAACGACGAATCTGATGAAAATTTTTAATTAACGGTAAAGGATTATAAATAATAAGTATAGAAATGGGGAAGTCGCTGGGCACTTGATGAAACATTTTTGACTAGTGATTTTTTTTGTGTTTGACTGATGAAAGAAGACACTTGGCAGATTTCACAAAAATTGCAAACTACATTTCTAACTATTGTATCGGCTTTTATGCCATTCTCACAGAGTAACGAGTCTTTGAGAATGGCATGAAATCCGAAATAATTAAAAAAAATAGATTACAATTCTTGTGAAACCTACCAACTGTTTTCTTTCATATGCTAATAAATAATAAGAATAACAACAACAAAAATCTGAACGTCCTTATTTCATTAAATGAGTTCTTAATAATTCCACTTGAAATTATTAAGAGTTTGGAAGGGAACTTGGAATTTTATAACGTTTTATCTTTCTTCAATTAACTGTTATTAGAATTTATTTCTTGAATATTGATTAAATTGTAAGGGAACCATAAATTTTACTATTGTAAGTATTGTCAAAAATAGAAAAAATAATAGTAAGAAACTAAGAAATAAATATAGATGTTGCCCAAAAGTTTCCATATATTTGATCTATGTAAGTAGTGAGCTATTGCGTAACATACCGTATACTGTTAATAATATACAGGATGTACCAGAATTTACTTTCTAGTCAAGATCGTCTTTATTTGAAACGATAGAAAAAATAACCAAAATCTATCTAAAGTAAAAAAAAATGCTGATTTCAAACTTGGAACATTCTTGCTCTTTACATCCCTTCTGAAATTACACCAAACTATTTGTTTTTTGAAATTTTATCCCTATTTCATTTGTATGTACTGAAAATAAGTCCTCGCTTGATTCTTAACATAGAAATATAACATGTTTAATATAATATGATAATAATAGTACTCTTTGTTACGTATATACGTATTTACAAATACGTAAATACGTAACAAAATCACTATTTTACGTCACATACACAATAACTGTTAATTTAATATTGATGAGTGAATGACTCACTCAAAACTTGATGAGAATCATTGGAGCTGTGACGTATTAATTACTGCTTGTAAATGATTAATATTAAAGAATATAATTTACCATTCAAATATGACCATCTACAATAATGGGATATATACAAAACAATAACGAGAAACAAAATTTATACTATGACTAGCCGTGTATTAACCAAAATTGAAAACTTAAATAAAAATATAAAAATACAATACAGTTACACAAATATTGCAAATATATTAAACTTTAAAAAATATATTTAATAAATTAACAATTATATTAAAAACAAATTGACGCATTATAAAAATTAATTAAGCAAGTATCTTTAAAACACTAACATGTACCTTTAAAGTAGAATATTATATAAAATTCACAATTTAATAGCTCATGAATCATAATACAGATTCACATAAAAAAGGAATGTAGATGGTGTGATATTTTATTTCAGTTTTCTGATGCACAATATTTCCCCTCAATACTTTTTCCAGTAGTAAAAATCACTTTTGCATTTTATGTTTACATGACTTAATTTATAGTATTTTCAAACTATCGGACAGTTAACTAGGTATACTTAGAATTTAGACAAATTTGGGCAGAACGTGCAACGCTATATATCTATATATATTTTAGTGTTCATATCATAATTATGTGAAATTGGCACAATTGTTATATTTCTCTTATAAACATTGAAAAGTACATTTAAATATAGTATAGTTTTATGTATAGTAGGTAATTTTTTTCTATAAGCTAACTGATGGGCAGGTAATATTTTTATCAAATAAATAAACCACTTTCAAGTATTTCAAGTTTTTAGATGTTATTCTTTCAGGCTGCCCTGTAATGTGTATACTGTTTGTAACTTGCAACGTGTCTTTCAAAAAGCAAAGAATATTTGAAGGGAATATTAGATAAATATTATTATATAGAGTACGATAATAAATGGGAATTATTTTTATCTTTAATATTACTTCAGTATTGTATTTTTGCCTTAAGGTAAATGTGGAACTAATTCACTCATTACTAAGTTCGGAAAACCCTGGTATATAATTCTGGTTATTAGAATAACTGATAATAAATTATCTTCCCTCAATCTCATTCTTGATCGTATTAGAAAACAAGTTGAAAATCTCACATGGTTTAAAATACATAACAACACATATATAAAATAAAAGTGTTATAATTTGATGTAATTTAAGGTACTGTCTTAGTTGGGTATGTATTAAGCGTGTAGGAAATATTAAGTGTTAACGTCATCGGTGTCCCTTTTTTTTGACGTTATAATATTTCTTAGTAATATTTCTTAGCAGTAATATTTCTTACTTACGACTTTGTTAATATTCATACTTTTCCATTTTTTTTCACACATTAGTTCTAATATAAATTTCAAGGAAACAGGGATAAAGTTTTCTCTGTAATACTTTCTCAATCATTAATCAACCGTGCTTAATCGTCTCAGTTTTTCTCGCCGGAAAAAGTTGGCTTTCGCAGATATCAGACCCGCATAAAACCCTGTTTGCTTTTATTACATCAATAATTTTTTAAAATGGCCCTATTCGAAAGCTCACCTACAAGCAAACACTTTTTCCGATCGGGCAATAAAACACAAAGTTTTTTACCTGTCATAAAATGAACAGCTAGAAAGTTTCTGCCAAGTTGCCATAAAATTATTTGCATATTCCGCTTTTATGAATTCTTATTACGTCGAGGTTGGCCTAGGACCACCTGAGAGGCATGCCGAGGATTAAAAATCTCCTTTGAAACTGTCGCCACTGTTTAGTTGTGACATGTTTTGGTTCGGGGAAAGGCCATTGTTTATAAATCGTACTTAACCCTTCGCCTAACTCTCCAGCATTCACCGAGATGCAATCTTGCCAAGTCTGCTAAATTTATACAAATCCCGAGTTAACTAACAAGTGACTTACCTGATGCAAAAGGGTTTGGATATTACCTTCAATACGTTTCTCAGTACAGAGATAGCACATTAAGGTAGAAATAAATTCGAAAAGTCGTTGCCGGGGAGCAGTGAGAAGTAGAAAATACTTTTTGCCCAGGTTATAGTATATTCATAATATAGCCTGAAGTAAACCGAGTCTAGGCTGGGGACATCATTGCCTCTCTCCCTGAGAAGGGATGGATCATCTTATCTTCGCCTTAAATCTGGCTCCATGAAATTCATGTTATGTAATTGTAACTGCATGACTTGTTTTGAGAAAAGTAAGGAAGTAGTAAAAGTAAAAGTACTATCTGGCTACGAAAGAGATTTTGGTCAACTTCTGGATTTGCAGGTGCCCAGTACAGCATATTTTGTTTATTCCACACTAAGATAATTGAAAGTGGGTTTCATCTGATATCAAGAATATTCTTCATACCTTCGTCTGACACAATTGCAAGAAATTGTCCTGCAGAAGTCACGAAATTAATCAGGCCCACATTGCATAGCTCCTGGACCACCACCATTTTATAGGGATGAAGGTGAAGGTCGTTATGAAAAATTCTACCGAGGTCTTGTCTTAAAATTCGTAAGGCATTGGCTTGTCCATTGGCTGAACAACGTGGATTCTGTTGAATTGCTGTTCTCGCATTTACGATGGTCTCCGGAGTTCTTACCGTACGAACACGATCCTGTGATTTTTTCTTTAATTCAGAGCCACTTTATGGAAAAGAGTGCCCATACGAAATTATTGGTGAGTTTGAATAATTGATTCATTATTTTAAAAAATTGTTCTGTCACGAACATTCAGGTGGCCGTTTGGTCCAGGACTACATGTTAATTGAAACGACATTAAGTAAGCTCTTTTCTCACTCACACTATATTCAGTTTTTGCAGTCGCCAGTAAACAATAATGAAAAACAGTCAGGTTTTTATGCCCTACTTTCCATATATCTATCTACTTGACAGAAAGATACACATGTTCTATTTTTCAGGATTGCTCCGCTTGTTTACAATAATTTTCATCACCTTTGGAAATTGAATATAAATGTTAATTCTGATATTTCTTCTATTTATAATTATTTTAGATTACTAACTGTTAGCTAAAATTTCATTTACTAAAAGTAAAAGGCAATAAGTTTTCGTGTAACAAATGTTCACAAGTGCATAACATGTTCGTATTCACATTTCAACGTTGATTTCAAAGTATTCAATTATGTAGTAAGTTCAGTTCTATTGTCAAATATTTATACACGAGTATATAGATATTTTTTAAAGTTTAAGTAACTTCAACTGTGACTAAAATTGTCCACTTGATTTGGAATTACTCCAAGAAGTACCTATTTTCCTATACGAAACCATTATCAGTTGCAAATAGTCATCAGTTTTAACTCAACTATTATCAGTACCATGAAATTAAGATGGGACCACTTTGGAGCTATACTGAATCCAAAGCAAATAATTAAAATCGGTTCATAAACACAAATGTTATACCTGAACATACATAATATATATATATATATATATATATATATATATATATATATATATATATATATATATATATATATATATATATATATATATATATATATATATATATATATATACAGAGGAATTGAGAACTCAGCCTTTTTATAAGTAGGTTAATAAATACAATTAATTACGATGATCAATGGTTCACCATAAATACAGTCGATACCGTTAACTTTAAAATAAAAAAAAATCTAAATGAGTAGACCACATAGAATAGATATAAATTACCGTTAACAATAACATCCCATGTTTTCATCGTGACGGGGATGTGAAACGTAAATTTGTCCAAGAGTAGGTCAAAATGTGCCAATGTGTGTCAACCCCTTGCATTTGTTCTGAGTCATTCACTTGCAATGAATGCTCGCCACCCTTACTGCCAACACAAATAACTCCAAAAATAGGAAGATATTAAGTGGGCCAACCCTTCCGCTTCCGCAAATCTCGACATGTGCGACCAAATATGTGGGTGGAATTATTACCGAAGCCCTTAGCCCCCGATGGGGATTCCATTTATGTGAAATTTTCGACGTTTCTGCGTTCTATTACCGAATCATCCATTAATCATGTCAGACGTGTACTCGTACAATTTACTTCGTGTTTATAATCAGTTGATTTCATTAAATTTCCCCACAGAATGTTTTAACTCCGTCACTATTACTCGTCGCGAAAATCGACGAGAATGTTTTATTTATGTGATTATTATAGGGAGGTTCGATTTCTACGGTGGAAAATGTTTAGAAAACTGTATGGGAAAAACAATATGAGTTCATTCCAGGGGCGTAGCGTGAGAAAAGAATCTAGAGATGTAATAACAATTTTATTAGGGGAAGAGATATAGTCAGATGTATGGTAAGCCATATGAAAACGGTAAAAATAAAAAGAAGACACTAACCTAAAATGATTATGCCGAGGTATATATATTAATTTTTAAAATGAAAATCAATTATTCTGTTTTTATTTGTCAAGCGAAAACGTCTATCACTGTTTCTTCAAATGTTGGAGACTATCTCATATCTTCTAACAAGGAACTTTCAATATTTATTAATGTTAAGACTGACAGTCTTTCTTGCTTTTGAGAATTTCGCAGATAAGTCTTTGTTCTCTTTAAACATGAAAATGATCTTTCCACTGAACTGCTTGTGGCAGGAATAGTCAAAATTAAACGACACAATTTTGATGGCTCCGGGAAAACAGAAGATAATTAATTGAAGGGACATAATATATTGGTGAAGCTCTAACACAGTGCTCTTTTTCATATCGGGATCACTATAAATCACTGAAAGTTCATTTTTTAAATGATTTGTTCAAAGAATGTTCCATATGGATCTACTAAAGAAGAAAAAAGTTTCGTCAGGAAAACGTTTCACGAATGAAGTAAATTGTGTGGAATCTAGATTTAAGAATTTCAGTTTAGAAATTCCACTAAACCGTTCACTAATGTTCAAAGTAATAATGTCCAAAATTTCATAAAACAATCGTGCGTAGGTGCTTTTCTTATCTTCTTCAAGAAATAAATCCAAACGCATTATTTTACTTGGTGGTTGATTTTCTAACACAAATCTGTCCATACGGTCCCAAATGTCACTAAACTCGATTCTCATTTTTTGAATATGTGATTTGAAATCTTTTTATTGCAGTAACTAATATCTGATATTTTTGTCAGTAGAATTTTAAGCAGACTCTCGGAATGTGGGAATATTGCAGAAAACACTACTAAGACAAAAATAAAATCAAAATCGCACAATAAAGTTAAAAGGCCTCTAGCACCAATAACGGTTTCTCGATCCCATTTCTCATTTTCATTTCCCACAATTTCCTGAAACAGCACTTCCAAATTTTCCTTATATTATGGCGATAGTCGCCAAGATGCGTTCACATAATCACATAACTGGGTTCGGAAATAATGACAACATCTATTCGAGGTTCCACTGTTGACTGCGTAAGGTCACTGACCTTTTCGCCTATCTAACGCATAGCTTGGATGTAACATGGGCCATCGCATTTCAGCACTGCAGCAAGTAACGCGGGAGTCGAATAATTTCAGGAGCTTCCACGGCCGATTTGAAATAAAAAAGTTGATGGTAGCATGTAAACTAAATAATGTATGTTTGCGGTCTGCTTAAAATAATTAAAAAATTGTAATAATTGAATAAATCGATTGAACTTTTAAATAACACTAATTTGACAATTTTTTAAGGGATGCGACGCATCACTAGCATCCACGCCCCTGGTTTATTCCATAAACATTGCCTTGAATCGCGCCGTTTCTGAGATACAGGGAGATGAAAGCCTTATTTTTTAAACGATTTTTGGAAATATCTCGGGTAAACTACGATCTCACAAAAAATGTGAAAAGGGTGTCAAGTTCGGTACAAACGACATTCGGGGTTGTCGGCTTCTCCGATAAAAGAGTTGAGATCTAAACGGGTGCCAAGTTCCATAGGAACTTGCAACAGGAACTTATAATAGGATATACAACGGTCTTTAATTGATTTGAAAGAAAAATTGTTACGTTCTTTGATATTAAACTTGGCAAGTTTTAATAGTCAATAAAAAGGAGATCATTCACTGGTTGACACTCTACATACCTTCACAGTTTAGTCACAAAATACGCTTATTGCTGGGAAGATTACAGATTTCTCTAGGAGTTAAAAAAAACTATTCGACCAAAATCAATGACAACTTGATGTTATAGACGTATCATGACGCTACAGAAGTATCATCTGACTAAACGAGCAGACGAATAACTGAAATAAGACGTATCAATAAGTGACAAAAAAAGTTATACTAAGAAAACCTAGAATAGATACTGACAAACATAAAGTAAAAATGTATAATTATCAAGGAATTGGACTTGTAAAAGAACAATATAAAACGAAAGTAGGTGATATTTACTTAAAAAAAAATGTAACATGGTTTATTTAACCGTGTTAAGTAATCGTCTTAATTATCAAGGAAGAATGTAATCAGATACTTTTAAGACGTTTCCCTGAAATATAAGCCATAATGAATTAGTTAATTATGTGTCAGGCTACAAAATGGTTGTTGACAATTGATCAATATCAAATTTAACTAAAAATTAATTTATTATTGTTTATATTTCATATACCGGTATCGAAAATATGTTACATTATATTACGTTATATATTGGTACATATTGAATTATCAGCACCATTTCATCTTTCATGAATGGTACCACATATTTGTGTAATCTACTGCTCTTTCAAAGGGGTTTAGTAACTTGTACTATAGCGAAATATTAATACTAAAGAAACATTTTCATTTGTATTAAATTCGCCTTGAAATGAATCTGGTGACATAAACTATTTGTAGAGATACATTCTATCAATTTGCGTCTTATTAAATAATCCTGTATGAAATGAACCACAAATTCAGGTACTTTAATATACAACTACAAAATGACCCAAATTGCTATAACTGTACATGTTCTAACAATGAAGTTTAAATTCTGCAACCCTTCGACATTTATGACTACGCAAAACTACGGAATGAATATGGGCAATAAATCAACACTGACAACTTGGCCCTACTTACCTATTTTGTATGCAAATTTCACCTAAATCAAGGAATGCGAACTAAGATTCACTGTGGGTTTCAAAGGCTAATGGCTTGTGTTAGTCATTAAGTCATTGTATTCCTTAAGTTGAATCATTTCTAATTATGAAACGAACATTTTTCCATATTTATAAACTAAATTTGACAAGCATTGTATGTCACCTGTTCTTTTTTACTTTTTCTTTTAATATGCTTACTTTTCGTCTTAACATACAGTGGATTATATAAGGACGTAAATTTTGTAGATGGTTTTAAGAAATTTAATTCAGCGACCATTAACGGCTTAGAATATTAGAGAATAATTGATATTAATGTTATGATATACGTTTATCAACCTTTTAAGTCTACGTAAAAGAGGATTATTTGATTCGGGAAATAGGAGAGTAAATAGAAAAGGGGCAAAGGAGATTCCTAAAGGATAAGACTATCGTCCGTAGATGAAAATACTTTATTGAAAGATATATTATATTCTCATGCAGAAGAAATACAGACTAGATTGTACAGGATCTTTCAATAGGGACCCTTGAAATTTGTTGCATTATAGCGACCATATTGTTAAAGCAACATCTGTCAAATTTATTTTGAATTGTTCAGTAGTGTATAAAAAATCACCGTGGAAGGTTATAGCATTCAACAGCGTGTGCAAACCATCAAATTTTATTTTCAAAATCAGTGCTCCGTTCGAGAAACATTCCGCGTATTACATGCCTTTTATCCTCACCACTACCGTCGCCTTCAGTCAACCATTTGACGTTAGGTAGCTAAATTTGCGTCAATCGGCATTATAAATAATCAGCCAATACTCGTACGTCACCGAAACGTAATGTCGGCTGAAACCTCCACTGCTGTGAGTGAGAGTGTACGGGAAAACCAGAGGCAGTCAATTTCTCGCCGTTCACAAGAACTTGGTCCTTCTACGACTTCAACTTGGCGAATTTTGCATTGGGACTTGGGTCTGCACCCGTTTAAACTCCAACTCACCCAGGGGCTTAATGTAAATGATCATAGACAACACGGTGTGCTTGCTGATTGGGCTCTGGAGCAGTTGGAGGTTGACCCAAATCTCGCCAAAAAAATCATATTTAGCGATGAGCATTATTGGATGAATGGGTATATAAGCAAAGTTGTCGGATTTGGGCTCACACTGGATACATCAGCACTGAATGTATCCCGAGAAAGTCACCGTTTGGTGCGCATTTTGATCTGGCGGATTCATCGGTTCGAACTTCTTCAAAAACGAAACTGGCCTTTCATAACCGTCAACGGTGAGCACTACAGATAGATGATAAACACCTTCTTGTGGCTTAAACTGGATGATATGGATATCAACGACATGTATTTCCAACAGGACGACGCTACGTGCTATACAGCGTATTCCACGATGGACATTCTGCACGAGCGATTTGAGGGCTTGGGTATCTCGCGTAGCGGCGATGCGAACTGGCCATCGAGATCGTGCTATTTAACCCCTTTAGATTTCTTCCTATGAGACTATCTTAAATCGCAGGTCTATGCGAATAAACCGCAAACAATTTATGTTCTCAAAGTCAACATAACGAACACCATCCAGCAAATTCATCCAGATTTTTGCAACAAACTCATCGAAAATTAGACCTACCGAATGCACGCCACCAAGCAAAGTCACGGCGAACTTTTGAACGACGTTATATTCCACACTTAATGCCATAAAATATTCTTCCAAATAAAAAAAATTGAGTGGATATCTCACACACAACTACTTATTTTATTTATATTTAAAAATCGAGCGTCCTTATTGAAAGAGCCTTTATTAGGGAAATGATTCGCGTGTGGGATAAAGTTTATTCAACATATAAAAACATGTTTATAAAGAGATTACATTTATTACAAAAATTTCAGGCATTACATTACTGGTGCTATTCATAGAGAAAATAAGTCCTAATTAGAATATATAATTAAAAATAAAAACAGTAAAACAGTACAAATGGTGTACTTTGATAAGTTAAGATTTACTATATAAAACATATAAATGTTTTTTGTCAAATATTATATACAGGGTGGCACTCGGAAACCTAGATGAATAGTACTCGGGCGATCGGAAAGGGAGGATCGAGCGGCAGGTTACATTCCTTTCCTTAGTTCGTAGCATTCCTCGTTTAGTCATTAACATAGAGCCGTGGACGTTTGAACAACGAATGCTTGCGTACCATAATTTTATTCGTAATAACAAGTCAGTAACCGGAATTCAATTCCACCAATCAAAGTCAATTCAATATCCATCGGAATAACTCCGTCTCTGCTCGTAACATCATATTCGTTGGGTAAACAACCTTCGAGCAACTGATTTTTGATTGCTTCGACAATTTTTTGACTGCCTGACTGCGATTGATTTTTTCATAGTAAGCAATTTATGAAGACAATGAAAATGTGAAGGTGTTGATGAGTGACGAAGCTCATTTCCACCTTAACATTGTTGTAAATAAACAAAATTGTCGTTATTGGACAGAGACAAACCCACGACAACTTCAGGAGAGACCACTGCATAACCAAAAGGTCATAATTTGGTCTACAGTGAGAAATTTTAGCATCATTGGTCCTTTTTTTTTGAAGAAAATGGAGCTACCGTTCCGCCGAGCGTTACATAAGAATGATCAATACTTTGTTTCATCCCAGACTTGCAAAACAGGCAAATTGCTCTAGAGAATGTATGGTTCCAGTAGGATGGGACTACAGCGCATACAGCCAGAGCGACGATGGCATTCCTCCGCACCCTGTTTCCTAGCATCATTTCAAGATGTGGTGATATTCCCTGGCCACCTCGGCCTCCCCGACTTATCAAATTGTGATTTTTTCTATGGGGGCACCTCAATCATGCGTGTATATGACTAAATCGGATGGAGAAACAGAAAATTTCAATCCGTCAAGAAATCTTAACAATCAACGCAGACTTACTGAAAAGTGGAAGGCAGTTTCCGTGAAAGGCTGCTACAGTGCATCAACAAAAATGGGCGACACTTGCCGGACGTAATTTTTCACTCTTAGTGCATCATAAATGTTATATTTTGACAAATGGTACTCTCTAATAAAAATGTTTTTGAAGAAAAAATAGTATTTCTATTATTATTTCAAAAACAATAGGTTCCAGGGTGCGCCACCCTGTATTAGTATAAAACAGCTTTAACTGCACAGGAGCATAATGAGCAGGACTGTGTATGTAATTCTTGAATTAAAAAAAGTATATATATATATATATATATATATATATATATATATATATATATATCATATATATATCATATATATAGATATATATATATATATATATATATATATATATATATATATATATATATATATATATATATATATATATATATATATCCATAATAAAGGTTGTCTTAATCTTGAAAATAATCGAAAATTATATTTATTATGTGTACAGGGTGGTCCAGGTTAAACGTCATTGATTTTGATAGGTGATAGAACAACAAGAAAAAAGTAGACTTTCATAAGAAAATTTTGTTCAAAAATGTTTCCTAACAAAGATACAGGGTGTCAAAGTTCTAAAAAAAAGACTGGTTCTCTCATCATAACTTCTAAACCACTTGATCGATTGCCATTAAATTTCTCACACAGACTAATGTAGTACATCTCTAAGTAACTATTAAAATTGTTTAAAGAAATTATCCAGTGGCGTAGATACTGGTGGGTCGTCACCCCCTTCTCCCCTCCCAATCTTCGGCGCCACTGGATATTTAACAAAAAAGATTCAATTTTTGGATTTCCTGTTTAATTTAGAAAAATAAACTACCCTTGCAAGTTTTTGATTTATGGCTTCGTTTTTGAGATACTTATTTTAATTTAAAGTATTGCAAGCAAGCCAAATTTTATGACTGATCTACCAAGAAAATACCAAAAATTGAATCTTCTTTGTAAAATATCCAGTGGCGCCGAAGACTAGGAGGGGGGAAGGGACTGCCGACCCCCATTATCTACACCACTGGAGAATTTCTTTAAATGATTTTAATCATTACTTAGAGATGTACTACAGTAGTTTGTGTGAGAAATTTGATGGCAATCGATCAAGTGGTTTAGAAGTTATGATGAGAAAACCAGTTTTTTTACAACTTTGACACCCTGTATCTTTGTTAGGAAACATTTTTGAACAAAGTTTTCTTATGAAAGTCTACTTTTTCTTGTTGTTACTATCACCTATTAAAATTAATGACGTTTAACCTGGACCACCCGGTATATTTAAATTTATTTATTATAGTTTTAAAAGACAACATTCCTGAATATTTGTCATTAATAAATTCAATAATTTAAAAATAAGATATATTAAAAAAAATAACTTTTATACTATACTTACATGAATCAAACTGCATATGTAAATAGAAACACAGATATGACAGAAAATAGACCTATTGAAGTGTTTCTCATAAAATTATAAAATAATACCAAAAATATATGTTTTTCATAAGTGGTGTCCACTCTGTAAAATATGTGAGATATCTTATATTCTCAAAATATATGATTTATGTGGGCAATAGAAGAGAAAGGAGAAGAAAAATTTTTGATAGTATAAGGGTTACAAATACATTTACTTGAAAATTATTGGTTGTAATATTTCATCAGGATGTTAAATTTATAAATTGGTAAAATACAATTTCTTAGCGAAATTACCGTTAAACTATATTTAATGACAATTAAATATAAATGTTCCCATAAGACTCTTTGAACCAACTTAGTTACCTGAATATATTACATAAATAAATTCTTACTACCTACTATTGAAATGTCTTGTAGCGTAACTATTGTAGAAGGATTACACATTATACACAAACTATGTTATTTACCTTATGGATGTGTCTTAGGAATGGATTATATTATTTTGACCTTCTAGACTTTGAGGAGCAAATTTTCTAGAAATATGTATTTATGACGCAGTGGTAGATATTTATTTAGGGAATTTATTATTCATTTATCCAGTATAATAAAATTACGTAATTAATACAATTTAATAAAATAGTATCTTTCAGGTACTATTTTATATTTGAGGGAATTCATTAAATTAGGTAGACAGTTATAGCCAACGTGATATTAAGAATACCTATGTCTTTACCTGAATTATGCCTTTACTGCATGGAGTGTACAGAATTCACATATAAACAATACGTAAAATTTATTTGGGGTAAGAGTATGTTTCGGGAATCGTTTTAATTTTATTTTGATTTTTTTATTTTTTATTTATAAGTCGTTTTGTCTATATATTTGGCATGATCGGCTAGGCCGCTGACAATGCTTTATTATAATTTGGTTGTATGTGCAGTAAAATTTAAGTATCTTTGAGACCATACGCATTTTGCGTACCAGTTTGTTTCATTAATTATTTCAGATTTCATAATATTGCCTTTGGGTCTACGTTTTAGACAACACAAATTATGTTTTTCTTTCTCTATTTCAATAGTAAACTACTTAAATTTTATATATGTACATATAACATTTTCGTCTGAAATTTTATGAGTTTGTTACATTTTATTATAATTCTTCCATTACTAAATTCGCAGTCATGGCGGATAATTTACACACACATATATGTACTATTAATTTCATTGCTATTTACCAAATAAAAAACTCTCTTATCTTGTCGATAAACGGAACATTCTACCTGAGCCTAGTCATAAAAACAATTCACGGTATGAGATAAGAGCCGTTTGGAATTTTTTATTTGGTAAATAGCGATGCAATAAACTATACGTTTAAATTTCAGTCCATTTGTTTTTACACATATTATTGAAGGATCACTTGATATATTAGTACTGCAGCGATGTTCCTAGACGTCTCCAAGGCCTTCGACAGAGTGTGGCACGACGGCTTCTAATCAAGATGTTAGACATGGGCTACCCGACGGGCCTGGTGAAGCTGATCAAGTCCTACCCGATAAGAAGACGTTTCCGAGTAAGGACCTCTGTATTAGACTACAGGGCCATGGAGGCCGGAGTACCGCAGGGCGCGGTGTTATTACCCCACCTCTTCAACATCCTCACCTCAGACCTGTCAAGGACGGAGCGCACAGCAGCTGCGCTGTACGCAGATAACACGGCGAATGTCGCGAAGTGGAGGTGGGTGCGCACGGCAACGACATACCTGCAGCGAGATGCCGAGGAACTAGCCGACTGGTGCAACAAATGGAAGGTGGCCATCAGCGCCGAGAAAAGCACGGCGGCGGTGCTTTTCAAGAAGACGCGGGAAACCCAGGATGGACACATGAACTTCACCGGAGAGGACATCCAGTGGTGAGACAAGACCAAGTACCTTGGAGTCGTCATGGACAAGTCCCTAACATTGAAGGATCACATCCACCAGGCGACGGGACGCACCAAAGCTACCGCTATCAAACTTTGGACGATGACAGGAAGCAAGAGCCAGCTGAACCTCAGGCACAAGTCCTTCAGCCCCAACTGATGTACGCATCGACAGCTTGAGCCTACGCTGTTCAGATACACATGAAGAAGATTCAGTCCGTCGAGAATGTCACCCTCCGCCGTGCCGTGGTACGTAAGGAACACCGACATCCGGCATGACCTGGACTTCACCGCCGTGATGGAGAAAGGAGCTAGGGCTCAGAATCTCTGCCATTACGCAGGTGCCCGCGACAACTTCTCGATTCTTGACCACTCGATATTTGACCGTGACTTTTTGGACACCCGGTATATCAGACGATATTCTTAAGGCCACTGATAACAACTTAGTGACATGTTTGGCCCCTTTAGCTTATAGCAAGGCTTTTGACACCTTATATCATAATATTGTATGTGATAAGGCTTAAGTATATTGGCTTCAATATCTCAGTTGCTTATTATACTTACAACTATTTAACTGAGAGCGTACAAACAAATCATTACAGACTCTAATGCGTTCTGATGTCTTTCCCATATCTTATGGCGTCCCCCAGGGACTCTTCCTATTGTTTTCCATACATATTTCTGATTTTCATAAATACCTTAAAGGCTGCAACGTACATCACTATGCTGAGTACTACTGACTCTCAACTTTATCTTAGTTTTACTGATAATAATATAAATGGATCAAGGGACGTAATTAATAACGATTTGAATCTCTTATTAAATATATTTGATGTTTATAGATTAAAACTGTATTCAGATAAGTCAAGAGTTATAAAATATGACCTAAAAAATAAAACAATTAAGGCAATATCCGAGAAGGAAGTTAAACTGGGAGATATTTCTTTGGATATTGCTAATGAGTGCAAAAATTTGGGTCTCTGGCTTGATGATAAATTAAGATTTACTGAACATGTAAATGCTTTATGTCAAACATCATATACGTTATATAAAAATTTTAAGTGATAAATTGCATTTATTACTTAAAATAGCTTTTGTACTTGTACAACTTTTATTCCCAGGTAACATAAAACCCCAGTAGGTTATCTGAAGGATAGACTTAATTTGATACTGTTACGTGCCTTATCATATCCAAATTGTAACCAAACTCACGTTTATAATGACTTGTTGAAACTTTATAATTTTATTTCTTTAAATTAATATTTTGCACACTACGCCTGATACGTTACTTTTCATTCTGTCAGCATAATAGAACTTATAAAGTCGCAGGGGAGCCATTGTACAGGCAGTGTAATTTTAGAATAGTTTTAACACAGTATTACAATTACACTCACAATCAACAGTCTTGTTTTTTCTTAAATAAATTAAAAATTGTTTTTAAAAAGTTAAATTCAAGAAAAGTGATTTAACATATATTACTTTACAACAATTGTACCTTTACAGGGGCATAATGAGCTCACATTTAATAAACAGTTTTAAAACCTTAAAACGGACTTTTCCGCACGTAGAATATCTTTATCTCGAAATTGAGTGGCCGAAAAAAAAAACCAACACATAAATGCAGAATATGTGTTTTATGCGACAGTTTTATTTTTTTCAAATAGTCCACCATCGTGCTTTCTCATGACCCATGAATAGGGTGGGGTGCGTCCTATCCACCTCAAAATAAATACATGTCGTCTGGTAGACATCCTTAATCAAAATCAGGCGAATCCTGATCGATCCGACACGATTTAATTGAGTGATCGTGCTAACAAAAAAATTTCTCAAATAATCCACCATTGTGCTTTCTCATGTCACATGAACACGGTAGAGTGTGTTCTATCTACCTTAAAATCAATAGGTATCGTCTGGGAGACGTCTTGGATCAGAATCAGTCAATACTCGATCGATTCGACATGATTTAGTTGAGTTATCGTGTTAACAAAAAAAATTTCGAAAATAGTCCACCGTCGTGCATTTTCATGATCCATGGACAGGGTGGGGTGTGTCCTATCCACCTAAAAATCAATAGGTGTCATCTAGGAAATGTTCCCGATAAAAATCAGTCAAAACCCGGTAGACTTAACACGATTTAGTTGAGTTATCGTATTAAGAAAAAAAAATTTGCAAATAGTCCACCATCTTATGACCAATGGACAGGGTGGGGTATGTCCTATCCACCTCAAAATCAATAGGCGTCATCTGGGAAACGTCTTGGATCAGAATTAGTCAAAACCCGATCGATCCGACACGATTTCGTTAAGTTATCGTGGTAACAAGAAAAATTTCAGAAATAGTCCCATGGATAGGGTGGAGTGTGTCCTATCCACCTTAACATCAATAGGTGTCATCTGAGAGACGTCTCCGATCAGAATCAGTCAAAATCCTAGCGATCCAACACGATTTAGTTGAGTTATCGTGCTAACAAGAAATTTTAATGCTGACGACAACAACGACAACGACGATAACGACACACACACAGACAAACATTTTTACAAACCATTTTTTTTGTTTTTAGGCGGAAAAACAAAAAAAAAACCAAAAAAAATAATGTTTTTCCATTTTTCTTTACACGATTACTTTTTCGCTAGTATAGTTGAGTGCAGAAAAGTAAAAATTAATCTGTGTAGTTCGTTAATTTTGTCAGAATTATTTTACTGTGATTACATACATGGGTTGACGGAAAGCTCTTAAAAATACAGATATAGTACGCTTGCACACAATTGAAAATAGCTGTTTCAGAGTTGAAAAATTAGTTAAAGTTTAGGCTGGTAAATAACAATCAAACAATTGAATATACATAATTTTGAATGATTATTTTAATTTAATTTATTTAAATAAACAATGGCGTTTAAAGTCGTTAACTCAAAGTAACGTAAAATCTTCCAATAATCTTGTAATTAAGAATGAATCAGACAGATCTTAGTATTGTATATTTTTCAACGCAATCATCTAATATGTGGTCATGAATAAATTCAATAAATTTAAAAATATAAGACATTATATTAAATATTATTATATCAGCAAAATGTAACTTTTATACTACACTTACATTAAGCAACCTGTATATGTAAATTTAAACACAGCAGATGTACATTTTAGACAAAAAATAAGAAAAGGATATCTTCAAGCGTTTCTCATAAAACTATAAAGTAATATCAAAAATAAAGACTTTTATAAGTGGTGTCTACTCTGTATATCTTAGATATCTTTCAAAATGTTTTCAATTTTTAAAGTAAATGCTGTATGTGGGAAAAGATAAAGGGCAAGAGAAATCTTTGATAATATATGAGGAATATTACAAATACATATATTTGTATATGAAAATAGTTTGTGGTAATATTTCGTCAGGATGTTAAGAAGTTGATAGAATACAGTTCCCTAGCAAAATTAACGTTGAACGATATTTAATGATGACAACTAAATTTAAATGTTTTCCATAAGGACCACCATGTGGATCAGCTTAGTTACCTGAATATATTACAGATAAGAGTAAATTCTTAGTACTATTAAATTGCCTTGTAGCTTATGCATATAGTTACACTATTGCAGGAAACTGTACACAAATTGAAGCCCAATTGATTGGTAAAAAGGAAAAAAATAATATATATTTTATAACTCCATTATCCTGATTTTGAAAAACCATTCAATTTAACTTGTGATGCAAGCAATTTTGCTTTAGGAGCAATATTATCGCAGGGACCAAGTGGTAGTGATAAACCTGTAGCGTATGCATCGCGAACATTAAATCAAGCAGAGCAAAACTATTCGACAATTGAAAAAGAGCTTTTGGCAATAGTCTGGTCCACGAAATATTTTAGGCCGTATTTGTATGGTCGAAAATTCAAAATCATTACTGATCATAAACCATTACAGTGGTTATTTTCACTCAAAGAGCCGCAATCACGTCTCGTACGTTGGCGCCTCAAGTTAGAGGAGTACGACTACGAAATTTGTTATAAAAAAGGTAAAAAGATTACCAATGCCGATGCTCTCTCTCGTATCGAAATTCATACTAAAGATATTTCAGAAAACCCGAATTTAAATAAGAATTTAGGCAAAACTCCCTTTGAAGCATTCATGGACAGTTTTAACAAAATTTTATCAACTAGTGACAATCAATCAATTGATATTAATAATACACCTGAAACTAACAATAATCTTAATGATGATCAATTACCTGACAATGACAATTTATCAATGATAGCAAACATTAGCGAACCACCAAATCAAAACAATGGTGAAACTACAGAAACAGCGTATACAAGTAGTCATGATAATGAAAGTACTGAAACAGTTTTAGATGAAAGTACTGAAACAGCTCACAGTAGTACTGAAAATCCTGTACAACTTATTGAAATTTCAGAAAAACCTTTAAACTATTATCAAAATCAAATTATAATAAAAACAGTGAATATGCCTGTAGGAGAACCTATTATACAAAAATTATTTTCTCAAACAAAAACCAGAACCATTGTAAATTTTGTTAAAAATCAAATTGAAACCAATACAATTAATTTCTTTAAAAATTATATTGAACCGAACAAAACTTACGCAATCTTTATTGAAAATGAAAATATCATACCATACCTTTGTAACGTAATTAAAAATACATTTAAAAATTCCGCCTTTAAATTAGTACGATGTACCTGTCTTTTGGAAGATATTCAGGACTCAGAACGACAAAAAGAGTTAGTACAATATATACATGATGGCAAAAGAAACCACAGAGGTATAACCGAAACCGAACTACAGATTCGCAGAAAATATTACTGGCCGAATATAAAAATTGATGTTCAAAATCATATCAATAACTGTGACATTTACCAAACAACAAAATATGAAAGAAATCCTCATCGTATTATTTTACAACTTACACCTACAGCAAACAAACCATTTGAAGTCGTACATTTAGACACACTTCAAATTAAAAATCAAAAATTTTTAACAATCGTGGATTCATTTTCTAAATATGGTCAAGCTTATCCAATGACAAGTGCTAGCATGATACATACTATACAATGTATTGTAAAATATATGTCTCACCACGGATTACCAATAAGTTTCGTGTCTGATAATGGTACTGAATTTAAAAATAAAGTTATGAATGATTTTATTAAATTACATAAAATCAATATTCATTACATTACGCCACAGAATCCTAATAGTAATGGTGTAGTCGAACGTTTTCATTCAACCATTTTGGAACATTTAAGAGTTTTAAACATAAAAATGCCAAATTCCAATATTATAGATTTAATTCCATATGCAGTTTGGGGATATAATCATTCAATACATTCTGTTACAAAATTAAAACCAATAGAAATTATTAATGGTCACTTAGATACCAATGATCCTTTCGATATTGATCTTAATAAGGCACTTATCACAAATTATATAGAATTACACAAAGAAAAAGTACGCTTAATGTATGATCACATACATAATATCTCGCAAACACACAAAGAGAATATAATAAGTAAACAAAATGAAAAGCGCATTGAACCTCCTACGTATACTTTGGAGAAACCTGTTTACAAAATTTTACCAAATCGTGATAAAATTGAACCCAGATATAGAAAAGAGATAGCTACAGGACAAGATGGTATTAAATTAATAACAAAAAAGCGAAAATTACATAAGCAAGTATTTAAAACGCATCGATTACAATGAAAAACATTGTTACAGGCTCATCACTCTAGAGACCCTCGTCCTGGCCCAAGTACCAAAAATGGAAATAACTAACCTAAATAAAAATCCAGGTATACTTCCGTTCAAATTAGGGTATGCAAGAGTCAAAATTGCCACCCACACCTTCCTTCATTATTTTGATTTAATTCCTATATCAAATGAAATTAATATAATAAAACGACAATATGTTAATGTTACAAAAACTATAGAACAAGAACTAAGTTCACCATATTCATTTGCGTTGCAAAACTTTAATCAAGGTATACAATTTCAATTAGAATCGGTAGAAAATAAATTTGATTCTATATATCCTTTTTTCGATAATAATCGTCTAAAAAGGGGTTTAATAAATGGATTGGGATCAATAATAAAATCAATTTCTGGAAATCTAGATCAACAAGATGCAGTAAAATATGATAAAGCCATTGAAAATTTGCAAGACAAGCAAAGGCAAATAATATCTCAAGTCAATAAACAGATTTCTTTAACAACTAAAATTTTAGACAATTATAATAAAACACTTTCATTAGTATTACATAACCAAGATGTAATTACTAATGGTATAGAAAGAATTCAAAATAATTTGAACAAATTTGTATTAAAGTTTTCACGTTACATGAGGACTCGCGATGTACTCGATCAATTAAGTATTAATCTAAGTTTGGTTATGCAATTATTAACAAATATTGAAAATAGTATATCTTTCGCGAAATTGGGAACTTTACATCATAGCATTTTAAAATTAGACAAGATGGAGGCCATTGTCGAAAAACTTGTGGAATTTCATTCACAAAAACAATTGATGTATTTTAACAAAAATGACTTATATAAGTATTATGATATAGTTCAGGTAAAAGCATTTTATTCAGGGTAACGGTTAATATTCGCACTAGAGTTTCCTCTTGTACATCCTGATAAATTTTTCCATTACCACCTGTATTCCATACCTACCTCAATGTCTACCACTATTATACCTGAAAATACTTACCTTACCATGGGTAATGACTCTTATCAGTACCAGCCGCTGCCATGCCGAAATATGGACCCTGTATATTTTTGTGAGGACAATAACCTAATTAATGGAATTCGGGAGGAAGACTGTGTATTCTCGTTACTACAACTATCTGGCAACAATACTAAATGCGAGCAAACACCTATATCAATTAACAGCCACTTTGTTGAACAAATCACTAATGGCTATTATATCGCTATATTCCCAGACCCTCTAAAGGTCCAAATTCAGTGTGAAAAAATGGACTTTACAACATTACAAGGCAATTACCTCATTACATTACCACTAAAGTGTATTTTTCAAACTCCAGCATACAGGTACATTAATGAAGAAGAAGTTCTAGAAGGTCAACCATTATTATTACCTGAGATAAAAATATCGAAAATAAAAAATAACGGTTCCACTATCAAAGTATACATTAAGAATATCCCGCTTGATCAATTACATATGCTTCAGCAAGAGCAACAGCAGATAAAACTGATTAATCCTGATGACAACCCCTTAATCAGACCTAATCTATGGACAATCCCTTTATATGCTATAATCGTAGTTATTTTTATAGCATTTATTGTTCACAAAATTTTGAGATGGAGATCGAGAAAGCCCTCTATCCAGTCTGACGAAGAAGAACCCCAAAACTCCGGATCACGTGGAAAATCCAATGTGAAAGTTTTATTTGTTCCCGATAAAACTTCCCTCTAAGGGTGGAGGAGTTACGTCATCCCACTGCACCGTAGCTATATAAGAAAAAGATGATAATATATTGCTGACTATTAAATTTCATTATACTTTTGTTCTAGTTCCGTAGGTTACACAGTCAGTCTGTATTATACTCTCTTGTAATTAACATAAAATATATATTGTATAATTAATCCAGAAATAAAGTTCGTTCTGTTCGTTTTAAAACAAATTGCAAAAGTTTTTAAAAATCGTTCGGTTGTTACACGAAACGTAATTTATGTGTTCTGTGATTATTTGATAATATCTTTGAACCGTTTAACTTGTTAAAATCTAGAAGATATAATATATTTCATTCACCGCCCCCTACTGGTTTACAGCCACACAGGTGCAAATGCACTGGGAAGAGGCGAAGACAAAATCCCTTTGATTCTCGGGGGAGATTTCAATGTAAATTTCGGATCCAATGATTCTTTGACGTTGATTAACTTTCTTCGAGAAACATTTGGCCTGCTTATAAATAACAATCCCAAAGAATCAACAACAAAATCTGGAACAACAATAGATGCAATTTTTACACGTTATCTAGAAAATATCGAATCACGAACATATATTTCATATTTTAGTTATCACAAACCAATCATATCAGTATTACCAATTGAACCACCAGCCGATGATAGTGTAGATAATGAATAAACCGAATATTTTTTACACAAATTTTATGTAATTTTATATTTATTTTGAAATTGTCCCTCTCCCTTTCTCTCTCTTTCAATCTCTCACTCTTAATCTCTCTAATTCTCTATTCTAAAGAAGTATTCACTTCTATCACGTGTACTGTGCTGCACATGATATTTTTTTTTACATATTTCCAAGTCTTCAACAAAATCTTTGTGTGTTCAATTACACCTCCTCTTTTAGACAGAATGTTAAGGGTTTTATAAGTATCCTACAATATTTTATGAACTTTCTATATTGTCAAATTAGTCCTAGAAATTATAGAATTTATTTCCTTGTATATGGGATGGGCAATCTTATAATTGCATCTATATTTTTAGGGTTCAGGGCAGGATCAATATACCGCAGTTCTAATCATAATATATGCATTACTATTTTTAATATACCGTCGATATCAGTGTTTAATCCACCCTGTTTTCTATATTAAATATCCCAAAATTCGTTTTGATACTGTAATCCATTATTGAGATATTTCTATACTTTTGGCCATTCTGTATACAGATTCATTGAATTATTTTCTTCAGTTTTCAAGAATATACATAGTTTACCCTTAAAAATGAGAGACTAATTAAACACGTAATATTATGACATGATAGCAAGAAGACATTAATCATTTTAAGACTTATTCAATTATATTTAGTTATTGATCCAATATTTTTGATGCAATCCACTTATCTGCATCTAGTTTTGTTATTATATACCTATTCAAAAAAAAAATCTACAATTGTATATCCTCTAAAGTTATAATTCTTTACCCGATATAATTTCAGTTACATATTATATTTATAATAAATCGAATAATAGAAAATCACCACATTAAAAGAATTTATAATTTTTTGTAAGGATAGAGAAAACCATCCCTCTTGTCTCTAAAAAACCATTCCTAGAGAAACCGAAGCCTACTTTGAAATGCCTCATACCAGATCATCAGTTCAAATTTAGACAGGAACATTCAACCATAGAGCAAGGCACATAAAATCTGATAAGCATTTGGAGACAAAAGCTACTATACATCAGCATTTCTTGATATAGGGCAAGCTTTCGACAGGGTTTGGCATGCAGGACTAATTTATGAAATCAGAAAAATGTTCCCTGATAATCTTTATAGCACATTAAAATCTTAGAGAACAGGTATGTCCTAGTAAACATTCAATAATGAATAAACCACGCTCTTGCCGATAAAATTTTGGTGCCCCACAAGGTAGTGTACTGGGACCTGCACTATACTTGATTTATATAACTCACTTTCCCACTAGTACTAATATCGCTACAGTCACCCTCACGAATAACACGACACATAAAACGTCAAAAAGAGCAACAAGAATGTAATAAACTTAAACCACCTAAATAAAATCCAATCGTGGTTAAAAAAGTGGCGAATAAACACTAATTACAGCAAATCAGTACATCCGACTTTCATCCTTAATAAAGACAATTGCTCTCCAATCATGCTGAACAATCAACTACTAATACAAAAGGAAGAAAACAAATATCTTTGAATACACATAGATCGCAAATTCACCTGGCTAAAGCATATATTCATGAAGGGAAAGCAACTGGGACTAAAATTTAGCAAACTTTGTTGGCTCATTAGGAAAAAATTACAAGTTACGCTGAGCAATAAACGCCTAGTCTACAAAAACATTTTAAGCGCGTCTGGACATATGGAATGCAAATGTGGAGCTCAACCTCCACTTCCAATATTGAAATACTTGAAAGGTTTGAGTCCAAAGTACCGCAAATAATCGTAGATGTTTCATGGTTCGTTACAAATGAAGTGACGAATGACCTTTTCTACTCTCTATGACGAAGTATAGAGAGTAGAAAACAAGAAATAAAGAATCATCGTGAGAGATGCTTACTGCTTACAAAGACTAAGTAGCTATCGAAGCAGTTTGGCGAAACAATTTCGTAGAACACTTATTGACAACTGTAGACCTAAATATTATGATTCAGAAGGCTTACTGATTAGATTTTGAATTAGTTTATATTTTTAATAATTACGATAATATTACTACATACTAGGTAACTATCACTTTCGTAAAAGTAAGTGTTCTATATTACTCAGTAGTAGCTATTTACACAAAGGTTGCAGATTTCACTTTATTACGATAACTAAATTACAGGTAACCCGACATTATGGAGTTATATCATGGTCAATAACCCTTCATAAACTCATAAACTTCACAATACGTTTTATTTTAAGACACGCTTAGACATCAATAACTTCTATTGTCAAGAGCAATAAATGTCGCAATATTTAAATGAGGATATATTGAGAAAAATTGACTTGAAATTAGAATGTAATGCCCAAAAGTGTGTCTCCGAACTGCACATTCCTTGGCATTCCTTTCTTGTATAGGGTCATTTTTAAAAATTCAAATTTAATAAAGATGCATCTTGTTATAATGATCACTGGAAACAAATTTTGAACAAAAATCTATAAGCTAATATGCTCACTAATGCTAGTACACTAGTATTTACAATAATATGTTAAGGTTAACATCCAATTCTTCTGTTGTTCAGGGGTAACAGCAACTATTCCAATAGTGGATTGGAGTGTTCCTCTAGAATTTGATGATGGTTGGCTATTCTTTCATGGATGACTTCTTGTACAGTTGGGATACGTAGATCAGTACGGAATGTGGCATTTGATATATATCAGGGAAGCGCTTACTAACTGTCTTAGTGTTTTTGACTAGCATCTCTGAATAATTGCCGTATTAGACTTGCTTGCTCATCCACACAGTTCTATACTATAGCTCCAAATATTTTTTGTGACTGCCTTGTAGATAATGAATTTATTTTCTGTAAGCAATGTATTTGTATTCATATCAATTTGTCTTTTCTTCTTTTGTATATGTTGCCTCCAGTTCAGTTTGTTATCTAAGTGTAATCCTAAGTATTTGGTTACACTATTTTGTGGTATTTGTATGTTGTTGATTGTAACTGGCGGACAGGATTTTGCAGGGTAACCGTTACATGAGCTGACCTGTTCTCGTTAACCTTAATACGCCATTCTTTTAGCCATTGTTGGAGATGGTCAAGATATTGTTGTATATGATTAAAGGCTATAGCAGGATTTTGATAACTTGACATGATAGCAATATCATCAGCAAACATTCCTATTGTTGTACTTTCCGATGTTGGTAAGTCAGAGGTATACAGAACATACAGTAGCGGACTCAGTACACTTCCTTGTGGAACTCCTGAATTAATTGGATGGTTTGTGGATATTTTACTGTTTATTTTAACTGTCGTGCTTCTAGATATGGTCTTAGGATATTGTAGTATAATGGAAGTAATATTTGTTTGATTTTAAATAATAATCCCGGGCGCCAAACTTTGTCAAAAGCTTGGCTTAAATCCAGAAAGACAGCTGAGCAGTACTGTTTATTTTCGAATGCATTACTTATTACTTGTGTTACTCGGTGACACTGTTGAGTGAGCCTGTCGAAACCCAAACTAATGATTTGGAATCCAATCCTGTTGTGATAACGCCTCATAAATTCTGTGGAGTATTAATTTTTCAATCAAACTTGAAATAATTGGGAGTAGGCTTATAGGATGATAAGAAGAGACATTTGTTGATTCTTTACCTGGTTTAGGAATGATTATGATCTGGGAAATTTTTAGGGATTTTGGTTAGTATCCTAATTTGAAGATAGCATTGCTTATATCCGTTAATAACACTATATCATTTTTTGGTAATTCTTTTAACATTTTAATATTATAAGGTCTTCTCCAGGTTCTTTGTTTGAGGTTAAGTAACTTTATCTCATGAGATATTTCTCTTGGAGTTGTGGCCCTGAGGGAATGTTGAATTCTTACATGAACTGTTAGAGATTGTTTCACTTTTTGATTCACTATGTTATTTGTGGGAGTGAAAGTAGTTGTAAATGTTCAGAAAATAAATATGCCTTCCCTGGATCACTTTTGGCCCACGGTTTGGTGTTGTTTTTTCGATGTGGTGGAGCAGTGTCCATAAGCTTCTTTTGGTTTTTGATAGGTTTCCATACAGAATTGTAGAATCTACTAGAATTGGTAACGGTAATTTTCAAAGTGTTCTTCCGGATTTCTTTTAGCTTTGTTTTTAGTTTTCTGTTCAGCTAATTATATACATTTATATCATTTGGAATATCAGTCCGTTGCCATTTTGCTCGAGCTTTTCTTTTTTCAGCTATTAGACATCGTAGCTTGTAGCGACACAGATATCATAGATCTCATGGACAGCAAGATCGAAAAAACTTGCAAATTTATAAATGTTATTTTTCTTGAAAGTTAGTTGAAGACAAATTTTGAACAAAATTTAGTCTTTATTAACAAGAAAGTTATTATGTACGACATGAATTCAGAGATAAAGTTAACCGGATTAAGATTAGAGGATCAATGTACACCCTTAATGACAAACACCTAAGAGTAATACAGTAAAATGGTTACGTTGGACGAATTATAATTTACTTCATCCATCGATACACAGAATGTATGATACTGAAGTGATTCTCGTATCTTTCGGTGCCGTACACAATTTTCAGAAGGAACTCAACGTATCGGCAGGAATCTTGGGTAATCACATATGTACTTGGACGTGTGCTTTTAGATGGTGGACTGGAAGCCGCTACTACAACAGAGTGGCTCACTCGGTCTCCCGATTTAACGCCATTAGATTTATTCTTATAAGGTTACTTAAACTCTAATATATACGTTACTGAACCCGCTAACATCGAGGTTTTGAAGCAGAGAATTACTGAAGAATGTAAGTTAATTTCCGTAGAAACACTTGAGAAGATTGAACACTTCAATGAGACCCAAGTTTTATAATATGTTGTATTGTCAGCAAGAGAGATGTACTTATTTTGAGGAAGAAATTTAAAATTCTTGAAAGATATTTGGTTATATTATTTACTTTTGTAATTTTGTTACTTTTGTAAATAAATTTATTGTTTTTCCATTCATTTCAGAACCAAGTAAAATTCCGATATGTAGAAACGTTTGAGTACCGTCTTTGTATGATATACGTGAGAAAACAATTGATATTTAGCTTTTACAGGGAAACACTGCGTAAAAGGATTTATAGTATGCAAATATTAATTTTATCCACGACCACTATATTAGGAAGGCTTAATACATCTGTATTCCCTGGATTAGAGGCCTTCTAATACACTAGTGGATTAAAATTCATAATACCAATGTTCTTTATCAAAATAAATCTGTCAGATCTGACGTTTTTCAAAACCAGAATTTCTCACCTCATAATTTACCGGTTTTGCCCGTGGTCGTACATGAAACGTTGAATTACATTCGGGAATTAACAGCCTTTAGTCCGCTCGAAAAAATGGATTAAAATGGCATTTTTTCTTGTGGATTAAAAATTTGTTAATTCCCTTGTATAATTAATAACTATAATTGATTTTTTCAAAAATCAGAAGTCAGACGTCAAAATAAAAACAACATTAGAATAGATATTTGAAGCAAATAAGGTGACATGCATACTGTTGTCGCAATGCCATCTTCAATAATTACATTACTACTCATTAACTAAAATATTTTATTAATTAAAAAACTTCGTCTGGAAATTTACATGAGATTCCGCCAGAAATACTAATAAACTGTGATACATCTTAAGATCTTAAAATAATACGAAAGATATTTAAAACTATTTGAACTCTTCTTGATTTAATATTGTTTTATATAAAAAATCATCTAAGTTCCATTCCAAATTTTATTTTGCGGTTAAAAAGAGTCTTTCAAGTAAGGACGCTCGATTGTAAATAAAACATGTTCTGTGTGAGATATTCACTTTTTTTTTTTTTTGAAAGAATATTTTATGGCATTAAGTATGAAATGTACCGACGTTGATATGTCTGCCGCAGTATTGCTTGGTGGAACATATCCGGGAGGTCCAATTATCGATGACCTTGTCTCATAATTCTGGCTGAATTTGCTGGATGGCGTTCGTTATATTGACTTTTAGGGCATCAATTGTATGCGAATTATTTGCATAGACTTGCATTTTAAGGTAGCCCCAAAGGAAGAAGTCTAAAGGCGTTAAATAGCATGATCTCAGTGGCCAGTACACGTCGCCGCTCCGCGAGATAATCATGCCCTCAAATCGATCGTACAGAATGTATATCGTGGCATGCACTGTGTGACACGTAGCGCCCCGCCGTCCTGTGGTTGGTTGTCCTGTTGGAACCACATTTCAACGGTATCCATATCATCCAGTTTAGGCCACGAGAAGTTCCTCATCATTGATCTGTAGCGCTGACCGTTGACGGTTATGGTAATGCCAGTCTCGTCTTGGAAGAAGTATAAATCGATGATTCCACCAGACCAAAATCCGCACCAAACGGTGACTTTCTCGGGATGAATTTGGTGCTGGTGTACCTCGTGTGGATTGGTATCATCCCAAATTCGACAATTTTGTTTTTCCACATATCCATTTATCCAAGAATGGGCTTCGTCGTTAAAGATGATTCTTTTAATGACATTTTTGTCAACTTCCAACTGCTCCAGAGTCGAATCAGCGAATACACAGCGTTTTCTATGGTCGTTTAACTTAAGTTCCTGAGTCAGTCGGATTATATACGAGTGTAGACCCAAGTCCCGACGCAAAATTCAACAAGTTGAAGTCGCAGAGAGGCCAAATTCTTGTGAACAACGAGAAATTGACTGCCTTGGGTTTTACCGTGCACTCTCACGTACAGCAGCAATGTTTTCAGTAGACCTTGCGTTTCGCCGACTCGGCGGAACAGTTGTGGGAGATAAGGCATGTATCAGTGGCGGCTGGTGAGGGGTGGCAGGGTGGGCAGTGCCCACCCAGCTGTTTCCAAGAAGAACACACAGTTCCAAAGATCGTTATTTATCATTTATAGAAATTAGTGAAGATATATTATGTAATATGTAATTAATTAAATACATTATATATTACATAATAACAATAATACAATGAAAAGTTCTGATTATATATACTAATACTAACAGCGCAACCGTGGTGGAATATTGCAGTGCAAGTAAGACCGTGGAACTATTACGTGGAACTACACTAGTTATCACGGTTATGCCTATATGCCGGACATGGTGGGCAGCCACGCCTTTTGCCTTTCTGGCTTTGTACATACGAGACAGCGCAAGCGCCTCGCACAAATAAAAAATTATATTTATTAGTTTAATAAATAAATACATAAGTATCTACCAAGATTAGTTTTAAAATTAATATTGATATTATTGACATAGGTATACTTTCAACATGCCTTGAAAGTTTAAATTATTTCACAATAATATAGAAACATGGGAACCTGGACTATAAAATTAAATAAACAGTAAACACATAAATAGAATTAATTAATTAATTAATAGAATTACGAATGATTTGAAATATAAAAACAAAATTATACACGTGTAAACTACATGAAACAATTTGAAACACAGGCACAGCTTACTTGAGTCTCGAGTAAGCTCAAGCTGTGATACGGATGGGCTAGACCACCCTGCCGAAGAAGCCTTCGACAAAGCGGGAAAGGAATCGAGAATCTCCGATAAGTCCGATCTCCGTATTTCCCGTTCTCCTAAAGAGAACTTATAATATCATTGAAGGATGATAAAACTTTTTTCGACCGCGTTATAGATCACTTTGCTGCCACAAAAGATGGAAAAATCCAGTTAAAATATAAACAATGTTGAAGCGACTTTCATGTTTGATTCTTTTTTAAATCCTTTCCTTCTTATTACACGTAAACCTCACCTCCACCTACGTCACCTATAACCTTTTGATTTAATTTTTATAATATATATTTTTATTTTCATTGAAGTTATATTTTATTTTCGTTAGAGTAATTTTCTGTTTAATTATTTATTATCTAATTTGTTATATAATTATACTTTTTATGCCACAACTTTGAATTATTTATTTTAATTATTTAAGGATGATTTTATTTTTTATATAATTTATGATTTATTTTTTAAATCCAGCAAGAAATGCCATTTTTTTTGTCCATCTATCCCGTTATGCCTTAAGCACATATTCCCTATCCCCTCCTCTCTAGAGAACACTCTAGACTTCCTCATGATTCTTATCGGACTCTGTACACTGTATTTGTTATATTATTAAGTAAAATTATTTTGGTTATTAATGTATTAGAAAATGTGTAAATATAAAAATTGTGTAGCATTCATAAGAGTCTACTAGTTTTATCCAATTTTTGTGCTATGCATTTTCAACTTGAAAGCTGAAAGAATTTTAAATCTTAACATATACTTGTACAGTGATTAAGATAGAGTGATGAGTCAAAGTTTTTTTTTTTACTATATTTTGCTTCATTATTTTGCACTATATAACCTACTAATAGTTAGTTGTTGCCCACCCATGACAAATTACCACGAGCCGCCACTGGCATGTACGCTAATTTTCGTTTTCTTAGGTCTCTCAATTCCAAAATTAAAGAGTGAGGGTGGGTCGAAGCTTTTAGTGGGCATGATTAAACAATTTAATTCATTTTCAGTGGGGAAAAGTATGATAGTAGGGTTAAGTAGTGAAGATATGTATTATTAGTGAGGATATTTAGTGGGATAAGTCATTAATTTTGATGAAGTAAATAAATTTTCTGCAATGTGAAAACCCTATATACTTACAAAACAGCACTATTTTATTAGGGAAAGAAAACACTTTTTTCTATACCTTTTTCGTCAAAAGGGCATGATAAAATACCCCCATGTCCCACGGTGGTAAATGAACAGTTAAATAAATCCTGCTAATCGTTTAGGGATAACCTAAAATGAACAAATAATACGTATTTGATCTTTATATCATCCTTCGTGAAAGATTACGGCGAGCATGAATGGTAAACATAAGCCAGGCCGCTACAAAAAGATTTGGGGCATCTGAATAGGGACGTCTCTATCATGAAAAGTGGAAACCGCAAAAACTGCCAGTGTTGACGTCGCATTTGCCCTACATTATGAAGAAATGTGTGGGAGATTTGCGACAACCCTTCCAGCGCGTGGCACCTGGATTTCAAAGGATTTATACAATGATCCAGTTGACCATCGTACCGTTATTCTCGTAGCTGGGAATTTAGAACGGTATTGCCCTGCCGGGAATACGATATTACTTGCAACTTTTTTCCGTGTAATTTGTAGGGACCACTCCGCATTGTGGAATCTTGAACGATGTTTTTAGACGAGTCATGTCCCTCATTCTGACATTAATTCGCTCTCGTTGTCTATCTTTTCGTCTGTCTTGTGGCTATTTCCGCAATTTTAAACTAAACAAAAAATAAATAAAATTCCCCATATCTCTTTGTATCTTTATGGTACGTATTTATATAAGGCCATTTTACATTAAATTAAATTACTAATAAAATGTAATTTAGTTTATTTGAGCTTTTGGGAAATGATGCAATATTGTTTCCAAAGATAACTGCGTGTTTTATATTCTATAGCTAAATTTATGTTTGTGCTATATTCTTAAAACATAAGATGGAAATATTTTACATTATTTTACAGTATCTTATATCCTATTATAAAAAGTTTATTTCTTAAAGTATATGTATTTCTACCTCCTCAAATTTGAAAAAAATATTTGGCGGTTATTACTACTTCTTAAAATATAGGGCTCCAAATTGCTAATAAACATTTTCTAGCGATATTATAATAGGCGCATTTTCTACGTATTATAATATATACTAAGCACAAAAATAAAGGGTTGTAAAAAATTCTAAATTTTTAGGGGATTTTTAAAAAGCTGCAATTTGGAGAAAAATGGTTGCAGAGCAATTTCAAAAAAAGGTATATCGGAGCTCCAAGTTTATAGTTCTTAGATCTTGAGCTCAAAATTTTTACCATCAGCAGGGTTTGAATAATTATAAGAAAACAATTGGAACAAAATACAAATTTTTGTTTATCTTTCAAAAGGTCCACGGAATTTTTTAATACATTTAGTACATCTTTTTCAATGATTTAATCATAAAGTTTCTTCAGATAATTTTATCCGCTTTAATTTGAGCGTCTAAAATGCTTGAATGATGATTTCTCGCTGAGTTATCATCGTTTAAAGCAAGAAACTCATTTTTTAACTTTGGTAATTAATTTCTCAGGAAATAATGGTTATATAGAAAATTCAAGTAGGGTATTAGAAACTGCATTACGTATTCTTTACTAGTTACAGTTATTAGTTTTTGATAAAAAATAATTCGGTGTGAGAATTTTGATTGAATGAAATATAAAAATTGCCTATATAGGGATATTCGCTTAATTTGACATAGCTTTGTAAATAATGGATAGACTAAGGACGTTGACAATTTCTTCTCGACTTCAAAGTATCCCATAGAAACTCTAAAAATTTAAAAGCGCTGCGATTTTTTTTTTCATTGTGTTCCGAATGATTTAATTTGTCGTTTTCGCTAAAAATCAATTTAAAGATGAATTTTTATCAAGAAACGTTTATTATTGTAAGAAAATAAAATGAAAACAAAACTTCAAGGAAAAAGACAAAACTAACTTTCTTGCTTTGAACGATGATTAACTTGAAACTTGAAAGTTAAAAATTATTGTATAGGGCTTTTAAATCGCTCAAATTAAAGAGGATAAAATTAGGTATCTAAAGAGTCTTATGATGAAATTACTGAAAAAAAAACATTACTAAAGTCGGTGGACCTTTTCAAAGGCAAGCAAAAAATTTGAAATTTCTTTTTCCGATGATTTTCTCATGATTACTCAAAAAATGTTTGGAATTCTAGAATTAGTCGTTTTTGCTAAAAGTCAATTTGATGACTTCACATCTTTATATCCAAAATGTGTACTATTGTATGAAAAAAAAATGAAAAAAAAATTTTCCCAGTAATCAATTACTAAAGTCAAAATTGACTTCGTGGCAAAAAGTCATCGCACAAGGCTTTTATGAAATTGTCTAAAAAAATTCATGATAAAATTACTGAAGCAAATTTATTGAAGTTCGTGGACCTATTGAAAGGCAAGAAAAAAATTTTAAAAATTGTTTTCCGATGGTTCTCTTATGATTAATGGAAAACTGCAGACGGTAAAAAACTTTAAACCCAAGAGCTCAAAACTAGAAACATGTAGCTTCAGTTTTACTTTTTTTAAATTACTCTGCGACTATTGTTCTTCATATTACATCCCTTTGAAAATCACCTACAAATTTAGAATTTTTGTTACATCCCTTACTTTTTGTGTCTAGTATCTTATGCATTATACATGTGTATAATAAAGTACACATGTTATATTATTATTTATAGTACATAGTAATAAATTACACTATATATATATATATATATATATATATATATATATATATATATATATATATATATATATATATATATATATATATATATATATATATATAGTGTATATATATATATATATATATATATATATATATATATATATATATATATATATATATATATATATATATATATATATATATATATATATATATATATATATGACTAATAAAGCTATTATATAACATGATATATTACAAATTTTTATATGTATTTTCGCATTTCTTCTTAATAAAATTCGCTTTATCGATGCAAAAATAATAAGTCATTAATTAATAATGGCATTAATAACGTACTTAGTTTTAGAATTTCAGTGGAATATAATAAATAGCAATATAAAAATAAATATAGACAAAACAATAAAAAAAATAATTTTGTATTAATCATAATGCCATGAAAATAATTTAAAAATTATGATTTTGTAACGAAGATCACTTTCAAATATCGTGAGTATTCTTCTGGGGGTAATAATTCTTTACATACATATTGTATACATTTAAAATGTGCCTTCAAAACATCATATACTAGGTAGTAGAAAAACTAAATTCAAGTAGGTTTAACATTCATAATTAAAACTCCTTGTTCGAAAATAATTTACTTCGACTTTTGTAGTTAAGTCCCAATAAGCTTGTTGCAGATGATCGATAAGGATATTAAAAAAATATTCATGCATAACAATATCATAACTGCAAAAGACTTACGCAGTTCCTGGCACTCTTTTTGTAAATGTTTCTGTACCTACCTACTTGTCACTTGTCATTGTGGGTCAGCCTTTACAAATATTCGTATTATGGAAGGGTTCTGACATGAAATGTCACAAAACTAGCCTTTACTTACGTCCATTGTAGGAGTTATGATAGATATGTCTTTGTCAATAATAACTGTAAATATATTTTTCAGTGGCGGAGGGTTTCCTTTTCCCAAAATAATAATAATAATAATAAATAAATAAAGTTGTCAAAATGCATTTGTTTAATGTTATGCATTCAACAAACCTGTGAGCATCTGAAGGTTAAAAATGTTTGATCAACGATTATATGAAGAAAGTGTTTAACTGAGTATAAAATAACTGAATATAAACCAAGGTTGTGTGTGTTCTTTGAAAAAGCTCTCGGTACAACTATATATTATCTAGTATAACCCATTGTCATTAAAACTCCATTTTCTTATTAGAAATTCAGTTGATTCATATCAAGTATGTGTGAAAACCAAAGACCCAGAACAGTGGCTCTGTCAGGAATATATTGTATATATGCAGCTTCTGATTTCAAAAACAGGAATATACCAAATTTATACAAACGTATTTATTATACAAACGAATTATTGGAATGGGTTTGGTAACACTAGTCTAATGCAGTGGTAAACAATTTTTAATTAAATCACATCTCATTCATTGAAATATGAGATATAAGTGGAAATAACAAAATTATCGAGAATTAAGTGGAACATCTATTTATGTAGATATGCTTTGTGTTAAAATTATATTTACTCAAGACTCTAGGATTTATGCATATAGGATCATAGTACTTAAATGAAGATGAATTTATTATGATCAACCATACAAGTTTATAGGTTTTAATTATTACAGGGTGTATACGAGAATACGAAGAGCATTAAGATGAGTTTCTCTGAGCTAATAACAGTTCTACGCTTTGCTCCGTATCTGCAATGGACCTATCTCCTATTAGGTCACCTGTTCAGATCCTATATTTCGATTATTAGGGTCATTATGTGATTGTATTATCTGTCCAATGGGTGAAGTTTTGTACATATCCCTGAGCATGTATCTTTATCCTCACCTCTAAGTATAACAGTCTCTTCTACAATTTGAGAAGGGAGGAGAAATATTCCAATTAAGGGCAATAGAAGAAGGTCCAAACTAATTAACGACGCATTTTGTTACTCCCCAGCATATTCTCCAATGAAAAGCATTTCCAGCGTGAAGTGATATACAGAGTTACATTCCATTTTGGCATTATATTTAAACTATCTGAGTAGTTTATATACTTTCGAGAACAAATTTTGATAGTATTGTAAAAGTTATATACATGATCCTTACTCGGAATGTATCCTTACTCGGACTGTCACATAAAAAATATTTGATTAATTTATTTTCCAATATAATCAATTAGCTTAAAAAAATATGGGCCTAATTTTTCGTGAGTTTGATTTATTATAGTACAATTTATAAGATTGAGACTATTCTATTATGTTATGATTAAATAATTGGTCCGTTCCGTCGATCTGGGCATGTTATCAGTCACACATGATAATATTCAGTTTGTTGAAGAGTTTTTCAAAGACTAACTTTAGTTCTTCATTCTCCCAAGATGCAGTCATGCGTAATTTAGTTATAGAACGCATAATATGTATTGCACGTTACATATGTGACCGCTGTCCATATATGTAAGATTGCGGACCATATTGTTGTTTCAAAACCCTTATATTTCAAAAAAAGAATTACAGTCATAACATAGCTATTGGGCCGCTATCCATCCGCTCTTGGTTTTATTGCAGATAAATCTATCACGAAAAAAATATCCAAAACGATTTTGGTAATCGCGTAATAGCGCTACATTACTTTATGCTTGCTAGTGAAAGTGTATATTGGCCATCTATTTTGCCGTTCTTGACCTTGTCGACTTTTATCTCTGATGAAAATTGCTATTATGGCTGAATTTATAAGACAATTTGGAACAGGACACTATCTGTGGACAGTTTCATTTTACCCATAGAATGTCACTAAATCTCAAAAGGATATCACTTATATATACATATATGAAACTCCAGTACTCCTCTACCGCTCTACGACGTCTTTAGATAAAATTGAATTTTTAAAATGTGCAATTATTTTTCCAGCACACGTTATTTACATTTAGTATTAAAAGGAACGAATTCCACGTATATCGGATTAATGACAGACAGACGTCAGTAATATTAAAAATATATGTTTTATGATAAATCTCAGCAATAAAAATTTATTCATGATTATTGGATTCATTGAATTGATTATTTTACATTGTCGTGTATTATTAAACTTTTCAGTTAAGTAATGAAATGGCTATCATTTACATAGACATTAATCAATTGACTTTGTAAAACTATACCTGTTAGCATCTATATACTATTAATTTCATCGCTATTTGCCAAATAAAAACTCTTATCTTGTCGATAAACGGAATAGTCTACTTGAGCCTAGGCTATAAGAACAAGCCACGGTATGAGATAAGAGCCGTTTGGGATTTTTTATTTAGCAAATAGAGATGAAATAAACTATAATCTAGAACTATCCTTAAAAAAAGTATAGTTATGTCCAAAAAGTTATTTTTATCATAAATGCTCATGGAGTTATTTTTATCATATAGAACACTATGTATCAGTAAATGGCTTGAAATACATACTATTCATTTCATCGCTGTTCTCCAAATAAAAAACTCTCTTATCTTGCCGATAAGCGGAACAGTCTACCTGAGCCTAGCCATAAAAACAAGCCACGGTATGTTTTGAGATTTTTTATTTGGCAAATAGCGATGAAATAAACTATACAGAACTATTTAGCTCAACAAAGAATAAGTGACCTACTTCAAATTTAACTTTTTTATATCATATTTTAAAATATTTTTAACATCTACTTCCTTGTAGGTACGCCTCTGACCTTGACCAATATTTAATCCCTATTGCAAATACGTTTAAAGCTTTTGACCTAGATATACCCGACCCAGCTGCTGCCTTCTATCTTACAAAAAGGGTTTGTGTCATTTTTGCAAAAATCCGTGTACCGTAATGTTCGTGAAATATTGACGGAGCGTTTCGAGAATTTGCAGCCATGGTGCATTAGGCACAATTCCCATTTATTATACATAATAAAATTTGTCGGCGATCTCTTTAATGGCGCTGGTAGCAAACGCAATTTGTGACAAACAGAAGTGTTGTTCACTAAGGATACAGGGGACTTGTATTTGATTGCATAAGGATCGGAATTTTATTAGGAGAGGTTATATAAATGGCTGTGTTCACAGAAAGATATTTGCATAGTTTCTAGAACTTGAGAGACGATGACTATAAAGCAGCGACGCACAGTGAGACAAAGGCGTTTTCCTAAAAATTTAAATTTTGATAATACAATTCACTTTTCTTACAGTATTTGAGCCAGAGAATACAGCTGTGTTAATGGTTTTATGGTAAAAAAATTATCAAAACCAGTAATCACTGTTGAAACCAGAAAATTATAAATTTTGCAAGAAATACAGCTACTTTCTTAACATTACCTCCACCCAGCGGTTCGTTGTAAAAATTCGTTCACCCTAATTTCCTTTTACTTTCACACCCAAGTATAAGATATAGACAAAAATTCGACGCTGAGATGGAATCAGGTGGGTTAGTTGAGTGAAAACCTGCAATACTTTCGGTTTCGGAAGAATATTCGGTTTTTTAGACGTTAAAGAAAATGTCGTTGTTTGTTGCTTTAATCGTATTTTTTTGTTGTTGTTGCATACAGATCGAAGTACTATCTCTGTATTTTCAGCTGCCTATGTCTGCCTATCTGATTGCAGCAGTGTTTTAAATGGAGCTGTTTTAATACGATAAACTTGGCTACTTTCTGTTTAGTTGAAGGATTATGCCTTAACTGTTACTGTCTCTTTCTGTGTAAAATCCGAATCTGACACCAGAAATATCGTATCATGAAACGTTTTCTTTAATCAAAAGGTACATCTGTAAGGAATCACAAGCAAATTATGTCCATGGTACTACATACCTTCAACAGTCCATAAGATTTTATTCCACGGTATTCAAATAGTGGAAGCTGCGGCTCTTCCAATAGAATTACTTTCTGGGGAAGCACAGGAAAGTTGCAATAAATATTTCAAAACCTTCAGGCTAAACCAATGAAGGCATATTCTATAAGCTTCTAGAAATCTCAGACCTCTTTATTTCTCACTTAAGAGCAGAATCGAAAAAGAAACACCTTCCTGTAAGTGAAGAAAGTTTAGAATAATTATTAATTTGAGATTTTTCGTTATTTTTGTTTTTGAATTATGTAGCGATATCGATAGGCTGATTAGATTATGGAGGAGCTCGTTGTGTTGTTTCTGTGATTATCTTTTCTGAAAGGGGTGGTACCTATTTATTTTATCAATTTACGTTTTTCGTCGTCTACAATAATGTTTTTATTAATATCATAGGGAGTTATTTATTTATTTATGCAACCTTTGATGCAATTTTTTATGTAATTTTATGTAATTCTTGATGATTTTCATACGAAAAAGCAGCTTAATGCCCTTTTAATGGTTATATTTGTGATCAGCGTTAAATTTCCTTTAAGGATATACACAACATTTTGTCAATTTCACAAAAATTCATTGCGCAAATGATAATTCCTTAATGTATATCCCCATCAAGGATCTCAGTGCATGTAAACAGTTAAGTCCACGGAAAAAAGTATGTCCAGACCACTACGCATATCCAATAGGGGACAATGCAGCATGTGAAGCCCAGCTTTTAAAACGTTTCAAAAATATTCCCAAAAACTGTCAAAGTGCTTTATTATTCGGACAAGGTTATAATGTGCTAAAACTCCAGGAAAACATGTGGTTAGTGATTGTTACAGAACCAGTTCATGTAATTATAAACTGTCTAAATTCGAACACAAACATTATATCAATTACAAAACACTTTATTATTAAAATTATTAATTAAATATTAAAACTTCTATCGCGATGCTACGCTTATATCGGTATACAAAAGGGTAAGCTACAAGCGCAAGACTCTAAATGTTACAAACAATTATTACCCGGTTCTTATCCCACATGATTGCTGTAACGATATTCCAGATAAAATACAACTTCCAAAATTAAAACCTCTAAAATTCGACCATTTAAACATCGACACCTTGAAAAATACAAATCACAAATTGGAACAATATTCAAGAGATTTAGACAAAATGATAAATGAACCCTTTATAACCAAAAACATATTATGGCTAACTTATTTTTTAATTGCATTATTTATCTACCCTATTTTGTTATACATCGCCTGTCAATTCAAGAAAAAGTCAAAGCCAGTGATCGTCAATGTAGAAGAAAACTGACAGCCATTAGCACCCGTCCATGTACAGGGTGAGCGAAACTCGATGTCTCAGCTCTATTATAAGAAAAGGAAAAACGATGGAAAAAATCTGAAATAAGGTTCTTAAATGGGATTGAGTAAAGTGGAAGTAAGGCATATCTGGAAACTGAAATAATGACGTCACCGAATTTTTTCGCAGAAACACACCTATGTTTTATTTAAAAAGAGTATTTAAAAAGAGTTAATTTTTATGAATAAATTTTGTAAAGAAAAAAATTTGCTATCTTTTTCCGTTAAAAAATTATAAGCAAATTTGTAAAAAAGAATATTATCAAAAATTTGCAATAGGTCACGATTTAAACAAGTAGCCTTTGAAAACACATAGCAAAGTCACATCTGTCAATAATTAATCTAATGGTTGACAAATATTGTTTTGTTGTCATTTGACTTTGAAAAGTGTTCACAACGAAAAAGTCGATATGTTATTAGTTTATGGGGAATCTCAAAAGAACCCTAGAAGAGCAGATCAGTAATACACCCAGAGATCCCGAATGTCTTATTCCAAGCTTAAAAATATTTTCAAGATTGGAACGCAATTTACGGGCAAAAACGAGACATTTTCTTCTCGAAAGGGAAGATAATTGTTAAAAGGGTGAATTCTGACAATACTGTTGTCACTGTTTTGCATTATTTTGAAGACCATCCAAGGAACTCGATTCGTCAGGCTTGTCGTGAGTTGATTTTAAAATATAGTTCGGTACGAAAAATTTTGAAAGAAAATAGTTATCACGATTATAAAATTCATAACTTAGAACAATTGTCAGATCAACATCAACAACGAAGAATTAATTATATTACCAAGTGATAGTCAACTTAGAGATCAATGACAATCGGTTTTTTCAGCATGTGTTGTAGACGAATGAAGGCTGTTTTGTTATTAATGGTAAGCCCAATAAAGAAAATGAACATTTTTGGGCTACTGAAAATCCACATTTTGTCAATCCGATTGAAAACCAAGGACACTTCGGAATTAACGTTTGGTATGGTATTTATTAATGGGCATTTGATTGGTCCATATTTTTATGAAGGAATTTTAAATAGTGAGCGATATTTGCAATTTCTTCAAGAACAACTTCCTGTGCTTCTCGAAAATGTGCCATTACATATGCGAGCAAACATGTGTTTCCAGCATGACGGAGCTCCACTGCATAAAGCAAGAATTGTCCAATATTTAAACGAAACTTACGGAGAAAATTGGATGGGTATGAATGGGCCGATACAGTGGGCGCCTAAATCACCGGACTTGACCCTACTAGACTTCTTCTTATGGGGAACTTTTAAAAATAAAGTTTACAGAACACCATCTGTTAAGTTGGAACATTTAAGAGAAAAAATCAGAAATACTTGCGATGAACTATCTAGAGAAATGTTTCGTAAGGCTTCAGTGAGAGAAGTAAGGCGGAGATTGGATAAGTGTTTAGAAGTAGGAGATGGTCATTTTGAAAATTTGTTTTAGTGATTGCCCACATACTTTGTTCCTTTCTGTGGTAATAGTTGTAACATATTATGTGTTTTGTAATGTTAAATTAATAAATAATACCAATTAATAATGTTTAATTATTGACAGATGCGACTTTGCTATGTATCTCCGAAGGCTGCTTGTTTGAATCGTGACGATTGCGAATTTTTGATAATACTTTTTTTTTACAAATTTGCTTATAATTCATTAACGTAAAAAGATAGCAAATTTTTTTCTTTACAAAATTTGTTTAGAAAAATCGTCTATTTTCAAATATGTCAAAATATAGATATGTTTCTGGGAAAAAATAATTCGATGACGTCATTACTTCAGTTTCCAAATATGGAAAGATATGTAAATTCAGCTTAAAATGGACCTTACTCAATCATTTAAAAACTTTTCAAATTTTTTCTATCGTTTTTCCTTTTGTTATAATAGAGCTGAGACATCGAGTTTTGCTCACCCTCATCCTCACCCTCCTCACCCACCTCACCCTCACCCTCATTAAAATAGAATAACTTAAGTAAGTTTATTGGTTACATATGTTTTGAATAAAGCAAATATTACTTTTTAGAGAAAAATATTTTAATGGAGCCAAATGTGTGGTGTTTATGGTAAAAACTATAAGTTTGGGGATTCAGCCATTATAATTTTAAAGTTAAAAAAATATTGAGTTTCCTTTTTGTAAAATTTTACTTATCACAAATTGTGTATCTATTATGAACAACAAAGTAATATCCAGCTAATTCTAGCACTCGAACATAAAAAATAAAAAATAAACCTTACAACGCTATTTTCTAGGTGAAAGTTAATCGGGTACAGTAAAAAAATAAAACCCAAACTAATTCGGAAATATGCAACAGATTGAAGCAGATACGCATTTTTGTCGCTCGTAAATCCAGGTCATTTTTTGCAAATTGTCGTAAAAAATGATTCAATTGGCATTAGAAACCCTATAAGCTGGCACATTGCTTTAAAAATACGAATTATTATCCCCATAATAAAATTCAATAGATAGGCATTACCCTACATCAGTATAATTTCGGCATCATTATTCGCCAGTAATAAAAAATTTTTGAAGGCGGCAAGAAAAAGATGCTCAATTTAGTATATACAATATAACTTATTTTTTAGCGCGTCTTCGAATTGATCAGTTATTGAAAAACAATGTTTTTTTTTCAATATATTTAGGGATAAGGGAAGTTCTTTTTTAATTGCCTGTTTGTAGAACTCGATTGATGAAAATTATTTTATGTTGTATAATAAGGCATGGCTGTTTTGTAAAATAAAGGTATACTTACATTAACATGGAGTGGGCTATACCTACTATTATAAAACTGCGAAAACAAATTTTTATGAAACATTATTTTAAAAATAATGATATCGTACTTTGGAGAATAAAAATAATACACAGGGCTTCCATTATACAGGGTGGAACGTAAAAAACGCCGCAGGGCATAACTTTATTATTAATAATTCGATTTTATAATTGAAAGAAGATAATTAAATAATTGTTTACAGATTATTATATAGCATTCATTGAGATTTTATACAATTTCATTTCAAGGTCACGCGATAGTCAACTTTTCTTATTTAAATGGCAACCTATATATTTTTTATTTGATTAAAAGGAGAATATGTTTCTGTTTCCAATGATGTATAATAAGTCGTATTTTAATAGACGTGTGATACAGAAAATAATAAATTATTTATTAATTCATCAAATTTTAAAATATGGCAAGATGGCTTTAAATTGAAAAACAATTGGAACATGCCATAATAAAATGTTATCGCAATAATAGTTTTCAAAGAATAATAAGTGTAATATACTAAATTTAAACAATATCGAACAATATAAATTCTTTTGCAACGAACAATATATAGTTAAGAAACCACCCTATATTTAATGACTTTTTATTTTTATCTATCATGAAACTATGTAACATAAACTAAAATGTTATAGAACGAACTGTATATGATTCATTAAGAAAATAGCTGAAACAGCTAAATGTACATTATTATAAAAGCTGAACGGTGAATCATATGTCAGTTCTTGGGTAAATCACTTACAGTTACCATTGTAACGCGACGTAATAAAAGTGTTGTGACCAACGTGTTGTTTTTCGTCTCGTCGCGAACCTCCCACCAAAACTGGCGCAGTCGGTAGGATTCATCAGGCAGTAGGCTCACTGAAGAAACTGTAGGATCTCAATCCTCACTGGTGATTCCGAAAAAAACAGCAGGCTCACTGAGAAGTTGTTCGAGGGTTGGCGAGCGAAGAAAACACCCGGAGTGCGGCACCTTTCCACTCCACGGACCGGTATTCCTGTGCGGCACCTTTCCACAGCTACCAGACGTCCAGACAACACTTTATTACAAAGTAAGTACCAAGTACTCATTCCTTGTTCTTTCATTGACTTTGTGTGATTAGAACTTGGTTCACTCCGACCTTTAGAGGTATTTAAGTTAAGTTTTCAGTTTAAGTTTAAAGTATTTAAATTAAGGTCTCAAAGACTTTTTTCAAGTTTTGCAAACAAAAAAAAAAGAAAAAGAAATTTTTTTTCTTTTCAAACTTGTTTTTCACTTTTGTATTTTTTCACTTTTGAATATTTTTGTTCAAATTAATATCTTTTATGAGCAATTCAGATTCAGAATCTAACGAAAATCGAGACAGTGAAAACAGCGATTCTGACAACACTCAATTAATCGATTCTCAACAACAAACTCTACCTATTACTTTACAACCTCCAAAGCTAGTGTTACCATCTACAATGGCCGTTAATTACCAATTGTTAAAAATGTATGTTGACGTCATACCACCATTTGACGGAAACACCTTTTTACTAAATGACTTTTTAACTAGTTGTGACGAATTGATAACTTCTTTTGCATCACAGACCAATGAAAGCCAGAACGTATTTTTATTAAGAGCTATCAGATCTAAACTTGTAGGTCAAGCCCAACAATTAATTTCTAGTCGTTTAGAAATTGCAACATGGCCTCAAATTAGGGAAATGCTTTCTCAAAATGTTGGTGATCCACGAGATTTACCATGCTTACAGCAAGATCTCTTGCATTTACAATTTAATAGGTCTAAACAAACGTTGTTACAATTTGGAAATCAAGTTAAAGAATTCCAATCTCTACTAATGTCGAAATTGCAACAAACTAGTAAACCAGTTGGTGTTAAAACAGCTTTAGCTGAAGTTTACCAACAGCTGGCACTAGACACTTATGTTCGTAATCTTCCATCTCAATTACAACAAATGGTTAGGACAAAAGAATTTACAACAATTGAAGGTGCAATAGCTTTTGTCACTAAGGAAGAACAGTTTTCCCAATATAAAAACAGTCTTTATCCAACAGCTAATAATAAACCTAAACCACTTAATCAATTCGATCAGAATTCTAGAAATGTTAGGCCCATGTACAAACCACAATCTTTCCAAAATTATCAACAACAATTTAACGTAAATCCACAACAACACTCATTTCCTTCAGCCCCAATTAACATACAAACACGTCAAATTCCACAACGTTTCCCGACCAATGCCCAAGTTTTCGGAAAACAAAATGTCTGGAAACCCCCGCCAAATAGAAATCTTCCTAGTACATCTCGTCCGACTCCAATGTCCGGTGTCTCAGTCTTACCTAAAAGACAGCCAATTCAAAACCAAAATTTTTCAAGACCGACCCCTATGTCTGGTGTTAATACTATACAATCCCGACGTCAACCATTTCACGATACTGAATTATTTAACACAGAAACCGAAGATAATTTAGAGTACGACTTAAACCCAACTTCTGACAGTACTTTTGAAAATTCTTACCCTGACGAGTCTTCTAATTACTTTGCCGAAAGCGAAGTAGACAGTCAACTTGAATATGACTTTGATTTTCAAGATAGTTCTCGTGATAATTCTGGAAATTTTATGAAACCTGGCCCTGCGAATTCACAGAGGTGGTAGAAGAATTTAATTCGGTAGTTACTCCATCTTCCCTTCCATATATTTGTATAGAAAACCCTCCAATGAAATTATTAATAGATACAGGTTGTTCTAAATCGATAATTCGCCCCGATATTATTCAAAACTATTTTTCTGATTGCATTTATCAGAACGAAACAAAAATAAAAACTTGTACTGGAGAAACTCAAATAAGATTTAAAGCCGATATCCCAGCATTCTCTGAATTCCTTTCTAATGAAACTTCTAATGAAACAATGACAGTCCTTCTTTACGATTTTCACGATTATTTTGATGGGTTAATAGGATTTGAAGACTTACTGAAATTCAAACTTTCAATAATTTTTTCAGAAAACATCCTGTATAATCCACAATTTGCACTTCCATTGTTCTACCGTCAACCATCAGACAAAACAGTTCGCTATTCCATTAATGCTAACGAAGTTATTCTTAGAAAAGTTCCAGTCGACTCGCTTAATGGTGATATCTTAGTCCCGGCGTTATCTAATGATTCATGCATGATACCTGAAACAGTTACTTATTGTAATAATGGTCAAGCACTCGTTGAGATACACAATATTTCAGATAAACCGACAACAATTGAATTTACAGACACCCTTTGTGTTGAACCTCTTTGTAATTATGAGTCATATGATTATCATATCAATGACCCTATAATACCTTCCCGGTCGTCTTTAATTCCAAATTTATTACGTACTTCTCATCTTAATTCGGAAGAAGAATCTGAGTTATTAAAATTATGTAAACAATATTCCGATATTTTTATGTTTCCGGATGATAAATTAACTTTTACTAATATGGTCAAGCATGAGATTAAAACAAAGGATGAAGACCCTATTTATACCAAATCTTATAGGTACCCTCACATTCATAAAGAGGAAGTTAGGAGTCAAATAACAAAAATGTTAGAAGATGGCATTATTCGTCCATCACAGTCACCCTATTCATCCCCAATCTGGGTAGTCCCTAAAAAAGCAGACGCTTCTGGCAAACAGAAATGGCGCGTCGTTGTTGACTACCGTAAAATCAACGAGAAAACCATTGATGACCGATACCCCTTGCCAAACATAACTGACATACTTGACAAATTAGGGCGTTGTCATTACTTTACAACTCTCGATTTAACCAGTGGCTTTCATCAGATTGAGATGCACCCAGACTCAATTTCCAAGACAGCATTCAATGTAGAGAATGGTCATTATGAATATGTTCGTATGCCATTCGGTTTAAAGAACGCCCCTGCCACATTCCAACGTGTAATGGATAATGTCTTGAAACACCTCCAAAATAAGGTATGTCTTGTCTACATGGACGATGTAATCGTTTTTTCCACTTCCCTACAAGAACACATTGCTAATCTCAAACTCGTTTTCCAAGCATTTAGGGATTCTAAACTTAAAATCCAGTTAGACAAATGTGAATTTCTTTGCAAATCAGTCGAATTCCTAGGTCATGTAGTTACATCACAAGGTATTAAACCTAACCCTCGAAAAATCGAGGCTATTCAAAAATTCCCTATTCCGAAGACAGCCAAAGAAATCAAATCCTTCCTCGGACTAATTGGCTATTATCGACGTTTTATAAAAAACTTTGCTAAAATCACAAAACCTATGACAAAATGTCTAAAGAAAGGAGAAAAAATAGTTCACACCCCAGAATTTGTTGATTGTTTCAATCTCTGTAAAAATCTTTTATGCAATGACCCTGTGTTAGCATACCCAGACTTTTCGAAACCATTTTCATTAACTACTGATGCCAGTAACTTCGCTATTGGAGCTATACTCAGTCAAAACGACCATCCCATCTGTTACGCTTCACGCACCCTTAATCCTGCTGAGTGTAACTATTCTACAATCGAAAAAGAATTATTAAGCATAGTTTGGGCCACAAAGTACTTTAGACCCTACCTTTTTGGAAAAACATTCTGTATCTTTACCGATCATAAGCCCCTCCAATGGCTCTTCTCACTAAAAGAGCCAAATTCAAGATTAGTTAGGTGGCGGTTGAAACTCGAAGAGTTTGATTATGAAATCAAATATAAAAAAGGCTCTACAAATCAGGCCGACGTTCTCTCTCGAATAAAACTTAATGACGAAATTAATGCTATTGAAAATGAAGATAATGTTTCAGTAATTGTAAATCCAGGCACAATAAACGATGATGTAAATGACATCCTTGACAACATCCCGGAACCTGATCCTGAAGTATTTCAAACTTTATTAGACAATTTTTCCGAGTCCGAAAACCAAAATCCAAATGAACAGCTACCTTCCATGCCCTTACTCGACAAAGACAATAACGATAATGACACAATTCATACAGCTGCAGAAAATCCAATTTTACAAATGCCTATTACAGATAACCCCCTAAATCTGTTTAAAAATCAATTAGTAATCCATGAAAGTTCAAACGCACTATTCGAAACCTGTTCGACAGAAAAATTATTTGGATATAAAATACGTCATTCTATAACTTTACGTCAAAACCTTTCAGACGCTGACGTAGTGAAATTCATTAAACAGTTTGTTAATCCCTCAGATATCACTTGTCTTTATTTTACAACTCCAGAAATCGAAAAGAAAATGATACGCATACTGCAACAAAATTTTAGCTCTTGTATTAGATTCTTTATAACAAAAAAGTTTTTGAACGATGTTCAAGATGAACTAGAACAGCAGAGGTACATTAAATATTACCACGAAACAAAAACATGTCACCGCGGCATTAATGAAACCCGCACAGCTATCTTAAGACGCTATTATTGGCCTAAAATTCATGCAGGCGTTATTAAATACGTCAACACTTGTAATACCTGCCAATTATCAAAATATGAAAGGCATCCACAAAAAATCAAATTTCAAATAACACCCACTTATACTAAACCATTTGAAGCGATACATATTGATGTGTTCCAAGCTGACAGACAACAATTTTTAACTATCCTAGATCCCTTTTCAAAATTTGGCCAATCTTACCATTTAGAAAATAAAACTGCTATTGAAGTTCAAAATGCATTACTAACTTTCGTTTCACATTTTGGTATTCCAGGAAAAATTATTGCTGACAGTGGAACTGAGTTTAATAATATTATTATTAAAGAATATTGCGCATTACATAAAATTGAGTTACATATAACTACAATTCGAAATTCAAATTCTAATTCACCAGTGGAAAGATTCCATTCCACAGTTTTAGATTCAATACGTTGTCTAAAACAAGAACATCCAAATAAACCATTACCATACCTCATGAAACTAGCAGTTATCGGCTACAATAACTCGATACACAGCGTAACGAAACTAACACCATTCGAAGTAATATTAGGTCATACTAACAAAATTACTACTTTTGAACTCAATGAAAATATTATCACTTCTGATTATATTCAAAAACATAAAGACTTGACACAACAATTGTATCAACAAATAAATTCGAATATCTCTCAGAACAAAGACAAAATTATTTCAAAACGAAATGAATCCCGAGACGAACCCGAACCTGTTGAACCAGAACAACCAATATTAATAAAAGAAATTACCAAAGGTCATAAAACGCGTGCTCGATTCAAAAGATCACAAGCAATTCTTGATAAAGGGCCTACCCTTAAAACAAAACATGGACAATTTCATAAAAGTCATGTTAAAAAGAAACGCAAAATTCCTAAAACTAATAAAGAAACGTTGTTGCAGGACAAACAACAAGACGAAGAGACTGACAAAAAACTGAAAAATGACAAATCCACTATCCCTACTCCTCCTGACAATGACAATAATATCCCTAGTACATCAAGTGCGACTAGACGATATAACACTAGATCATCTACAAAATCCAGTTTACCTCCTTAAAATAAGTAAAGAAACAAAAATTATTAATCAATACCATACTTTTCTCCATGTTATAAATTTAGAACCTATTCAAAATAATATAAGAAATCTTAAAATTCAAATCGATAAATTAGAATCAAAAACAAATAAAATAATAGCAATTAATTTTACGACTCAAGCTCTATTTTTATTAGATAAAATACAAGAACGATATGACTCACTACAAGCAAAACCTATTAGAAACAAAAGAGGACTTATAAATATTGTTGGCACCACTCAAAAATGGCTATTTGGCACATTGGATAATGATGATTTAGAAATTATTAATTTAAAGTTTCACACCTTAATAAAAAACCAACATTCATTAGCTGATCAAATAAACCTTAAAACATCTATGATGGTAACCCTCGCTGAAAAAGTAAATACGACCCTGGCTATTCTTCATAATAATCAAAAGGCAATGGAATCTTATATTCAGCATTTAGATAAGGAAATAAATTTAATAATCGTACGTTATCATGCAATTATATTAGCACAACAGATTGTTAACAACCTTGAACTCATTTTAGAATTCCTTGACACTGTCGAAGCGGCAACTACCTTCGCGTATTTAAATACAGTGCATCAGTCGCTTCTTTCAATTCCTGACCTTCAATTTATTTTAAAAACCCTTGAACAAATTTATTCAAAAGATCAATTAGTAAATTTTGAATATTTAGAAAGTTACTATCAATATTTTGGTGTTTCAGTCAAATTAAGAAAAGATAAAATTATTTTCTCAATAAAAGTTCCAATCATGCAAAATGAAAAATTTTCCTCTTACCATGTGTACCCTATTCCTATCAAAAATTATACATTTATTCCACCTAAACCTATCCTGGTACTTGGTACACAACATCTACTTTTGGATAATCCCTGTCCACTGATGGAAGAAATCTCCATATGCCAAGGCACGTTACGACCCAATGATCAGCAATGCATGCCCGCATTAGCCAATGGACTCTACGAGGACTCCTGTCAAATGACCCCCGTCATTCTTCAAAGGCCCATCGCCGAACAAATCGACAAATATCACGTTTTATTACTTACTACCAAGACTGTCGATGTTAAAAGTTCCTGCACGAATAACAAAATACAGAAAATCAGTCATCCAGTCGCAATTACCATTCCAGATGGATGCAGCATTACACTATTAGACACAACCTTCGGCCCAGATCCTACTCTTTTGAATGGATCCACGCTGTTACTACCCGAACTTCCACAAATGTCACATCAACCAGTAAAACGTCCCCTTATCCTGAAGGACATCAGACTTGGTGATATCCAGCAACTGCATAATATTCTTCAGCATTCGCAGCCAATCACCTTAGAAGACCTACCTGAAGCGGTTCCATATTCGCTTCTATTCTATGTAATACTTGGACTGATACTATGTGTTAGTATCTTATTCATTATTTACAACTGTCGGCACCGAGTCAAACCATGGACAACATTCACTTGGAAACCGAAGACCAAGCGATCCGAAGGCAACGTAGGTTCGAATCCTACTCCCGACGACTCCACGTCGCCGTTCTAATGGGGGAGGAGTTAAGAAACCACCCTATATTTAATGACTTTTTATTTTTATCTATCATGAAACTATGTAACATAAACTAAAATGTTATAGAACGAACTGTATATGATTCATTAAGAAAATAGCTGAAACAGCTAAATGTACATTATTATAAAAGCTGAACGGTGAATCATATGTCAGTTCTTGGGTAAATCACTTACAGTTACCATTGTAACGCGACGTAATAAAAGTGTTGTGACCAACGTGTTGTTTTTCGTCTCGTCGCGAACCTCCCACCAAAACTATATAAATGCTTCTCTTTCAGCAAAACGCTCTCTACAGAGTCTTGCAGCTGCATAACTGTTTCTTCTACATTCAAAATATACTTGAATCATGTCTGTCAATTCACTATTATTATTCATTATTAGCTTTTTTGAACAAAAGTAACAATTAACAAGATGACTTACAAAACTTATCGTTAAACAACGAATAGTCTTAAGTCAAACAACGCTTTGACATTTTAAATTGTCATGCTCCAATTGGTATTCAATTTCAAGGCATATCTGACCTTATCTAAAAACATCGAAATTTTGATCCAGAGAATTATAGCTACCTGCTTCTTTCATTAATGGAATAGAAATAAGATGTGAACTATGACTATGTATTCAACAAAATGGCAGACATTTTGAACAGAATTTATATTGTTCGTCGTTGTTTAAATTTAGCATATTACACAAATTATTCTTTTAAATCTATTATTGTGATGTCAAATGACATTTTATTATGCCATGTTCCATTTGGTTTTCAATTTAAAGCTATCTTGCCATGTTTTAAAATTTTTATGAATTAAAATAATTTATTATTTTCTGAATCTACGTCTATTTTCTGAATTTTACGTCTATTAAAATACGACTTATTATACATAATTAGAAACATAAAAATATTCTCTTTGTAATTACATAAAAGTATATATAAGTTGCCATTTAAATAAGAAAAGTTGAATATCGCGTGACCTTGAAATGAAATTGTATAAAATTCAGTGAATGCTATATAATAGTCTGTAAACAATCATTTGATTGTCTTCTTTCAATTTTAAAACCGGATTATTACGTAAACGTGAACATACATGTTTAACTAGTCGGAAGAAAATAGAAATGTTTAACTCTACACATTTCGTGTTCTTTAAAGGTATCTGCCCACTACACCGTCCCATACTAGGACCGCATCCATATCGACACATGCAAACAAATATAATTTGCATCAGTGGTTACTGATGCAAATTATATTTGTTTGCATGTGTCGATACGGTTACGGTCCTAGTAGTACGGTGTAGTGGGTAGAGACCTTAATTTGAATATATTTGTCAAATGTAAATTTATTGTCCAAAATCCATTGATCCTTAAGGTGTAAAACTCTGTGATGTGTCAAACTCAGACTATAAATGGTCTTGAAATGCAACTGGAAATTTTTTTTTTTCAATTTTGAAGTTAAAAATAATATTTTAGTCTTCCTATACCATAGTGTTAATGCCTTAAAAATGTACTTGGCTTGGTCTTGGAGTTTCTATATTGACACAGAATAATGCAGATTTTGTAGCATTTTATATCCTCCATGGCAGTTTTCTAGTTTCACTTATTCAGTGTCGTTGAATTAGTTTAGAATTAATTTATGCTATATACAGGGTAGGGTACATCACGGTCAGTGGCATATACTCATAGATGTTTTTGGGAAAGTGTGAATAATAAAAGACTGAAAATCATTATATTATATAAGACTGAAAATTATTATGATTGATGAAAATAATATTAAGAATGTGACACGTCTGGTTGTACCGGAAGTCGGCATTAACCTCATTATTACAAAAGACACTGTATTGTTATACATGAATCGAATTTTATTCATAATTTTAAGTTCGAATTATTATTCTCTATCTCTAAAACTGACAGTGTTCACAATAGTTTCAACAATAAGTAGAAGGTGATATTGATGATTACTTTACAATTTCTTTTTTCAACTTTTTGAATTTTATATTTGTATGTAAGTATATGCAAATTACAAAATATTCAAATTTGCACATATATAAACATTATTTTCATCACATCTATTATGAAATTTGTAAAGGCAGTAGATATGAGAATAGGATACAGATATAGAACTCATGAAATTTAATAAACAAAATAGAATTACACAATCATAAAGAATATAATAGAACTTTAGGTATCGAATGTTAGATGTTACTCAGGTGTTAGGTGTATATACTTCACAGAAAATTAATAATAATTGCTTGATCCTGATACGCTATATGAGGATTTTTATTACGCGTCATTTGTGTTCTGTCAAAGATATGGCGCCAATATTTAACGACCGTCGTCTACAAATCATACGTCAATAAGCCGTGATATGCAGTTAAACAACGAACAGTTTATGTATAACTGCTTTATGAAAGTGAGCGATCATTTATAGTTGCACTAAGAAAAATTCGCGCAAAATTAGGACAAAATGAAGCGCCTACAGAATTCATTCACAGTTCGTAACTTAATCAATAAATATGAAGAGACGGGTTCTGTTACTGATAAGGCAACACCAATACATCCTCATCGTGGTTAGTTAGATGAAAATATTGCTGCAGTGAGGGGAAGGGTACGGGAGTATCCAAATATAACTTTGTTGCATATAAAATTTCCTGATCACGTTGTCTCGCGGAATGGTGACATCAAGTGGCCTGCAAGATCCTATGATTTAGCACCACTGGACCCTTTTCTTGGGGTATATCAAGACAAATTCTACGCCACTCAGCCAGTAACAATCAATGACTTCAAAGCAAATATTCAACATGTTATTCGGGAAATAGAATCAATTTTATGTGATCGTGTTACGAACAATTTTGTTAAATGAATAACATAATGCCAAATAAGGCAGTCATATGAACGATATTCTTTTCTATTTGTAGCCGTATCGTTTCCATTTTATATAAAGAATTAGAAAACGCAGTTTGTCAAATATTATTAGTTTTATTCACAAATCACATCCTATGACAGTCGTTAAATATTGACGATCTTTGACAGAACACAAATGGCGCGCAATTCAAACCATATACTTGAAACACCCTATATGATACACCTGCTAACATGCACAAAAGGGGAACATAGTTTTTGGAGAACACCGGTTCAGAATAGGATAATTATTATTAATATAAACTTTTTGTTCAAGATGAAGTATGGTCTCAAAAATGCAATGATTGACGTGATGACTATATTAATAGGTGGGCATACGCTTTAAGTATTATCATAAAAATTTAATTATTGTTAATTATTTTATATATTATGTAGTTTACTATTTAAATTTCTCATCATTTCTAGTGCAAGTAGTAGTATAATAAGGGATTGCGATAAAAAACGATTTTTAATTTTTAAAGTAATTTTTATAATTCTCTTGATTTACATACTTTCCTAATGTAACAATTTTCTTTCCTAATAAAATAATGAAAATATGGAAATTCTGCATAGATTATATTTACTCTGTATATATTAATATATTGCACTTGACGTCCCTTAATTTAATCCAACTGCACGCGACTCCTGTAACCCTCGGGTCTCTTAAAATTAGATCTACTTTTATATTGTTGTCGAAAAATACGTGTTTGCGTTATTCACTGCGTAATTCTCACTTCCTGAAGTAATATGAATGAAACCACACCGGTCGTCTTAAAATCTCCTGGTCCTTGTTTTGATAAGACCTAATCCATTTTCAAATAAATGTTGCCAAATCCGATTTATAGAATAACTGGTGTAGAAAAGTTGAATTTTACACAATTCCTGAAATACCCTTAAAACTTTTAATGGAAAGGATTAGGAGACAATGTGAAAACTTCTTTGTTCCTGTTCGAAGCTGTATGTTTTGTTGGACTTGTTACCACGCAAAAGACATATTGAACTAATACTCATTCCCGGCAGGTAGTTCACGATTGTGCTCCATTTTCAAGTATTATGTACTTGTTGGATACATGTTTCGTGAGTTTAGATCTCAAATCTGAACTTCAATATTAGATTAAAATGCGTAAATGTTTATCCTTGGATTTTTATATATGATAAAATACAGTAGATAGTATTATGGATGTATTTGATTCACTAATGAATTTTATTAATGCAAATTATTTCTTTGGCATTTTAAAGACATACGTTTATTGTATGTCTTTAAAATGTCAAAGCGATAGAGCCAATAAGATACGCATATCTTATTGGCTCTATCGATAGAAGGGATTTCTAGGAAGCTAAGGTAGACATGTCTTTGCTTTGAATTTAATGGTAAGACTTTGGAACAAAAATAAATTTTATGTTGCCACAAATTTAAGATCGGTTTCTGAATACTCGGAGACCCTAAATTCACATTCTAGCTAAATTAACTACGTTTATTAAAATAATATGGATACTCTTAAAATTGCTTATTCTCATCAGTCGCTCGTGTCGATTTAAAAATGGTCACCATACTTCTTGGACAGCAACATTGATATACCAAATATCCTTGTCACCTTTGATTACAGGATAGTCGTGCAAAAGAAAAGCATTAGCAGTAAATAGTTTGCCCTTTGAGAGACGCTATGCCTGTTGGAAAAGCCAACATTGTCCACGAGTCATTAATATATAGAAAATCATACTGCCACCTCTTCGCATCAATCTGGGTTTAACGAAACAGTTTTGTAAAAGCACTGGACAAGTCAGGGAATTGTTTTAAATGCATGTGTCAAGCATTTTCAGTACTGAGTATGGAAAAAGCAGGGATTTTTTAAGGTATCCACAATTTCGAAAACTGGTAAAAGATCCAAATTTCAAGATATACTCGTATGACGGTTGTAGAATCTGATGCAAGGTTTGCATCTGTAATTGAATGGGTCTCCGGAACAACGTTGTAAGCGACAAAAATTCGAAAGTGGAGTTTCGGTGGAACAACGTTGGTAGGGAGATTGAAAAGGATATTTTGCGTTAGATTTTTGACGGTTGGTAGCCCGTACTTAGCAACGACGCTCGAGCGGAACCTACCGGTTTTGAAGTAGTGACGTTGTAAGCGCCAAATCATGAGCCTGCAGACTGTATGTTCCGTTACCGTTTCTACAAATCATGTAAAGTTTGTTCATGTTTTTCGTTTTTATTAATAAAAATTGAGTTTCTTACAATGTTACCGAATTATTTAACTCCTATTTCATGCAAGTGCTCTGGGTGAAAAACCGTCCACTGAGTGGAACTACGTTGTAACCGACAGTCGCTTACAACGTTTTCCATGGAACGAGAATAATATTTCCCTGTTTCTCTGGAACAAAATCATGTTTTCTATACAAAAAAATACAGATGGTTGTACTGCACGTAAGCGATCCATAATTACATCAAAACATAAAAATAACTCAACAAAATTGATTTCAGGTAGTTTTTTCATCGTATTGATCATTGTAGATTTACATTGACAAAGTATATATTTTTTCTAAATGCAATTTTTTGTAATCTAGGAATAATTAAAAAAAAATTGTTGATTAAAGAACAGTGAGAAAAAATTTGTAATTTTTAAGTAAATTTATTATGACAAATATTAAAAAAGCATATTTTTAACAAAGTAAACTACAACTCAATAGCCAGTATGGCCTCCTCTCCTTCTCAGTAACATATTAACACGCCTGTTCATTGAAACAATCAAGCGGTTGATAATTTCTTGAGGAATAATGTTCCATTCCTCCATTCCTGCTGCAGCCTAACTCTTCCGCATTTTGGGGTGGGTTTATGCGCTTGTGAATTGCACTAGAAACAAAATCCCACATGTTTTCAATGGGATTAATATCTGGGAAATTAGATGGCCAATCTAATCGGGCAATATCTCCCTGTTCAAGTATCTCTTGAACCGTTCTTGCGCGATGTGACCTCGCTTTGTCGTCCATGAAGATGAAATTGTCAACTAATTCGTCGCGTAGGGGATAAATACTGAGCCTGATAAGATTTTCAATATATACTTGACTTATAATATTCTGATTTATGGGAATTAACGGTGTACGGCGATTGAACATTATTCCTCCCCAAAATATTACTGTCCCACCATTGTAGGGAGCAACCTAACGGGGAAAACTTAGTCTCTCTTGGCGACCTGGCTCTTTCCAGACCCCTTGCCTATTATCATCACTCACCAGTCGAATTTTGGTTTCATCTGCGAATAAGACCCATCGCCACTGCTTCAAAAGCCAATCACTACGTTCCCGCGTCCACTGAATGCGGGCAGTTCGATGTCGTGGAAGTAGAGTGGGTACCCTTAAAGGCCTTCTTGCATGTAAATTTACACGATGGAGTCTTTTTCGAACTGTAGAGGTCGCTATATTAAGGTGAAACGTACCTTGAAAGTGAGCCAAGCCCTGAGGGCTGAAGCTGAAGCATTTCGGGGTCTACGGGGTTAATTTGACACTGAGGCCGACCACTACGTGGTCTTCTTTCCACTGTTCTTAATTGTTGATACCTATGCACTATTTGCACAACAGAAGATCTAGGAATGACTAACATCTCGGATATCTGATTATTGGAATGTACAGTATCATGCAAAGCAATAATCCTTGAATTAAATGTAGAAACCTCACGTCCTGGCATTATAACGAAAGAATGTCGAACGAAAGAAAATATAGAAAACGTCGCTTTGCCAAATATGCAATAAACCTGAAGAATATGTAAAAAAATTATAACTAACCAACAATATTTCACCTAGCAACTTATTTGATCTTGCATGACATCTAAATAACTCATCTTTATTGCCTAGCAACGAAAACAAAATAAATAGACAAAATCTGTAATATACGAGGGGGTCCAAGACTTTTGACGGTGTGTGTATTTTCTGTACCATTTATTATTCTTTATTTCCTTATTAGATTTCATATATAAATTCAAAACAAGAGAAATTGCTTATTTTCTTGTGTCTTCCTTAGTTTGCTATAATATTTATCATGTACGTTTATTTCAGAAACTAAAGCCAATCAAGAAAAAGTAATGCTATTTTCAGCGTCAGGAGCCGTAATATACTCAAGATATCTTTTAAATTTCTGGCAACAAATTAACTGTTTCCCAGTGTAATTCAAGTAGTTAATTTCACTACCGATCTATGGGTGTTTGTGGTAAGTCATTCTACAAGAAAAAAATCTCCGTGATGGCGTAAAGTATAAAGACTGAGATAAGAAAAATATATTTTTTACCTATTTATTATAGGCCAAAGATATCTCAGTAAAGTAGCTAAAGACCTGTAACACGGTTTTACATTTCCGCACTCCACTATATGCGGAAAAGTAATGTAATCGTGTACAAATTTTCTTTCTATGGTTTATTTTTCGTTTTTCGGCCTAAAAACAAAAAAAACGGTATTTAAACCATTTTGTGTGTATGTCGTTATCGTCGGTATTAATAAAATTTCTTGTTAGCATGGTAACTCAACTAAATCGTGTCGGATCGATCGGGTTATGACTGATTCTGATCGGGGACGTCTCCCAGACGATACCTATTGATATTGAGGTAAACAGGACACACTCTACCATGTTTTTGGGTCATGATCAGGCACAATGGTCGACTATATCAGAATTTTTTTTTGTTAGCACGAACACTCAATTAAATCGTGTCGAATCGATCGGGCTTCGACTGTTTCTGATTAGAGACGTCTACCAGACGACATGTATTGATTTTGAGGTGGATAGGACACACCCCACCCTGTCCATGGGTCATGAGAAAGCACGATGGTGGATTATTTGAGAAAAATCGAAAAAAGTAAAACTCGCATAAAACACATATTCTGCATTTATGTATTTTTTTTTTCGGCCACTCAATTTCGAGATAGAGATGCGGCATGCGGAAAAGTCCGTTTTAAGGTTTTAACTGTTTTTTTTTTAATTTAAAATAACAAGTAATTAATCAACGCAGTCATAATTTGGCCTGAAATGAAAAGAGCAACATTTACGGCGATATGTCGCCGCCAACGTATTGAGTGGAGGTAAACAATGGAGAAAGGTTATATTGTTTCCTGAATTCATCCTAGATACCCCTTCGCCATTTCATCCATTTGGCTTGTTGCTTGTTACAACTCCTAATAAAACATAGACTATGCTGTCTATGTTTAACATTGAGCACTTATAAGCTTAATTGCTTATATTCCTCATTGAAAGTATCAATTATAAAACGCTCATCATTTATAAAACGCTATTTTGTCTACGATCATTGGCTTATATGTGATATGAAGAATATCGTCTTTACAAGAGCCACACTATTATACATTTTTTAGTTTTCACCTGATTTGAATAAAATATTTCTCAAAGATGAAACAAATTAGAACTTACGTATGGAGTGGAATTTAGAAAATTCCACGAAGAATATGTTAATCCGCTGCCACTATATGGTTAGACATATTATGCTATTTTCTGATAATGATTTTCTTTCCATGAAATACTCGAGACCAATTTAGAAGTTCGCGTCAAGAGTTATTTCCTGTGCTTACCACGTGAGAGGCTAGATTAGGTTTAGGTTACACGACCAACCAATCACGAAATGAATAAAATACTGATGGAATTTGTCATTAATAACGAGATCTCGTCTCGAAGTTCGAAAATCGATTTCTCATCAACTCATTAAGGACTGGAGTCTGGCTAGCTATAAACTTTAGCCTTATTGACAAATGAAATACTACAGTAGACATGTCAAAATTTATAAACGTCAGTCGATGTAGTAAGTACTGTTGGAAGTAAGTTAAGTGATACTTTTACTGTGAACATACCTGTTGCCTTCAAATGAAGAGTATCCCGATATAATTTATATTTATGGATTTTGTATTGGAAATTCGTGAGCTACCCGTGGCTCATATTTAGCTGAAATTGTTGGAAATTAACCAAACGTTCGTAGATGTCAAAACACCAATTTGGCACTCTTCTATAGGATGTCTTAGATGGAATTATGATTTAAATTGCGCGCCATTTGTGTTCTGTCAAAGATAGGGCGTCAATTGAAATCCTATAGTTTGAGACACTCTATAGAAGAGTGCCAAATTGTCAAACATTTATTTATTTCAACAATTTCAAGTAACTATGAAAACATCTTATAAGTAATTGAACAGAGTCCAGAATTACGTACCAGGGGAATTTTAGCACGTACGAATATGCCTCATTGGAGAATATAACATTAAATAGCAATCTGTTGTAGCCTTATCACATACAACAGGTTCAGCATCTGGAACCGCAAGACTTACTGATAAATTTTTGCCAATGTGTGTTCAAGCAAATCCTGAGTTAATAGGGCGTATTTTATTTACCGATGAGTCGCTATTTACTCAGAATGGGGTGAATAATGCACACAACTCTAACTATTGGTCTGATCAGAATCCTCATTTCAAAAAGGAATCTCATTTTCCACAGCGATTCTCTATAAAAGTCTGGTATGACATGATTGATGGCAAACTAACTGAGCCTCTTGTTTTTGAGGAGCGCATTACATGAGATGTTTACACCAATTTTTTACGTAATGAATTGCCAGGTGTGTTCGGATATATTCCTATACTTAAAAAGACAGCAAATGATATTTCAATATGATGGTGCTCCTGCCCATTTCAGGAGGCTAGCAAGGGAATATGTTAATCAAAGATGTACTAGGAGGTGAATCCGACGTGGGGGACTACATTATTGGTCATCGAGATAACCACATCTCAATCCTTTAGTCTATTACATGCTGGGCCTTCTTAAAACCTTAGTGTACGGGACTCCAATTAATATTAGAGAGGAACGTAGGCAGATAATTTTTATAAATGTCAAGAAGTGAGAAATAACCCAGAGGTTTTAAGATCAGCCATTCAATCTATTCTTGATCGAACTGTACAATGTATTAGTACTGAAGGGGGATAGTTTGAACACCTTGGATAATTATGTTATTATTGTTCTTATTTGGTTTTTTGATTGACTAGTTCTGACAATAAAATATTAAAAAAGCTTAAAATGTGTGTACCTATTTCCGGTCTATAGCTTGGTAACAATGGAAAATTGGACCGATTTTTATTGTAATTTTTTTGTTTAGAATAACCTCAGAAACTTGTTACTTAAGTGTGTTCAGTACGTCATGCAACACCCTGTATAAAGAAACTTACGTTTTCTTAGTCTTTTTATTTTTTCACGTATAGAAAATAAAAATAAGGATAGAGTAAATTAGTTTAAAAAAATAATTTATGATAATGGATGATTATTTCTATATTAAATATCGACGAAAATTTTCCAAAAATGACCGATTTCAAAAGATGTTCATATCATGGGAATATTTCATATGTTCTTCTTAAGTTTTTTTGTTAGAACTATTCGATGTGGTGAACTTCGCACAATGTTAAAAATTTTGTTGTTAAATTTTACTCAAAAATATCAACTTTATTAACAATTTTTTCCGTGAAACTTGACCTTCGCACTTAGGTTTCTAAAACAAAATTAGTGAATATATGTAATTTCTTAATTTGTTCTATCTGGGATTTTATTGTTCTAATTCTGGTCATATAAAGTATGTAAAGTAGTTAACAAAGTATTCCTCTCACTGCCGAGTAAATAAAACCATTGTGTAATATAATAAAACTGACTATATTGAAATTGAAAATATTCAGAAAATATTCATTTTCTGTTGACAATGACATGCCCTAAATCAAACTTTCCTCTAACACATTTGATTTTAACACCGGGACAGTCCTGTAATCTACCTACCCTACACAGGACGATATTGTGCTCCTAAAACAGAAAAACGCATAAATTGTTATGACGATAATCTGGTCAATATTACGCATTTCTCCTGCTCACTCAATTCAAATTAATTTACAAAAATGTATTAAGGGGGTATTCTATTTACAAAAAATCGCCTTTTTGCATATTTGTACAGTTTAAACCTTTAAGAATATGCCTTCCAAAAGAAGTTTGAAAATTTAAAATATTTACGGAATTAGTGGCCATTATTTGATTTTTATCGCGGCGGCTGCATTAAATTTTTGTTCAAAACTTTAAACGCGTTTTCCTCAAACTACTTTTCTCAACCTGGTTGGCATACTATCTCAAGTTCTATCTAACCCATCGACTTTAAATTTGACACGAACCTTCAGCGCAGACTTTCTATCATCTCTACCATTTTTGTATGAAAATATTTTTTTACTATTTTTAAAAAAATTCAACTTTTTGACAAACAATTTTGCGAAAACAATTTTTTTTTGCGTTGGTACCAATGACACTTGGTACCAATAACGACACGACATTTTTACTAAATAAGGATCTGCTTTTAAATTTTGTTTCAGATGAACGGAAAGGTGCCGATCGTGTCAACCCGCATCCCCCTTTCCTTTAGTTCCACCGTTGGCAGCTCATAACTGTTTCAATTTTATATTTCCTTTTTAACCAATTTTATATACTTCTAAAATATCAATAAAAACGTTGTGAAAAAATGGATAGTAAAAATTGTTTGTTTTTATCAAGCCCAAAAAACGCCCAAAATTTAGGCCTCTAGACTAGAATGCCCCCTTAAACAGAGACGCGTATCCATCTTTCTTTGGAAAATTATAATATTAATGTTATCAATGGACCAAGACAACAGAAATTAAAAAAATACTATTTATATATGATTACTCTTACTTCTTTTAAATGCCATTACCTGTAAATTATGTCCTATGCCTGGGACATACGCCACCATTTCTTTACCATTAGACAACCTGACCAAGACACATTTTCTGTTTGCAGAATTCGGTTTTTTCGGCTTTTTAATCAGGGTCTTTAATACCACTCCTTTCATAAAAGGATTACCATCTAGTGGCCGGGGTTTCTTCCTCTTCTTAATATGAGGTCCGGTCCTGTGCATTCCGTTAAGGGTTGCCATTGGTCTTTCTAAAATATCAGGTATGACAACTGATATGTTAATTAATCCACATGAGCTGATAATATTGTAAATATATGACAATTTATATTATTTGAAGACATAATATAAGGCTATTATATTTAGTATTACCATTTTGTTATTTTTCATTCAATTTGCCCAATGAACTTCAATGTATAGAATAATTTTGTGTGGGGGCCTAAAATTGAACCTTGTGAAACTACGTGTGCGCAGAAGTTTTTTCCAAATTGAAATTTATAACGTTTACATATGATATTTATTGTCAACGGTAATAAGTGAATTATAAAAATATATAAACTATAGTCAACAAGGATCAAAGGCCTTTGATATATCGGTATAAATAATATCTCCCTCATTTCCTTATTCCAGTGTTTCGTATGTGTAATGTTATATTCATAACTATGAATTAACATTACACACACATCACAAGCATTATGCTTTCTAATTACTAGAAACACTACAAGGGAATCTTTGCTGATGATACACTTAATCTGTGGTGTCAAATACCTTGTGTTATTTAGATGAAATTACTAAATAGTACACTGCAGAATACTAAGCAAAAAATATATATTTATAACTCTAAATCAGTAAAAATTAAACTGTAATGGTAACTGTAAAAATACCGTAAAGTTATGCATGCAAAATCACTAATATTGGGGTGTTGCATAATTAATGTAGCAAGTTGTCATAACTCCAAGAGGAATTGACAAAAAATAAAATATTTTCATGTTTCGGGGATTTTTGCTTTGATTCTTTACTGCTACTTAGTTTACTTGAAATTGACAAAAATGTAACTTTAAAATTTTCGAATATGGGGACCATTTTTCACCAGCGATTTCTCTCGCCCCAATGCACAACAAATACGGTAAGGATTTTATAGAGCAAAATCTAAACTAACTACATACTATGTTAAACCGTTTGCTCAAAACGATACTTACGTTTGACATCAATTACTTCAATGTATAAAAATGGTTAAAATTTTACTCTGACGATCATACATGAAAAAAATATGGCAAAAAGGAGTTTGCAGAGCAACGTCCAAACTAGCTACTATATTAAACCGTTTCCTTGAAATGACCCTTACGTTTGACATCAATCACTATAAAGTAAAGAAAAATCGTAAAATTTTACGTCAAAAAAAAATTATAATTTTTTTTTTGAGGATTACTTTTGCACAATTTTTGGAGTAATAGCAAGTAATAGCCAATAATAATAATAACAGAAAATAATTTAACTTCTTATATACTACTCAAATAAATTAAGGGAACAAAAAATTTAAAAAAAATTTCAGTTAAGGCTGTACCTTTAGGCCATAAGTTAAAAAATAACATTTTCTGACTTTAAAAAATCTATCAACACTGCAAATATTGAGGAAATTACCAATGCTGAAAGGTTTTTTGTAGCTTACTATACTCCCAATAGTATAATCCTGCAAATTTTCAAATTGATCCATTGAATCGTTTCTCGAATGATAAAAGTTTTGAAAAGAATTAAAGCAACAAGAGAATTGCTTCGAATTATTAATTGTTAGTAAGATGGAAAAACATTTTTACTTTGCTTACAATTTCGCTTTCAAATTCAATTGGAAGCAGGTATAATAAGCTAAAAAAAAACCTGGCAGCATTAGTCTTTTCCTCAATATTTGCAAAGTGGCGATATATTCTTTAAAAAGTAGGAAAGTCAGTTATTGCACTTTTTTCAAATTAATAATGAGGGTAAAAAATGTTTGTGCTCAAAAATGACATTCGCCATTTATAGAGGGTTTTAAGTTTTCAAAATCATCCTTTGATTCACTGCACGATTATTAGTTCCAGAGATATCGATGATCAAAGACAAAAGCGTCATTTTTTATTCAACCCCCGATATCGCGAAACAAATGGTCGTACAGAGACCGTTAAAAAACAGAATTAAAGCTAAATAAACAGGCCAAATGGCCTTTGCATTGATTTAGTCCGAACGCCTGGGAACGGAAATTTTTTGTATTTTGTCTCGCGGTATGTATTTGGATTGCGCAGTAACCGTAGCTCAGAAACTTTTTTGCCAAATAAATTTCAAAACTAAAAACGACGATACGATCATTTTTCAGAAAGTTACTGCTTTTCAAAAATCACTAAACAATTTTTGTGAATTATGTTCCCTTAATTTTTTTGAGCAGTGTACAAAAATTTAAAAAAACTGTTCAGAGACATAAATCCTACAGACTTCTAGTTACAGCGACTATGTGAGATACGAAGAAATCTGCATTGCCTAAATTGATATTTTGGTGATTGCAATTTTGCTGATTTTAAGTTATTTTTTTCAGTGATAACGAATTGAATAACAAATCGCCGAAATGTACCAAACAACTTGAAGGATGCTCTATAAAACTTTTTTTACACATTTCATTTTTGTCAATTCTCCTCAGAGTTTAGCACCTTCGAAAAAAAACGACAATAATTATGCAACAACCCAACACAAACAAATCTGGGTCTGATTACGTCTGAACAGAACAGTTAGAATATAAAATATGTTTATACGAACAGTTTAGTTAAAATATAAAACATGAACATGAAGTTGAAGTGGATTAAACATACCTACATTTAATTAGATCTATTGTATTCGCCTCGCAATTTCGGAGCAAAAACAAAATTTGCTTCATCTTTATTCAGTCTGACGCTTACATATCTGCATATTTTTGTATATGGGAATAAAAGGGCTAGGCATGTACGGAACGTTTCGCGCATACATTAGGGAAGATTAAAATAATGTTTTGATGGATCAAATCCATTTTGGGTTTCAGGTAGAAAATTTTATTTTAGATAGTTTCTTGTTTAAATATGTATTATTATTCAAATAAAATTTATCTATTGTCATAACTTGTTATAAAGACAGAAATCAATTAATTAAAATATTTCGCTAAAGCAGAGATATACTTTTCACAAAGTGAAAATGCAAATAATAGGTTAGACAGAAATCTTAAATCAAAATTTAATTTGTATACAGATATACTCTGCAAGGAATAGTTTCGAATGAAGGATTCGGTGATAAGTAGACATATCTATTAGCAAGAGATACCGAAATTTAGAAAAAGAAAAACGTAGAATTCTCTTCTAAAATAAATAAAAAAAAAAAAAAATACTTGGAACCAGTGTCGGAACGAAAGAATGGAAATACATGCTATTGCAAAATTAAATTAATACATTTCTCTAAACAGTTCGCATGTCATCTACCACAAACTATGTTGTACCATACGTAATAAAATGTATTCTTTTAAATTATATGATCAGGTAGGATCAGGTAGGTTATTCCATTAAAAAAATTGTCGATGATGTCATACACCCAAGAATGCTGACGCCAAAAAAAGTATAAATTGTTAAATGTCAAGTTATATTGTATATTTTCAAAAACAAATCTGTTTGGCCATTCACACATATTTTATATAAATGTTAAAACGACTAATAATTTTACAATTATCGTATGTCATTATTTTACAATTTAAAAATATATACACGTACGTACATTATTTGTTTTATATAATGGCTATGAATCCAAGACTTTGGCATCCTCTGGAGTACCTCAATGCTCAAATTTGGAACTATTATTTTTTATGTTATTTATTAACGATTTATCTTATTTTTGGCGATGACTTAAAATTTATTTTAAATATAACCTGATTAGATTTGAGGTTGCAAACACTTGAGGTTGCAAAAACTCACAGATACATTTAAAGTTTGCTCATAGATCTTAAAAAAGCAACTACTAGTATATGACTATTCTCTTGGTGGTATAGTTTTAATGTCTTCTGAAAATATTAAGGATCTTGGTGTGTATTTTGATGATAAACTATTGTTCTCTGGGTATATCAACCATGTGGCTCTTAATGCATATAAAACCCTTGGTTTTGTCATTAGAAACACGACATAGGTTAACAACACTGCTGCTTTAAAATGTTTATATTTTGCGAAATTAGAATATTGTAGCTTTATTTGGTATCGGAGCCATATGAATAAACTTGAAAGTACTCAATGGCGTTTCTTAAAATGTTTATCATTTCGCATAGATAATTATTATCCAGTACAAGGTTAATTTTTTTTGGACCCAAGCGAGCTGAGAAAGATCTGCCTGAAGGAGACTTTGAGGTATTGGAAGAAAGCCAAATCCGCATTCTAGAGCTGATTGCTTTACGGGGACAATGGGTATAGCCTGAATATTGCAATGCTTTGCGGCCCTTCCGAGATAACCTAAACCTAAAAAGTTACGATTATACTCTGCTTCTACAAAGGTTTAACATCCAGGTATCGAATTTTAGAAGGGTGCTTACCAGCATCTCATTAATCTAGTACATAATAGCATAGATGCATCTTTAGTATATGAGAAGAAAGTATATTTTATTTATTGCCAAAATGCAAGAATAATGTGCTGTTAAAATCGCCCGTGTTTGTAATGTTATACAATTTTAATGTAATATTGTGACTTAAGCAATTGTACTCATACCGAATTACTGTCTTTAGAAAAACAATGTGTACTGTGGCGGAAGTTATATGTTACTGAAGTATTCCATTCATGTATTTAGAGGTTGCTTCTTCTTTATTATTTTCTAGTTATATACTGTGCACATATGTTGTTTCTGTCCAACTGAGACACATTTGGTGTTTCGGTTGGAACTACAGGATTTTCGTAACTACTACAGTTCGTAACTTAATGAAGAAATTTGGGCTTGGAAAGTTCTCGTCATGATCGATCATATCGAAATATTGACGCAGTGAGAAAAAGTGTACAGGAGTATCCAAACAAATCAAATGATTCTGCCAAGAGCCAGCACGCATCGGATTTTAAAGGTTCAATTGACACAATAATTAAAAGTTACAGACCATTTACAATGTCGTATATTTGTTAATTGGGTGTTAGAAAAAAGAAGGTTTGTTCAACTATGAAGCACATTTTTATCTTGACGGATACCTCAGGAAACAGAATTGTAGAACTTGAAGTGCTGAAAATCCACGTGCTGTTCACGAAAAAGAAATGCATAGAGAGGTACGCATTTTGGAGTGGTGAAGTAATTGGACCATACTTCTTTGAATATGAAGCTGGGAATGCTATTACAGAAAATGGAAAACAGTATAGTGACATGGTAAACAATTTCTTTTCCAGAAACGCATATTGACGTCGTATGGTTTGTAGATGACAGTCATTAAATACTAACGCCCTATCTTTGACAGAACATAAATGGCGCGTAATTCAAATCCTATATGTAGTTCCAACTGAGACACCCTATATATGTATGTATTTATTTGTATTTAATATTTTTGTTCTATAAATGGATTTTTTCTATTGGACAATAAAGGCATTATTATATTTCTGATAAAAAACCCAAATAGATAATATACTGCTAAGTTAGCGATTATTGTAGGCTGTATGAAATGCATTACATTGGCTATAATTTAACATATTTACGTAGACCAAATAAACGCATTATCTTATCAGAAATAAACTATTTCCTCGGTGTTGACTGCTCTTTACATAATAATGTATGAAGCTTTTGATTTCGTGGAGTTTAAAATTGTTTTCTTTCAAATTCGACTTCCGCAACTTGCAAGGCGACTGCGGCAAACTACTTTAGTTCAACTATGTTCTCTTCGCGACGTCGTATAGAAGAAGGCAACCTCAGCGTTTCCCACAGGAACATCCTCGAATGCAAACGAAATTTGTAAGGCTTCCCAAATTCACTTACAACAATACTACGCGCCTAAGCCCTTTTCTGGTTTCCTCGTCCGTATTTTAATATAGCGGCAGTAGAAATATTACGCACGCAAAAATGCGTGTGGTCATCGGTGTCCAGTGGCCGCAACAATAATCCCCGTCCCCATATTTTCCCATTTCCTAGTGTAATACAGCGTGAATGTGAGCAATGCATTGTGGTTTGGCGCATTCATCTGTCAATGGACAATGTCCATATCGGAGATACGTCACCTGCCTGCTTGATGCTGCTTCTGGTCCCTAAAGGGTGAAGCGTGTACCGTGGGTGGAATTAATGCAGGGACGGACTGGCGGAAATTTTGCCAAATGCAATCGCTGATATGAAATAACTGGTAGAGAGAATGGGGCGAAATAAACTGTAATAATAGTAGCATCATGCTGTAGTAATACAATAACAAAATTATACAGACAATAATACAGAAAAAGCTTATAAAGCTTAGTGAAAAAGTTTCGGATAGTATATATTTTTCAGTTAAATGGTTTAATACACTTTGAGAAATGCAATTTTATTTTTTTTAAATTTATTGACTGACGTAAAAATTTATTTCTGATTTTGTGTTAGCTGTGTCAGCATAGCCTTTTTTAACCCTCGAGATGTACCGTGCTGGTCTGATCCGACCCAAACATCACAATTTTCGTTCCCGTTCTCCCCTACCGCTTCCAAATCGGGTGTGAGGGCAAAGAACCCTATCAGTCAGTTCGCGTGGAATCCATCCGTTAGAAAAAAGAATAAAAAAGTTCTACTGATGTATTCAATGCAATAATAAACACAGAGTCGAGCAAACCTGAAATTATAGAATTCTACAATCTCACAAAAGGTGGTGTAGACGTCTTAGATAAACTTTCTAAAGATAAAACTACCAAAAGAAACAGCAGAAGATGGCCAATGAGGTACTTCTTCGGGATCCTTGTCCAACTAAATCCAGTAATTGAACGGCAGCAAAAAAACGAAAAAGATGTGACCCCTTAAGAGACAGTGCGCCAAATGCAATTTATGTGTATGTAGAGGACACAAAGCAGTGTTATGCATAAAATGTGCAAAAAATGATTCTGGTGATGACTATTCTTGTCGATGGGCACTAACTAGACACTCAGCCCTTCCACGATAAGTCAATGGGTAGTCTGCGCTTTTATCTTCTGGTGGTTCTAATCGGTGTCATAAGGTTCTTCCCAAGTGTGTTAGGATGTTAGGACAAGGCTGTAGTCTCCTTTTATACCGTCTGGCGCCATTACGTGCCTTGAGAGTCTCTGCGCATTGCTTGGTTCATGGTAAACCATAAGACGTCTACTATGGATGTTAGAGTTTGCGATTGAAATCTGTATTATTTCGATATTTGAGGAGACCTACCCTACAATTCAATTCCATATATCCATACGGGCTTAACTATGATCTTATGTATTAGAAGTATTATTGACTAAAGGTTCAGATCTTCTATTCAGCATCAAATACAGTTGTCTTAATATAATGCCAGGGGTTTCTTCTTTTTGTATATATGCATTTTGTTATATATGTGTCAGTCTTTTATTTTGATTTTCCATTTGTTTACCATTTGTGTATGTTGTCTAGACTTTCCTGCAAGATTTCAGAAGCTGTAGTTGCGCTTTTGTTTGATGCTATTATTGCCGTATCGTTAGCAAAGGTGACGGTTGTTATACTGGCGGAGCTGTATGTAGTAAGTAAAGGGTTGGACACAAAACACTCTCTTGTAGCTCGTATGGGTTGAAGATTAGTGTAGTCATTTTCAAATTTTAGTTGTAAGGTTTCATTTCTCAGATAATATTTTACTTTTAGATAATAAGTGATCGGGAGTTTGCATTTTAACTTAGATAGTAGGCCTGCGTGTTAGACCTTGTTGAAGGCTTGTCCCATATCCAGGAAAACTGCTGAGCAGTACCTTCGTGTCTTCTTGAATTCTGTAGACTATTCTATGTACTTATTGTGTTGTCGAGTGTTTCTGTCGAAAGCCGAACTCATGTGTTGGAATCAACATTGAAAATTTTATTTTCAATGTTGATTTTTTATTGAAAATTTTTGAGACCATTGGTAGGAGGATAACGGGTCGGTGGATTTTTATTTCTTCTGGGCCTTTTCCTGGTATTACTAGAAGGGCGATTTGAACTACTTATCATTGCGATGGGTAATAAACAGTTCTTGCTACTGCATTGAACAATTGTGTTAGAAATAATAATCTATAGTCTAGTTTCAAAATTGTAGGCAGTAAGTAATTCGCAGCATGTGGACCAGACAAAGCAAATAGACAAGGCGCGTGCCTTGTTTCGCGCGCGACTAAAGAGAGCAGAGATCACAGAGTGCAGGGAGTGGTCTTTACAATTTACACGTAAAACAGACACGAGACTTGTTGAATCGTATTACCAGCTCATAAAAATAGTGTTCTATACCTTACTGCCCACTATTTTGTATACTGTATGGCAGAATGTTTAGTTACATAATCTGCTACTATAACTACCGTCATAGATTTTTAGCTGATTTCAACCATATTTTTTTATTATTTTATGGAGCATATTGTTTTGACTGAAAACATATATATATATATATATATATATATATATATATATATATATATATATATATATATATATATGTGTGTGTGTGTGTGTGTTTTATTTTTATTTTCAGAGCTAGGTTATTATTAAATTATAGGCTAACAGAACATAATACATTTAATTAAAGTACAAAGTAGTAGATAATCTACAAATAATATACTGCAAAGGGGAAAAATTCTAAACGAAAAATCTCGAACCTATTCTGCTCAATTATTTTTGCATGTATCAATAATTAACATTTCATTAATCACAATTATAACATTGTTAAATATTTTAAAAGTAAACGATACAAACATATCCAAACTTTTACACCAGTTCCCTTAATACGTCTCTGTAATGTCCAGTTAAATATAACAATGGACTTGTTGGTGTGGCTAGATCATAATCTTGCAGATTTACTTATTGCATTTGACTATATTGTATAGAACTGTTACAATTCTTTGAAAGTGCTGTCTCATCATATTCCCGCAGTCTGCCAATTTTCGTAAAGTGAGTTTTTAATCTCTCCATTCATGTTTTTCTATTCTGCAATAGCTTAGAAATTTGCTCAGGTTTGTGGTCAATGGGCAGAAAAGGAAAAGAAAAATATTTTACATAAAATGAGACGTCTTATGAATAACGTTGTAAAATATTTTTTGTATTGTATTACGTAGGTAACTATAACTACTTACTTAAATATTAAAAAAGTGACCAAAATAAAAAACAAATAACTTGTATTGATACAAATAATAAGAAACAATTGGTATAATACTGAGATATGAAAAATTATTTTGGTTAAAAATAAGTCCGTCTTAGCATCCTTAAAAAATAATTTTTCGAAATTTGTCACGTCACGTGCGCTACTGACATTATCAAGCACCTGAAAATGTTTTATTAATTATAGAGATAAAATAATAATGAACTACAAGTTTGCAAATTAAACTGAAAGATTAATAAGGTTTTTAATAATAAAAAACGTAAATCAAAGTAACGATTGGAAATGTCCCTCGCTGTAGTCAAAACAAAAGTTTCCACCCTTTGTTATTACAGTTAAATATTTAAACTTACGATATTTAAAAAAAAATCCCCAAAATTACTAGACACTTTTTTTTATAATAAACAAATGTTTCAAAAAAATAAAACCCGCTACGCGTAGGATTCGACATTTGTCCCGGATGAGAATCGAACGACATACAGCTGTTTCGAACTTATTGGGTCTCATCAGTGCCATACACGGTACCCCGATCAAGGATAAATGCCGACTGAAACCTGTGAGGTATACATCTATATCGATACGATCTATGTCAATAACATATAAGTCGGAAATCAAGAAAGGAACTACCAAAACCGCCAAGCGATTATCAAGTAGTTCCCGAATAGCAAGGCTATTACATAATCGCTATAGGAAACAACTACTCCTCGGGCTAACGCCCCGCCAGGCATTGAATTATACCTAAAAACGACTCTCGACCCCTTTCTCGTGTATCTGCACGATCAAACAAAGTTTCAAAAAATAAAACCCGCCACGGGTAGGATTTGACATTTGTCCCGGATGGGAACAGAACGACATACAGCTGTTTCGAACTTATCGGTTCTCATCAGTGCCGTACACGGTACGCCGATCCAGGACAAATGCCGACTGAAACCCGTGAGGTATACATCTATATCGATACGATCTATATCAGTAACATATAAGTCGGAAACCGCTTGGCGGTTTTGGTAGTTCCTTTCTCGATTTCCGACTTATATGTTACTGAAATAAATAAATGATTGACATAAATCGAATAAAATGCTTCAGATCATGACATTAGCTCGCAAATGCTGGGGGATTACAAATGTTGGGGGGAAGATGTCGTCTATTATATTGCCATTATTTAAAGTTAATAATGCATCGACATTTAATAATGTACGTCCTATTACCTGTACATTTTACAGTTAATAAGGTACTGTGAAAAATCAATCAGGGTTTAGAAAGGGATGCAGTACAACTACATCACTTCTTAATATATTTGATGCAAGAGTTCAAAGTCTGACGAGAAACTTGTAAACATCTTAGTCCTGTGAAATCTCGCAAAATCTTTGACTCAGTAGATTCATTCTCAACTAACTTCAAAATTTCAACAATCTAGCTTGAATAACTTATCTCTCGTTTCTTCAATTGTACGTAATACAAAATATCAACAACAAAAAGCTTGCGCAAGTTAGATACGTCATATTCAGGATTAGTGACCTCAGGGATGCCACAAGGTTTCATACTAGGTCCCTTTCTATTTCTTGTACATTCTTTGGATATATATATATATATATATATATATATATATATATATATATATATATATATATATATAATGTTGTTGAATTTACAATTCACAGCTATGCAAACGATACTCAGTTAGTTTACACTCACTTTAATAGCAACAGTCTTGAAATAGTATCGACTAATATCATCGATCTTCACAACATCGTATATAATTGTACAAAATAGAAATTAAATGTAAAAATTAATGTTATTTTGTTCTAAATACGTGTTCTAAGAACTTACTCGACATCGACTAAGTATTACACTTGACATCGGTTTAAAATTCAAGGAGCATCTTAACATTTTATTAGAAAAATCATATATAATATGTATACTATTCATTTCATCGCTATTTGCCAAATAAAAAACCCTCTTATCTTGCCGATAAATGGAAGTCTACCTGAGCCTAACCATAAAAACAAGCCACGGTGTTTTGAGATTTTTTATTTGGCAAATAGCGATGAAATATATGATGAGCTATACATTCCAACATATGTACAAATAACGATGGTTTAAATTTCAAAATAACTCAATTATACTGTGAATTAATTGTACTATATATATTTTTTTATATAGATATCGGATATTGTCCCAGTTTGGATGACATTACAAAAATATAAAATTGAAAAAATACAGAACGCATCTTTTCGGTTTATCGATCACTTGAAAAAAATTGATCACATATCCGACAAATTTCGTCAGTTAAGCTGGGTAAATATGGAAAATAACTTTAAATTACATTTTCTTACTTTTGTACATCGACTATTTTTAACATCAACACCTGGGTACCTTAAAATTAAATTAGTAATTTGGTAAAAAGTACATAATCGAGACATCAGCCACAATGAAATACTTGCCAGTATACCGTACATTAACATTTAAAATATTTTTCTTATAATACAGTAGGTATATTGATACAATTCCATTGAATATTAATGTCACTTAATATCAAAAAAGTTTTAAATATCATAAAAAAACAATGATTGTACATCATTGAATCAGTAGATTACTTTTATTTACTTACGTACGTATTTTTTATTATTTATTTAATACTTTTTATATTTGTATATATACAGCTCGTCAATACTAGGAAAAAGTGTGAGATTCTCTATGTGTACGTAGAAGAAAGAGTGAGGCAGCATTCGGAGGGATAAGGATGCACTTTACGCGCGGCCAGGTCGAACTTTGTGTACATTCACATTGCACATACAGTCGGACCGCTGAAACTTTACCACTACGTCACCACCATATGGTAATATCACAGACAACCCGCTATCCCTATGAACGCATTTGCTATAATAGGTAAACAAGAGACAGGTGATGTTATGTGTGTCTTCGGTCTTCCGATAACTGTTTTCATATTTTTACGCTGATCGGTGAGGAGACAAATAGTAACGTATGTAATAGATTAAAAATATGAAACTTTTCTATTGACTAACGCAGTGTAAATAATTTTCGAGTGATATTGACAGTTGTTTGACATTGACTGCTAGGCTTATTTCGTTTTCTGCAAATTTTTGAGCCTATTTACTAATATTTATCATAGATCCGTTTTTCTTAGAGCGAAACTAGTTTCAGAATTGGAGTTGATGTAAGTAAGCAATATTTTTTTATGAGAGTTATATGCACGTCTTGTTTTAGATGCCGGGAAAAACATTAAATTCTCAAGCACAGCAAATGGTGTTGAATCTTCTGAATACTTTGAACAGGAGAAAAGAAACGGAGGCCGTTTAATATCTATTAGTGCTGTTCAAGGGATAAAAGACATAGATTGACAAATACCTATCTAAAGTAATGTGTGTGTACTTGTGAAATTTTAGAGTAGCGGAAACTCTTAAACTTTCGAAGAAAACAATATACACTATTATAAAAAGCAAAGAAAACAACCCAGTTCTTACTTCACCCGGAAAAACAAGACTTTGCCAAAAGTCCATGACAAGGGATCTACCTGAAGGTACAAAAATGGCAGTACGAGATAATTTATACAATATGTATGAAAAACGTAAGTATGTTCTGGCTATATTTATTTTGTTGTGTAAATACAGGGGCATTTACTGTGAAGGTCAAAATGATGTGATAAAATTGTTTTTGTTTTAGGGCAACATGTAATTGTTGGTACCTTAAACGAAGAGCTTAAAAGACGAGAAATAGATAGAGAATAGAAAAGAAATAATTCATGTGGGAAAAACATCACTTATAGCTATACTAAAGGAGGTGGGTTTTAAATTAAAGAAGGAAGACAATCGATGAGCTTTAACAGAAAGAGTTAATATAGCAGCTAAGAGGGGCAGGTTTTTAAGAAATTATTGTGAACATGAATTAATAAATAAACGTGGAAGGAATCTTTAGCAACATGCAGTGAACATGTGAGCCTTTAGACGTGACATGTTTCTATCACTAATTTCAAAATAATGTCCTATTTAAAACACAAACAGGTTTTCTTGTATACCATAGCCAGCAGTGAAATTATTTGTTTTATGTATTGTTATAAAAATATTTGTTATACATATTTAACTTTTTTAATTGTATAAGTATATATTATAACTACTTCTTTATGGTAGAATAGCATCTTTATCATCTTGATAATGATTGTGTTGGTGAGACCTATAATAAAGACATATTTAGTAAAATATTACATTCGCTTGTATTGATTTTTGACATACTGTTTTATAAACTAAATAAAATTGTTGTTTTTTTTTGTGTGAAGGACGTTTATTGCCAGACGTATTCTGTATGTTTATTTTATTCGATACCTAACTAAAATGACTTTGTTTTAGCACATTAGAATTAGAATTTTAAGGTTAGTTATGCTTTCTTCATATAGTTTGGATGCAGTTTAGATAAGAAAAATTCTTTTAGAAGGTGCACAATTAAGGTCAGTGTACTGTAATAAACTAAAATATACCCAAATAAATAATAGTGATGAATTAGGCGAATATGTACTAGTCTCGTAGTTTCATAACTGCCCAAGTTCCACAATAGAGCCAAAGCTCCGATCGGCGGAAAGACGCAGTTATCTTGGCAATCACAGACCAATTTATATGTATATTGTGTTTTTCCACATAATGTTTGCAAGTATTTTTTACGTTTGAGCCCATGGATTATAAAGCTTGTCGCCGTGATAACTTATTTGAAAGGCATTTTCTGGTTTGTTTTGGTGCCGGTAATACAGTTGACTTTAAAGGCGGTAAATTTAAATGATTTAAATTATGTAAACAGTCACTCATTTGACTCTGACTTTTCATCTTAGTTCATACGAATATCGCTTGTGGCGTAGTGGTAAAGTTAGAACGGCCCGAGTGTACATTACTTTCTAAAGGTTTCAATGCGACTGGGTAAAGACCAGACTATCTAATGCGCACCTTGTGGGCGGTCCGATATTGCAGTTTTGAGACTTGTTTCTATTCTTGACGAGCTATAACTGTAATGCTAAGTCCTATTTTACTTTTCTTTTTACTTCTAAGAATATATTAAGTGGAAGAACGTAGCCTGTAGTCTACAAACTTCGCCTTTACTCCTTAAGATTTCATTAATAGAAACATTATTTATTATTATTATAAATACTACTGTAATATAATACTAGCTACGAAAATTACTTTTGAAAATCCACGAACCACCGTTGACCAAAATAATTTTTGATATTTCGGCTAATGAATTCTTCGAAAACGAGCGTAGATATTTATTTTATTTCAAACAATATTGGATGTACTTCAGCATGGAATGAGTTAACAGAATAAAGTTAATAACGCTTGCATTTAATATGGACGAATTAAATTTCTCATGGGTTGTCTTGTTGGTATATCTTATTAAACGCCTTTGGGTAAGATTAGTTGATATTTAAAAATTCACTGTTTACTCTTTTTCTTGCGGGGATGCCCCGGTATTTTTATCAAAACAGTTTTCTGTTGTATAACATTACAATACAAATTTACATTATTGTATATTGTTTTTAATTAATTGTTATGAATTATCTCTACTTGTATACTTCCATGCGATGGATAGATATAGTCTATGAAAATCGGTCTTTTCGACCCATATTGGAATATTCCCAACAAGTACATATACATAAATCACTTGCACCCAAACACTTTTGAATATGTTTACTAATCTCTGTATTTCCCCAACCATAGTACTGTCCGAATACTTTCTTGTCTCTATTTTACCGACCTAGTTTCAAAGCACGCTATGTTTTCGTCAAGAAACGCGTAGCTTTGACTCAGCTACTATTCGCTAGATGTATGCAGTCAGCACTAGAAAGAATACCGTGTATTCTTCTTATTATTCACATTTTTACTTTTATTTCCTATAATTAGTCTTAAAAAATGTTACGCTAGAATATTTATTTGACCCACTGTCTGTATTATTGAGAATAGTTCTTTGTAGGTCTTTAAACTTACATCTGTCTGATCTTACCGTTAAATTGAATCAGTTAGTCAAAATTGTATGGAATAGAACGAATTCATTTTATAAAGTTCGGAAAATCTATACATTTCACGCGGTCATATTATATAATAAACAAAGTCTCAATACATATCAACTCCAAAATATGGGCATTGAAATCGATAAAAATATATCAATAACAATATAAATGATAAATAACATAAAATATAATAAATAGTAATAATACGAATAGTACTAACAGCAACATTAAAATAACAGTAAGTACTGCAAGATATCGTTCCATTTATTAATGCCTTCCAAATTTCTAGTGATAGTATTTAAATATCCTCTATAATGAATAAACAGATAAAAATATATAAGACAAAAATATCTTCTATAATTATTAATACATTTCTATTTAGTACATTAAAATAGATACATTCTACATTGTATAGAAGTTTCATGTACTGAAATTCAATATGTAACATAATATCCATTATTAATAAAATCAATGATTAGCTATAGATAAAATTGTAAGAAACGTAAAAGAAAAAAGACAAACTCTTTACATTTCATTGAATCTTATGAAAATACTCTTACATTCATGTTTGCGAATCAGTAAGAGGTATTAAAGTTAACCAGTAATTAATGATATACTCGTATAATAGGGAATATGTATATATATATATATATATATATATATATATATATATATATATATATATATATATATATATATATATATATATATATATATATATATATATATATATATATATATATTTATATATATATATATATATATATATATATATATATATTTATATATATATATATATATATATATATATATATATATATTTATATATATATATATATATATATATATATATATATATATATATATATATATATATATATATATATATATATATATATATATATATATATAAGCATAAATTTTCCTTTTAAACATGAATTGATTATTAATAAAAATAAGAGATACAAATAGTGTTCTATATAAGGATTGATATAAAAACAACTACTTTTTCAATATAAAGACAGGTAGATCTTTCCTATTGCTATATTATTTTCATTTTAATATATTATTTTATTGATAAAAATTATCACTAGTGATCAATATGTACAATGAACATAATTACAAATATGTACATATGCGTGAATAAAGTCAAAGTTATATTATGTACCTATGGTTTCCAGAAATGAAATATGTACATATGTATAGATAATTTTTAACATAATTTAAAAGTCTACTAGAAATCAAATTAGTTTTGAATAGACAAACAAATAATTGTAAACAAAATTTAAACCATTTACCACTAACAGTTGATGAAGAATAAAACACATACAAAGTGAATAGAAATAAAATAATCCATTTGCTGTAGTTGATAAGGAATTCATCCTTGTAGAATATACGGCTAGACAGATATACAACCAATAATTATTTGTACATGAATTTAGAATTCACAGTCAATTTTGCATTTAAACTAAATAAACATGTAAATAATGTAGAAACTGAATAACATCCAAATGCAATTATGTGACAAAATAAATATTATCTATTACCATTTTAATTAAGATTTAAAGAAGTACCATACAAATTGGGTACTATTTATTGTATCAAAAACATGTACATACATCCAAATGCAATTATTTGATAGAATAAATATTATCTATTAACATTTTAATTAAAATTTAAAGAAGCACAATACAAATTGGGTACTTTATATTTATTATTTTATGTATCAATCCGATGTTACACATTCTAACAAACTATTAAGTTATTTTTTTATACGAACTTGTATATTTATATGCATATATATATGGAATATCAACTAGAAAAAGTACAAATTCTACAACTGTTAAATCAGTGAGGGTTATTCAAAAACATTAGCTTTTTTATTTCACTTAATTTTTAATTGATACTGCTTCGATTTGCTCAAACTAAAATTGTTTTAAAATTATCAAATCTTATATTAATGATTTGTTTTTTCTTAATTTTTTTTTATTTACAATAGTTTGTCTATTAGTAGTATCTAACAATTTTAAATATTTATTACAATTCATATTTTCGGAAGAAATCTTAGGGAAAATATAACAGCAGGTGTGACAATACGAACGCTTTCCATTTTCCAATGCATTTACCTTCTATATGTTGTATATTAATGTAAATTATATTATTTTCGCTTCTTGAATATGAAAATATGTCAATTTATTTACTGATTGTCAATAGATGCAACTAAGAACATCGTTCGCAACCCATCATTGAACGTTGAGTTTTATTTAAATAGTAGTTTTATTACACACTCTGTAGGATATATTTAATAAAAATAACTTGCCTTGAACTGTTAAACACGACAATTTGTTGATTATCACCGATGTAATGTCCAACTGTGGTTTGTTTCTAAAAATATTCGACACAAGAGGTGTAGACTGTGGTATTTTCCTAATTATTTGTGCTAAGATATTCATATTGGGCTAAAAATCATACACATTAAATTAAAATACATAGTATGATTTATATACTTACATCAGTTATGCTATTACATAAAGTAAAAACAATATGAACAGTGAAGTATTGAGCTAAAAACTAAGGTTAGGGTAAGATGTATTGACGGCATCAGGTGTTGACAGGGATATTTAGAGGCGATGCTGGTGTATTGGCTAATCTGAATATACATTTAAGGCGGCATAGATTTGAATTTAAAACATTAAATAGATGTCATATGTTATAAATGGATACTGTTACTTAAATAAAATGAAAAGAAACAATCGAGACATAAGTGTTGTGTTGTCCAAAGCCTAAAAATCCTATATTTTTGCTATATTGCTACAATCCATTTTCTTTTCCTCTTTAATTCGTAAGATTGTCCAGAAAACGGTAAAATTGTAATTCTGGATTTTGACTCTCTATATTCTCACAATTAACAACACATTCAATAAAAGTTGAAGCACTAAACTAATTGCCCATATACCTGTTCTTTTTTTCTGTGTTGGCCAATACCACCGAACAGAAATTACAATTAGAAGTTTCGCTCTAAGCTCCGCCCGTTAAGTTTCCCTCCTTGCCTCGTTTCGTCGCCCCGCGAGAATTAGTTAACTGGCACGTGGCGCATGTATACCGTCAGTCTCGACACCGAGTATTATACCGGTCGGATTTTAGATTGCGAAGTTTATTAATTTGCGTTTGAATAGCTAAAAGTGGTGCTGTGTTTTGCTTATGGCTGTTACAGTAAAACAGGACTTAGTATCTCATCTCTTCAGTGTCCAAGAGATGAAGTTAAGTTAGACAATTAACTATGCATTTAATAGAGTTACATCTCGGATTAGATACATTAAATTTATGTCCAAATATTTATAAAGTACTTTTTAGATGTCAGAGTTGGAAAAATCATTACGATTTGTTGGCGCCCATAGATATGCTAATCTTACATCGGATCAATGTAATAGTGGAATAAAAAATTGCAATTTATTTTCCTGAAGACTGTTTTAATAGAAATGATTCGAAGACTCGCTTGCATTATGGTGCAGTTCGTTTATTAAATGTATTAACAAATAGTAAGTAATATTTATTCAGATTTGTTTTGTTTATATATGTATATAAATATATATGTATATATTGGTATAACAATTTTGTAAAATCCAATTTATCCAGAAAGGAACATTTAAAATTCGGTAAAAATTTTAGATAGTGTTTCTTGTAATACTTGTATTGAGAGCGAAAAGAAGATTTACAAAAATGTTTCTGTGATGACAAACATATAAGGAAAAGTGTTTGAAGGTATTGAAGGTAAACATATTTTGTATTACTTAAGTAAGATGAAAACTATTTTTAAGGTAGAGTAGACAGATATTTCCTCCGCCATCTATTAATTATCTTAGATCACTCAGACGACAATGTCGCTTTCCGCAAACTCTCCGAGGAAGAAGCTATTAAAGGAGGAAACAAAAACTTTAAAACTACAGGGTCATTTCTGTACAAATAAAAAACTGGACACCGGAATAACATTGGAAAATATTTACAAATATCTAGATGAAAATTATTCCGAATAATCCAGTATACTTTTAAAGTCTCAATTGCAATTGTTAAATAAAGCTCCTAGAGGATGTAGGTACATGGATGAATTGAAGCAATTTACCATAAGTGTTTACTTTTTAGGACCTAAGGCAATAAATCAGTTTGTTTCGATTCAACTGGGGTAAAACTAAAATATATATATTTAAAAGTGTACCTTTCACACATCCGTTTAGAAGTTTTCCGAAGTTTAAATTATTTTTTGTCCCTCTATACTAGAGTCCGCCTTTATTGTACTATAAAATTAGCAAATCGCGATTTAAAATACAAAGAATTATAAAAACCAATTGGCAAACTAACTGTATTGAAAAATTTGTGTGAAAATTTGTTTATTAGGTTGTCAGTCTAGTTAGTAAATAATGTGATATTGTTGTTACTATATTAGAAATATTAATATTTCTTCTTTTGAATGATATTAATTGTGGTTTATGTACTGTTTTACCTCTATTAAATGTCAACAATTTATATAACAAACATTAGTAAGTCAAAGCTACTATTTTACTTGCACAAAATATTTCCGTTAAGAAACGACCCTATATCTAAATTATATTAGCCCTCGTAACAAAATTTCACGACGAAATAAGTAATCGTAACACGAAGTATTCAGCGTATACTCAAGAAAGCCGCCATTCAACAGTTGCGTGGTGGCATGCCTCTGTATGCGCACGATTAAAATTCCGACGGAGCGTGAACCTTCTTGTCTTAGTTCCTGTTCGATGCCAATATTTACTTCTACTTCTGAAGGTTTTATTACCTTCAAGGAAAATTCAAATAAAGATGTTTAGAACCGTATCAACGAGGTAACAGTAACCGTATTGTAGCTATAGAAATCACCCTGTATACTTATATGTCTTGTTTAGGTGATGTATCTATTAGATTAAAATTTGTGGTGTCCTAAATAAGATTTTAAAATAACGCGAAAAATAATTTTATTTCACCCTGTATATATCAATAGTTTATTTCATCGCTATTTGCCAAACAAAAAATCTCAAAACATACATAGTTTGTTTTTATGGCTAGGCTCAGGTAGACTGTTCCGTTTATCGGCAAGATAAGAGAGTTTTTTATTTGATAAATAGCAATGAAATGAATAGTACATTGTACAACGAAATTACTAGCTGCGGAGAAATATTTTAGAAACATTGTTTGAATATACCACATCTTGTGTTCTGCTTGTCTTTATACTTATTTTTAATAAACCACTAAATGAATTTTATATATCATAAATATATATTATAAATATTCACTCTATATATTTTAAATAAATGTAAAGTGTCACCATTGTAATACTTGTGACTTATTTTAACAATTTTAATTTTGAAAATACTTAATAATATATAACATACTACATAATAATATATAAATACTACATACCTACATAATGATATATAAATAATTTTAAAATTATGTAATTCAAAATTATAATTTACAGTGTGTTCCATATAAAGTAGGGCAGTTATTGGACATTTCCTGTATAACGTTAAATTTAACGTAATGACCATGAAGATAAATTTATTTGAATAATATTAATATCTACTACTAACTCAGAGTATCATAATTTTATATGTGTTGCAATATGAGAACTCTGAACGAACCGGTTGTGTGAATGACCCTGTATATTGTTACATTTACGCCACACGCCTTTATATAAGTGTACTTAATTTGTTACTGTCAAATTCACTGCTAGATCCTGTTTTCTTCGGATTTTAAAATGTAGCTCTAACTTGTATTGTTTGTTATGCAACGTTCAGTAAATATTCAGGTTATAAACCATTTATAGATTTATCTGAATATTTATATTCTTACTGTGCAATAGTTTGTGTATACAGAAAACGAGATCAGCGAGAACCTCGCGTAAGGGAACTTTAAATCTACTTAAAAATATGTTAATGCGTGCTTCATTTCTACAGGTATGTTCCTAAGTTCATTATATAATATTGCATGTAATTAACCATAACTAAATTGCGTTTAATTATAAGTTCAATTATTGTAATTATATCGCTAATGAATATGCTTTTAAGTACACGGCTCATGGCCAATAATTTTCAAACAGGTGTTATCACACAAGGCACTCATTCTTTCTCATCGCTAAGTGAATATGTAGGTTTTTGAATAATTTCGAAGATCAAAAGCATAGAATTATACGTGGAGTTATTTTCAAACAAGGTGTTGGATACGTGTGTGTTGCCTCTCCATGCGTCTGAAAATGTCTAACAACGGAAAATATTTTCATTCGGTAATACTTTTGATTACATATTGAATAATATAGATTTGATTTCCATCAACAGATATATACCAAGAATTATTATAATGATGGCTATCTTCCAAGCGTGAGAAAAATTATTTAAACCATTACATTTAGCCAATAAATCGAACTAAACTACGAGTACATTCAATCTATCCAGAGATACTTTGGTGTAAAACTTAAACTAAAGAGAACAATGGATATGATTGAATTTAAAATTAACTATTGATTCATATTCGAACAGATGTGAATTATTTTGTTGATCGCAACAATCGATTCATTTTTTAACTGTAACATGAGACGTGACGCATGTCACTTGCTGGAATGAACAAATTCCAGTCGCTGTGAAATAATTCCAAATCTGCACCCTCAGAGTTTCTCAATACTTCAAGTAGAACTGAAGCCATGACTCTTCAGTCAATAATTTATTTCATATATCCCATTCTAATTTTTTGTATCTAAAGTAACAATTTTTTATTATATCTTTCTTAGAATCTGGTGTGGTCCTAGGAGTATCGTTATCGCAGAAATCAGATATTTTATCGTTTGTAGTATAAAACATGATTGTATAATTAAAACTATAAGTTGATGACATTGTAAACTCCAATTATTTAGTACACTACAAATAGGCACTATTCAATTATGGCTTGTAGATCCATGTCGCAGGTTCGCTATTTATAAAACCCTCCAAACTCCAGAATGCCATTCCAAATAATTTCAGGATGTCTATTGACACTGTATGGGATTTCCCAAATTTATGTGGTTGGTTTTCATACATTCATAATATATGTAAGAGAGTATACTTTCTGCACACCTACAGCATAGTCAATTTCAATATTAGGTAAAAAATTTATTTGGCAACATCGCATGCAAACAAGCATACAGCGAGCATATAAATGTTCGCGAGAAATTCGATAACGGAGAAAAACCAATAATGGGAATGTCAGAGCAAAATAAACATTTTTAAAACCTTAAGACGGACTTTTCCGCACGTAGATAATCTCTATCTCGAAATTGAGTGACCGAGATAAAATAACCCAACACATAAATGCAGAATATGTGTTTTATGCGACAGTTTTACTTTTTTCAATTTTTCTCAAATACCTAGTCCACTATCGTGCTTTCTCATGACCCATGGACAGGGTGGGGTGTGTCCTATCCACCTCAAAATCAATAGATATCGTTACAGTCAACAGATGTCATCTGGGAGACGTCCTCGATCAGAAGCAGTCAAAACCCGATCGATCCGACACGATTTAGTTGAGTTATGGTGCTAACAAAACAAATTTCTAAAATAGTCCACCATTGTGCTTTCTGATGAACCATGGACAGGGTGGGGTATGTCCTATCCACCTCAAGATCAATAGATGTCATTTGGGAGACGTCCCCGATCAGAATCAGTCAAAACCCTATCGATCTGATACGATTTAGTTGAGTTATCGTGCTAACAAGAATAAATGTCGACGACAACGACACACATACACATACACAAAATGGTTTAAAAACCATTTTTTTTTTGGTTCTTAGGCCAAAAAACAAAAATAAACCTTGGAAGAAAATTTTTTTACACGATTACATTACTTTTTCGCGTATAGTAGAGTGCGGAAAAGTAAGAAAATAATCAAATATATCGATTTTGTTTTTTAAATACACATTTTTTGATATACCTATATGTTTTTTGACGTCATCGACTTTTTTAAAAATTACACCTTTATCAGTACCATTTAAGATGCACACATTTTTCGAATGGTGATCACATTTTGTGGTAGATTACACAATAACTGTTTCGGGAACGTTATTAATTTAATTTTTAAGAGTAATGTATTTTTATTCTTTCGTTTCAACTTGTGTTCTGGTAATTGTCTGTGAGAATTCCCCTTTTTGTTGTTTCTTATGTTTTTTTACTGTTCTTACGTTGCTTGATTATTTGCGTTTGTTAGGCTATACAACAATTTTACTTATACATTCTTATTGATTTTTAAAACATGGTGCGTGTAATTGAACTACAACGGATTGAAATTTTGATGATATATCTATGGATACAGGACCCGTATACAAACTGGGATTTACGAGATCTTAATAACAAATATCCTGAACGAACTGTTACATGCTCAACTGGAACTACAAGTGAATTAAACCAGAAATATACTCGAACTGGAACTAAGATAGAAACAAAATTTACATAACTGAACTAGTCTAACTAAAATAGTGTAAGAGATAATCATATCAAATGTCATCTTGCCGTTCGGGAACATACATAGTTAGATATGTTATTAGTTTTACAGATCGCATCGAGTTCACAATCGGTCACTCATCTGCTTTGAGATTCGTGAAAGAGAGCAAGTGGCACATTGCATGCAAAGTGAAATTTTTTCAACTGCTTTGGGAAGATTATTTCCACCGCAGACTACAATTTTCTGAATTAACAATGAAGCTATGTAATAACAGTCTCCGATTTCCTAATCAAAAAGTGATTGGGATTCGTCAGAAACAAAAATCGTTCTGATGAAGCCAATTATTGTGTAAAAGGCTCAGTGAATAAGCAATATTGCAGATATTGAGTCTCCCATTGAGCACCCCATCGGACGATGGAGGAAAATATCCAGAGAAAGTCAATGGAATAGTGGGTATGAATTGTTACTACCACAAGTAAGATCATTTTTACTGATGGTGAATTAACTGATGAAAAGTATATGGAGCTGCTACAACAAAATATAATTCCCTTACTTGTCACACTGCGTCCAAATAATGAATATTCCCAAATATCAAAACAGTTGTATGTGTGAGCACCGTCGTTTTCAATAAGTGTATTGATAGAACAGGGCTATTGAGTAGCCAGTTAGATATCCGGATTTCTACCCCGCTGAACAATTCTCTTGTGGTTACATTTGATGTGTTAACATACGTCTTAGACTTAACCTTAAGTCTAAGACGTATGTTAACACATCAAATACTATTGAGCTTTAAAGAGAGATAATTCGAAACGATGCTAGACTAATAATGGATAATAGACTAATAATTAATGGTGAAACACTAAACTAGACTTACACATTGTCAAGAAGTTAATGGCAGGCAATTTGACTACTTGATATGTTTTTTATGTTATTATTTTTCATTTCAACATTGTTCTGATTAATTTGCTCAAATATTTTTTGTTCCTCAAACCAATTTATATCTAACCTACCAAAAAATTCACGGTCACAAATGTGGCATCTAAAATTGCATCATCAAATTAAATTTTTATTTAAAAAAATATGTATACCAAGAAATGTGTATTGAAAAAACAAAATAACATTCTAGCATTTTTTCTTTCTCGCTGGATAACGATTTTATTGATTTATTCCAACCTTTACGTACTCACTTTATGACTTGATGTAAATATCATATATAAATATACTCGTATATGTTGCGTAATCTAAAGAAATATATGTTTAAACTCGAATGACTTTAGAGATTAAGGTGCTTAAAATAGAGCCTTGTCTCCTCTTTGGTGTGAATAAAGGATATTTTGTTTCTTGTACCTACTTCTTCATATCCCCGACGCCTTAATCAAGATTAACTAATTTTATGTTATTTTTAATTGCTTACTTAGGGATTATTTACTATTCTAGGAAATTTTAGAATCAAAACTAAATGTCTGAAGAATCTTTAATAATGCGAGAGAAAATATACTCTTACTCCCTGTAACTTTATAACTTATAATGCATCCCTGGGGATTTCTATTGTAATTATTTCTATTTAAAATAGTTGAGGTTTTACCTAGAACTTTAACGGCGATTTACTGTGCCCTAATTTAGGTAAATGTTAACAACAAGTTGATCTTAAACTAGTAAGGTTATTGCGATAATATGGTGCCGCCCCCTCGCTCACATCGAAGGCACCTCTAAACATGATTCTAGAGGCTTCGGATCAAAAAACAGAAGTTACCACGTTGTTCGCAAGGGTCGATTAATTTTATTGATTTTGTCAAAATATCGAAATTCGAACGAAAAGCATTTCGTACATCGACCTTAAAATTTCGTGACACACACACGAAAACAGCCGTTTAGCAAATAGGAATTACGAATTTCATTACCATAGGCTTTGTTACATGAGACTTACTTATGTTGAGCATTGGCTAAAAGCCTGACTTCCTTAAACTGTAGATTTCGATAATTTAAAATAATCCTTGCTACCTCAAAAACATCAAAACAATTTTCTTATTCTGTAGTTCGTTGAGAGAGTATCGTTAGTTAATAGAAATCCAAGATAGATGAGCGAAAGGGCAGATAACGTTTATATAAATACTTTCATTAGAATAATATCAAATCCTTTGAGGAATCATTGTCATCTAGCCTTGTGTCTTTTTTTTTTGTTGATGTTTATATTTTAGGTTCATGTTTACATTTTAAGAATATGTGGAAAATAATATGAACTATTCATATTTTTCTATAGCTTATATTCTGTTGTTCTTGTTTTAATATTGACATCGTTCATATTGCATTTGAACTAAATTATTATCACATTAATATTAGAAGTACATTTTTTAACTTGGATATTCAGTAAAGATTAATTTTTTACAAAAGCTATGAAACATATGAAGGTACTTGTAATTAAATTATTGTGAAGTGAAGCTGATCTAAGCTTAGGTGAAAACTGACTGAAATTAAGTCTCATCTTACAGTTAAAGTTTAATGAGTATAAGTTTCTAATACTATAGCTACTAAAGGGCATTTCAACAAGGGCGCTCAATTTTTAAATGTAAATAAAGCTTGTTTTATTTGTTAGATATCCCGTCAATTTTTTTTTTAATTTCAAAGAATATTTTATGGCATTAAGTATGGAATATAACATAGTTCAAATGTCCATCGTGGCTTTACTTGGTGGTACGTATTCAAGACGTCTAATTTTCGATGATATTGTCGCATAAATATGGTTGAATTTACTGGAGGATGTTCGTTATGTTGACTTTGAGAGCATCAGTTGTTTGTGGTTTATTTGCATAGACCTACGATTTAAGGTAGCCCCAAAGGAAGAAGTCTAAAGGCATTAAATCACACGATCTCGGTGGCCAATTCACGTAGCCGCTGCGCGAGGTAACCATGCCCTCAAATCGATCGTGCAGAATGTCTATCGTGGCATGCGCTGTGTGGCACGTAGCGTCGTCCTGTTGGAACTACATGTCGTCGGTATTCATATCATCCAGTTTAGGTCACAAGAACTTATCCTCGATCTGTAGCGCTCACCACTGATAGTTATGTCAATGCCAGTTTAGTTTTGGAAGAAGTACGGACCGATGATTCCGCCACACCAAAAACCGCACCAAACAGTGACTCTCTCAGGATGTATTTGGTGCTGGTGTATCTCGTATTATCTCTCTCTGTATTATCTCTGACAATTTTACTTGTTCATGTATCCATTTATCCAAAAATGGACCTCGTCGCTAAAGATGATTTTTTAGCGAAATTCGATTTCCAACTGCCCAATCGGCGTATACACGGTGTTGTCTATGGTCGTTTACCTTAAGTTCCTGGGCCAGTTGGATTTTATACGGGTGCAGACCCAAATCCCGATGCAAAATTCGCCAAGCTGAAGTTGCAGAAAGACCACGTTCTTGTGAACGATGAGAAGTTGACTGCTTCCGTACGCTCTCACGCACAGCAGCGATGTTTTCAGCAAATTTTGCGTTTCGGTGACGTACGGGGATTATTTATCAAACCGGTTGACTCGAATTTGGCCACCAAACATCGAATAGTCGACTCGGCGGGACTGTTGTGGCGAAGATAAGAATCACGTAATGTGCAGAACGTTTCTCAAATGGAGCACTGATTTTAAAACTAAAATTTGATGATTTGACGCGTTGTTGAACGCTATAATTTTTCGTGGAAAGTTGCCATACACTACTGAACAATTTATAATAAATTTGACAGATTTTGCTGTAACAACGTGGCCGCTATAACCTAACAAAATTTGAGCGTTCCTGTTGAAATACCCTGTATTATATATATTTACTAGCTATTACATATCACGTAACAACTCTACTAGCAAGAGTTATTAGCCGCCCTTCGTTCCAAGCAGAAGAACTTGGTTATTTGTTCCACCGTTATCATACATCCACATTTTTATAATACGACAGCCTGGCTAAGTATAAGTAATATTTTTTTCTGTAATACTGAAATACTCAAAAACATTCTGTACTTATTATCCACAAAGAATTGAGGTTGCTTGTCAAAGAATTGAACGTATTCTTGTACATAAAACTAATTCAATTTATTTGCTATGGCGGATATTTTTGTTATTTATGTAGCTAGATAATGTCAATTCATTACTACATGTTAATGTACTTCACACATATTCCTATACTTGTTTTTTTTTTCAATATTGTTTCAGTTAGTACTGCTGTGTATATTATTCTGCCGAGTTATTTTACACACGCAAAGTTTTATAATAAAAAGGTCGCCATTAGAGCTCGGGTACGTCACATTTCCTAATCAAATTGGAAGGCACAAGGGACTTGTCATCCTTAATAAAACCAACACGGGGATGGATATGGAAAAAAACAGTCTCGACCTTTCTCTACCTGCCAGTACCAATAAAATATCTCACACGCATGAATGGATACCAGGTAAAAACAAAAAATACGTTTTCACCTACACTTTTTGTCTCGTACATTTATTTAAGATTATACGAACTGACTGCATTTTGTTTCTCTATATGTATAAACATGTTTTATGTTTCAGGACAAATTAGGGATCATTCATTCATTCCAGCTCATATTCATCATATTTATGTGCCGGTGATCATAGCTCGAGCAGTTATAGTAAAACCACCGGAAAATCTTTATGGCTACTATCCGAGACACTTGGGTGGATATGGAGTTGGTTCTTATGTAGGAGGGCAGGGAGCTGGACATGGGTTTCAAATTATTTTCAACTCTTAGTTTCATCGAGTATTTAGTTTCTGTAATCTGTTGTATTCGATTTATGCTATTAGTGTATTATTAATAAATTGTACAGAAAAAATTATTTGATAGGTTAGGTATTACAGGGTATTTATTATATCAGTTTAATTACAAGTATCTTGACTATCTTAAGAAATATAGAGTCGATTAAACTCGAGAAGAGATTTATAAAATGTGCTTTAAAAGCATAAATTTAGTTTATTTATTCTGAACAGTTGCAAAATAATATGTTTTGATTTATTTTGTAATATATTTGAGTGAAAACTGAAAAACGAAATATGTTACTTTATTGAAGTTTGTGTTAAGGTTATTAAAATAGTTCCAAATTCAACTTTTTTTATGAGCGGCATTAGAGTATTAAATTTTTTGAGATTCTTTGTACACGACTGAGTATACATTAATTAATAATTACAATATAGTAAAACAGACAAATTACTTGCTTTCTACCACTGTTAATTGTAACCATTTTCAAGCGATTCACAAATAATGAAAATTATAAAGGGTCTAACAGTATTTTTAACAAAATGTGGTAATATGGGAATTATACAGTAGGGGCAATATGGCAGGAATTTTGTTTATTACCTGTAAAATTTTGAATAATTGTACAGGTAATAAAATGAAGTAGCAGGGGTTTTTCCATTTAGGAATGTTCTATCGGGTTATTAACGTGGGGAAATACCTACAATTAGGTTACAAATGAATGTTAATTCCGAATGTTTTAAGGGAATTAAGATTTAAACACATCAAATAATGGAGTTTGAAAAAGATCAGCCTGGTCACTAAGAAGATAGTTATCGGAGTTACTACATGATTTATGAAATTCTATCAAATTTAATGGATATCCTTTTCCTTGTGTGTGTAATATTTTCATGTTATTTAAATTTGGGAAAGTATGTCCTAAATCTAAAAGATGATTAGCAAATGTTGTCAGTTTTTTAAGTCTGAATGATTGAAAATGTTCTTTATATCTAATTTCAAAAGAACGACCAGTTTGACCTATATAGAAGACACAGACAGACAGACGTCTGGACATTTTAGCTTATAAACTCCTGATTTTTTCAAATCTGCAGTCTTATCTTTAGCATTATATAATAAATGCAGAAAGTTTAGACTGTGACTTTAAACTAACACCAAAATTATATTTAGACAACATGTTTTTCAATATTCTTTCAAACCTTGCTGTCATAAGTCAATGAAACGTATTTTTTAGTATTAAGTTCTTTTATATAGGGGTAAATACTGTAATAAGCGTTCTTTAATTGTTTTTTCGATATTAGCTGTTGGATGATTTTTACTGAATATCCATTATTGTAAACTATTTTTATGGTTGTGTTTAATTCGGTTTTTAATTATTCTTCTAATAAAGGGATGGATATCATCATCGAATTAAATTCCGCAAGATTATGACTTTTTTGACTGACTGATTTGAAATTGTAACATCTGTGAAAGTGGGTTTTCTATATACCATCTGTCGAACGAGATATGGATTTTATTACGTGTTAAAGTTAAAATTTAAGTTACGTGTTAAAGTTAAGTAAAAATTTTTCTTTATTATTGTCTTTTCGTTCCTTTACTGTAAAATTATTTAATTATGTTAAAATTGCTACACAACCTTAATCAAAACCTTAATTCGTTATATTTAATCTTAATGTTGTAATGTTATTTAGCTGCCGTTTAGGGTGGGCTACTATGATTGTATACATTTTAACTCCAGATTCCAGTATATACCTCAAATAATCCAAATATTAGATACATTAGATAAAAATATAAACTTGGATAAAAATATACTATCATAATTTGATATAGGCTTGTTGCTCTTTTGGTATTGTGACAGCCACCAGTATTACCATAAAAGAACAGTAAATAAAATGAGATTCCTAGGGCTGGTTTTATAAATTTATACTGGTTTTCGAAAATATTCCATGCTCAACTGAAACTTGATTACAATGTTTAGTTATCCATTACAGGTAATTTCCTTAAAATAGTCGTCTGAATAACAGCTGGAGGAAGATTAGTGAGATGCTATGGATAACGAAATGTTAGTATCAAGTTGAAACTCGACGTAGCACCAATCTAAAAGCAAAAAACAGGGGAAAAATGTATGGATGAATGACTAGGTGACTGGGTAACTGTGAGATTTAATATAAATGGATCTTTCGGAAAATTTGTATTCGGGTAGCCGTAGCTTATGTTGTAGAACATAGGGCGACATCTGAAGTGTTTTTCTGCAACTGGTGTAATACATTTAAATCTGCTGTAATTTTCCTTGTGGAAATAGAAATAATATGAATATTGGTGAAGTGTTGATTATTTGGCGAAACAAGGAGCAACAGAAACAAGCAGAATACTTCAACTGTATGGTTTGTATAATGATTCTTTGCGTGTGCGTCACAGATAACAACCGTATGAATCAATCAACTGACATTTTTGAACAGTGTCGTGCCGAAAACACATTTTAGGATAACATCACATTTAGGATAGTTAGTACAATACAAATCCGTCAACCTATGACAGAGTAATGAAAAGGTTCTCGACAAAAACATTCAATGGAAGTGATATTTCCATCAAATTAAATGAAATGCATTCAACAAAAATCAAAATAAGTGAAACAGAAATGAAATTAATTTTACAGAAATATTGAGCCATCAATGAATCAAATTATACAATAAAGCTAAGACGTAACTTCATAATTGCATTTCTTTCGGCAAATTATTAACTGTCTATGCCGTACGTAGTTGATTGAAACAGATGTCGCTAGACATACGTGCTGGTAATTGTGGCATATTAGTAACAATTGCGAGTGGTGTAGCATGTGATCCATGCGTCGTCACTAAATTTATACACGCGCAAAGATTCATTATATAAATTGTAATAACAGACAAATAGTTTAAAGTGAATTTAACCATGGACGGATAATAAAAATCTATTGATGAAAGGCAAGTTAATGTAGTTAATGTATATATATATATATATATATATATATATATATATATATATATATATATATATATATATATATATATATATATATATATAATTATTAAAAATATCTATTAATACACCCAGATAATAAAATTATATGGGAAGCTCACATTTGGATGACTAGCAACTGTTTTGCAATATAATTAAAATAATATTAATGAGAATTCAGTTATAAGTCTCAGTTAGGTATTAAAAACAAAATATGGTGTAATGTAATGAATATGGACATACGATATTAATCGATGAGATACTGCATCTATTACAGACTCGCCATGTATCGCGACCTGCTAAAGTTTGTACTGCGATAGAAATGATTTTCAAGGTGTGTTTCAAAATATCATCACCCCTGGATATAAATCCAAATCAATCAGCTATCAGAGTGTTGGAAAAGTGTCTGAAAATTAATAGAACTCTCTGCTTCTTTGGGAATAGTAGCTATAAAGAGCTAATATTAATTTAATTCGAGATTAACCCTACGTTATTGTTTTCAATGAGTTATGCAAAAATATAAACATAACATGTACCTATTACATACACACTCTAAACATAACATGTATTTAAATTATGACTAATATTACAATATGCTCTACAATGCTAGAAAGTAACAATTCTACAAGATCTAATCTCCCAGAATATCCTAAATGAATATACAATCTACATGTCTATTGAAAAACTATTATTTCCACTAAAGCCTCCTCTACTTTTATATATTAATTATAGCATCTACAATAATATTTCTATATACATTTCGCTTTGTTTCCCATTGTCATCGCCTTTAAGTTTTACTGGATTTTTTTCAATAGCGTAAAATACGAATATGAAGTTTTCAGCACCTAAAATATAATTTTTAAGAAAATAGAAAAGTATAAATGGATCACAGATCTATATAATATTAAAAGAAGTTATTAGAATGTGATTGAAATTAAAGGAGGTGACTAACATTAAAGCTTATGGTGCAGTTACAGAAATAATATCGGTTTGATTATATTCGTATATGTAAAAACCTCGGAAGGACATGTGAGCTTCAACGGCGAGGACGTCGAATGGTGAGACAAGACTAAGTACCTTTTAGTTATGATGGACAAGTCGTTGACATGGAGAGACCACATCCACCAGGTGACGGGACGCGCCAAAGCTACCCCGGCCAGACTCTGGACGATGACGGGAAACAACAGCCAGTCTCAGGAACAAGCTGCTCCTTATCCAGCAAGTCCTTCAGCCCCAACTACTGTACGCATCGACAGCTTGGGGCTATGCTGCTCAGACACACATGAAGATGTTTCAGGCAGTCGAAAATGTCGCCCTCCGCCATACCGTGAACGCCCCGTGATATATGAGGAACATCGAAATCCGGCGAGACCTAGTTTTCACCACTGTGACGTAGAAAATCCGAGCCAGGGCTCGGAAGCTCTACGATCAAGCAGGTGCCCATGACAACCCTCTCATCCGAGCAGCTTCTTATTACGACCCAGAAAGAACAGGAAGGCACAAGATATCCAAGATCTAGGAGTGTAGTGTATAGTGTTTTGGTGTTTTTTGGAAAACTAAGTCAGTGTTAACACGGAAGTTTATCGAACTTTCTGTTATTGCTGACCAAATATTCCCTCTTTTCATGTTTTCTAATCGTCGATGTATGTTATTTTGGCAAATTGTATTACTATTTGTGTATCAAACTTCAATGTCCATTCTTTTCATTTTATCTATTTATTGTATTATCTATTTATTTTATTATCTATTTATTGTATTATAGCAAAGTCTGTATAAATTAATGGATTCGTATAATAAAAACTGGTATTGTACATATCTTTCAAAATTACGTGAAATGTTCTAACTTCAATCACACTCTAATAATTCATATACATTGACTGACTGAGTTCTGTGACTATCGTCATGACTGGCACTAGATTTGATAATGATTATACAGGTTTAAGCATCTCATATTATATTTTGTAGAAAAAATATAAAAATAATTATATGATCTTTGCATTTATTATTATCAACAAGACGATCGTATCTTGGCATACACACAATTTATTCTTTACAGTCTAAAGGCTTGGATACACGCTAGAGTCGTTTTGCCAGATCTCTGACATCAGAGCTACCAGAGCTCTGTCGTCGGCGTTTACACATAGATAAAAATTTGGCACTTTTTCCTCTGGCAGGGAAAGTGTCAGAGAGCTCTGGCAAGTCTCTCTGTCATAATCTTTGGTGTCTGTGTACACCTGAGATTTATCTGTAGGTGAGAACAAACAAAATAAATATATACTTCACATTCTTCAAACATAGAAGCAACAGTCAGGATAGCGGCAGCAGTTGTAGTTTATTTATTATTGGAAGAGGAGAAAGAAAACAGAAAGCAAGTGAATAGAGTTGTGTGGACTAAAGATTATTTTGAAAAAAGACCAAAAAGTGGGTTTTGTAATAAAATGAACTTGGAACTAAGAAATGGTGAACCTAGCATGGACCAAAATTTTGACACTTTTGACACTATTTACACTAAATTGACACTTCAAAGTTTTACCGTTTTAACATCTAGAGGTTCCTTTCCCAGTTCAGTTGTAGTATCCGCAATAATTGTATTTTTTTTGCATATTCCTATAATCATATAAAGTGATCTCCCATAGAACTGGATGTATTTCGTACAGTTGTATTAACAGTTTGGTTTCGTCTTTTGACAATGGTCCGAAAATATTCCTAGACTTTCGACTAATTACTTTCATCTTTGTGTTGTTCATCATTCATACCAGACATGCGTACGAAAAACAAATAACTCTGTGCCTAGATAAAAAAAATATGGTACGACGACAACCAGAGTGACAGAGAACTAAATAAACTGCACTAGAGTAAGTTTCACAGTGTTTAAAGCTAGATGAATAACTTTGACAGCTCTGCCAGTAGAGCACTCTGGCATCACCTCTGTTACTACTCTGTTATGCGTTTACACGTCTCTGGCATCTCTGATGACAAAACTCTGACAAAAAATCTAGCGTGTCCAAGACCTTAACACTTATTACTTACTGATATGAATACTGATATTGACATTGTGAATAGTCCACCCGCTTTCAAACTAATGGGTCGGTACGTCTGGGTCATAAATTGTAACAGGACTCTTCGAAATTTCTGATCACACTTTAACCATGGAGTATTGTAAGCAGCTTGTAGAATTCGAGAGCTCTGGAAATTTTACATGCATACATATAAAAGTACCCTTGAAAGTTATAGCATCAAGTTTGGGTATAAATATGTTTTGATTAAATATAAAAAAAACTAAATAGAACTTGAACAATGAGAAGTAACTGATATAAACTATACATGAGGGTAATATTTACAAATAGTTAATCGCATGTGGGCGAATGAAATAATTACAACTTACTTTATATATTACTTCGTTACCAAACCAGCAGTATATGAATTGTTCCGTAAGCATGGAGATTAAATAAAACAGCAACATAAAGAACTCCAGGGATCCAATTGACACCTAAAAATATAACACTTTTGAACTGTTACATAGTACTGGTACACTTTGCTTGATATGGTAAAGTTCACATAGCTAACTATTAAAGATAGAGAAAGTTAAGTACTATTCATTTCATCGGTATTTGCTAAAATGAAAAACTGTCTTATTTTGTCGATAAATGGAATAGTCTACCTGAGTTTAGCCATAAAAACAAGCCAGGGTATGTTTTGAAATTTTTTATTTGGCAAATAGCGATGAAATAAACTATATATGTAAATCATCTTCTTGAATATGGCAATGAAACATTCTACAGTGGTATAACAGTTCTACAAAAGAATGAAAATACTCATAAGTTACAAATTTACTCTTACTATGTTGTATAGAAGTGAAAGTAATGAGTTCGTTATGTACTAAGTTCGTTAAGTTTCTATCATCAGTCAAATACATTAGTTAGTTTAGTGATGAACACATTAAACCAATATAAAAAAAAACAAAATAGTAATCTATCGCCATCGTGGATGGAAAAGATACCTACATACCAAATTGGCATACCAAATGTTAGCATATAAAATTTGTCACAACAGTAGAATTTGGTGTCGGGTCACAAATTGGTATTCTAGATTAGTTATTGTGTAGTATACTAATTCTAATCTCAGTATATAGTTCATTAAGTACTGATCGTGAATAATTTTTCTTTGTTTTATGTTTATTATGCAATCTGTCTATAACCACAAAGAGTAAACAATAAGCATATATGTTGATCTGAAGTAAATATCACGATAGAGAATTATTAAAATGAATAAAACTCTGCAGCTTTTATAACGAAGTTCTTATCTTGAAGTAACTGATTTATTTAATTCAGTTTTTAAATGGTATGTTTGGTGGCGTTCTGTGTTTGAGTCTTCTCGTTTGTGCACTGTTATCCAAAATATTTAATGTGAGGGCATTTGGGTGGCAATTTAAACGTTTTATGTATTTGTCCTTATCCTTATTTGTAACGAAATATGGAGCATAATCTACTGAGCGTAAAACTTTTGCTTCAAAACTCTTAAGGATCGTTGAATTTAGCAGTAGTTCCCCCCAAGTCCAAATAGGTTTTAAGATGACATTATAAACTAGGGGCTTGTTTTGAAGTGAAAGTTGTAATTTTCTATCCATCAAGTAATAGTGCATACGAAATTTGGTGTCTAATTGCTTTCTCTTCATCCATATATGTATGTTCCTTTCATGTAAGTTTATTATCTAGATATAAGCTTAAATATTTAATGCAGTTTGTAGTAGTAATGGTTTTAATGTTAATTTTTACGTGTGTTGACTCTCTGCGGCATTCGTAAATACTATATCTTCATTAATTTTAATACACCATGTCTTAGTTCAATCATCTATTTGTTCTAAATTATCTTGTAAATACATTTCTGCTATTCTTGGATATGGGTTTTTAGCTAAAATCGCTGTATAATCTGCAAAAGTTGAAGTGATGATATTTTGAATACCGTAGGTCTGCCGTTAAAATTATATAAGATAGATCCAAAATACATCCTTGGAGGACACCAGATCTTATCGGATGAAGCTGTGTTATTTACGATTCGTATCTTACTCTAAAGAATCTGCCTTCTAAGTATGCCTTAGGGAGAATAAACAAATTGTCAGGCATGTTTTATTTTAGCTTATAAAGTAATGCCTGTTTCCACATCTTATAAAAAGCCTGGTGAATGTCAAGTTGCTGCACACTAGCTTTTCTTTTCGAAAGTTTCATTTATGTGGTTTACAATCCTATGAATTTGTTCAATGGTGGAATGCTGACTTCTGAACCCAAATTGGTGGTCTGAGGTCAATTTTTTTGCTGAAACTATATAGATTAATCTCTTGGCCAACAATGTCTCTAGAACATTAAGTCTAATAGGTCAGATTCCGGTTGATTTGGGGGTTTGCCTGGCTTTTGGATAAAAATTATTTCAGCCACTTTTCATTGTGCTGGGAAATATTTGAGACAAAATACTGCTTTAATCAAGCAGGTGAGCATGACTATTCCCTTCTGTGGAAGTTTTTTCAGTATCTGGCCTGTAACCAAATTATAACACGGTGCCTTTTTTGGGTTCGGGTCATCTATTATTTTGCGTACTTCCTTTGGTGTTGTAGGTGAGATTGGTTCAATTGCATTAATCTCAGTGTCTATAAATTGGATATTTCATCGTCGATATTTTCTTCTGCTGGCGGTAGTGGTGTAAATACTCGTTCAAGAAGTTTCGCAAGCGTGTGTGCTTTTTCTTTATCTGTTTTTGCCCAACTTTCATCACTTCTCCTAATAGGTAGTATACCTATGTCTGTTTTAGTTTGATAGTGGTTTTCCAGAGGGCATAATCTGAAATTTCATCTAGTGATAATTTTTGAATGTATTCGCTGAATGCGTCATACTTGAATTTAGTTAGGAATTCTTTTAGTCGTTTCGTTGCATAGTTATAATTTGATTTGTCTGCACGATGTCTTGAATTCTGCCAAATTCTTCGTAGGCGTCGCTTTTCGGCGATTTTTTCTCTGGTGATGGGTGGACAGTTTATGTTTTACATTCGGTGGTGTAGTTGGTATGGATTCTCATGCAGCTTCTTGTACTATAGTGGTAAAGTTTTGAATTTCTTCTATTAACGCTTTTTCTGTTTTCGAGGATACTGTAAAGTATATTTTTTCTTTGACTATATTTTTGAAAGCTATCCAGTCAATTTTGAATATGATGTGAATGAACGCGACGTGATAAACTCAGCAAGTGACCATCAACTACAAAAAAAAATTAAACTTCTGTTTCTCCACGTCCAACTCAGGACGTTCACTATGATATTAAAAATTTCCCTATTTTTATAGAATAACATCACTGCAGGCTCTACACAATTTGACAGGATTCCGAAAAAAAAAATGTATTTTCTAATATTTTTGATAACAAAGTAACAAAAATTTAGTAGAACTTGTTTATTAACCCTTTACTCCAGTTCTCATCATTTAAGGGACATCAACGTGATTGTTTTATTATTTAGTGTTACTAATTTTCTTTTATTTGAATTATTACGAAGCTGCTATGGTGATACCTTTTGTGCGTTAACAAAACAAGCGTCTTTAATGATATTGCATTAAAGTTGATTAAACTTAAAATGTTCACAATTGCCATACATTTGTCAAGTAAAAGAAAATACATTTGTCAAAATTAATATGCGGATAAAAGTATATTTAACTTTGGGTAACCATTTGTATCATGACTAATATCATATATAATTTTCGGTTTAAAAAATAAATTGAAAATATTTTTGTATAATAATTATAAAACTAATGGTGTACACTCTCCACTTATTTATCATTTACAAGAATACCATTTTCTACATTGACTTTTAAACTATACAGTTTGTGGTACACTACTAGATACCTGTGGAAGAGACGTAATATTTAAAGGTTAGGTACGCAGGTACAATTACTATGTGCGTTTTATTAAGTATAGTTTGTGTATTGATTATTTGCGTGTGTATCATAGGTAACAATCGTAATTAGTCAATTAGCATTTTTAAACAGTGTCTTGCCGAAAACACATTTTAGGATAACAGTTAGTACAATACAAATCCGTCAACTTATGGCGGAGTAATGAAAATGTTCCCCACAAAAACATTAAATGGAAGTGATATTTCCATCAAAATATATGAAATAAATTCAACAAAAATCAGAATAAATGAAACAGAAATGAAATAAATTTTACACAAATATTGAGGTGCCAATGAATCAAATTATACAATAAAGGCGTGACTTCATAATTGCATTTTGTTCGGAAAATTATTAACTCTGTATGCCGTCCGTAGTTGATTGAAACATATGTCGCTAGACATACGTGCTGGTAATTGTGGCATATTAGTAACAATTGTGAGTGGTGTAGCATGTGATTCGTGCGTCGTCACTAAATTGATACACGCGCAAAGATCCATTATATAAATTATACATATTTTTCACATGTGTCTTATTAAGAATTTTTATCATTATCTCTATCTAAGTGCTAAGTGCACTTACATAAGCCCAAGAATATTACCATTGATTTGCTTTGCGTCTATAAACATTGAAGCACTTGATTTAAATATTTTTTACTGCGCTTTTACATCTACTTGATTTTTCTGCGTCGACAAATGTAGCTCAGCCACAATATGAACTCACCATAGATAGTTGAAACAAACAAGAACATATCGTCAAAGCTCCACCAGTGAAAAGAAAAAACACGCTAATTCTATGGATATGTTCTATGTCCTTTGCCATCCTACAACATTAATATATGTGTAAATGTGATCTAAATTCTGATTAGATATTCAAACTGATATATGTAACTAGTGCAGGTATGGGATGTTGAATTTCAGTTAGATTTTGGTCTCGACTATTTTCATGACGTAACGATTCATCAAATTATGAAAATCTCGAGTTGTTTAGAAAAAATCTAAATATTGTCAGAATTGAAATAATCATAATGGCATACAAAAGAATTATACAGCATTGTGATAAGATCTAGCTCAATATTCATAATTTTGTTGAAACATAACGAACCACTTTAACATTATTTACTTAAAAATATTTTGATTGACGTATACATTTTTTTAGATTTTATGCTTGAGTTCTGATGTTAACATCGTATCTTTTTTAAATTGCAACATAATCTTTCCTCAACCCATTTCTATGTATCCATGCAGTTTTTCAAATACCGTGGTGACCTATATTCGGGATATCTTATTGACTGTTTATAAAATGGAGGATGTTAAACATAAAATTTTAAAATATACATTGAACAAGAATTAAAATTGTTTTTCCTTTCCTGAGGTGTTGTATTTTCTGATGAAGTGACTTTTCCTTGAATGAGACATAACTGCAGTTATTGGTTTCAAGAGAATTTTACGATTAATCAATACTCTATAAGCACACTAAAGAATTTGGATTCAACAAGACGGAGCCCGTCTTCATTTTGATGTTGATATTCGACTACTTCATGATGATATATTTTCTGGCAAAAGGATAGGATCACGAGTACCAACTAAATGGCCACCACGTTCGCCTGATTTTACCCCCATAGATTTATTTCTATGTGGTCACATAAAATCGTAGGTGTAGGTTTATTTCAATATCGAAAAATACCTCATGTATAAAAATTACCTCATAATTTCTTTATGATGTTTTATACAAACTATTAAGTTCTCTGTCATAGTGTCCGAAAATACGTCTTTTTTGATGCGAGCCAATTTATCTTCAACAATATTTTCCTGCAGTATTCCATCAACAACATGAAAATCATCGAGAGATTCCAATGTGGCACACAATAAGTCACACTGAAGACCTAGCTGAATCAATAGGGAACCGGTAAAAGTATCCAGATTTAGGCATATCATCGTGTTCCAAATAGAAACAGTGGCCTGAAAAATATAGGTCAACTCGTAGTTAACAGACTTACTTTCGTCATAAGGAAACCATCCCCGTGCTAGTGTCACCTTTTCTTCCTCCAAGAAGGGTACAATAGACCAAAATATATCCGTTTGTGAGCCCAAGTAGAGGCAAATATAGAACAACATCTTATTCACCTTTTTCGTATTGGTAGTAATCTTTTGGTGCTTGGTGCACTTTACTTGAAACATGGGATTGTTCAGATTCTTTATCAATAATTTGATATAGTTCATATTCAGATAAATAGTTAACATCTTTATTAAATCTATTGAGAAGGTTATGGTTACGTATAATGTAGCTGTTACTTCTCCGATATTGTGAAAGTTTGTGAATATGTAAGTAAACTGTGACACCAAAAATGAAACCCATACTGCCGTACATATTGTCGTGTAACAATTATAGAAGAACTTATACTTCATATCCTGATCTGGTTTCCAATACCCCAATAGTTTAAATAAAAGTACATTGCGAGTAAAGAATAGAGAATAGTTACATTCGTTGTGCATCGTGTTCACCTTTCTTATTTAACAAAGCCTGATATGCAAACGGAGTATAGAACAATGACAGAATAAAATCTACAAAAGCAGTATAAACGTGGATTGGATTCATAAAACATTTAGAAAATGGAATATAACTATGTATTTTCAAGTCTGGCAATTACAGAAATTATGTTTACAAGCTTTCTATACAGGTTGTCCTTAATAAGTTATAGCGTCTTTTTACCAATTTCGGTATATTTCTATATGAATTTTCAATGGCACAATTATATTTATATAATTATAATGAAACTGCAATAGAAATTTTTCCATTATAAAAATTGAGGAATTGCCCATGGAAATCGTATTAATAATTGTATTGTAAACTAGACCATGAAGTTGACTCAATTGAACTCAGTTAAAAAACCCTCAGCCTTGTAGTGATGTAAGTATATTTTACATGGCTAACATATAACAGGCCAGGGAGTTCAGGATTTTTATTTTGTTCAAGGAATGGCATATCTTCTATGCAAACATAATCTAAGGCTGTGTAGCTAGTCCAGTAATACATAAGCCACTAGAAATTGTAAGTGAGCTTAGTTGTAAGTGAGCTACTACCTATCCAAGTGCTGGATCCTACATATATTGCTTGACATTCGGTGTTGAGTATATAATTTTTATTCATGAAGAACTTTTTGAAGTGAATACTTCTTTGGCGGCGTTCTGATATTTGACGAGAATGGAGAGTGAATTGGAAAAAATGTAACGTTTCGAGATTTCGTTACACGAGAGAGAAAAAGGATATAACGCAGAGAAGGAGAAAGAGATCTATACATTTGGTATACCTAAAACATAGGCTTCGTTACAATACAGAGTACACAGATTATAACATAGAGAGACAGAGAAAGAGAGCTATACATCATATATATCAGTTTAGGCTATCCGCGTCTCCCTTTTGTGCGGTCCTTCGTCTTTAACGCCCACTCATACGCTAAGTCCAAGGTCTAAGTTGCTTGAAGGGGTAATAGTTTAGGAAGCATCGTACGAGCAAGAGAGAGAGCCACGTATTCATTGACTTCTAGGCAATAGAAGAAAATATAGTATGACGCGCATGCGCGCGAGTACGTACAACTCTGACACCACACGGGAGTGGAGCAAGAGAGAGCGATATAAAATCAGTACGAAGTAATTGAATAGGATAGATAGATTGTCGCGCATGCGCGCGTTATAGATGTACGCGTCCAGACGCTATATATTAACAGCTGAAACAGCACGCGTATGTACCGAATATTTATCATTGTGTTTTGTATTTATTTACGTTATTTACGTCTGTGTTCTGTGATTATTTGATAATATCCTTGAACCATTTAACTTGTTAAAATCTAGAAGATATAGTATATTTCATTCACTGATTCCTACTGGTTTACAGCCACACAGGTGCAAATGCATTTGGATGAGGCGAAGACAAAATCCCTTTGATTCTCGGGGGAGATTTCAATGTAAATTTCGGATCCAATGATTCTTTGACGTTGATTAACTTTCTTCGAGAAACATTTGGTCTACTTATAAATAACAATCCCAAAGAATCAACAACAAAATCCGGAACAACAATAGATGCAATTTTTACACGTTATCTAGAAAATATCGAATCACGAACATATATTTCATATTTTAGTTACCACAAATCAATCATATCAGTATTACCAAATGAACCACCAGCCGATGATAGTGTACATAATGAATAAACCCAACATTTTTTACACAAATTTTATATTGTTATATTTCTTTTGAAATTATCCCTCTCCCTCTCTCTCTCTCTCTCTCTCTCTCTCTTTCAATCTCTCACTCTTAATCTCTCTCATTCTCTATTCTAAAGAAGTATTCACTTCTATCACGTGTACTGTGCTACACATGATATTTTTTTTTATTCACAATTTAACTTATTTTTGTTACATGCCATATTACACTTACCAAAAATAAGTCAAACTGTGAACAAAAAGTTTTTAATGAGTGAAAATGAGTTGAGTATATGTACTCGTACCTGCGTTTAGTCGAAATAATAGGCACCGGCCGCCACACACTTTTAGGTAATCTTAATTTATATTTCAAGTTGTAATTAATTAATAAAATCATAGAATGTAAGTAGAGTTGTAATTTAATATTGTATTTTCGTATTTTATTATTATTCTTTATCTAATTTAATTATCATTCTTTAATTTTACTACTTACATCTTCATTTCAAATGGACTATGTAACATTTCCTATAAAATCGGGTAATAATTGACTTGTATTTAGTCCATTAAAATATTATAATAAAGAAGTAACAAATAATTTAAAATGTCGAGTGATTTTAAACTTTATTATTATAAAAACTTTAATATACTTATTTCTGCTAGGAGAGATAATAACAGTACCTATTTATTAAGTGAAAAATATGATCTAAAAGATTTGATTTCAATATGAATTGAAACAAGCAACATAATATAATAAGAAAATAGCGTTGCCATATCGTCGTTTAGCTAAATATGACTTAATTGGAGTTTGGAAATAAAAATCAACTAATTGTTCTTTTGCAAGAATGTAATGGAAAATTTCAATGTTATATAAAATGTGACGAATTATTTGATATTACATATAAAACATATATAGGGTCTTTCAATAGGGACTCTCGAAATTTGTTAGGTTATAGCGCCATGCTGTTAAAGGAACACCTTGCTCCATTTGAGAAACGTTCCGCGCATTACGTGATATTTATCCTCGCCACAAGCACCCACCGAGTCGACTATTCGACGTTTGGTGGACAAATTCATATCAACCGGTTTAGTAATTCGTCAACACCCGTACATCACCGAAACGCAAGATCTGATAAAAACATCGCTGCTGTGCGTGAGAGTGTACGGGAAATCTCGAGGCAGTCAATGATTTATGCGACAAAGTCATCGAAAATTGAATCTCCCGAATACATGTCACCAAGCAAAGCCACGGCGGACATTTGAACAACGTTATATTCCATACTTTATGCCCTAAAATATTCTTTCAAATAACAAAAATTGAGTGGATCACACACAACTTGTTTTATTTTCATATAAAAATCGAGTGTCCTTATTTAAAGACCCTTTAAGTTGAATGTTAATATTACTAAACTATTGAAGGCTGTTGTTTCTCATTCGCAATGATAGGAAGAGCCGGTATTAACCATGGAGGAAGAACAAGAATGATCAGCATTTTAAATGGTAAACAAAAAATATAAACCAAGAAGTAATACTAGTTTTTCTAAAACTTTGTGCAATTTACATTTGTCTAAAACGTTAGCAAAACAAATATACATAAAGAGAAGGACTGTCAATCCTATGATATTTTCTGAAATAAACTGTCGATAGCAAGCAGATTTAAATGACATGCAATCTGAAATTGGCGGATGAAGTTTCCAAATCACATCACAATGTTATTTGTATACTTAAGACATAAAAAAGGCAGGTGAATTATGTTTGCAGCTCCGTTTATAATGCAATTTGTTAATACCCGTGAACTTACTAATACTCTAGTAAATGACTTAAAAATTATGTAGCCATCTAAAAATGGCTCATAACAAGATAATAATAAGAAGATGGTCTAGTACATTTTATATGTCACAAATATCGTGTAGCAATAACTTTCAAAAAGGAAGCCAAAAGTATATTGAGAAACAGCTACTTGTATTCCACCTTTCGGCCAACTAGTGACATGCGTTAGTGGGTTATATACCAAATGGAGTCCGTTTAGTTATTATTTAATAGGAGTACATATTATCATTTTTCTTGGGAACTATATTGTAACATTGTTGGTTTGTCGTAATATGTCGGTGAAATTTACCAGACTGGCGCTTGCCTATATACTCAATACTGAGAATGTACCTTAATACTCTTTGTTCTTTAAGAAATGACGAATTATAAAAAACCGTTTTCTTCCATCACCAAGAGCTCCATCAGCTCCAGGAGATTTGAGCCTTATAGAATCTGGAGCTGCGGCAAAAAAAAAAAGAAAGCTCTGGGGTCTTACTGTATATTGCTAATAATGAGAAGTGCGTGTGTAGAATTAGATGTATATTGATTTATAGTATAATATGAGCTAATTGAAATAATATGTAACTCCACTTAAGAAGAAAACTTTTTTCGTAATAGGCATTTAAAGGGAGTAATTTTATCATTACGAATTGTATAGAGTAGACAGTATAAGTATAGAGAATTATTAGTTTCTTTAATTTATTAGTCATTTTTAATAGTTGACAACATATATTTCAGTCTTATTTATAAGTACAAATAATAGTTGAAATAAAAACTTAGTAGAAATGTTGGATATATAAATTTTAACAGGCCTTCATAGAATCATTGGATAATTTAGAACAATTAATTATTATGACACATTATAGTAAATGTCTAAATGCTTGTGGAAATCATAACTTATTATGAAAAAATGAATAAAAAATTGCCCTCAGTTCTCTACAATTCATCCGTCCAATTCATACAATTCATAATGTTTAATTCTTATTGAATTATACATTACAAGAAAATAACAAATAAATAATATTTGTTAACATAGACGATATATTAACATATAAGATGGTGTTAATGATAACAATTTCTTAATAGTCTCAATTATTTTCCGTAATATTAAAAAGTAGACATCTAAATACTGATTACTACATATATAAATGTACTTATTAAATTAAATCTTGTAACATCAAAACTTGTAAATTAATATAAATCATACAGAAGAAAGTTTCATTTGAATTTTCAGACAGCATACGAGGTCTGGCTAAAAATAAACCGGACTGACTATCAAACTAATATTTATTTAGTGTTTAATCCGTTTTAAGTGTGATCACCTTCTATGTACTCCCCTTCTTGAACCACATATCGCTCCATACGAATTTTCCATTGAGAAAAGCAATGTTTGAAGTCTTCAGATGAATGACTTTTCAGTAGGTTTGCCGTTTTCCCTTTTACCTCATCTAGTGATGAAAAATGTGTTCCCTTGAGTTGTTTCAATTTTTGGCAACAGGTAAAAATCACAAATGGCTATATCTGGCGAAGGCGGTGGGTGTTCTAGGACAGAAATGTTTCTTTTTGCCAGAAATTGCTTAATCGTGAAAGCATTGTGAGCTGGGCCGTTGTCTTGGTGAAGCACCCACCCTCCTTTCATTGTGCAAAATTCGTCTGACAATCTCTTTGTCTATTCCAGTTAACTCAGAAACGGCCCGGATACTCAAGCGACGATCATTTCTAACAATGTTACCTATTGAATGTTTTCATCAGTTGTTGCACTGCGAGGACGTTCAGTGCCTTTGTTGTCTTCAACATTTTCACGACCTTCTCTGAAACGTTTGTGCTACTGAAACGCTTGAGTCTGCATCTTCGTACACTTGAACGGTTGAATAAAAGTTATTTCATCATTCTCTACAATTTTTCTGGATAACTGAGGTTTACAACAGCTTCGAGGCTGACGAAAGACACAGGCAAGTAAGTAAAAGTCAACGTACGACAAAAATAATAAAATATATTTATCTTGATGACTTGTTGCATGCTTGATCCATGCTTGCGCCTTACCATAAATGACCAGAACAAATGATTGATCAACATTATATGCTTTAATTTGAAGCATATATGAATTGGCATTATTAGCATATATTACTTAAACACCCGAAATCAAATTTTGTTGCTTTTCAGGAAATATATGAAATGTTTTATGTAAGATATTTTTTAAAATCTTAATACTTTAAATATATAAAATTGGCTAAGTTTAATAATGGGATGTTATTTATCTTCATTTAAAACAAAATTGGATTTAGGGAGTTTTATTTTGAAAATAGTGATGTGTAGAAGACGGACTTTGAGAAGGTGTAAAGAAATAAAACTTAAAATTTAAAAAAATAAAAACAATTTTTATTAGCAAATACATTTGATAAATATAGTAACAAATTACTATTATTTAGTTGTACGTTTGTATTTTTGTATTTTCTCCTTTGAATTTTTGAATTAATTAGAACCAGATAAAATAGTTTTTGTTCATCGTCAACCCATGAAAGTATAACTTTAATATGTTGAAGCTTTATTTTGAATTTGGAGCCATGGAAATATAGCTTTAATGGTTTCCAATATTGGTAGATTTGAGAGACAAATTGAAAGTCTGACATGAGCACCCATTTATAAATTTACAAGCTTTAAGAGTTCTACGATGAGCAGAACTACGCCAGAAATAATAAAATTAATAAAATTTATTTATTGAGAATTCTTGGGTGTCTTTTTAGGTTCTGCATTTCAATAGACACACAATATTTTTTATAATAGGTTTCTCACGAGTTATTAAAATATAAAAGTTTACCTTTTGGCAGGTTAAGAAAAGTTAAATATATTCTCTCAGTTATGGTATATAAACAAGGGATATGTTATATTAATACAATTTATTTTTGTGAGTTCGCAGTAAGTAACATTTTCTACTGAAGCGAAACTGCAAATTAAGTATCTAAATGATGGACAATTAAAGACGATCATGCATTAGCTAGTTCAGGCAAGATTCAGTCAGAAAAGTTAGAAAAACTTGATAATATAAAAAATGTTTACTTTGAGAGAAAAGTTTTCAGAGAATTAAACCTTCTGGCATTGTGACATAAAAAAAAATAAATCATTTTAGAATTAAATTTCTACACACATTAGCGTAACTAAAATGGCCACTATAAGCATGAAGTATAATTTAAAGATCGAATAAGAGCTTTGGTGATAAGGAATTATTTGAAGGACGAAAGATTTCTTGAAAAGATCACCTTAATATATAAGACGTCAAAGGCTTATACTAGCTGATAAATTGTAAAAGCAATAATCTGAAGAAGTAAATTTGTTATGGGCGGTACTGAAACATATCTACTCTACATATCTACCTGACAATTCTACTCCTATCCAACGGAAATCAATTTAAATTTTAATCTGTTTAGTTTATTTAAATACAGAGTCATATCCATATTATTTTATTTAAATTAGTTAATATACAATAGTATTTACACAATACCTATTAATGAACTTATTAGAAAATTCGTACTTATTCTTCTTTAGTAAAAAAAAAAAAACTATAATGATATTGAAGTGTCGTATTTAAGATTTGTTTTTGATTATCACTTATATGTCTGGTAACATTTACAACTTATAAATTGTATTAAACCAAAATAACTAGTAAAATCATTTTTAAGTAATATCTGACTATGTTTGCTCAGGAAATATTTTCACTTTCACAGGAGTCTTACAAGGAAAGGATGCATACCTATGGAATTCTGCATTACTTATGTGGAAAAAATTTTTTCACTACACGAGGTGGAAGTGTTATTCATTTTCCTTCTTTGTATTGAATTTAATTCATTAAATTTGTATAACCAGCTAGACCTAGATCAGGAATCGAGCGTCCTTATTGACAGACCCCTTATATTCACTAAGTGCAAGCATCTAGGAGTCAAGCTAAACCAAATGTATTGGATCATTGACCGAAAGTCGAAATTATAACTTTACAGCAAGTACTATTGCACAGGTCCATTCTTAAAACTTTGCAACTTAACTCAACTCAGAGTCGAATTCAACGGAATTGAACGCTGGTACCGCCAGCAACGTATAGGCTGAAGCGTAATAACTCGACTGATTGTCAGATTAGTTTAGATTAAGATATACAGCTCATATATACACATAAACTCTATAGTTTGGATTTAGATTAATTAAAAGAGGTAACTCACTGAAGTGATACTCTGCATGTCATTAGTTTTTTGTCACAATAAACACTTATTGCCCTCTGGCTACATTATAGCACTCAACTAAGAATTATTAAAAAATAAACAGTTTTAAAACCTTAAAACGGACTTTTCCGCATATAGAACATGTCTATCTCTAAATTGAGCGGCCAAGAAAAAATAAACCAACACATAAATGCAGAATATCTGATTTATGCGACAGTTTTACTTTTTTCAAATAGTCCACCATCGTGTTTTCTAATGACCCATGGACAGGGTGGGCGTATCCTATCCACCTCAAAAGCAATAGATGTCGTCTGGTAGACGTCTCTAATCAGAATCAGTCGAAACCGGATCAATCCGACACGATTTAATTGAGTGATCGTGCTAACAAAAAATATTCTGTTGTATATATATACCATTGTACTTTCTCATGACCCATGTACATGGTAAATTGTACATGGTAAAGTGTGTTCTATCCACCTCAAAATCAATAGATGTCATCTGGGAGGCGTGCCCCAATCAGAATCAGTTAAAACCCGATCGAACCGACACGATTTAGTTGAGTTATCGTGGTAATAAGAATAAATGCCGACGACAACGGCAACGACGACGACAACGATAACGACAACGACAACGACAACGACACACACAGCAATAATTTTTTAGAAACCATTTTTTTTGTCTTTAGGCCAAAAACCGAAAAACAAACCCAACAAAATTTTGTTTTTCACTTTTACACTGTTACATTACTTTTCCGCGTATAGTGGAGTGCGGAAAAGTAATATATTATAATAATTTTAAATAAATAAAATAATGAAAAACGTTTTTCTGTGTCTGTTACATTTTTACTACATTTTAATTATAGTATCTAAAATGAGATGACAAACATTTATACCTAAGAGATATACCTAAACGGATATGTTTAGGTATATCTCTATTAGTAATTCGAAATAACTGAGCAATGGTCATTCATTTACGTGAGGTTATTTTGTTCTCGGGGATAATTCTTAGCTTATAATAAGCCATGCAACATATAAGAGTACACAAATATATGAACCGGTATTTATTTTTAAGTATTACACAATAAAATAAACAGTTTAAAAACCTTAAAACGGACTTTTCCGCACATAGAACATTTCTATCTCGAAATTGAGTGGCCGAGAAAAAAATAAACCAACACATATATGCAGAATTTGTGTTTTATCGGAGAGTTTTACTTTTTTAAATTTTTCTCAAATAGTCCACCATCGTGCTTTCTTATGACTCATGGGCAAGGTGAGGTGTGTCCTATCTACCTCAAAATCCATAGATGTCTTCTGGTAGACGTCCCTAATCAGAATCAGTCGAAACCCGATCGATCCGACACGATTTCATTAAGTGATCATGCTAACAAGAGCAATTTCTCAAATAGTCCACCATTGTGCTTTCTCATTACCCATGAACATGGTAGGGTGTGTTCTATCCACATCAATATCAATAGGTGTCGTCTGAGAGACGTCCCAAATCAGAATCAGTCAAAACTCGATCGATCCGACACGATTTAGTTGAATTATCGTGCTAACAAGAATAAATGTCGACGACAACGACAACGACAACGACGACGACACACACAGCAAACATTTTTTAAAAACCATTTTTTTTGTTTTTAGGCAGAAAAACGAAAATAACCCCAAAAAAATTTTGTGTTTCCACTTTTTCTTTACACGATTACATTATTTTTCCACGTATAGAATCACCTTGTATGTATTAATTGTATTTTAAAAAATACGCAGCTAAAAAGAAGTTGAAAGTTTTTATCTGGTTTTTCCTTAAATTTTTAATGAATTTATTCATTACTTTACTAAAGCACTGTATAATAATAATACAATAAAATACCTTAGATAGATAAATATTTGATTTAAATGAAAACGAAAATGTATAGAGAACGGTTTATATATTTCATTAAATAGTAGTACTAAATTAAATAACTTTGAAAAATTATAGAAACGCTCTAACCCATCGTAAAATCAGGTTACGTACATGTGAATGTTTTAATCGCCGCCGTGTTAATATCGTAATATGTAACCTTCAAATTATCTATATTAGAGCAACGTGACGCATTCCATTGAACTGTGTTTTTCCATTTTTTTTTATTATTTTTGAAAAAAGGTATTGTTATCGGTTTCGATGAGTAACTATAATGAACACACAAAATAACCTTTTGTTGTCTCTCTATTGCAATTAACGAAAACGCTGGTTTTGCTTTCAAACAATCATCTTTATAGTGGATATGTATTGTGACGGTAATTGGCAGTTGTTTTACGTACATTTAATGGAATAACTATAATCTGTTTTTTATACGTTTATTCTCGTTGTTAATGACTTACAAACAAAATTAGTCACAGGTGGAGACAATTTTTTATGCGGTTCAATCTTCCTTGTTGATATAAACAATTACAAGGCACAAACGGATTTGCCAAAGTCTAATAAATATTATACTCAAAACAACAACGATCGCATACCACATCACATTCATCAACATTAATCAGCCATCTATACAGTGTGTCACATTTTGATTCACGACAAATACATATTTTTGTTATGGATGCGGTTCATTATTTTACTTCTCCGCACTCCACTATACGCGGAAAAGTAATGTAATCGTGTAAAAAAATATTTGGGATTATTTTTCATTTTTCGGCCTAAAAACCAAAAAGAACTGGTTTTTAAACCATTTTGTGTGTGTGTGTGTGTGTGTGTGTGTGTGTGTCGTTGTCGTCGGAATTTATTATTGTTAGCACGATATCACAACTATTGTTAGCACGAATAACTCAACTAAATCGTGGCGGATCGATCAGATTTTGACTGATTCTGATCGGGGATGTCTCCCACATGACACCTATTGATTTTGAGGTGGATAGGACACACCTTACCCTGCCCATCTGTCGTATTAATGGGGTTTTGACTGATTTTGATCGACAGATGACACCTATTAATGTTGAGGTGGATAGAACACACCCTACCATGTACATGGGATCATGAGAAAGTACAATGGTGGACTATTTGAGAATTTTTTTTTTGTTAGCACGATCACTCAAGTAAATCGTGTCGGATCGATCGGGTTTCGACTGATTCTGATGAGGGACGTCTACCAGACGGCATTTATTGATTTTGAGGTGGATAGGATACACCCCCACCCTATCCATGGGTCATGAGAAAGCACGATGGTGGACTGTTTGAAAAAAGTAAAACTGTCACGAATGAGAAATTTACCTTGTTGATGTTACTTGACTTGTTGATGAATTCTTTGGTGGGAAATATTATCATCATGACTCTCTAAGACGACTATTAATATGTTTTATATTAATTCTACTATTCAGTTTTGTCTTCGTGTCAGCTTAAGGTCGTTAATACGGGGACTATGTATATGAAACATACGATACTTGACGTTTATAATGAATTTAACATAAGGGAAAGCAAAAGGGATGGTACGTCAAACTAAGGAATATTGAGACCGAAATGCGAAGAACCATATTCAAAATTGCCTGTAAAAAATTTGTTAATATCAAAATTGAATTTAATTACTGATTACCGTTTATTATAAATCATAACAGTTATAATTTCACTATTACTTTATCAATTTTGTCAACTATTTTATGCCCGACCATGACAAGCCATATTTCTAATTAATTAATTTTAGTTTCTGAACTAAATTCCAATTATATAATCTTAACATCATCTATATACTTTTGTTGTTTGTTTCCCAAATAGAAAATTTTGTTCAGGGAAAAGCAATCTCCATAAATTTCTTAATTTCAAGAAAGAATGCTAGTTCTTTACATTTATATTCCTGTGGCTTATTATATTCTAATAATAAACCCTTCAATGTTTAAACACTTACCCTAATAAAGGCTATAGTTAATTTGTCAGTATTAGTAACAGAACAATTAATCAGTTCAAAGTTTCCACCAGTTTCCATCGGTTCAAATCCACCTTAAAGTTTGACCACCTATTAAGAATTTAGTTATTTAAGGTGAAATATGTTTTTTTAAAAATAAAGTTCAAAGTTCAGAATTTTGAATTTAAAAAATAACTTTTAATAACAAAATTAAGAATATTGTATTAAACTACCGAGAATGTACACATATATGTATATACATTAAGTGAACAGGAGGATTGCACATTACTCGACATGCATTTCAGTAACCGAGTTGTCATCATCAGCAGACGATTAAAGCCTAATGACGATACCAACTTGGTTCGCGAAAACGTGTAATATTTGGCTATTCATGAAAAACTGGTCTTCTGTTCCTGTTATCGCATCGAAGGTTTTAAACCCTTCTCAGGATATATCTCATAAGAAAAAAATCTTACATAGAATACTGGTGTATAAAGCCAACACGAAATGTAATATGTTTTTATTTTAACCAAACACTGCAGAACTTATATAATATGTAAGTTCTTATTTATTTATGATGTAATGAAACGATTTGCAGGAGACCTCCGGAATAAAGAATCGATATCAGTAAATTGTCGTGTCGCAAATTATAAAACATGTTGAAAAGTTTTAATGTGGCATAATGGGAAAATTATTGGGCACTTATTTAATTGCAAAATTAATTACAAACTAATCGTCAACGTCAGACAATTATTAAATATTTTGTAAACGTTATGTCAAGAAATAGCACAAGATCCATGCAATTACTTGAACTACTGCACGCAACATGCGTCTGTTAACCGAGGGACAATGGCAACGAGCTTCCTTCCACATAACCTTAACCTAATACAATGAGAACTGAATGGTCTTTTAGGTCAGGGGTGCCTGCATCTGAAACGTTTAAATTTCTAATTTTAATAACCTCGTAAATTTTTGAAGAAGAATATATATCAGAATAAGTTTTTTCAATGAGAATAAATAAATTACCATGTATTACAATGTGTACTGAGTCATTCTGGTGAAAATCGAAACACGAAAATTATCGATGTCCATTTTTAAGTAAGTACACATGTTTTGTACGTACGCAAAAAATGTACGCTATTATTAAACAAAATGACACACATATTTGGTTTTAAAATCAGTCAACAATATCTGATATACCTGCGTGTAATTATGGAACAACATATAGAGATATTAGTACGGGGTGGTGTGCGTAAATGTCGACGCCCTTTATTTTAGTTACTTAAGTTCATAAACAAATTTTAAGTGCTATCCTGCGTAACTTAATCCAACATTTTTCCAAAATTGTTTTAACCTGTTAATTGTTTAACTTTTGGAATACTGAAAATGAATAAATGAAATATTTTTACACAATTTAAAAGAGCACTTCCCGTACTTCTATCAGTAAGACTTATTATATTATAAGGCCTATCACAATTCTGTGTTTACGTGTATATTTTATTGAATTTAATCAGTTTGTAATCTATGTTAAAGACATTAACAAATAATTCATGGGAAGTTTTGTGAAAATCAACCGAAAATAGGCATTCCTATTTCTACATTCAGTCCCTTCTGCGTTATCTGTTCTATTGTTTCATTTTTGCATTATCGATTTTTAATAAATGTTTTCGCGTGATGTCTGGTTATTTGGTTACAATATTCTTTCATCTATATTTTTGATATATTTTTCAAGTGATTTTGATGTGTATTATCTAGATTTCTAGATTTTTAAGCTTCTTCTATAGCAACGATCCTTTCTTACCATCTCCTCAAGTACGTTATATTTTCAAACATAAAGCAATGTAACAAGTAACAGCTAATACTTGTATATGTAGGAACCTTTCATAAGGTTAATAATGGGCTAACATTCTCTATTGATAAATAATATACACCCAAAATTAATAAAATTTTTAAATTTTTAAACATTTTATGTAAGTATCTTAAAATGTCTTCAATCACTACTGATAAACAATTCTAGTTTTTTTACAGATGCAAAGTAACATTTTGTAATTGTTTGTTATCAACATATTGAACGCTATTTAAATTGATTTGTAAAATACAATAAATTCAGTTCTGCTAGTATTTTTTTTAATTGCAATGTAATGAAGTGACCAATGAAACACTTTGTCCAGCACACTTAGAGTACAGAAAAGTAATCGTTCACCCAAGTTAATTAAGAGAAAATCAAGTAGTCAATGCGCTATCTCTGGTTAACGTTAACGAGGGACATAGCCAGCGATATGGATAATTTGTTAGTACTTAATTAATCAACAATTAGTCGAACGATTAAACATTCCAATGAACTCCGATGTTACTATAGAATCCCAGGACAAAGTTACACTTAAGAAACAGGCATTCTAAAAATCTAGAGTTAATCAGAGCAGCAGCTTGAAATTTAGTAATTTCTGAATGAACGGTCAGGAGAAGGCTTAATGAAGGAGGATTGGATAGTAGTAAATTGGATTGCTATTACACCGCTGCCCACAAGAGAACATAGTTAGCTGGAAGAGAGGTTTGCTGCCTACAATTCTCTCCGAGGATACCATGTTTTGATGAATTAATAACATTCTGGGGAGGAATTGGTTTCGATGGTCGCACGGATTTAGTTCCTTTGTGGTGGAGATCTATGAATGCATAATTCTACGTAGAAGACATAATAGAGTGGCGTGTGATACCATTTGTCCTGCTTTTAGAGAATAATTTCATTTGTATGCAAGATAACTCTCGGCTCCACGTTGATAGAGAGGTACTAGGTGATTTGGGAATATTCCAACTATTGGCTGACCACCAAGAAGCCCAGATATTATTCCCATAGAGCATCTATGGAATACACCAAAACGATTAGTTACGCGCCACATACATGCCCTGCCCCTATGACTCTCAGGGAACTCGAAGAAATTGGTCTTGTCGCATGGGAGAAAGTTCCTCAGGAAACCATTCATCACTTAATCAATAGCATGCCCAGACGAATGAAAGCTGTAATAAGAGCTAGAGGAAAGTCTCATACTACTGAATTAAAATTCTTCCAGTTTCATTGCACACCCAATTTTTTCATTACCACCGTTTTCATTTTATTTAAATGTTCCTTTCTGTTTTCTGCTGATAATACCATTATAATTTATTATACATTAATTGAAATTATTTAATTATAATATCACGTAGGTGTTATGATTTAAATCTTAGAAAAAACAAAAGTAATAATGTGAAGTTTCACTGATCTGTTAATATTGTCCAAGAGTTTATAACAAATAGATTACTTAAATATTGATGTCAATTTTGGCACAATTTTGTTCATATTATTGTTCATTTAATTGTAAAAGACAAAAAGTTATTCTATTATGTTTCTGTCTTGGTCTAACTTTACATCCTTTAATACATCGTGGCAGAATGACCTGTCATAATCATTTAATAATTCCAGGAATATTTCAAATAACTAATTTTAGTGAGATACAATATACACATAATATTGTTGTAAACAAATACAAAATTCAATTGAAATTACTTTAAACATAATGTAAATGAGAGGTGAAACAATATAAAATTAAATTCTAATATAGACATTGGTAAAAAGTACAATTCTCGGATGCAGATGCAATTTTATTTATTGAATGGACTAATCAAACACAGGAAAATGTTAATTACAGCAAAAAATTACAAAATAGTCTGGGCTAGTGCTCGCATTGCTAAAGTAAATATGAATTATTGTGTCTATATAATTTTAAAACACTAATCTGAAATAATTTCAGAACTTTATGAAAAAATTGAAAAATCTTTATGTAACAGGCTAACTTTTATTTGTGGACATTTCATGATATTTCCGTTAATATATTTCGTCATATGTCAATGTTGATGACATTATCGACATTCATTTGAATATACCTAGAATACTTTTATAAATGACAATACCATATTTGAAAATGTTTTTTAAAATTGTAGAACATCCAGAAGTTGTAGAACATCTCATTTACCTAATATTTAAAACATTGCCAAGAGAGTAATAAGAAATATATAATTTTATATAGAATACATATTCTTTATAGAGTATATTCTATAAAAAATAAACAGTTTTAAAACGTTAAAATGGGCTTTTCTGTATGTAGAACATCTCTATTTCGAGATTGAGTGGCCGAGAGAAAATAAATCAACACATAAAAGCAGAATATGTGTTTTATGCGACAGTTTTACTTTTTTTCAAATAGCTCCCCCTCGTGCTTTCTCATGACTCATGAACAAGGTGGGTTGTGTCCTATTCACCTCAATATCAATAGTTGTTGTCTGGTAGGCGTCTCTAATCAGAATCAGTCGAAACCCGAACGATCCGACACGATTTAATTGAGTGATCGTGCTAACAAACAAATTTCCCAAATAGTCCACCATTGTGCTTTCTCATGACCCATGAACATGGTAGAGTGTGTTCTATCCACCTCAATATCAATAGGTGTCGTCTGGGAGACGTCTCCGATCCGAATCAGTCAAGACCCGATCGATCCGATATGACTTAGTTGAGTTATCGTGTTAACAACAAGAATTTCCCAAATAGTCCACCGTCGTGCTTTCTCATGTCCCATGGATCAATAGGTGTCGTCTCGGAGACGTCCCTGATCAGAATCAGTCAAAACCCGATCGATCCGACATGATTTAGTTGAGTTATCGTGCTAATAAGAATAAATGCTGACGACAACGATGACAACGAAGGCACATACACAGCAAAAACTTTTTAAAAACCACTTTTTTTGGGTTTTAGGTCGAAAGGCGAAAAATAAACCCAAGAAAAATTTGTGTGTTTCTATATTAATATAAAATTATATAATTATTTCCAACCTGAATAGGTTTCTACCGAATTTCTACCTAATGGGTTGTAGATTTTATTAGCAAATTGAAACTATATTTGTATTATACTTTTCTAAAGTGCTCTTAATATAATATATCATTTCAGAGAAACGTTTAAAAGGGATACTGTGATTATGAGTGAATACAAAGATATAACTTTATAGAATATTACAGAAAATGAACAAATAAGTAACAATTATTGAAAACATGTAATCGGACTGAAAGAGTTTAACTGAAAAGAAATTTATAGCTAATCTAAGAAGGTTATTTGCCTTATATTTTGTTCCAATACAGAGGTTTCATGTCTTCTTCGGACAGAATATAGTTCTGTTTCAAGGAGACATATTCAAGAGTACTTGTACATCAGTTTCCAAGATATGTAGTTATCTTATTCAAACACGTATAACAGCAGAATATGTATAAAAGTGAAATAATTTTTAAGTATACTGTTTTAATGCCGGTGTGAGTAATAATGTGAATCTTCCGCATTATAGTATAACTTGCTACATTCAGTGAGTAACAAGTGAAGGTTGAGGTGGTCCATAGAACGTGATGGCGGAACTTAATGAACGTACTGCTTTAGTGAAAAATTTTCTAGGGTAAAGAAGAGCCTGAACTGTTACTGAACGTTCTGTCTAGAAATAAAATTGAAGTTTCCCTATTGTAATTATACATCGCATTTTAATAAAACACTTAAATATATGGAAGTTGTTGAGTAACTGAGGACCCTGGTTTTTGGTACCACATATGTATATATGGGTATACGGTAAACGTCAGTGTTTATCGTATACCCATATATAAAATTGGATAAAAGTTGAATTTATTTGTATAGACCATTTGAACGAGTCTATGCTCAACTTTGGCTAGCAGTCGAAGAGTAATCATCACAAATTCCTAATCGATAAAAATTAAAACATGAGCGCATGATAATCATCGATATATTTTATTGACGTTGCATATTGGCGTTTATACAATAATGGGAAAATAGTTTTAGTGGAGCGGGAGATATGGTGCAGGATTTTAGGACATAGTAGACCATTAACATATATCATCTCATCTTCTCCATGACCAGGTTCCGTCTACCAGATATAAGCCGCTTGGAGTTTCCATGATTTAAACTGTTCATATGTGGAACTAGTTTTTAAATTACAAGTTCAAATTCAAAATGGAAATAACCAAAGGACGTTCGGAAATTGGGAGAGAGATGGAAATCATCCTTCAGTAGTAGGGTGGTACTTATAATGTGTTATAATTGTAATTTGATTCTTTTTCGCAATCATTTCTTGTCTTTTTTTGGTGCGCGTATTTGCATAAGATGACCTTATTACAGTACGTTTTGAAGTATAGTGTACAGGTATTGTACAGGATATCAGTATGAAAATTACGTTAAAGAAATATGAATTACCCCACATTAAACTTGAAAATAAACGTTTTCTTATAATATAGCATTTTATACTACTAGTACGCATTATTTGATTTTAATTTAGTTTATATATGTCCTGTATGTTTGTAAATATCATAGGTTATGTGTGCATAGGTTATTATGATCAGTCGAAATTTTGTGCTTACTAACATACGCAACTAGCTCCCGGACTACGACTGAAATGAAATGTGTTTTGTAATTTCCTCAAACCTTGGCAGGGTTCTTGCTTGGTGAGTTGCATCTTTTGCTTTTCCATATGCCCACCCATCTATATATACCTTAGGCGTTGCCCAACAACCATCAGTCACGACAAGAGTAACTAATAAGCATAGATTAGTTGGTTAGGTATATAAGTAGAAGTCACCATGAAATATCTAAAATATTCGGTGAGTGATTAGTTTCTGTGAAGTGACTTTTAGTGGATTTGGGCTTTGCTTCTGATGGGTCTTTAGATTAGAAATATTTCATTTTGAAAAATGAATAGTGTTATTAATAATATTTTCTGAATACAGTTATGTATTCATTATTTATTTATATTTATAAAATTAAACAAGTGACCTTCCATGATAGATGTTATTAATTGTGGCATAAAAAATCTAATATTTTGGATTTTACGTCATATATCAAATTTTCGCTCACATTGAATATTTTCTGAAGCTATTTTTTTACATAAACGTTTTATCAACACATAAGTTAAACATAAAAATATTAAAATTGCTTTAAAGGATTTGTAAGGTCTCTATTTTATATTTACTTTTGGAACTATTTATTTTATTTTATACTTGTATTGATGCAGGTCAATATGTAAACAATGTAAAAATGCATTAATAAATACATTTTTAATTCATTTTTATATTGCTTATATATTTCTCTTTTTTTAGAGGCAATTATTAATTTAATATCGAAAAATTAAATTTTCTTTCTATGAATACTTGATTTCGCTCATAGAAATACATATTTTATATATCTATTCTTATAAATGAAATATATTATATAATACATTATTTATATTTATAAAAATAACAATACTTAGTTTTTTCGTCTAAAAAACTAAATTAAAATCTAAATAATCAAATTTGTGTTGCTAGAACTTATTTTCTTCCACAATTTATAAGCAAATAAACATACCTATGTTTATACTTATAAATGATAATTATATTATCAAATTTTATATATGGCCGATTACTCTTATTTACTAAACTAAGCAGTAGACTGAATAAGACATATACATTTTACTTTTCAAATACAGCAGTTCATTAGATTTTGATAGACGAGAATTTATCAAATATATACGAAATGTCTATTTTGCAATGAGGGAAAACTTGAAAAGCTGGATAAATACTACTTATTTCTTGGATGATACCATTTATTTCCATATAAACTTTATACAAAGAAAATAATCAGTTTTTATGAAATATAGTTTCGGTGAAATGACATTACATATAACTTTCGTTATTTTATCTTATCTATATCTAATAAAAAATTATTTAACTAAAAGAAGATAACATTTAAATTCTACAAAAAAAAGTTGCATTAAATAATTACTTTTTATATAAGTCAAACGATATTTTCAATACTAATGAAAATAAATATAGTTTTATTTTTATTTGTCTCTTTTAAGAAAACTGTATACATCATCCATAAAGTAACTGCTTAATACAATAATTTTCAATAGTTATGAACAAGGGAGAAATTAAATCCATTTTATAGAACTTCACAAGAAATATTAGCTCACTTACTTTGAAAGCGTTTTATCAAAAATAGTTTGTCAGATTTTTCTAATAATATACATTTTAAGTGAAAATGAAAAATGGATATGATATAATACGGCCCTACCCTTTATTTATCGTAAAAGTTTCCCAAATAAATAACCAACTAATTATTAGCAAGAAATTTGATATAATAGGCTGCAGTTATGAAATACTGTGGGCTACAGGAAAGGAATATACCGTCACATACATCTAATTCTTTAAGTGAACGTGGTGGTTAATGTTTAAATATAGTTATTCCACTTAATAAAAGTATATTTTATTTTTGTAAACTATATAATTATTATAACTTATATAGCAATCAAAAAATATATTTCAAAATAATTTTATATGTTTTAGATAAGTATTAAATTTAGTCTTTTATTAATCAAAAACTAGAAAGTCAGGATGTTGTTCGATTTTTCCTTATAAATCTTTTCATTAAATTGATTAAAGAAATATAGACAATAATATTTAAGTAATATTTTTAAAATACATAATTGTAAAGAATAAAAATGTTAATTTTTAGAACATAATTCAGGAATATCCTGTATTTTTATTTTGTATGTATATCAAGTAACTGTAAATATAAAATCTATGAAATTTTGTGTAGTAATCAGAGCAGGTGAATATCAAGGGTCAACTATGTAATGTTCGTACATGAATATTGTTGTTGATTCTTGAGAATTGATTCCTTTAATACAGAACATGTATAATGTAACCAAGAATAAAGTATTTTTTTTAATATAGTATGCAGAATTAGAAATTTCGTTCAGACGTTTGAGTAATCAATATTTTGTTTTTAAATTAAATTTCGATTTAATTAAATAAATTATGAATTAAATAACCATGCTAATATTTTATCAATATTCAATATATAAATAGTTAATGAATGAAGCAAAAGAAACTATGAATTAAATTTAAACGATAACGTTTTGCCAATTTTAAATATTTAGAAAGTCTTTTGTTAGCATTTTTGCTAGCTGGTGGAATCTGTTATAAAATAGATTTTCAAGAGAAAATCTAGCAGTTACAAATCAGAAGAGACAATTGTTCATTCTGTTAACAAGTGAGGGTCTACCTGTCCTGACTATTTCTATTAAGGTTTTACAAAATGTGATTAAGTTTATTTAAAGAAAAAATAATATTTTTCTTTCATTAGTCCATATTCATTTTTATATTGTAGATATAAAATATATTATATCGTATATTAAAACATGTTATATCGGTATGTTCGAGTCCTGTAATTTGAATTTCTTATATTATGGAACAATTTTATTGTACAATAAAATAAGAAGTTCCTAGTAATATTTTCAGGTTTCTAATAATGGATAACAGTTACAAAAAATGAACTGTGAAGTGATTTAGATGAGTAATACGTGATTATATTAAAACGTTGTTAAATTTTGTTGATTTATATTGATTTATATTTATTTGTTTATATGGTTACCCCATTCTAATATTTTCATTGTTTTCCTTAAAAAAAAACTTTACTTTTATTAATAAATTTTATTGCGAATGATCGAATCTATATGAATAATTCAGAATTTTTCAGAAGTTGCTTTACCTATGAGATAATAATACTCTAACATGACTGAATCGTATAGTACACCGACAGAACAGTTTTTATTCTTTATTTCTATTACTTAGTTGTCATTATCCACTATATGTTTTACTATTACTGAAAAGTAAGTCTAATTATATGACCTTCATTTGTTGAACACAATGCAAAGAAATGTGTTAAATTGTAATCCTACAAGTTCATTTTTCCACGAAGTATCATAAACTTAAAACGATTGTTTAGATTGGGTTAGTTTACTTAAGAAGTAGCATTTGTTTCAGATTAACAAATTTATTTAGGCACCACTGCTTGATATGATAAATATTTTTATTATTAACAATAGTTTTATATCATTTATTTTACATAAATGAAATAACATTTATTTTACACAAAACTTGCCTTTCTTACCTAATAAATGAAAACACTGCAGCATATTTAGTACATTTGCAATGATTAAGCTATGCTTATATATTAATAAGTTATTACTTGTTTAAGAAAACATTATTTGTAAGTTTAAAATATAATTGATAGTTTCACAAACATAATTTATTAACAACAAATAAAGTAAATTATTGCGAGATGGAGTTTTGTTTATACTCCAATCCACCTGTAAATTTCTTAAATATTTAAGAATAAAACAAATTAAGCCGAAACAGCTATTCCCCCGGCTATATGCCTTCGACGGGCGCCGGCTTCCGTGGCGAAATTTGCCGTATTTTTGTTCTAACACAGAACTAAAAATACAATGATTTGGATTGCTCGAAAATCACAGGGAAGATGCAAAGCGTCCTCTATCTCCAGATACCGCTAACTACACACCGGTTTCGACCTTATCCTGTGTCTCGTCAGTGTAGCGTAAGCGAGTATGCCATTGACAAACGAGGATTCACATCTCACCTCATTTGTCAAAGGCATATTCGCTTGCACTACACTGACGAGACCTAAGATAAGATCGAAACCGGTGTGTAGTTAGCGGAATCCGGAGATAGAGGATGCTTTGCATCTTCCTCTTGATTTTCGAGCAATGCAAATCATTGTATTTTTAGTTCTATGTTATAACAAAAATATGGCAAATTTCGCCACGTAATTCAGCGCCCGTCGACGTCATATAGCCGGGGGAATAGCTGTTTTGGCTTATTTTGTTTTATCCTTAATGTTTAAGGAATTTAAAGGTGGATTGGAGTATAAACAAAACTCTATCTCACAATAGTTTATAAAACTTACCATCTGGAAACTTTGTGCTTTAAATGAACAAATAAAGTGTATTCTCTGTGTATAAGATACTAAAATGTAGTCAAATGAAATCACCAAATACAGTATGATGTTTTATTTTGTTAGGTATATCTTGTCATCCTTCTTGCCATTTTCGTTGCTGGAGAAGAGGAAAATGGCCCGTTAGAAGTTAAAGTGACAACACCAGTAAAGCGAGGAATAGGGTATGGATTAGGATATGGAATCGGTGGATATGGCTTAGGGTACGGGCATGGTTATGGGCATTATTACCCATCGTATACATCATACTACTCGTACACTCCCGTTTATTATAAAGGCTTGACCCACAGTTTAAATGGATATTATGGTGGTTATGGCCACGGTTACTATCCGTATTTCTCTGGTTATCATGGTTATGGCGGCCATGGTGGATACGGAGGTTATTACCATGGGTGGTAACTCAAAATAGTTTATTGTTTTCCTTACTATTTAATTAAGTATTTGTAAATAATTTGCTATATTATAATATTGATAAATAAATCGTTTTATAATAATATTGTTTTAATATCCTTCGTTGCTAAATATTTTCAATTAAATTTTGTAGAGATAGACCATGTGTCTCATTTAAAATGATACGCCCTGATACTTTCACCATATTTTTAAATCAAGATTTGGGTTTTGGCACAATTATAGTCCTATGTAAGACGTACACTTCGAGGCAATCAACTTCCGCAAAGTACACACACAGTTACAATTTTGGTTATCAATTTAATAGGATGCCATGAAAATGGAAAAAAAAATTGTCAAATTGAAAATGTCAAAAAATATATTTTAAGAAAAAGTAAAACAAACAATTAACTTCTGGTAACTGAAATAAGTGAAAAAACAACAGTTAAAAGTAACAATCAGTTACTGGAATAATCACTCATTACGCATAAATAAAAAGTTTAATTAAAAGTGCGTTGGCATTCATTAGAGTTCGTATTCGATTAACTGGAATTTGATCGCCACCGAGTACTGGAATGGTATCTTCAAATTCGAGTAGGGTTTACATTGCTATGTATGTCAACAGCATTCGATCAGTACGATATCATGATTAGGTTGTTCCAGATTTTTTAGATGTAGGTACATATCTATATATTTTCTTCACTTTTTGGTTTTTTGATAGTATATTTATTGAACGCAAATTTTTTATTTTATTCTTTATCCTTTCATTCACTAATTTGTCTTTACTCATTGCCTTGATAATTTCCTTTAATGCGGCGTCATGCGCATTTCTAATTTTATACTTTTTTAGAATTGAAATCCACAAACTTGGATGTATAGTTCACATCCATATTTATAAATTTAATTATAATTCTATAAATATAACATTGTCGTCTTCTGAAAATATCTATATTTTAAAGCAAAAAACGCAAAGCAATGTCTTTGTATTCGAACAACTATCCAACACGTCGCATCGGTAAGTATTACTGGAATGCGTGCACGCATTCGATTGTTACCATTCGATTAACTCGGTTGTTGACATTCACTCGAACTCGAATTCAAGTTTCACTGGAATTAGAGTTCGAGTGAATGTCAACGCACCTTAATTATCGGGTGTAACCCCTCTCAACTAATTCTTCATCGATTTGAATACATTTCTCTATTCTTTTACGACTATTATTGGCTACTCTTCTGAGCTACGAAATATTGATTCGCGATTCGCGACAAGCTCGTCTTACTTTAACACAAAATTCTTCTGGATATCTGGGCCTTGTTTTTTAAACCTTTTTCTTCACTGGAGAAAATCTAATGGTGTAATATCGGGGGATCTACGAGGCCAGTGTTCAAAAGGAGTATTTCTTCCCATCCAGCGCATTGGAAAGTGTTCATTCAGCCACTGACGAACAACTCTGAAATTATGGATTGACGCAATATCTAACTGGAAAAACATCTTCTGTCGAACATTAATAGAAATATTTTCAGTTGCCTCCCATCCCCCGTATCAAAAGAGTTTAACGAAAACGCTCAGCATTTAACGGGTTATTAAAGAAAAATGGACCAAGTATTTATTCTGTTTCTTAACATTCCATGCCATAGGCTAACTTTCTCTGAATATAGATATTCACAATTATTATCCTAATTAGGATTTTCTGTAGCCCAGTATCTACAACTCTTAGAGGAAACCACCCCATTAGTGGTAAATGTAGCCTCATCAGTAAATAAAATGTGATGTAGAAAATTCCGGTCATCTAAAAAATTTCCCTAGATCGAATATTGATATTTTAACTTTTCATTTTCATCACCTTCTTTCTATGTATGTAGAAATTTTGGTTTATACGGCTTGATTTTATGACGACTCATAATTCTCTTATAATTCTATCACATCTTCTAATTTTCTCGTCGATATTTAGTAGAAATGCTAAATACAGTAGACTTACTATGCCTTTGGATTTTCTTGATTTGCTACTGAGATTACGTTATCTTCAGTACGCGGATGTATTCGACGAGGTTGATCATTCTGATATATTTTAATAACACCTCCATTTCATTGAAAAGAGCATTTACAACAGCTGCAGTTCCATAACTAATGGTAACTTGAAAGGATGGATCTTTGGTTAAATTCTGCAGCCACTTCCTTGCTACTATCATCAAATAACCTTATTATTTCGATTTCTCGTCTTAAATGCAGACACGCTTTATGATTGCAAACTAGAATTTTACCACGAAGTAAAATATCGCGAATGGGCTCCATTTGGGAGGCTACCATTGTCTCAATTTGACCTATTTCAACATCATAATAGAGTGCATCATATTCGTCTGTACCGATCCAATTAAACATTTAAGAAAGAATGCATAATAAAGATCTGGTTGTTCCGTTAAATAAAAGCAGCAATGAACAACAACATGCAACAATAAAAACTGATATAAAAATTGTAATACAAATTATTTAGTTGAAAGGTAGGCCTAGAAGAATATAACAAATTTATATGAACTAGAGAAAGTTGAGAATATACTTTTCTGAAAAATATAGATGGTATACATTATGTCACTAACTATTCTAGCTATATTCTAATATCACTAAACGTTTAAATTTGTACAGCCATAATATATGTAAATACATCATCACTATGTTATTGAACATATATACATATGTTCATAGTGGCTTACATTTTATTAAGGAATATTAATTAAGGGCATTTAAGGAATATATTAAGAATTATAGAGAAACTTTATTGTATGAAATGTGTACAATAAGTCACAAATACACAAGGTAACTTTTAACATAGTGTTACATATGTAATATGTAAATTTTTTTGACAATATTTTTTGCGAATATTGCCGGAAGACTTTTCACCTCACATGAATTAGTAATTAGTAGTAATTCCTTTGAGGGAAATCAATAAGTCACGAATTTACAGAATTCGAACAGTATGGTAATTAACAGAACATTTAATTTTCTAATTGATTCTACGAAACAGCTTACATCCGAGTATCTTTCAGGAAATAGTTGCCAATATGCGATACGTTCTTGTCGTTTAAATTAGTTTATTTGTTTTGAAATAACCCAAAACACATTTTCTATACCAAAAATCAATACTTAACCCATTTTAGTAATTTTCTTTGTCACAAAAAATTATATTTATAACAGTTATATATTAGAAGTGAATAATAATTATTAATAATGGAATATTATATTATATTATATCCATTATTAATAATGGAATTTTTTTAACATAATATAGTGTCATTTTCAACATGAAAGATGTATTCCTTTTATTTATTTATTTTTGGGGAAGCCACCTTAGTAATAACTTAAAATTCATATTAAATCTTAACAATTTTCCTCTATAATTTTCAATATTTATAAATGTTACTGAACTGTAATGTTGTTCTTATCTTGGTTATCTTTCATGGGTAATTAAGAAAAATAATTATTATCCAAAATCAAAAACCTCTAACATTACCCATATATATATTGAAAAGTCTAAAGTTAGTATCACATCTGATTATCTCTAAAATAGTAAAGTATTATTTATGATACCTCATATAAAGGGTATCTTAAAGGCAGGCAAAAAACAAGCTTAGAATACCCATGAAAGCACCCATGACAAATATTAACTTCTGTTTTAGATTATTAAAAGAAAAGACATATTTGTTCTTATTTCGGCAATTTCTATGTAATTCAGCAAATTTTTTATTTTTTCTTAATCCTGTTTTGTACTTTTTTGTTGTGGCCTGAGCTTTTATTATGTATTATATATTTGAAAATATTTTTTTAAACTAATTTTAATCGTGATCCGTGTATTTAGTTTTAAATTTGACGTAAATTTGGTATTATAATACAACGTCACGTGATACTTAATTACTGCTAATAAATAAAGCGAGATGATTGATAAATACCTTAGCGCAACTTCTACGGTAAAAGGCGTTCTAGTACAGCTTGTCAAGAATAGGAACAAGTCTCAACATTGCGATATCGGACCGCCTGCGAGGTGCGAAATAAATAGCCGGGTCTTTACTCAGTCGCATTGAGACATTTTTTTAGAGTAAACATCGAGTGTATATGGAGTTCGATGTGGCCGCGCGTAAAGTGCATCCTCTTCCTTCCGAATACTGCCTCACTCTTTCTTCTACGCATCACAGAGAATCCCACATTTCAGTTATATTCCTTCTTCGAACCTTTGGTAATGAGGCAATATAAGCTCTGCTCCAATGGGTGTTTTAGTTCTTAAGGGCAGTGATAACAGAATTGGGTTTCGGACCATTGGTAATCTTCATAATCGTTTTAATCAGATGAACGTAGATACTATGGTTCTAGTAAATATATTATTGAATCACAACATTCTTAAAAATAAAACATTCATGAATCATTTTTTAGATTGAACATCTTTTTGCTGCGTTAACTATACTTTGCTCATGTTATTATCCATTTCAAATATATATATATATATATATATATATATATATATATATATATATATATATATATATATATATATATATATATATATATATATATATATATACTATTCATTTCATCGCTATTTGCCAAATAAAAAACTCTCTTATCTGGCCGACAAACGGAACAGTCTACCTGAACCTAACTATAAATACAAGCCATGGTATGAAATAAGGGTCGTTTGGGATTTTTTATTTGGCAAATATCGATGAAATAGACTTTACTTATAATTATATATTTCTTTCGAGTCACTTAAACTGGACTCACTGGACTGTCAATTCCATATTGTAATAATGTCATTATTCAAACGGATTTCACTAAGTCTTCGCTCGATCTTTAGAAATAAAGTTCACAAGAACACAACACGTAAAAAAATTATTAAAGAAACAAAGTATGAAATATGATAAAAGGCAAGCCCAATAAAAAGGATGGCTCTAGTAAATATATTACTGAATCATTACATTTTTAAAAATAAAACATTCAAAAATCATATTTTAGATTAAAAACCTTTTTACTGCGTTAACTGTACTTTGCTCATGTAATTATCCATCCTCTAAATTTGTAGTCTTCGTCTTATTTCCCTACAGTTTATTTTAAATATACATATTTATAATTATATATTTGTTTCGAGCCACTTAAACTCGACTCTTGCCAATTTCTTATTGTAATGATGTCATTAGTCGAACGGATTTCATCAAGTTTTCGCTCGATCTGCGGAAATAATGTTCACAGGAACAGAACACGTACAAAATTTAGTAAAAGGACAAAGTATGAAATATGATAAAAGGGAAGCCGAATACAAAGGATGTCTTTAGCTTAACAAAAGGCAAAAGAACACGACTATCCTGTCATTTGGAATAAAAAGTTTACGGATATAATTTCCGGTTAATCTCGTTGACAGCCTGAATCAATACAGTTAGTTGTATAAAGAGTTGCCTAATCGTAAGAGCTTTGATTGGTATGAAGTAAAAAAATACCAGGAACTGGGCCATGGAATGAAATGTGTAAAATTTCTTTACTCAATGTTATTACGAAAATTACAAGTATATAAATCCAACTTCTCGATATGGATTTTGGAAAAATGAATTGAAACTATATCATAGGTATTTGAGTAAAGGTAGTTGAATAAATGTAAAAGATAGTTGTACTTGAATAAACGTCAGAGATAGTACATCAAGTATTAAGAATGGTAAGATAGAGCGCGTTCCACGGGAGAAGAAGCCACCCACGTCATTATGACGTACATGTGCAGTGACCAATTTTAATATCGGCGGTGGCGGTAGAAGGGGACGATCGAGCTACGGAAATCTCCAGTGGTGTGTGGGGAGGAATGACGCGAATCGGATATAACGTATTGGTGTTTCATTGCGTATTAACGTTTGATTGTTGTTCTATTGTGTTAAGTGTTTGTTTTAACACCATGTATTCAAGAAAGGTTGATGTAAGTGGTTTAGTTATTTACAGCCAAGGTCGTGAAGTAATTAAAAATGTCACAACGTTTATGAAAAGAGAAGCCGAAGAAGGAATTACAATTCCATTAACAAGTTATAGGTAGGTTATGTTAACTCATTTGGTTTGTCTAAAATGTTGACTGCATTTTATCTATCTCTATGTCCCTAATGAAATAGTTGTTTGTATATTATTTTTAAGTAATTTTCAATAACTGCAAAAAAAATTTATCAACCTAACCCAACTTCTCGCAACTTAATTCAAGAAAATTATTGCACACATTATTGCATATTTTTTAAAACATTACGAGTACATCTATGTTTTCTTTTAGACAAAGGGTGATGGCAAATACAGGGATTTCTCGATCTTCTTACTAAAGAATAGGTATAGAAGCTAAGAAAATCGAGAAGTTTTCTTCTATAAGTGTTGAAGAGTGGCAGCGAATTTGTAACCATGCCCTAAAGATAGAGGAAGAGTTCCTAAGAAAGGAGCACCTTCTGGATGAAGCAGACGATGCGTTGCAATTTGTTGTCAACACAGGCTTTTCCGATGATGAGGACTCAGAAGATTTGGAAGAAACTTTGAGCGGCGTTGAACCACTTGACACCGATTCTGAATAGGCCCATTTTCGCATACACTAAAATTATGTGTAATAATAATAATAGCAGAATATTTTATTATTATAAACTGCTATAACTGTATATTTTTAATTGTTCTTAGTTCTTTATTTCTTTTCTATCTAAAAGTTTTTAAAATAATAGTTTAAGAGTATTTACTTAAAAGGCCCCGATTTTTTGCATAGTTTACGCATAATTAAATAATGATAAATAATTAAAAAAATGTTTTTCTATTATTTGAATACTGCCCTTGAAATAATCCGCAAATATCTAAAGAAGAAATTTCAAGGAATGCCACAAATAAACTTCAGAGAAAACTTAAAACGTGTCAAATATTTTAATTCCGCCATAAAATTAATAATAGATACCTTTGAAACTATGTAAAATAATATCCGATTTTGTTTTGTTAAAATTTATAGAATTTTTACCCAGTATGTATATGTACAGTCTACGCCACTGGTCAGACTGAATCTGTCAAATGTGTTGAGTCGGCCATGATATTCGTGCATATTCCGTCATAAGTTGACCCCGCCCCCGGCTTCTTCTTCCGTGAAACGCTCTCTACTTATCGGTCGGAAGACAAAGTTTGGGGTTTTGTATGAAATTGGTAATGCCCTTAACCTTCCGTCGGGAGCAGTATGAATCCAAACACATTCGGGCGCAATGCATCTGAGAGATCCCATACTCAAATCTTACACAGTTTAGATTTTAATGAGGTGAGGACTTAACTAAACGCTTATTTTAATTAATACAATACAATATTAAATATTTTCCACTAGTTTTTAATTGCAGTAATGAAATATACATAAAGGAACTCATTTAATGTTGTAAATCAATACGTTTGCAAGATTCTTCTAGGAGAATCAGCTATTGACAATTTTTTTTTGTTTTAAGGACAAAACAAAACATAAATTAGTATAGAACAATATTTTGAATACAGAAAACAACCCACCTATTTTTCCATGTAAAGTCATAAAGTTACTGCCGGATCTCACAGATCAGCTGCGCCCGACGGAGAGTTATAGAGATGCTTATAATGTTTTTCGCATAATCAAGATATTGTTTTTCTGACTGGATGTTCTGCAGTTACACTAGAAAAGTGGAAGGAACCATATGGAAAATCCTTTGAACTCTTCAAAGAAAATTTACTATTACTATTTTGTTAGAATAAATAAAAAACTTAAACCTCCAATTAGTTTATGGGTATGCTAAAGGCTACGACCTTTTTGCTATCGATATTTTAAAATTTCCAACTTTAATTATTTTTATTAAACGAGGGAACATTGCACAGGATTTGATTATTATGATAAATATTTCTTGTCAAGAAAAGCAAGATTTTAATCATTAGGGCTTTATACAAAATACTGAAGATTACGACCAAAGAAAGATCATCTTACTTATTTCTGGCCCTGCGCAATAGTAGTCAACAATTAAGTAGTGTGCAAGAACCGGAGGAATAGGAAGTTGACCCTTCTTTGCAAAAAGTCTAAATTTGATAGATTTACTTTTTTATATCGGTTAAGCGTTCCGAAGAAGTTCACAAAGGCATTGATATTTTGGCTTTTCTTCTTTGAATTGTAAGCAACGGGCGTCTGATCATACATTCTATGTTACCTTATATCCGTGTAATTATTTCATTATTACAATTTTATGTTAGACAAGACATTACACGTAGTAGGGCGCATTGAATTATGAATTACTTTCATAATTCAATGCATAGTTTCGCATCTGATTTATGAATTACTTTCATTCAAAAATTGAAAATAATTTATTTGTTAGTAATTGTTGTTACTGGTATCAACTACGTAGATCTTTTTTTCAAGGTGAAATTTTAACGAAAAAAATAGTAGTTTGTTTCTTTATTTAAATTTCATTATATCTATAAATATAATTTTTTCCATGTATAACTCTAAAACCCTAAGAACTAGATACCAGCAACTTAAAACTAAATGAACAGAAATATATTTTGCAGACATATTCAATATTGAAAGGCCCTCTGAAACACTCTATATAATACGTGAAATTGTTTCTATAACAGCAAAAACATTTGCCTACCATGTAAGTGAAAAATTTAATAGTTAAAATAAATGGTCAAAATCACAAGACAAGAACTCTACGAATATTATAGCTATTGTATACATACTATACGGTTTATCCATATTATGAAATAAATAGAGTATTCCGTTTAAGTTAAGATAGTTGTTACTGATTTAATAAATCTCTATCATATTGTAAAATCTGAATATATGTATATTATACGCAATGTGCATTATATTTTAAACTAAAAATCTGAATGACTAAAAAAGCTTTCACAAACAGTAATATGTCCAACCTTAATAGCAAGCGTGCATATTGACGTGTTAGTAGTTATTAATATTTATGTGCATTAGACTCCTATATAATGTAATATTAGCCCTAACATCACCGTTGTAACCTAATTAGATGCATACTAATTTTAAAATATGGTTTAATAGCCGTATATGTTTGGATAATAATCACTAGGTATTCTATACTGGAAGGTTTGTTTTTCCTCTTGGTTTCTCTATAGATTCCGCGTCAAACTTGAATTTATTACCAAAGTTTCGTATACTATTTCTGTTGACTTCTTTAGGACTACTTTCTTGTTGTGCAAATACAACTTTCCAAATTATATTTATACAATAATCTTCCTACAGCTTGTAAGAATATTACCTGCAATGATGACTGAAATAGTCTGATGCTCAACCTGCCAGAAAATCAAGAAGCAAAACATTATTAGGTATACTTTATTGCTATATCAGCTAATGTCTCTTTAAAAACTAAGATTTTAAAAATACGATTTTCTCGAGAGTTTTTCAAAATATCCTTTAAAAACAAACTTATTAATATGCTCGAAAGATTGTCATCATGCTGTATATATGTAAAGGGTTTTTCAATAAGGGCGCTCGATTTTTAAACGTAAATAAAACAAGTTGTGTGTGAGATATTCACTCAATTTTTATTTGAAAGAATACTTTCCGGCATTAGTATTGAATATAACGCCATTGAAATATCTGCTGCGACTTTGCTTGGTGGCACGTATTCGGGAGGTCCATTTTTGATGACTGTCGCATAAGTCTGAATTTACTGGATGGCGTTCATTATGTTGACTTTGAGGGCATTAGTTGTTTCCTATTTTTGGCGGAAATAAGCATGGGAGGCAGTTAAGAGATTCGCGCGAGAGATTTTTAGAAGGAAAGAGGAGGAAGAAAGAACGAGACAAAGGGATAAAGTTGGGTAATCATAGCCGGAGCAGTACAGGGAGTAGATAGAGTAAAAATTAAAATAGAAGCAGAGTAGAAGTAGAACAGTAGAGTAGAATATCTTAAAAACAGGAGAGAACCTAGAAGTAATGTAGAAAGGTGAGTACCTAGGTAAAGGGGCTGGAGTTTTTAGTCGGTAGGTGTGAAGCAGCAGATCCGCATCACGAATCTGACACTACCTGGTTTTTCAGGTGTCTTTTGAAGATTTTATCCTGCCTCATTAAAAAAAAGTAGTTTGCGGTTTATTCGGATAGACCTGCGATTTAAAATAGCGCCAAAGGCACCAATATTCATTGTCAGGCGTAATGGATTTAATGGGGGTGTTTGCGAGCCGAGCAAGATTACCGCTTTCTACTTACCCATCATGTAGACCGGAACCGTCTTACGAAGGTGGGCCGAGCTTCGTGCAGGTCTCGACGCAAGAGTCAAAATGCCACCTACAAATGAGACCCGCGCTGCTGGCGGTGGGCGGTTTACTCCACTCGACCTTCTTTGGTCTTGATTGACTAATGCCTCTTAGTCCCGCTGGTAGGGACATCTTCTCGATTTCCTCGCAAGCACTTGTCGCTTAGTGTTATAGCAAACAGCTCTCCAGTGTCCGCCTCCTGGAGGGTAGCCCCAAAGGAAGAAATCTAAAGGCGTTAAATCATACGATCTCGATGGCTTGTTCACATCACCGTTGAGCGAGATAACCATGGCCTTAAACTGTTCATGCAGAATGTTCATCGTGGCATACGCTATGTGGCATGTAGCGTTATCCTGTTGAAGCCACATGTCGTCGGTATTCATATCATCCAGTTTAGGCCACAAGAAGTTGCTTATTATCGATCTGTAGCGCTCGCCGTTGACAGTCTCGTTTTGGAAGAAGAACGGAGCGATGACTCCGCTAGACCAAAATCCGCATCAAATAGTAACTTTCTTGGAATGCATTTGATAATGGTGTATCTCGTGAGGATTGGTATCGTCCCAAATCCGACAATTTTGCTTATTCACATATCCATTCATCCAAAAATTGGTCTCGTCGCTAAATATGATTTTTTTGGCGAAATTTGGGTAAACTTCCAACTGATCCACAGCCAAATCAGCGAACACACGACGTTATCTATGGTCGTTTACCTTAAATTTCTGGATCGGTTGGATTTTGTACTCGTGCAACCCAAGTCTCGACACAAAATTCGTCAGGTTGAAGTGGCAGAAAGGCCAAGTTCTTATGAGTGACGAGAAATTGACTGCCTCGGATTTTCCCGTACACTTTCACGCACAGCAGCGATGTTTTCTGCAGACTTTGCGTTTAGGTGATGTACGGGTGTTGGTTGATTATTTATCAGACCAGTCGATTTGAATTTGGTCACAAAACGTCGAATAGCTGACTCGGCGAGATGGTTGAGGTGAGGATAAAAATCACATTCTCGTAATAAGCGGAACGTTTGTTGAACGGAGCACTGATTTTGAAAATAAAATTTGATGATTTGTACATGCTGTTGAACGTTATAACCTTCCATGGTGATTTGCCATGTACTACTGAATAGCTCACAATAAATTTGACAGATATTGCTTGAACAACATGGCCGCTATGACACAAAAAATTTCGAGCGTCCTATTGAAAGCACCTATATATGTAGTAATTTAAATAGTAATAGATATAAATATAGTATAGAATGTTGATATATAATAATATTGAATTTAACATAATATATAATTTTATGAAATTTATTCGTTCAAATCTATTCACATTATTAATTATCAATTGAATATATATTTATAAAGGTACAAAGAAACGTTACAAATATTTATGTGATATTTGAATTGTTTCATATTAACATTTTATTAGATATACGTATTTATAAAAATATTGATTTGATTTATATTAAAATTTATTGATGGCGCGGATTCCCTTTTTTAACAGGAAACAATTTCATCAATTATTTATAATGCAATTATATAATTTATCATTTGACTATTCACCGAACACTTTTATTAAAAAAGTGGTAATTTGTTATCAATCACCTCTGTTATGTCTATTTTATTTTATGTCGATTTAAACGCGTGCGATATGGAGCAGCAGTAGCGATAAATGATGAACAACATCTATCAAAATATATAATACTCAATTCGACGCAAGAGAAATATCCCTCGAGCCAAGCGATCCAATACTATTGGCCTTTTGTATATTCCGATGGGTTATTTTCAAAGAGACCTCTTGAGCTGGGTCAATAGCAGTTATGTGAATCGGATGTAAAGTTAACTTTCTTTAGTCCGATATAAAATATCGTTTAATAGCGGCCGCTGATTGCCTGTTAAGTGAAATGGTTGTAAATTATTCCTTTGTATGGGATACGCTTTATGCGGTTTGGTTGCTTTGTTAACTTTGAGGAATTTCAAAAGGAGAAAACAAAAGCAAATGAAGAAATACTTTTACATTTACATACCGTTTACATACAGAAAAGATACTGGTCCAGTTATTAATAATGATTTATTAACAGGGTGATACAAATGTGGATGTTTTTTATTTTGAAAATATCAGAAATACAATACTTTCTATAGACTAATTTGATATCATAGGACCGATGAGGAGAAGTCCTTTAGTTAACGGGATGAGAATACTTCCAGCGAAGTACCCTCGTGCATTTTGCAATTATTTTATATCCATTGGTAATCGTCTTTTTAATCTTCTATTATTTTGTTAACTAAGGAGTGGTCCTAAGAGTGGATTGGGGTATGTTTAGGGTCTATTATGGTGTTTATTGCTCCTGTTCTGGATAACATCACTAATGAATGAAACGCCGAGGTCGTTGTGTATTTTATTGTTTGATACATACCATGGTGTATCTATTGATCGGAGTATTTTGGATTGGACTCTCTGAAGACTGTTAATACTCGACTTGATGGCGTATCCCCAGAGTTCTATTCCATATATCAATATAGGTTTTATGATCGCCTTATAAACTAGAACTTTGCTTCTTAAAGAGAGATGCAATCTTTTACCGAGTAACCAGTACAAGTCTTTGAATTGCAAATCAATTTGTGTTTTATTTTTTCCTATATGCTCTCTCCAGTTCAATTTTTATGTAGGTGCATTCATAAATATCGTATGGATAAGGCTTTTAATATTATAGTACCATTAAAAGTAACTGGCGAGCATTGTTCTTTCCTTAAAGTAAATATAACTTGTGTGGATTTTATAGTGCTGATTTTTATTTTCCATTTATCCAATCTTCTACCAGATGTAGGTGTTGCTGTAGATGTTCGGATGCAATGACAGTATTACTGTGCTGAGCAAGTGCTGCTGTGCCATCAGCGAATGTTCCGATTACTGTACTATCTGTCGCTGGCATATACGAGGTATATAATAAATAGAGTACTAGTCCTAGTACACTACCCTGGGGAACTCTAGATTTGATTGGGATCACATTTGAAACTTCGTCGTTAACTGTAGTTATAAATTGGCGGTCTATTAGATATGATTTCAATAGATCAAAATAAGATGGCAGAGAGAGCTTAATTTTTTATAACAGTTCTTCGTGCCAGACCTTATCGAACGCTTGACTTATGTCGAGGAATACTGTTGGCCAGAAGAGTTTCTTTTATATGGACGTATTTATTATATGGACTAGTCTGTGATATTGTTGGATGGTTGAGGACGAATGACGGAAACCAAGCTGGTGATCAGGGATGTTATCAAGTAGAGGTTTAATCCTGTGAAGTATTAACTTTTCTAAAAGTTTAAATATGGTTAACAGGAGACTAATTGGTCTGTAGGATGTTACGGAGTTTAGGTTTTTGCCAGGCTGAGTTACTAGGATTACTACTAAAGTTTTGAATTTGAATTTTAAAATAGGTAGATTAATAGCTTTTTTCGGAACTACTACATAAACAAGAATCCTTCTTCTTAACAATGCATATTCATTTTGATATATTGTTTATTAAATATATATGATAAATTCATATTTTTAAAGTGAAACTATAATATACTTATTTCTCAATTGTTAATTATTAATTTTGTCTGTATCCCCATGTGCAATTCTTCTCCTCAGTCTGAGGCTTTAGGGAAGAAAGTCGATTTGTGTGCCTAAATTTCTTTCAGTTGACATTTCAGATAGTTTTTATCTTTATTCTTTTCGGAAAAGTCTGTAAACATTTCAGAATAATGAAAAAACCATTATCGAAACCATTTCTTCAACATGATCCACCAAAGGGTGCGATTATATGATATTTATAATAAAAACAGTGCTTACTCAGTTAGTGGTATAATAACCTTCACAATGATCAGAAATAAATATAACTTTCTAAGGAAGCAAATTAAGGAAACTGTTTATAAGAAATTGATCGAGGAAGCCGTTACTCTGTGGTAGTGCATAATTGCAACGCAATTGAGTAAAACACTATTAAGTTTTATACCACTATATTTGCAGTTCGTGACTGCAGGTTCAATACTTTGTCTTATCAAACGGTGATACAACTAAAAATGAAATACAAAAGTTCGGTATCTAATATATACTATCCAATTAAACAGAAGGTAAGGGTGTATATAATATTGTGGAATTTTGAGCAACAAATTGTGGCAATTTTCAGGAATATTATTAAGAAATATTATACAGGGGTTAATTAAGTTTATTAACAATAAACTGAGAATACTATATATCTACTTGATCATTTAACAAGTTACAATTATCATCATGGTTGTATTTATAGATCTCCAATGTTTCTAACCCATTAAGTTTAAAACCTTTGCTGGCATACTGTAGGATTTTCATATTATTAATATCTATGAAATTATGTCTACTTTCTATGGTAGAAACCTTTTAGTATTGTATGCTCATGGAAAAAGATGATATCATATTAGTAATAGCTAATAAGAAATACCTATTCGCTGATTTATTTGCATTAACGTCACATTGGACGCATGGAAAGTAATCAAGCACGTCTAGGACAGCAATGACATTCAAACATTATTAACCATTTACCAAGATTTTTGTGACAGAGAAAAGATCCAGACTTTGTTGACGGTAGAACACACTGATCACATGATACTGTAGAAGTAGGTATACTGCAAAATCGTCAGTGTCAAAGTCACAGACTAGACTAGATATTTCCGATGTTTCAACAGAGATATGTTATGCTGCCCTCAACTTTGTCGATTGTATTCTCGTTTTCGGTAAGCTATTTTGTCGGTTAAATAATTTGGCAAATAAATTCAACTATTGACATTCATTGGAAGTTAATATATGATTTATCACAAAAGACACACCTAAATGATGCAAGAGGTAAATGTTATGGTAATGTATAATGTTTGGGAAGGATTGGGATTGGGATTTTGTATAAAATTTGTTTTTATATATTATTTATACCAACCATCTTAAATTGCATGGTCCATATTATGTATGCGGATGCTCCATATAGGTCTATTATGCATGGTTTATATTTGTTTATTATTCATTTAATGTTGACGACTATGATGTAGCAGAATATAAAATTAATGAAGATTAAAAGCTGCTATTTGTTATTGCACCAGATGTGCACTTTAGTGCTTAACCCCAACAAGTTACAAATATGTTATATTATCAACAGTATAGAAATAAAAAGAATAATTAAATCTGTAAAAAATTTCGGAGTGATATTAAATTAAATTCCCAGGTTTTAAGAGCACATGACGAAAAACATTCAAAAGGCGTATATAGCATTGAAGCTATTTCTGCACAAATCAAGCTTAAGTATCAGCGAAAAGATAATGTTATATGAAATACTTGTTATACCATAGTTGATTTATTGCACACCAGTGTGTGGTTTTTATTTAGATGAAGAATCCATGAATAAAATAAAACTTGTATAAATCGCATATGTAAGATTTATTTCTAGTATAAGAAAATATGATTATGTAATCTATAGATTAAAGGAAATAAACTGGTTGAATAAAAGAGACCGTGGAGAAGTAAATGCTTTATATTTATTCCACAAAATACGTACTTCTAAGCATATTGCACATTTATTCAACAAAACACCGTTTCGTATGGACATGCATAACATTAATATAAGTAGAAGTCTTACATTCCCTCTCCTCATAAAAATTCTCTATTTCAAGGAGGCTTTAAATTTAATATAACAAGACTTTGTTCATAGGACGACATAAAAAGTAAATATAGAATCAAATTAAGATGCAGATATTCTTTCTAATACACTGCACTGTTCTTTATTCCATTTAATCGTATCTGGCTAATGCATGGGAACCAGGTCAGGGAATTGCATAAAGTGCTTTATAATTTCTGATATAATCCGTTTACATTTATAAAACGTTGTACACTTTTTATCAAGCTTTAGGGAAATACCCATACAGTACACTAAAAATTATAGAAAGATATTAAGTAAAAGTTGCAGATGTTGGTAATTTGAATACGTACTTTGAATATTTGTGGATTTGAAGTAAATAAGGGGCAAAGTACCAAAAAAATAATTTTGAGATATTTGATAAAAACTTTGTAAAACCTGACACATTTTATTTAGAAATATTTAATTTTTTTCTATGGACTTAATCATGGCATAAGCAATAATTTAAATTTGTTTTTAATGTAGGCCTGTTTGTTTAAGAGAATAAAAAAAAAACAACTTTGATATTTCTAGAAGGTTCTAAGTGCCAATATACTCTTTGCTTATAGTGAGCTATGTGCCATACTAATTTTCATTTTAAAATGAGCCAAGTGCCATTATTTTAAAGGGTTTAAACAATAAAGGGTTAACAATTTCTCCAAAAAATTCTTGATTTTCTTCTTTCACATAAGGAATATTTTTTTTAAAGTTTTCTTTTTTTTTCATTGCTTATTTTACTCTTACATTCTAATTGTGGAAAAATCATATTTTGAACAGTTTCTTGTGAAATATTTTTCTTGAAAACCTTTGTGGATTTAAAAGCTTCTAAATCACTTAAAGTCTCACGAGTATGAATGTGTCCCAGTCTGAGTGATTCTTTTTTTACAATGATCCATTTCGCTTTAGAAATTTGTACATCATTTGTAATCAGACGTATATCCGCCGCCTTTTTGAAGCCAAAAAAATTTTCCGCTGCATAACCGTGACCACGAACGGATTTCTGGGGGTAGCACTAACTTCGCATTTCTCCAATCGTTTCCTTTTCTCGACTTGGGCGAAATCTCTGTCACAACTCAGAAAGGAATGGCCAGAAACCAAGTATTTCTGATGGACCTCTTCAAAATATTCCTTTGTCACCAAATAAATGCACAGAAACAGTAACATCTTATTTTTGTTTTGGGCTATGCAGTTGTCACTCCAAATCGTCCTCATTTTTTTTTCCACTTTTCCCATCTTCATTACTTCTCTTGCCTTTTCAGCTTTACGATGATGTATCTCTAGTTTAGTTTTTGCTTCTTTATTATTAGGATCGGATCTTATTTTATTATGAAGAAGATCACAAGTGCTACATGTATCAGAACGTGGACGATGAAAGTTTATGTTTGGAAAACATCTTTTAAAAGTTTCGTAATAATTACGGTATGTAATATTTGAATTTGGATATTTCTCCTGAAATGCTCGAAACAATCGGTTTATATTTAAATCCTGACTCAAATGATCTTTGTCGTTTTTGGATCTAGTATAGTGATTTTTTTCTTTCGGAAAAGAATTAACATGTTCAATGATTAAGCTTTCATCATCTTTCTAGAACTTCCTATTTTTTTTTGTTATTCATTTTCTCGGTAAAAGTCAACTCTCCATTCTTCTTCGCTTTTACAATAGTTTAAATTCTTCTCTTCGTTCTTCCATAAGCATTAATAAAAGTTTTTTTACACACTTGCAAAATATCACCTTTTCCATTAGGCAATGTAAAGTATATGGTTGCCTGTCGTCTACTATTTGCAGAATCTTCATAGTTCCCATGTCTTCTTCATTTTACTCCAGTAAAAGTAATAAGCCCCATTAGATACGAATTTTGTTTAACATTATCCTCAAGTTTGTAGAACTATTTAAATAAGGTTATTTTTTGTTGATGCAGAATATTTTCACATTCAAATTAGCATTTGCATAAAACCTAAAAGTAAACACACATTTTACCTTTACAAAATAATAACTAATGACCATAAAGTTAAGCCAATTTGCCTCGGTACTTGGTTCTTCCTTAGCTTGCACCTCAGTATTTCTAGTATTTATGTATTTTTTAACACCACTTCATCTTTTCTGCTTTTCTTTCTGTACTCTGCCCTCGCCTTTTTTACGTCTACGACTTGGTAAAATATTAACTTCCATTTTATCAGGTATAAATGAAAAAAAACTTGAAAAACGTCAACCTTTTTTAATGTCAAAACGTCCACGCTTACACGAATCGACGAGTATGGAGTAATTGGCACTTGGCCCGATATTTACCGATAAGACACCGCCAGTTGACACATGCTTCACCTTACAGTTAAAAATTAAAACATTTGCCGGTGCATCTTTCCATAGCCCGTTATTTACGTTAAAGGCGATGGCATATAGCTCACTTTACAGGAATAAAACCAAATTTAGAATTTGTGGCACTTGAGCCCTTTTTTACTTCAGATCTTCATTTGCACTATTCATTTCATCGCTATTGATGAAATAGAGTTGAAATAAACTATACATTCCTATTGTAAGTTACTGTTGTTAAGACATAAATTTTTTATCGGCGAAGCCGACAACCACTAATGCCGTTTATACCGAACTTGGTCTTCTTTTCACATTCATGTTTTTGGTGAGAAATCATTAATTTTTGAAAAGTTTTATCCCTTTTGCACGCCTCAAAGAGTCTGTGCCTTATTATCTGTCAATTAAAAACATGGGATGCGCCCATCTTAAATTATCTCTATTAACGTTATAATTCAGTTATATAGTATAAAAATACACTGTTTTAAAGAGAACACTTCTATAAACAAACTGGATATTACCTTGAGTTATTGACATCCATTGACAATTAAAAAGTAATAAATTGACGTCACATATTTATTTAATATAATGCAATGTGGTTGTTATATAAATATAAATTGCCTATTTTATTATAATTAGTTACGAGTATTTATGTTACTTTCATATTTGATATTTGATAAGAAGAAAATAGTTTAACAAGTTACGTGGTATACTGGTACCATCTCTTCTTGTTGGATTGATTGATACTGAGTACTTGAAATAATAGGTTGATACTTAGTACTTGAAACTAACAGCACTAATCACTTTGTCGACACCGAACATCGATATCTGTGGTTTTAGATTTTTTCCTTTATATACACCTAATGATCTACCTTGATGCGAATTTTCATGTTTCTAAGTCACCTAGAAATGGTGTAGGTTTTTGATGAGTGAGTTAGTCAGTAACTGATCATAATAATACTTTTCAGACCTTAATAACTCGAGAACTAGAATAGGTTTATTCGTGACATTTCGGACTCTAGATATTCAAGACCAAGATTCTAGGTATTAGATATGCAAAGTTGCAAGTATGTAGGTCTAATAGTTTTTGAGTTATGGGAGAGGGGTCGAAATTGGTTCGAAATGGTTCGTGTACTTTTGCACATTGCCGGTGTGTGGCCCCTTTATTTTCTGAACTTGGCTGACACACTGCCGTGTCCGGATTTTTCATTAGAAATTTCTGGAAGAAGACTTATGAAAATATTATTTCTGTGGTGGTATTTGATAGTGACAAAATTTTCATATATTTTACTAACAAATATTTATATATTACAAGTAACAAAAAATCCGGCTTGATTAGTTCATAATTATTTCCAGAAGATCTCTAAGTTCCCCGAATTAATATGGAGTAATGATACCAATAACTTGGAGCTGACTTACATTGCCGGCTGGCCGTAATTCAGGCGTGGATTTGATTCCCACATAGGCCGGCTGGGTGTGTCTATGTATATGTTTGTGTCACGGAGGTTAGGTGGAAGAATAGTACTTTAAATACACCTCTTTCTGAAAAAACAAAGGGAAAATAATACTTGACATGTGAAGAGAATATCGGGTAAGTACAGAATGAAGAATATTAAAATTGTAATACAATAATAGAATTTGATTAATGCGAGTCGTGTCTGCCTATTTGACTTGATAACGAAGAGGACTTATTCAGATAAACTTTTATATATGTATATGCAATTCTGATATTATTTAACTTAAGTTAGCTTATGGCCTATTTGAGTATCATTATTACTTTATTGGAAACATTTATTATTCAAATAAAAAAATAAACAGTTTTTAAACTTTAAAACGGACTTTTCCGCACGTAGAACATTCTATCTCGAAATTGAGTGGCCGAGAAAATATAAACACATAAACGCAGAATATGTGTTAAATGCGACAGTTTAACTTTTTTAATTTTTTCTCAAATAATCCACCATCGCGCTTTCTCATGACCCATGAACAGAGTGGGGTGTATCCTATCTACCTCAAAATCAATAGATGTCGTCTGGTAGACGTCCCTAACCAGAATCAGTCGAAACTCAATCGATACGAAACGATTTAGTTGAGTTATCGTATTAACAAAAAAAATTCTCAAATGGTACACCATCGTGCTTTCTCATGACCCATGGACAGGGTGAGGTGTGCTCTATCCACCTCATCAGAATCATTCAAAACCCGATCGATCCGACACGATTTAGTTGAATTATCGTGTTAATAAGATATTTTACTAATGCCGACGACAACGACAACGACACACACACACACACACACACACACACACACACACACACACACACACACACACACACACACACACACACACACACACACACACACACACACACACACACACACACACACACACACACACACACACACACACACACACACACACACACACACACACACACACACACACACACACACACACACACACACACACACACACACACACACACACACACACACACACACACACACACACACACACACACACACACACACACACACACACACACACACAAAATGGTTTAAAAACCACTTTCTTTTGGTTTTTAGGTCGAAAAACCAAAAATAAAAACTATAAAAAAATTTCTTTTACACAATTACATTACTTTTCCCCGTATAGTGGAATGCGGAAAAGTAATATACCTAATATACAATTGTCGATGTACAATATCTTTCAAATTTAGAACACGTTTCTATTCACTGGAATAAAACCATTATATATGTTGCATCCGACTTTAATTCCAGTGGAAATATATGCACATCCTAATTTACATCCTCGCTTTCCCATTTGGTAGATGCCTTTAGAAACAAGCCACAGTCGAATATCTTGTGATGAAATACAATATAAATATTTTCTGTTCAAACTACCGTTCTTGGATTATTGATTGAGTAGAATCCTATTGGCGTAGGGTTGCTATAAAACTTTGTATAAACTTCCCATTAGGTATACACATACAAATATGGATGTTTATCTGAACGATGTAATATATTCATGCGTTCCAAATACATAATTGTTTATATAAGGGTAACTTTTGGATAAAATAAACAGAATTGTTTTTTAAAGATGCCTACAAACATAACCTCCGAAATTATTGTTTTTGTGCGAACAAATGTGGTGTTCTATGTTTGCGTGAATCACTGTGACTGAAATGATGGGTGAAAATTTATTAGTGAGAAATATCCTAGAAAATAAAGTTTAGGGCATTACATATAATAAAAGAATGCCTAGGATAATAAATTATAAATGATACCTGGGCAGATGTTTTCGAACACCCGATTTCTGTTACATTAAATTTGGAAGTAAGATTGAAGAAGTTGAAGGAATTAAAATGCATGCATGAACTTTCCCGCACGTAGAACATCTCTATCTCGAAACTGAGTTGCCGAGAAAAAATAAACCAACACATAAATGCAGAATATGCTTTTTATGCGACAGTTTTACTTTTTTCAAATAGTCCACCATCGTGCTCTCTCATAACCCATGGAGAGGGTGGGGTGTGTCCTATCCACCTTAAATTCAATAGACATCGTCTGGTAGACATTTATAATCAAAGTCAGTCGAAACCCGATCGATTCGACACGATTTAATTGAGCGATCGTGTTAACAAAAAAAATTCTCAAATAGTCCACCATCGTGCTTTCTCATGACCCATGGACAGGGTGGGGTGTATCCTACCCACCTCAAAATCAATAGGTGTCGCGTCATCTGGGAGACGTACCCGATCAAAATCAGTCAATACCCGATCGACCTCACACGATTTAGTTGAGTTATCGTGCTAAAAAAAAATTCTCAAATAGTCCACCCTCGTGCTTTCTCATGACCCATGGACAGGGTGGGGTGTGTCCTATCCACCTCAAAATCAATAGGTGTTGTCTGGGAGACGTTCCCAATTAGAATCAGTCAAAACCCGATCGATCCGACATGATTTAGTTGAGTTATCGTGCTAACAAGAATAAATGCCGACGGCAATGACACACACACACACACACACACACACACACACACACACACACACACACACACACACACACACACACACAAAATGGTTTAAAAACCATTTTTCTTTTTAGTTTTTAGGCCGAAAAACGAAAAATGAACCCTGGAAAAAAATTTTTTACTCGATTACATTACTTTTCCGCGTATAGTGGAGTGCGGAAATGTAAAAGTGAAAACACAAATTTTTTTTTGGGTTTATTTTTCGATTTTCGGCCTAAAAACAAAAATTTAAATGATTTTTTCCAACTCTGACAAACTTCCAAATCTAAAAAGTACATTATATCTATACGACATAAATTTAATGTATCTAATCCGAGCTATAATGGCCGCATTCATGTTCGTTGTATTTAGTTACATGTTCAAAAATTTTGTCAGACGCTATCTGAGTTGATCTTTAAATTGTAATTTCAAGGTAGTGTAGCTGTTCTGGGCAATTTCCAGGTAATTATAGGTATCGTTATCTATTCATGTTTTTATAGATCTCATTTTTTATTACTCCAGCATTCCTTTGAACATTTTTTAAGTGCTTATTGTTATGCACTCATCCATTTCGAACAACATGCCAATATATTTTCTGAAGGTTTTCATAGCTGAAATAACGATTCAGCCAAACAATTCAGGTTGTTTTAAAACTTTACATTTGTCGTCTTATTTATTATATTTGCTCACTCTATCAACTTTTGTTGTACATAGATGGGGGTTTTATCCCTTCTATTCTCGCAGCTCTTATCTCGCCCTCGGTAATATTATTATTGTTATTACTATTATTATACGACATATCATATAACAATAGTAATAACAATAATAATATAACATCTGTTTATTTATTATTGTTATTACTATTGTTATATGACATGTCATATAACAATAGTAATAACAATAATAATATAACAGAGTGATATAACAGAAATAAGAGAGTGACAATGATTAGCAAAATTCACTGTGTCGTTATGACGATACAGTAAAACAAATCGGGCGATTGACTGGACATGAGTTTTTACCCAGTTACCCCCCCTAGAAATAGTTCAGTGTGGATCATTTTCTATGTATTTTTTTATGCTGAGTTGCATGGTGAAATTTGTGGGGTGGAAGAAGTTATAGCATATAGAATAACTGTCTTAGGCTTTATTTAGTTTCACATGAAATCTCTCATGAAATTAAAGCATTTCATGACATTGAATATTCTACATAATATTTAAGAACCTTGTTTTCTTTTTAGAGAGTAATAAAAGTCAAATACAAAAAGTGCGTAAATATTTATTAAAAGAAAAAAGAATAGAAAAAATCTCTACTTGGGAACTGAAGAAATTTAAGTATCGGAACTAGTAAAATAATATAACTTTAGTTAACTTCCATCTTATTATCTGTTTTTTCTTAGGAATGCGAGGTCTTTAACATAGTCTAACGAAGAATTTTGTTTCCTGAAATATTCTCGATTCTCCATTTCGCAGTGCAATTTCTCAAAATGAAGCACTGTGACTTGAATAGATTGAGAGGGTAGATTTAAGGCAAGTCTATTCTCACTTGAGAATGAAATTACGCCCAGATTTCTCAACAGACTCGAACATTTTTTCAATTTCTACTACTAGTCTGAATAGTTCTGTACTTTTTCAACAATTTTGACCCTAATACATTCTTGCATCAAATTCAATTTCATGGTAACAAGTAGTTGCTTCCCCGAATAGGTTCCTCTCATCAAATACTCTTTAACCCTACACATTTTATGCTTCTCAGATAGTTCACAGAAAAGGTTGAACGCAACGGTGATTTCTCCAAGAGTCTGCATACATTCCTGAGAATACTGAAAAGCTCTATCGAGCCAACCTACATTTTTTTAAAGAAAAAAGTTTTCCTTATAATCGTATTCTACATACTTTCTTTTTAAATGGTTTACTCTGAGAAACATTCCTAGAACACTTGTTGAACAAAATTTCTATTCTTAGAATTTTGTGGATCACTAAGATGTTTTGTAACATCTTCCACTGGTCCGACCATCATGGCTGAAGCGGAGCAACAACAAGTGCCAGAACATCTTAAAGCAGTCCCTAAACTGAAGGAGAAGGAAGTGATTGCTAGTAAGGTGACTGGCACATTTAAGTGGTTCAACGTTAAAACTGGTTATGACTTCATTAACCGAAATGATACCTCGAAACGAAATGAATTGAAGTATTCGCGGTTTGGCCCAAATATTTTAAATATAATCGAAAAATAGATAGGACTGAATCTAAACGCAAAATTATGAACACACAGACACTAAACACTGCGTTTAATTTAACCTTGGTGGCCACTTCTTCACGTATTTTTTGCGGGCTCAGTCGGACGTAGTCGGACATAATTAGTTTGTATTTCTCTCACTAATTACCTGAGCTAATTCCATGTGAAGCCTGTTTTTCGGAAGAACTCGGAACATTTTGGTAATGCACCAAAATGTACAAAAGCTACGCAAAAAGTTACTAAATACATATCAAGTGTTGCAGTTTAATACAGGATTATTTTATTTGAATCATATTTATTCCAACCACATTAGTACATTAGTAGGAATAAATGAAACCAAGGTCTTATAAAATCTTGTAGCAACAAATAAAGTAGGATTTCATGCAACTTGCAGTGTTAAGCCATCGATTTTAGGTACATTTGCCGCAAATACGGTGTTATTACTTAATGTTTCTGGACTGTTCTTGCATTTTCTTATTCTCAAGATATTATAAAATGATGGTAAATGCTCGACGACTTAAAAAACTTAATTTTTCGTCTATGTCCGGGGTTTTGTGTCATTCGTCCCATTGTGTGACGCCTCTGGTACCCAACAAATTACCATACTATTAAAAAAAGACAAGTATGTCATTGCAATGGAATTTAATAACCGAAATATTTGTTCTTTGTTTATTCAACTGCTCTCGAGCGAGGATGTCCCTAGGATATGTTAATAAACTAATTAGTTTAGCCTAGAATGCAATGATTCGGAAATTTACTTGAATACCGCACGGGAACGTCCAATTTTAACTAGAAATTATGGATAATGGTTTAGAGTAAAACGTATACACGGTCGTCCAAAGTAGATAGGATTTGGGGTTTTTTTTCGAAAATTATACAGAAGAAAGAATGAATGGATTCTGGGGCTATTTTTGCCAAACAAGCAAACTACGAACTTCTACCTTTTTTCGTTTAAGATATACAGGGTGTTTCTCAAAATAACACACTAATCTAACTTTCGTAGGTATCTCGATGTCGAAGTGTCAGATAAAAACAGCAGAAACAGTATTAAAGAATGTTTAACTAAAATCCAATTATGTACAAAAAATTATACATGAATCAAGTTTTGAGACCCTGTTTTTATCGTGTTCCACCATTTTAATTAAAAATTTAAATATGCTTTAAAATGCACAGCGCTTCAATCGGTGCGTTTTTAGGCTGTTTTCCAAAGGTTGACAGCGAGGGAATTTGGCTGTACTTCAAACCTCGATTGGTATTTGCCACTCGTACACTTAGCTTCTTCTGTTACTTCTAGCTCCTATAATAATACACGCACTCCAAATATACGTGCATTCTGAAAACAAATTAAAAACTGTATAATTATAAAGCCACTTGTTTAATTTCAATATGTACTAATATTATAATAATTATTCACACCATATATTATACATAATTTTCAATAACACGAGGAATTTTAGTCATAGTCTTTTGTTTTATTTACTTTTGTTTACATTTCTTGCTTTCGGTTGGTTACATCGAACAGCGACTTGATGGAACTACAAGACCGAATGATGTCAACCAAATCAAAAATATTTTTGTTGTAATTTTGTATTAATTGTTAAAAATATATGTACTATAATTATTAGCATAGATTTTAAACATCGATGCATATATCACTTTTTTTAATGTTACTGAGTTTTTCTTAAAAACCTGTCCTGTATTGAAATACAGGGGCTTTAAAACGCATGCTTTTGAGAGATGCTCCACATCTCCAAACGAAAAGACATACAAGGCTGCAGTTTGCTTCATTGTTTTTTTTTTCTGTATCATTTAGTTTTCCCATTGAATTTGAACCATCCTCTACATCGACACTTACAAGCCCTCTCATTACGTTAAATATGAAAGTCATATTAAGGGTAGAAATAAATAAAGAATAATGAACATATGCTTTAGAAGAAAGTGCGAATTTTTCATATTTATAAGTGGTAATACTTTTTTAATATCGCATGTTAAACCTCAATTTCTCATTACGCTAACGTGTTGAAATTATTGTACCGACTTCTTATTAAGTTGCTGAAAACAACTATAAAGAATAATTAACATATACTACAGAAGAAAGTGAAAATATTTCATATTTTTAAGTGGCAATACTTGTTTTTTAATATCGCATGTTAAACCTCAATTTCTCATTACGCTGACGTGTTGAAATTATTGTACCGACTTCTTCATTAAGTTGCCACGAAAAACAACTTTTTAATAACAACTGATTTATTACACTTCGCAAAAATATTCACTTTAAAGCAATTAAAACTGTGAGGGAATTTTCATTTCAATGTTGATGTGCGGCTTCATATCAACTACTGCCTATTCAAAGCTAATAGTATAAAAGTATAGCAAGATAAGTATACGTGTATGTGTGTACCCCCACTTCGAAATAATTTAACAATAACAAATATAACAATAATGCAATATGGAATTTTCCAAAATCTTTACTTTAAATATGTGAAAAAAAAAACGTTATGAGAATTATACGGATGGAAAGACAAATAAGATTTCAAGAAAGACAAAGGATTTCTCTCGAGAACAGCAGAATCGATTTTAATAAATAAGTGGGGTTGAGTGGTATGAATTAAATACAAAATAGAACAGAAAACAAACAAAAAGGAAATTCTTTGAATCTGTAATCTCAGTCTGTTTGATATTTATTTTATTCGGTTAAAATAATGTTTATTGTTCGAATAAGAAAGGATATATTCTATGCAATAGATTGTATTTTTTAAATATGTTGATAATATTTCTTTAAACTTTAAACTTCAGATTTTTTTAAATTATTTAAGAATAGGGTTGAATGGTATGAATTAAAAACAAAATTGAACAAAATACAAAGAAAAAGGAAATTCTTTTGAATCTATAATCTCAGTCTGTTTGACAATTGTTTTATTCAGTTAAAATAATATTTATTATTTGAATAAGAATGGATATGTTCTATGCATATATTGAATTTTTTAAATATGTTGATAATATTTCCTTAAACTTAAAAATATTTGTTTAAGCTAATATCATAAGTTATTGGCCAAGGTAAAGAAATATATACGAATATTATTACCCAATGTAGATAGAATAAAAATGTTTAATTCAATACAATAATTTGATTAATTTATTTATTTCATTAACAATTCGAGGAAACTCATTGATCATTATAATAGTATATATGATATTGAACATATTGAAAGAAAGTATTTTTAAAGTAAAGAACATTTATTGAACCAATATATCCTCTTTCTTGGTGCAACAGTCATGATGTATTGATGAATAGTCATGATATATTTATGCTGGTTAGAGAAATATATTTGGAAACGCTGATGGGGCTAGCTGAAAAGGTCCTGTCAATGGTTAAAGAATGGTGCAATTATTTGTCAACCCGGGGAGTACTGTTGTGACAGTCTATACCAGGTTAGCCCTGTCAAGGAACTGATGTTCTATGGAGAAAGAAAGTTCCCAGCTCGATGAGGTATCTAGGTGTTATCTTAGATGCTAATCTGAGCTTAGGAGATGGAAAGAGTATTTACAAGAGGAATTGAAGAAGTTTCACTCACTTCTAGATATATAGGAGAGCATTCGGCTCCACTTGAGACTGAGAATAACAATGGTTTCCCGATTCTGTTAAACGGTAGACTGCTATATGCGGCAGTAGTGCGGTGGTCCAGGGCCCAACTGGTCTCAGCCAGGAAGAAGCTGGAGCAGGCCCGTGCACTACTTTTCTATTCAGTGCAGAATTCAAAGGAATTCTGCACTGGTCGATCTTCTTTCATTCTATCCTGCGACAGGATGAAAATATCCTACTCGTTTGAACATACATTGAAGGTGATTATAGGCAGTAGAGATGACTGGAGAAACGAAACTGTCCCTCTGGCCATCTTTTCCAAGGATGTATCCAGGGTCGAAGACGAAGACCGAATAGCTGAAGGGGCTGGAGTGTACGAGCATAATAGAAGAGAGGAGTATTTGATTTTTCTCAGAAGTTATGCTACAGTATTCCAGCCGGAGGTGGTGGTTATCCCGGCCTGGGTACAAACACAACTACTAACTGGAGTGATTGGTAAGCGTATTACCATATGTTCGGACAGTAGGGTGGTCCTGCATGCTTTAGATGCTCCAGGAGTAAAACCATAGCTGGTGAGGGAATGCGAAGATGCAGTCGAAACTCTAGCCAGGAAGAAAAATCTGAAGTTAGTCTGGGTGCTATACTGCTATCCGGCGCAAGGAGAAGGCCGATAAACTGAATAGGGAAAGAACCAAGAGGACATTATGAATAGCGATTAGGATTACACACTGTTTGGGCAAGGTGGCAGTTCGGGAATGGAGATTGAAAATGTTAAACGCTGATAGAATACCCAGGTCAAGCTTATGCTGGGTTTGACGCCTAGTAACGACTAGAAGATAAAGGCAAGCTCTTGAGGGGTGATAGCGAGAGTGTTCGGAAACTCAAGGGGTTGTTGAAAAAACACTGTCATCTTAATTAACGTTGAAACAACATTAGCTGGAATGCCAGCAAGGAATACAGATGGTGTGGAGAAGAGGTGAAGATTTGCTGAACATGTACTATGCCACTGCCCCGCTCTGATACTGCGTAGGCACGTTTTTCCTTAAACTCAAACAAGCCGAGAAAAATCGGTCTAGAAAATATATGTATTAAGCTTTTAGAAGAAGGACAAACCTATATTCTAGCGCTAACTGATCTAGCGGAGATACAATGGGTCTAAGTATTGCAGGGCTTCGCGGCTATCCCCAGAAAAAAAAACCTAAACTTAAACCTAAGCCCCTACTAGTTGTTCTACCGATTGTTTGCTACGGTTAAATATGATATAGAGATCTAACCCTTAAATTCATTGTTTTCTCAGTGCTTCTCAGTACCAATGTCAAAGCGTGCTCAATAGTTCATGTAGTAAATCTACCTTTTCTTCTGCAGTTCTATAGGTCATTTAATTTGACTTATCTATCTATCTATATATGTTAAGGTGAATCACGGAGCATTCAATAATGGTTATGTAGTTATTATTTGAGGGGTGCTCTAGGGATAGGCGACATACGTCGCCTACCCGTAGACTCTAATGATTGTTACGCCTTTGTTCAGTCAACATCGTTGTCAGTTTTGGGCCAATTTCACTTTTCCATATCTCTTATCTACATATACATAAGCTCAGATAGAAATAATATTTCGAAAAATTTAGATTCATTTTCTTCCTTGAACGCCAACAGCAACCAAGTGTTAGATACGAATATAATGAAATGAGGTCTAGTATTATTTATTTATTTAGTTTGCAACTTCCCAGATAGATTAAAATCCAATTAGGCAGGAACATATATAAAAATAATACTACTTATAATACATGCAGTAAGAAGATAAAAACAATGTTTAAACAATAATATTTCATTGAAATTTGAAATAAGAATTGAATATAAGCAACAGAGTAGAGAATTATAAACATCGGAAAGCAGAACTTTGTTGTTCCTGTAATTTGAAGTGACATAATTCTTGCTTTGTTTTAAAGCATAAACTAGGAGATCTTCTGTAATATTCGTAACTGAAGTGTAAATAACATAGTATGTTTATTTTTTATCACAAATTTATTTAGTGTTAATAAATACAACCCCTAAGCTTAGCCTATAACTGAAATTCTTTTCGTTTAGAACAAAGCAGTATAAAGTCGTATTCAATGAATGATTCCTGAAGCGCTTATATAAAAACTTTAGCAATAAGGGCGTCTCAGACCTACGCCCACGCATCTTCGTCTACAAAAGGTGCGAATGTAATGCGATAAAATAAATTATATTTTATTTATCACTCTACGACAAGCTGTAAATACACATTTGTTCACGGATGATCGACCAACGCAACAGAGTAAAATACATCATCGAAAGGCTAGTCTTGTTTTTCACTCAGGACTTTATGACACCTTCGCAACTTATATCATGTAAAATACTTGTATCGTGCTTATATAATTATTAGGAACTTAATACTGGTCTCATATACAGAATGAAAATCTGGAATAAAATATTATACACAGAGTAAAAATTGGTTAGTCAAGTGGTATAATGGAGAATGCTTCGGTCTTTCAGGTTACTTAAAATAGTTTTTTATCTCATGCTTCTATAATAAGATTTCACCAATAATAAGAAATATACAAAACAAAATCAGGTAAAGCAAATTAGTAGAAACTAAGGAATTACACAAAATAATAAACTACAGGTTATAAGGAGCTGTATCAAACAGTAAACAAGTAAAAGTTGAGAGATCCAGGATAATGACATCTGCTATAATAATATTTTGTAATAAATATAAATTTGACTTATTGTACTAAAACACAGGAATGAATATAATACTTAGACCAAGACTAAACATAAATGTAATATTCATTTCATCGCTATTTGCCAAATAAGAAACTCTCTCACGATAAACGGAACAGCCTACTTTAGCCTAGCCATAAGAACAAACCACGGTATGAGATAAGAGCCATTTGGGATTTTTTATTTGGCAAATAGGGATGAAACAAACTATACACAGAAATAAACAGTTTTAAAGCCTTAAAACGGACATTTCCGCACGTAGAACATTTGTATCCCGAAATTGAGTGGCCGAGAAAAAAATAAACCAACATGTAAATGCAGAATATGCGTTTTATGCGACAGTTTTACTTTTTTCAATTTTTCTCAAATATTCCACCATAGTGCCCAATCCACCTCAAAATCAATAGGTGTCGTCTGGAAGACGTCCCTTATTAGAAACAGTCAAAATCCGATCGATCCAACACGATTTAGTTGAGTTATCGTGTTAACAAAAAAAATTCTCAAATAGTCCTAAATTGTGCTTTATCATGACCCATGAATATGGTAGAGTGTGTTAGAACTACCTCAAAATCAATAAGTGTCCTCTAGGAGACGCCTCCGATCGGAATCAGTCAAAACTCGATCGATTAAAACTCGACTCGAACTAAAATTTTCAGGCTTTCAGTCCCAGTTCAACGCCAAGTGGCGACAAGAATTGGTCTGGATTTTTTTTATATGACCACTTGATTTAGGCTCAAATCCAAATTGACTCCGCAGGTATAAGTATAGGTGACCTACAGATATAGGAGAATAAATTATTACATAATTATCTCACAGAAGGCCTCCAGGTTGTTTAGATTTATCTGGGATAAATCCAATGACTCAAAGCTAGCCTGGTTGACCAGACTAAATTAATCCGGGCGTAGTGTAGGTTCGATTTCCTCATCAGTTAAGTGGAAGAATAACACTAAACTAAACCTCGATTCCGTAAAAATAAAGGCACATAAATAATGGATATATGTAACTTCGATATATGGTTTTTATTTAAATGATTTTCCGTCTTTGATTAGGTAATTTTGAGCTATAGCCAGGTTTATCTGTTTTAAGAAGTAATCATTGAGAGGCAAGGACAAAGTTAGTTTATTAAAACTAACAGACAGTGGATATCTGAAAAATGTGTTAAATTCTGAGAAAACAGCTGGAACATTCCAATGGGTAGGTGAAGTGAAGGAATATTTTATATTTACCGTGCTTTTTTATTGTCCACTTTTGTAATTGTTATTGTAGTAATATATTTTTCTTATCAAGAATGTACGAGGGCGTATCAAATATAAACGGGCCTTTCTATACTAAAAAAAATTAGTGATTGAAAAACAAAAGGCAAAGATATTTTAATTTTCTACATAATCTCCTGCTCTACAAATACATTTTTTGTCAGCGACAAAGAAGGGTTTTTTATTCCAGTACCGAAGAATGAAGCTGGTTGCGTCAGGAGCCAACTGTGCACGAGTCCCTCTACGCCCTGGTCATCTTCAAATCGTTGCCCTCCTACAGCTTCTTTAAGCGGCCCAAACAAATGAAAATCGCAAGGCGACATGTTCGGGCTATAGGAAGGATATTCAACTGGAGTCCAGTGCATTTCTTTCAGTTTTTCAACCGTTATAGCCGCAGTATGGGGCCTGGAGTTATCGTGAAGGAGTATTGCATTTCGAATCGGTTGGTCTCGTCTTTTGCGGCGTTTTGCAGCTCCCATAACTTATTCCAGCCTTTTCTTCTGAAATTTCGGATACAGTAGTAGTAACCTATCGATCTTCCTCAAGAATGTCTCGAAACGCGCGAATGTGTTCATCCGTAGTGCTGATTCGAGGACGGCGATCGTGTTCCTGATTTTCCGCTCTTCCTTGAACTCTTTATGCCAGGTAAGCACACGAATCCTTGACAGTGTTTGGTTCGTGAACTGTGCAATTTGCGCAAAATTTCCACCGCTTGAACTCCTTCATGAACAAAAAAAAATTATTATCATGCATTGCGCAACAGCGGGGTGCACCTCTCGTTCCAACATCGTGAACACTACCGCCGAACTGGTTGAGAGTGGGTAATGACCGCCTCTTCCCATTCGTAATAACCCCACCCAAGCATATTAGAACCTCGGGTCCGGTCCTAATAACCGTAGACGCTTAGGATCAAAAACCCCGTTTATATTTGATTCACCCTCGTATTCAATTAATGGCTCAATTTTGTGATTCCACCATTATAACTACAGTTAGACTGTTTGACTTTAACATTTTTATTTAGAAGAAGAACTAAATCTTTTCATTATAAGAAGAATGGTTCGTACATATTTAAAAACTTTATGTAGTTTTTACATTTATCAATTCATTCAATTTATACAAGACAACTCGACAATACACACGCAAATAGTACTTCAAATATGACACTTTGGAATTTACAATATATAAATGAAAACGAATATATTCTTACTTACAGCATGTTACTAACTTACAGCACTACATATATACTCATTATGCTGTATTTCAATAGCACTAGTGCAATATATTGCGAATATTATAAAAACTATAATAATATTATTATCTTAATATTTTTGATTTAAATTTACTCTAAAATGTGAGCTTCAAATAAGCCAGGTAACTTTATTTCTTAAACTGATTTGTGTAAAGGTATATTTTTTCTTATATCTTAAAACTGTTACACCTTGATTTCATAATTCGTTTATATAATTAGTAAAACTCCTCGTATCTGGAGTATCTACAAAATCCCTCGGTGTTTTTTTACTTTTTAGTAATTTAATTAGAGTAATTTTTCTCACAAATGTTACTTAAATTATTTTTATATAATTTCATTAGTCGGAACAATTGAGCCTTAATTTATTTTCAGGCCAAGAGATACAATAATTTTAAATTTTGTCTTCCTGCAAGAGCAAGGCTAACTAATATTATTCTTAAAATCATTTGTGCAAAGGTATATTTGTCCGTTATATTTTAAAATTATTACTCATTGATTCCATTATACCGCCATAACGGGTATAACTACGAGTATAACGAGGGATAAAATAACGTGATATCTTTCATTTTTCGTAATTTCATTAAAGTAATTTAACTTGACAAAATATCACTTAAACGATTTCTATTCCGTTACATAATTAATCGAAACAATTGGATATGATGCATCTTAAATCTCAGAGAGGTTTAAACTATTGGTCTCATATGAAACTAATTTGTTATATCCATAATAATTTAAAGCTTAAATTGTAATGATTTCCATAGGGAAAGAAAAAATAAGGATTACTATTCGCTGTGACCAGTTCTCGTAATCTAATATGATTCTAAAGTCTCATTTAATATACTTTAAAACCTGTTCGAAGTTGTTTAGTATGCCACTGTCATATAAATTCGTCTAAATAATAAATTTCCGCGATCTCTACACGAGCATACGTGTGTGGTGGTAAAACAGCGATAAAAATATAATTTTTTGTGGCAAAAAGTAATAAAAAACTTCGATAGTAGAATCCTCTTACAGGCCAATTTTGTTATTGAAATATCTAAATATTCGAGAAACGTCTACTGAACAGATTCAAAGCAATAATAGAAGAATGAAACTAAACTCCACAACTAGTTTGGATTCAGAGAAAGCCATTCTACGATAGATCAGGTACATAGAATAATTAAGATAAAATAAAATACACCAAAAGAAAGAGAAAAATCTATTTTAGTATGTTCCTAGATGTAGCACAGGATTTTGGCAAAGTATGACATGATGGCCTAAAACAGAAATTGAGGTGTCATCTGCCTAAGCTGTACTCACAACTCTTCCTATTCCTATATTTCAGAAAATATCTTCATAAAGAGAAACCAAAGAGGGTATGCCACTGAGTAGTGTACTGGGACTAATCCTTTATCTATTATACACTAATGTATAATAGATAAAGGACTATATCTACACACCTCAACCTAGATTATAATACTATAACTATGAAGCTGCAAACAAACTGCAAAATACTGTTGACCGGAATAACGGTAAGAAGATGGAGTATTAAGTTAAATGAAACAAAACCAGTTCATATCAGTTTCACCAATAAAAGATACCAAGTACCTATTATATTCAATAATTCCCAGATACGTTATGCCAATACAGTAAAGTATTTGGGTATTACCTTAGATGCAAGGCTACGCTGAAAATCTCATATAAAGAAAACAACAGAAGAGCTAAAAATCACGTTCAAATACTGTACTGGATACTAGGATGTAATTCCACTCTGTCCACATAAAATAAAGTACTGTTCTACAAGCAAATCCTAAAGCCAGTATGCACCTATGGTATTCAGATTTGGGGCTATGCCAGAGAAAACAACATCTAAATGATACAACGCTTTCAATACAAAATATTTAGAAGCATAGCCAATGCCCTTTGAGATTTCCAAAATAGTGATCTCTATTGAACAGATCATCACTAAGTTTGCCAATAATCATGAACAATGACTTTTAGATCACGTGAACGTTGAGGCCATCCAGTTCGTCGACAATACGAACCAGAGAAGATTCAAGAGAACAAAACCCTAATATTTAGTTAACTGAGTACCAGTGCAAAGCAGAGCAAAGTGTGATATCTACACAATAGCATTAGTGAACATTTGTATTAGAATTTAAGGAACCACTAATGAGTAAGACCCTTAGCTTAAGATTATAAATAGTAAATTAAGTTAAATTAAAATTGGCTATTGACCATAAACGATTAGATTGCAGTAAATGATTTATTAGGGTACTTTCCTAAAATAAAAAAAAATATTCCGATTTAAAAAAAATATTGTGAATATATGATCTGGCTCTGGTATATATTTATATTTGTATGGTATATCTGTCGAAATCTAGTTATATTAAGTAATAAATATAAAACAAAGGATGTAACTAATATTATATATGCATAAAGTTTCATATCATCAAGTTTCATATGATAAAGTTTAATATCAAGTTATTTAGAGCCTACATGTATATCAAATGAAGATTGGTAATAATTTCAGCCAACCGCCATCTTATTGTGAGTATTATATATTGCATGAGGATTTAGTAATTTTGGGTTGGCATGGAAGTAGGTAACCCTGTTCGTTTAGTTTATCCATTAATTTAATGTATAACTTTCTACAAACTTTGCAGCAGTTAGTTTGCTTTAATATCTGGCCATAGGGCTTTATAGCACACGAAGTAATAGCTGGAAAGTGTGTTCGGTGATTAGTCTCTCCAAATCAAGATTTCACAATGATACACAAAGTAGCCCCTGACATCATCTAGCCCACTACTTTACACAACTCGTTTTATCGGCTGGCGTTTAATATTGGGTATTATAAAGGGTCTTTCAATAAGGATGCTCGATCTTTAAATGTAAATAAATTAAGTTGTGTGTGAGATACCTACTCAATTCTATATTATTTGAAGGAATATTTTATTGCATTAAGTGTGTCGTTCAAATATCCGCCGCGGATTTTCTTGGTGGCACGTATTCGGGAAATCCAATTTTCGATTACTCTTTTTCGCATAAATCTAGCTGAATTTGCTGGATGGCATTCGTTATGTTGACTTGATGGGCATGAATTGTATGCGGTTTATTCACATAGACCTGTGACTTAAGATAGCCCCAGAGAAAGAAGTCTAAAGGTGTTAAATCGCACGATCTCGGTGGCCAGTTCACGTCGCCGCCGCGCGAGATGCCATGCCCTCAAATAACAGAATTTCCATCGCGGCATGCGCTGTGTGGCACGTAACGTCATTCTGTTACAACCACATGTTGTCGGTATCCATATCATCCAGTTTAGGCCACAAGAACTCGTTATCATCGATCTGTATTGCTCGCCGTTGACGGTTATGCCAGTTTCGTGTTGGAAGAAGGACGGACCGATGACTCTGCCAGACCAAAATCCTCACCAAACAGTGACTTTCTGAATACGTTTGATGTTGGTGTATCTCGTGTGGATTGATATCGTCCCAAATCCAACAATTTTGCTTGTTCACATATCTATTCATTTAAAAATGGGCGTCCTCGTTAAAGATGATTTTTTTTTGCAAAATTTGGGTCAAATTCTAACTTTTTCAGAGCCCAATCAGCGAATACATGGCGTTATCTATGGTTGTTTAGCTTAAGTTCCTGGGACAGTTGTATATTATACGGGTGCAGACCCAAGTTCCGACACAAAATTCACCAAGTTGAAGTCGCAGAAAGGCCAAGTTCTTGTGAACGATGAAAAATTGACTACATCGGGTCTTCCCGTACATTCTCACGTACGCACAGCAGCGATGTTTTCAGCAGACCTTGCGGTTCAGTGACGTACGGGTGTTGGCTGGTTACTAATCAAACCGGTTGACTCGAATTTGGCCACCAAACGTAGAATAGTTGACTCGGGGCGGCGGGATGTTTGTGGCGAGGATAAAAATCACGTAAAGGCGGCTACTTATACACCTGCCGCAGGGGCAATTTGGGTGCAGGGCGGACGGAGCAATCTAGGAGGCTTCCCTACACACGTACTCGAGGTTCAGTGTAACAGTGAATGTTAGACGTGTCGTTTGAATCTGTGAAGATGGCTCCAACACTTTCAAAAAATCAAAATATCGGCATTGCCTTGGCTGTTTCTGTGGTGGTAACGCAAAAAAAAAAAGAAAAAGGAAGTACTGGGTGAAGAGGTGGTTACAAAAATGAAAAGAACTGTGACCCATGAACGTTATGCAAGAATTGGAAGTTAATGATGTGAAAAACTTTTTACGAATGGATATAGACTGTTTTAAAGAGATCATTTGCATGGTGATACGATTAATAGAAAAAAAGATATTTCAAACATCATTTCAAAAGTTTGCTGTCTCATATCTATGTTAAAATAATGCTTATGTTTTTTAACCCACATGTGAGGCCGGTCTTTATAGACTTCTATCACCCGTGTCCAAACTTCATGCTCTTGATCCTTGTCTTTTTCCATTATATTCGTATTTATCTCAAAGCTGCACGATATACACAAGCACTCCGCACGTCTTTTGCTAGAGAACTGAGTCGAAATTGTTCCAATTACGCTACACACACGAGTTGTGGCAGGGCGGCTGGAGCTGATCTAGGATGCTAGGAATGTCCCGCGAGGTCTGCCGCCCTGCAAAGGAGACAATCTAGGATCAATTTCCTAGATGCTGTGTGTAGGCAAGCCGCTGCTTGCCTACACACGTCAAAAACAAGGAGGCAATTAAGGATCAACCCCACTTCTACACCCTAGATTGTCCCTGCGGCAGGTGTGTGAGTAGCCGCCTTAATGTGCGGAGCGTTTCTCCAACGGGGCACCGATTTTAAAAATATTTTTTTGATTGCACACGTTTGCAAAATTTGATGATTTGCACACGTTTTTGAATGGTATAATCTTCCTTGGTGACTTGTCATACACCACGGAATAATTGACAACAAATTTGACAGATGTTGCTTTAATAACGTGGCCACTATAACCTAACAAATTTCGAGCGTCCCTATTAAAAGACCCTATAATATATTTTGTTATATTCCTCTGTTTCATTAATACGTCAGTTTGTTAGCCGACTGATTTATGAAGCCTCTAAAGGTACTAAAGAAAATTTTGAAAAAATAATTATTTTCATCCATTAGTTGCGTTACTACATCATTAGATAAGCTCTCTTGATTCTTTTACATCGTCTATAATGTACAAAGTTGGTCAGTGGTGGTACTTGGCCACATTATTTCCAAGACATGTAACCATATAAGAGAAGGTCCCCAACCTTGGATTTGAGATTTTGATTTATTTCGGCGATAAGTTGTTGGGATATGAAAACATTATTTCTTTTTTCAACGAAAAGTCCATTCGTCCATTAGTGAATAAAACACCCTCCAGAATTTGAATAAATTTATTTTCTGTACTTCGTAACGGTGGCATATAGTGAAATCCTGTTATTACTAAGATATGTTGTTTCATCCACCGTATTCAACAATTAATTTCTCCAACGCTTATTATAGGAATTGCGATCACCACTGCCTCAAACTTAAATAGCATATATTTTATTAAAAGTAGCAGAACATTTCTCCTATGTTTTACAACATTTATCCTACAAGGTCAATTTGGAAATGAGCAGAATGTGAAAAGAAATACCAGTATTCATACCTTGCCTGAGGGCCTTGTCCATTAAAACCACGCCATAGGAGGGGAGTAAGTGTTAGTATAGGATCATCTCCCTTTCTCTCTCTTTTTCTATCAATACTTTGCTCATTTCGGAATTGATATTAGTGTATATTTATCCAGAAGTTACATTTAATATGTTCTTATTTCAGTACCAATTTAAAAAGAAGGGGAGGTATTGGTAGTTGCGTACAAAATTAGGATACTCTACTAGTGGTTTTAATTAATCTCAAAAATTATTTATAGTGTTCAAATTATTTAAAAAATGTATATTTTTGAATGTAGCAACGACGGATGTATAAATTTTCAATGCATTTTTTGTTTTAAATTCATCTATGTATTACACATGGAGCTCTATGTCTAATACATAGATGAATTTAAAATAAAATAAGTTACTGAAATTCCTTTAAGAAATCCAGATAGATATTTATAAAATGAAGTTGATGATGGTTCCCCGAACATGAAACGTCGGACGAAAATATCATTGGCCGTTAAATTTTACCACAGAGTACAAAAATGTTTTCTTTGTTTTCCCATTTTTTAAATAACCTGAAAAAATTACAATCGAACATTTTCCGAGATATTTCAGAATGAAAAAATAATTTTTGAGATTAGTTAATACCACTGAGATGGAATCCTAATTGCGTAACTTTTTTCCCATTTAACCGAATTCTTATCTTCTACCATTTTCAAGATGGAAGTTGTAGGAAAAATTCCATTTCTCATGCTGTGCATTATTATCTTGGACACAGTGTATACTTTGAAATGGAATTGTTATTAATTTTTTTTTCTCTTCGAGTTCTGCTTCCACTGATAACGCTTCCCGCTTATATAATTGCTGCAGAGAATGAACTTTCTTGAATTTGCTTTAAACTGTTGTCAACGAAAAGATTCTGGACTATATGACATCAAAGGGGGCAAGGGGAATAATATCTTCTTCAATTATCTAACACACTAATATTTATTACCTCCATGCATAATGTATAATTGATTCTATTTATACAAATTGATCGAATTAATCAATAATAATCATTTCATTTGATATGAAATCTTGGTATGCACAATGTAGAATTTTACCTTCTATGGAAGTGAGAGTTAGCCTTAAGAAATTATTGAAAGAGTAATAATGTATTTATTATAGGTAGAAAGTAGAAGTCTACGTAATGTATCATAAGATAGATAGATAGGAGAATAAACCAATTTATAGTGGACACTGTATAGTATACAATGGTGGACTGTTTGAGAATTTCTTTTTGTTAGCACGATCACTCAATTAAATCGTGTCGGATCGATCGAGTTTCGACTGATTTTGCTTAGCAACGTCTGCCAGACGACATCTATTGATTTTGAGTAGGATAGGATACACCTCACCCTGTCTATGGGCATGAGAAAGCACGATGGTGGGCTATTAGAAAAAAATAAAACTGTCGCTTAAAACACACATTCTTATGTATTCTTATTTGATAACTACATAAATTGCTTTAGTATCGAAAATATGTATCGTCATTTTTAGACGATATTTGGATTTGAAAGCAACTTTACACTAATATATTAATCAAACTAGCTAGGTACAATTTTAACTTCATACTCATATATTTTAAACTCGTTTACCTATTTAAGTTTTTGATCATTTTCACTTCACACTACTATTAATAAGCATCCCCTGAACTAATTCTTGTATATTTCCAGCTGGCCACCAGCTACATCCTAGTAAAGCTAACAATATTGAAATATTAACATCTATTTTAACTAATAAATGTAAATTTAAATTCTGGAATACGCATTAAGCCCACAGTTGGTAGAATCCCTCCATTTGGATTTCAAATATTAGCAGACGCCTTGAAAATAATCGTTAGCTCTTATGCCTCTAATGCTAATAGCCAGGTTTACAGGAAGTGCATCAAGTCCCACAGATTTCGGAAACTATTTCTAAAAGGATGAACGCGAGTTGCTATTTTAAAAGGTTTACGATAAAAGCATGTAGCAGTTGGTTATTTCCAACGACAAATATTTATTGTATGCTATCTACAGTACGCTATATATAGCATGTCCACTTTCTTCATTAGAAAAGGGGATAACTTCTTTTTATAATGTTGCATAATGTTTATATAGTGTTTCATTTTTTAAAGCCTACTAACTTTATTTTTTTCAAATGGCAACCTATTATTATTATTATGTTCTGTGGGTTTGGACCTCATCAGCCACTGATCGCATGGGACCTTGACGATTTCCTCTTATACGGGTCGTTATCCAAAAATGCTATCCCATAAAATAAGCAATTTAGGCACGTCCCTTGTCCTAAGCCTCGCCTCCTCTTGGATAACAGGGGTCCTAATATAAGGTACGTCTTCTCCTCCAATGCGGGGCAGGTATAAAGAAGATGAATCGAGGTTTATAGATGCTTATAGACACAAGCTGTGGCTGTCAGTCAGCCTCAGCTTGTGTCTATAAGCATTTAGGCTACTATGGTGGCCCGTAGTTATTCCCATCATAGTCCTGGCTTTCTGCCTGTTCAATTTAATGAATTCTTGGGCTCATTTCTCAATCTCTGAGTATTCGATGAAACGTTTGGTTATTTGACAACTCGTTACTCCTCTCCATCTTTTATTGTGCTGATCTCTTGCCCAGCGATTGATGCGGTCTCTGATCAGGTCCCGACTTATTCCCACTGCAGGTTCTGGTCCATCGAGGTTTCCCCTGGTCCCTAGTCTGGCAAGGTCATCTGCAATTAAATTTCCCTTAATGCCATTATGCCCAGGTATCCATATGAGTTCCACCGGTCCTTTCCCTGCCAAGTGGTTCAATGCTTCATACCAATTATAGACCAGCTTCGACTTTGTCGTTGCTGAATTCAGGGCTACTAATGCCGCCCTTCTTTCCGAGCAGATACATACCGTCTTCTGGGTCCGATTTTGGTCGGCCCCCATGACACCGTATGTAATTGCTGCTAGCTCGGCCTGGAGTGCGGTAGTGTATTTTTTGCCTATCCCATCGCGTCGCCTACACACCCCTGCATCCGCTCCATCCGTGTACCAGATGGATCCATTGGGCGGTAATCCAGCTCGATCCTCCATCTAGTTGGTCTTACTGTGAGAGTGATTTTATATTTCTTGGCAAACAGGAAGTGAACACCCGTGCTGTCAGAGGGCATCCATAGGATTCCCTCATCAGCTAGCTGTCTTAAGAGTCTATTCAGGTCCCTTACCTTCCTATTCATGATTCCCACCCTATGCATTGCCTTTACGGCTTCTGCTTTTAGGGTGACATCAAGAGGTGGTATCTCCGTCAGTATCCCCATCGCCTCGATCGGTGTTGATCTTGGGGCTCCGGTTATACTTCTTAGAATAAATCCCTTTAGCTATATTCTTCTAATGGCAACCTATATTTTTCATGATTTTCTCGGTTTCGGCATGAATAAAGGCCATGTTATGCTGGTACTTTTATGAATATATCGATGGTTCCTAAATGTTTTCTTATCGATTTTCGATATTCAACAGTTCAAATTCCTAGACATTTGCATAGGAATTGCATAATAATGTCACGAACGCCTCGAGCGATCTCCAACGCCGAGAATATTCGAAACTTCGAGAGCGTGCGGAGTTGACTTCCAGTGCGTTATATACTAGAAGGTTCGCCAAAGTTCTTTATCTAGAAACGTCTGAAGAGACGTTCGACTGCCCATATAAGAATTGTGTCGTCCGGCCAGCAGTTAGTTAAATTTGGACCGCGATAGTGAGCGATACGGTGTGAAGAAAATGATATACAGTGCGAAAGTTAGTTTATAAAGTAGAGAGAAAGTTAGTTAGTTAGTTGGACTTGTGAATAGTTGAGTTGTAAATAAGTGCTCGAAATAAAGAACTTTCTAGTAAATTCGTTATAATAAGCATTGTATAATGGATATTATTTTTATGTTTTAGAACTTAGGAAAGATTATGCATTATCGTAAAAAGGATACACTTATCTCCTTTTTCAATGGAGATATCCGATTTCGGCATACTAGACGGATACATGATTACATTATTAAATAACGTAGTACTTATATTTACGATTAATTTGGGCTACTGTGTACACATTATATTCGTCAATCTATTTAACATATCTGGCACTAGGCCTCATTATTAAATAGTAACATTCTTATTTTTATGTCACATATTCTTATGAGAGAGATAATTTCAAGAACTGTAGATTATTCATTTTAAAAGAATACGACTAAACGATCTTAAATTAAATGTATAACCATTGATTTTAGTATTACTAATATACATAGAGTCAAACTTATAAAAGTAAGATACCGTAAGTAACTCTTACTATTATTATTTAGTTCCTGTGAAATACATGTTCTTATATACAAGCTCTGGAAAACTCTTTACCGAGTGTGTTTCAATTCAACTTATTTCAAGTGATGTGTAATTACTTTTATCAAGGGTGTTTAATAGTCATGTTGTTTCCAGCTGACCCGTTTACTATCATAATCACATGTTTCCAGATTCACTTAATAAATGTCTAAGTTTGATGTAGTTACCAAGATATAATAGGATACATGGAAATTACATGATCCGAGTTATGCAACAATGGTCTCCTGGGGGAATATGAGAAAGTTTATTACGTACATGAGTTTGTATGCATGTACATACTTCGAAGGTTGCAGTAATAGCTTTGATGTGTTGATAAGGTGGTAGGTTATTTGCTTGGCATATTGTGGATTTCTGGAGAATGTCAGATATTCCATTCCCTTATGTGTCTACAATACTTATCATACTCGTTTGAGATGTATACAAGTCCCCATCCAGATAATGTAATAGTTACTCAATGTTGCTCAATAGCTACTCAGTGCTTATCCATATAATGTTATTGTTTATTATCAGTTTTTCATTGAATGTCGCATTACCGCATGGGAAATATCCAGTAAATATTCAGGAAATATTAAATTGACAAAATTTGGTGGACTTTTAAAAATTTTCTAAGCTGAATTTAACAGTTTAAATAAAAAAAAGAACATATTTTAACTTAATCAAATCATACAAATCGTATAATTGTTTAGTTTAAATTATCTTGCGCTAGAGGCCAGCTCTACATAAGGTGTATACTGTGATATATCACATGTTAACAAAAACATGTATTAGTAGGATTTTTTTTTTTCAAATTGGAATAAAATTTCTCAAATTAAGAGCTCGCGCATAATAAGTGAATAGGTTTATTTCGATATACATATATTATTACATATATCACTGTTGGGTTTTAAAAATTGTAGTTGCAATATGAGTATTAAACTCTATTTTCTGTATAGGTACCTCTATTAGTTCCCAGAGAATTTTGGCGCTCTAAGTGGCAAATAGGGGGAGCGTTTCCATCAATATTTCTTGACAATAGAAGAACGCTACCAAAATATTTGGGACAAGTATGATAAACTACTACTAGAGCATCAAACCAGATTACCTTGAGAAGATCTACAAGCGTAAGAACTACCAGTGCAAAGAAGAGGGTACATTTTCTATAGAATATTGGCCCAAATGGTTCAATAAAAATCAAACTTGATGAGTATAAAAGAAATATATGTCTTTTGGTAAAAGAGGAATTGATATTTACATCCACCATTAAATAAACGGTATCTGTTGCAACGTTGCTATTAAAAGGAAATGCCAAAGTCGCTCTGTTTCATGATTTTCAGCAAAAATAGCTTATTTTCCAATATATTTGTAATATATTCGTACACAGCGAAGGGAATAAGCACAATTTCGTTGTGACATTATTGTAATAAATCTGTATCTGCTCGGATAGCAGGGTGGCGTTAACAGCCCTGAATTCAGCAATGACAAAGTCGAAGCTGGTCTATAATTGCAATGAAGCATTGAACCACTTGGCAGGGAAGGAACCGGTGGAACTCTTATGAATACCTGGGCATAATGGCATTAAGGGAAATCTAATTGCAGATGACCTTGCCAGACTAGGGACCAGGGAAAACCTCTATGGACCAGAACCTGCAGTGGGAATAAGTCGGAATCTGATCAGAGACCGCATCAATGACTGGGGCAAGAGACCAGCACGAGAAAGATGGAGAGGAGTAACGGGTTGTCGAATAACCAAACTCTTCATCGAATATTCAGAGATTGAAAAATGGGCCCAAGAATCGTTAAATTAAACAGGCACAAAGCCAGAACCCTGGTAGGAATCATAACGGGCCACCATAGTAGCCTGAATGCATATAAGCACAAGCTGAGACTGACTGACAGCTCGGCATGCAGATACTGTAGAGAAGACGAGGAAACCTCGATTCATCTTCTTTACACCTGTCCCGCACTGGAGGAGAGAAGGTGCCTTATATTAGGGACCCCTATTATTCTAGAGGAGGCGAGGCTTAAGGCGAGGGACGTGCCCAAATTGCTCCTTTTATGGGATAGCATTTTTGGATAATGACCCGGACAAGAAGGGATCGCCAAGGGACTACCTATGCGATCAGTGGCTGATGAGGCCCAAATCCACAAAACACAATAATAATAATAATTGTAATAAATGGTAAAATCCACAACATACCAAAAAACTAAGCTGCTTCTTCGCTTCGCTTATATTAAAATATAAACTTTTGTAAGTTCGTACATACACTTCAGAGCATATGAAGAACGAAAGGGAAGGTTTATATAAACTATATGTCCACAAGGAGAACTAATATTTTGAGAATCAGAATTCAGTCTCGTCATACATCTTCATAGCAATATAACATGTAGATTGAGTACAGTACTTCAACTTTGTTGTCCTGGTATTGCCAGTATAAAGTTGGAGCTTGTACCATCGGTTGCTGTGCTAATATAGCCTCAGTGATTTGGTTTTTGGCATACGATAGGTACATTGAAAACAAACGACCAAATATCAATTATGGTGAAAACGTGATGGGTGCTGCTATAACGGAACAGTCCGATATTGATGAAGATAGTGACTGATTATTATAAAAATATAAAAGTATCACATTATTACACGAAATTGCACCATAATTTTGAACGCAATTTATGTATTTTTAGGTCAATGTAAAAAAATTATTCAATGAAATCTAATTAAACACCCTATTTTCATTTATATTGCATTGAGTAGTTATTAAAAATAATGTAAATGTGACTTCATTAATTGGGTCATTTTTATATGGAAATCTTACCCCCCCTTTTTGCCCAAATAAGAGTATCTATTTTCATCCATGTCAGTTGTTACAAATCACCTATTATCTATTGCATTTATGTTGAAATGTCAAAATATGTATACGCTAATTTAAAGTAAAAATCGTTTCTACCTACCTATATTTAAATATATGTATTTTCTTTTACGCAACCCTTTTTTTCTGCTAACATGTCATTTTACGAAGCGTTGAACTTCGAAAAAATAAGAGTTTCCATTTGTAATTTATAATGAATATTTTCTAAGTAGTTATTGGAAATGAAATATAGTTCATTTTTTATGTTTATGTTCAATATTGAAACGACTATTTCCTTTAGTGAAATTATTTATATAAATTCAAAATAATATTTCTTCCGGTTGTTAGAGGACAGTTCTTACATTTTTCAAATAGTAACACCTATTCTCTACCTATGGGAATTGTTGTAACTTAAGTGTTGAATTTAGAAATTGGAGTAAATATACGGACTTAATTCTAAATGAAATTAGTTTACTTGCAAATTGTCTTAAAGCCTTAGATTAATATTTATCAGGAATCTAGATTCTAGGTTCGAGGAGTCACATATTTTGGAGGTTCTGAATTTAATATTTTAAGCACAAAAAATAAAAATTATACTTAGATTATTGTTCGGCAGCATATGATACCGAAAGCTTAAAATTTTCTATAACTCATTTGCAATGAAATCCATTATACTTGCATCAACTTAAAGCTTAAATTAAAATGATTCCTACAGAGAATGAGGAAATAGGGGGTTCTATTTAAGAAATAATAGAAATCGTCGGCAGGGACTTCCTGCAACTGACAAATTGATAAAGTGGTATTGATAATATATATATATATATATATATATATATATATATATATATATATATATATATATATATATATATATATATATATATATATATATATATATATATATATATATATATATATATATATATATATATATATATGCTAAAATAAATATTATATGAGTAGTATGTGTATATGTATGCCCGTATAAGTATTGGAATAAATATTTTCTATTCATCTATTTTATTTAGTCTATAACAGATTTCGAAATACCATTTATCCTGAAAGAAAAAGAAACAAACAATTAAAAAATACCTATTAATAATTCAATTTTACACTTAATATTTGAATATGCCATAATCGTTCGTTAAACAGAAACAATTCTATAATTCTACATCTTACTTAATACGTAAGTCATAAACTTGTAATGTATCCATTAACTCCGATTATACTTAATGAAATTACATATACATATGGAGATTATGTTATTATGATCACATAATGTGGGACTAAACATAGACGATAATGTTATTTAAATTGTACGCTAATATTTTTTTACTCCACTTTCTAAAAGAACAATACATGTTGGTTATAAAATTTATGCAATTGTTATTTAATAAATTTCACTAACCCTGAGGCGTATTGTTATAAATTTTCGCATATGCCGTAGGTCATGTTGTTGATACATATGTATTTGTTATATTTAAATACAAATATAATTACAGGATAATGTATTCTTGAAAATATTTCTTTCTGCTTCAGGCGATAGAAAAAAATTTGTGCTACTTATTGTTTCATTATATAATCTTGCATGTATCTATAAAAAATATCTGCTTCAAATTATAATAAAAAATATAAACTGATCGATTTTTAGTAGCAATTAGATTATTAATAGAATCGATCAGGTACCACCTGAGAAACTTTATTATTTATGAATTATGAGAATGATTATTTTTTCCTAAATTCCCGAAATATGCAAATATAAATACGATTTAGTTTTGTGAAGAAGCTTCTTCGCGTCGACATAATGTACCTAATCAGATAGAAAGTGATGAGACCTTGATCTTACATGAATAATGTCCACAGATTCGATGTGCAACATATCTTATGTTTTCTCTAGCTAACTCAAACTCAGCTGCGACTTCGCGGATAGATGCATTAGGGTTAGCATTGAAAAACCCATCAAGCAACTAAATGTTTTCCTCTATGGTACCACTGACAGATCCATCGGAGCGGTCAGATATTTGATCCCCAAATGCAGCAGTAGCCTCAAATTTCTGGATTATGCCATAATAAATTCAAGAAGAATGGAAAAACGAGAAAGATATTTTTCAACCAACATAGCATATCAGAAAATAAGTACAAAAATTCATTATAATCTGGCGATTCAAGAAAGGATACCTTCCTTTATATCTTGTATGTACAGCTTTAACAACACTACCAACAGTTTTGTCTAAAGAATAGTATAATTCTACTAGTTCATATCACTGCTCCGCGTTCAGTTTCTTGTGGATAGTTGACAGATATATCTACAGCTGTGATACATATTAACAATTAACAGCTCACAAAATATTGCGTAATACACCACTACTAACATCGCACTATATGCACGTCTTCTTTGTGCTCGTATAACAGTTTTCATCAAGGGTAGATACTTCGACGTGGCTTTGTAAACTTCTTGTTCTGACTACTCCATTATATTTATTTCTATATCATAATTATGCTCTGTATTAGAGTGAGGAATTTTCCGTGTATATCAGTACAGTACTTAGGAGCCAATAAACTGATGTAACAGAAATATGAATACCAATATTGCGTAAATGTTAAAATATACTTAAGCAATATTCTTAGAGTTTGCGGTTGTATAATAACTCCAAGAGTGGCACTAGAGCAAGGGCACACTATTAATATCGGTACATATTTCAAATATCGACATTATTCTCTCGAAACTACCAAGAGATGACGCTTGGTACATTTTACTGCGATAGAACGTAACAGCGTCTTCAAGATGTGAGCCTTGTCTGTCCAAGGTATACTCGCTTATACTGAACTGACGAGACCCAAGATAAGGTCGAAACCGGTCTGCAGTTAGCGATATCCTGAAATAGATTACACCTTGCATCTTCCTTGTTGTTTTAGAGCAATCTGAATCCCTGTATTTTGGTACTAACTCTGTTAAACAAAAATACGGAAATTCATATAATTCAGCGCTCGGCGTTGACATATAGCCAGGAGAATTTGCGTTGCATATAGGCGTTGGCATATAGTTGTTTTGATCTAATTTGTTTACTCCTTATTATATAAGACATTTACAGATGTGGTGGAGTATAATAATCTCCTTACTTCAGTAGTATCATTAATTCATTCATTTAGGTAATTGGAACCGACTACATGTCTTTAAACCGCTCTATAATCCTAAATCTTTGCAAAATTTCTAGACATCACCGGGCTACTGTTAAGAATTTGAATAATAGTGATAAGGTGTCCGTAATCTATGGTTCTTATTTTTGTTATATATCTTGTTACTTCTTTGGACAACACGGTTATAGTCGTTTATGGGGTTAAGCCTCAGAAAAGTATAACCATACATAAGGAAATTGTTAATATATTACTTTAACTTGTTTCCCTGTTGTTGTAATGATGATAATAATAACAAATAACATAATTTTGATAAAATTTGATCAAATTTGATAACATTAACATGCATATTTAAATATTTTTCCTTTAATAATCATATGTATGTGCATAAACTTTTGTTATTTGTATACAAATATCAGACGTAATATACCGTGATTTATGTCTATTCGAAATCTTAACAGATTCGGTTGAAGCTTTAAGTTGACAACAATAAAGTTGGAAGTTTGCCTGCTCCCGCTTGTATGTGCAAGGAATAACTTGCAGGGAAGTAAACAATCTGAGCTGAGAAGTTTGAAGCTTTTATAAATAGATTAAAACGAATTCTAGTTTTGTCAATATCTGGTAAAGTGGAACGGTTAATAATACATTAAACTGATACATTATTCATTCTCGATATATACGAAAGTATCTTTATTAAGACTGTATCTTTTCTATAAAGACTCTTATGATCATTATAACAGTTTCAGGAGTAATATCTCAATTAGTACTCTCATTTTTTGCTACAAAGTAACTAACAAGAAAAAGTCTTAGTCTAGATATTTTTATTGTAATGAAATTCGATGAATAAATAGATCTTAATGATATATATGAGACACTCTCATTTGTTTCGATAAAGAAGTCAGTCTAAGGGATAAATATACTCTACTTATAATTCTACTTTCTTACATCGTTCGTTAACTGTGAAAAATAACGAGGTTCTGCTTAATGAATAATGTTGCTTCAGTTACTACATCAACAACGCCTAAAAGAATTTATTATTCCTCTTTCTACTATTTTTTATTCCCCTTTGCACATGATGCGATCGTCACCCCCGTCATTTTAAATGTGTTATATTTTTCAACTGCAAGAAAAGGGTAGGTACAGAAAAGCTCTCAGGCCCTTTCGATAATGGCCCCCCAAATATCAGTAAATTAAATACAAGCAAGATTTTATTTACAAATCATTGTTGTTTAGTCTGTTGCAAATGAAACGGAGTTATTATGAAAGAAACTATCTAACATAACTTAAAAATACGAAATAAAAGTGCTGAACAAGAACCTGAATATGCTCAAAGTAGCAGAGGCAAAAATTTTAAAATTCTACTTTATTTCGAATTTCCTCACAACTAGGCACAACAGCTCACAAAAGCTCAGAAGTTATTCCAGTGCAGTCATACTAGGAATAGGATTTACGTATACACCAAGTACTTCAAGTAACCTCAAACATGACCTCATGACCCTGCATGTGATCATGCAGTAACTTAAAAACATTAGATTTATTTAATGGGGTAGATATTTTTTAAGAAAGTTCGTATCCGTTATTAAAGTGGAGTATATTAATAACAAAGTGGCCAAATATCATACATATACGCCTGTTTGTCACGTGTTTGGTAGAGTCTATCATCAATGTGGCCCTACACCCCCTCATGAACCTTGACTTACTTTAGAATCTCCTTCAATTTCTCTATCTAGTGCCCGTTTTTTTCCATATTATTATGCCGATTGTGGTTACATCTTCCGATCCGATAGGACTTGAACCTTGACGAAGTTCTAGTGCAAACTGGAACGGGTGGGTCGGCTTGCGCGTTTTAATGATTTAAGGAGCCGTACCATAGGTTTAACCATAGTGGGGGGGTCCTTATTGAAAAACCAGACTAAGACAAGTCCCTGAAGGAGGGCAGCAGCTCTTTCAGTAATCATAGTGGCAGAAACCGTGGGGGTTGGTATGGTGCTATGACACACACGACTGCGATGTGGAAGGCAAGAGGAAACCACCACATTATAATCCTCAGAACAGCTAGCAGAAAGCTTATCCTAAATTAATGATGGCGTCTCCTGGGACAAAAAACTCCGGAGGTAAAATAGTCCTCCGTTCGGATCTCCGGGTGAGGACTGTTCCGGGAGACGTGATCGAGTGCAATAATAATAAGAAGTGTAGCATTTCACGAGTCGGAGCGTGGAATGTCAGAAGCATGAGACAGGCAGGGAAGCTAGAAAATCTGAAGATAGAAATGGATAGGTTAGGATTAGATATAGTAGGTATAAGTGAGATGCGCTGGCCGGAAGTAGGAGATTTTTGGAGCGGTGACTATAGGGTAATACACACAGGATCGGTAAATGGAAACGCGGGAGTAGGGATCGTTATGCGGAAGAACGCAGGACAGTGTGTAGATAGCTACCTACAATATAGCGAGAGAGTAATGATGGTTAGGTTAGATTCGAAGCCAGTGGAAACAGTAATAGTGCAAGTATACATGCCTACTTCTAACCACAGCGAGGAAGAGTTAGAAGCCGTTTATTCGGACATAGAGCAGGTAATAGGATTTGTGAAGGGTCATGAAAATTTAATAATAGTAGGAGATTTTAACGCAGTCGTAGGTGAGGGGAAAGAAGGAGAATTTGTAGGGCCTTATGGATTAGGAAACAGAAACGAGAGAGGTAGCAGACTGATAGAATTCTGTGAGAAGCACAAGATGGTAGTCGCGAACACATTGTTCAAGAATCACGTTAGGAGGCGGTACACATGGAAAATGCCAGGAGGGATAGACAGGTATCAGATAGACTACATTCTGGTTAGGAAGAGATTTAGAAATCAAGTAAAAGACTGTAAGAGTTATCCAGGAGCAGATGTAGACAGCGATCACAACTTGGTAGTCATGAAAGCTAGATTAAAGTTCAAAAATCTGAAAACCCGGAAGGATAAGAAACGTATAAATGTAGACATATTGAGGGATCAGAATATGAAAGATAAGTTCCAGGAGAAAACAGATCAATTAATAAATAAAACGAGTAAGGACGAAATCAAGAACGCAGAAACTGAGTGGGAGGGTATCAAGAATAGTCTAGCTTCCGCGGCTACGGACGTTTTAGGACACGATAAAAGGGAAGCTAGGAAGCCCTGGATAACGGACGAAATCTTAAACTTAATGCAAAAGAGACGAGGCTACAAAAACAGACGAGACGAAGAAGGACTGAAAACGTATAAGGCAATAAAGTGGGAAATCATTAGAAAATGTAGAAAAGCGAAAGAACAATGGATAGAGGAGAAATGCAAAGAAGTAGAAGATAAGTTGCAAGTAGGTAAGACCGATGAGGCTTACAAAATAATTAAGAGGAACTTCAGGGATGTAGGAACAATAAGTAGAAATGTTAGGAGTCAATCGGGGGACATACTGATAGGAAGAGAGGAGAAAGCGGATAGATGGAAGCAGTACTTAGGAAATTTATACGAGGGTCAGGAATTAGGAGAGATATTAGAGGAAGAATCTAGCATCGATAGGGAAGATGTAGGAAAACCTATATTGAGAGAGGAATTTGAAATAGCACTAAGGGGGCTAAAGAATAATAGAGCGCCGGGTGTAGATAAAATACAGGCGGAAATTTTGAAATGTGCGGGACAGAAAGTAGTAAATAGCATGTTTGAACTGGTAAAATACATATACGAAACGGGCGAGATGCCGGAGGATTATAAGAGGAACATTATCGTTACTATACCGAAAAAGAGAGGAGCCGACAAATGCGAGAACTTTAGAACGATTAGCCTAACTTCCCATGCGTCAAAAATCTTAACTAGAATAGTGCAGAAGAGGATGGAAAATAGAGCGGAGGAAATACTAGGAGAAGACCAATTCGGGTTTAGGCGAAATAGGGGAACTCGCGAAGCTATTCTGGCGCTAAGAGTAATGTTAGAGAAAACAATAGAAAAAGGAAAGAACGCTTATATAGGATTTGTAGATTTAGAAAAAGCTTTTGATAACGTAAGATGGGAAAAAATGTTCGAGATACTAAAGAGCGCGGGAATGAAGTATAGAGATAGGAGAGTAGTACACAATCTATACATAGAGCAAACTGCTGTTATAGAAGTAGAAGGGGAAGAAAGGGAAGTAGGTATTAGGAAAGGAGTAAGACAAGGATGTACGCTATCACCACTAATTTTTAATCTGTACATCGAAGAGGCGATTAATGTGGTAAAAGATAGAGTGGATTTCGGGATTAAAGTACAGGGACAGAAACTAAAAATGCTGAGATTCGCGGATGATATAGCAGTATTAGCATCTAGTAAGGAGGAACTAGAATCAGCATTGAACGAAATGGAGGCAGTGTTGACAGAGGAATACGGAATGAGGGTGAATAAAAACAAAACTAAAGTGTTAGTGTGCAGAGGGCACGAGAGCAGAGCAAAAACGAAAGTACAAATTAATAATGAAAGATTGGAGGAAGTTAAAGACTTCACTTATTTAGGAAGTAAAATAAATTGGGATGGAAGAAGCGATAAAGACATAAAACAAAGAATAGCGCAGGGTCGAGTAGCTTTTAACAAAAAGAAAGCACTTTTATGCTCGGGGGTAATAAACTTAGAAACAAGGAAGAGATTTTTGAAAACATATGTATGGAGCACGGCACTTTACGGCTGCGAAACCTGGACGGTAGGGGAAGCAAGTAGGAAGAAATTAGAAGCTTTTGAGATGTGGTGTTACCGAAGAATGATGAAAATACCATGGACTGATAGGGTTAGAAACGAAGAAGTATTGGAGAAAGTCGGCGAGAAAAGGAGTATGTGGAAAAACTTAAAGAAGAGAAGAGATAGAATGGTAGGCCACTTGCTGAGACATGGGGGAATAGTCCGCGATATTTTGGAGGCAGAAATAGGAGTGAAGAAAGGCAGAGGTAGGCCTAGATTAGACTACTGCTCGCAAATAGTAAGGGATGTAGGTTGTAGCACAATTAGCGAAATGCGTAGGTTAGCACAAGATAGGAGAAGCTGGAGGTTAGCGTCCAACCAGTCTTAGGACTGATGACCTAATGATGATGGTTACATCTTCTTCCACTTCATCTAAAGAACGTAAGTTTGGGTCTCCTCGTTTTGTTTGCCATGAAGCTTATTCTAGAGAGTTTTTTTTATCGAGTCTATGTTGGAGAGTTCTTTAAGCATCACATGACTGTGATTGTTTATTTTTATTTTCATGTTTCCGTCTACATCGGGTTTAATATTCCACCACTAGATGTCGAACGGTAATTTTATTCATATAAGGACATTTATTCACTACGATATACATCGCTCGCTGAAACAACTGTAGAAATATTAGGTATATTTATTCTATACCTAATGCTGCAAATGGTAATATAGCGAATCCAGCTGATAACGCAGTTTAGAACAGTAAATGTTTTACAGTAGTATATAAATTATAATGCACATCTAGGTGTTTATTATTACTTTATTACTTGGAATTACTTATTTTATTTTATCTGGATTATATTACAAAGTTACTAAGGTGACGCCTCTGGTACGCTGATGAAATGAGCGGCTTAATTATTACATTGACTTAATTAGTAATAAAGAAATATAACAGAGAAAATTGCAGCTAATAAACTGTATTTTCATAACGATTTAGAAAACAAACACAAATACAAATTAATATCAGTCTCTTGTGCATGATAAAAAATTAACAAAAAATATCAGCAAGTTCTACAAAATACAGTTTCGCAACTATTTACTTTTATATTATGTGATGTCAGATTTGTGAATTAAAATACTATTCATATCATCGCTATTTGTCAAACAAAAAACTCTCTTATCTTGCCGATAAACGGAACAGTCTACCTGAGCCTAGCCATTGTTATTTAATAAATTTCACTAACCCCGAGGCGTATTGTTATAAATTTTCGCATATACCGTAGGTCATGTTGTTGATACATATGTATTTGTCATGTTTAAATACAGATATAATTATAGGATGATGTATTCTCGTAAATATTACTTTCTGCTTCAGGCGATAGACAAAAATTTGTGCTACCTATTTTTTTATTATATATTCTTACATGTATCTATAGAAAATATATGCTTCAAATTATTAACGACACAAAATATAAACTGACAGATTTTTAGTGGCAGTTAGATTATTAATCATTTATTACTTGAATTACTTATTTTATTTTATCTGAATTATATTACAATGTTACGAAGGTGATGCCTCTGGTACGCTGATGAAATGAGCGGCTTAATTATTACATTGACTTAATTAATAATAGGCTAATAAATTGTGTTTTCATAACGACTTAGAAAACAAATACAAATACAAATTAATATCAGTCTTTTGTGCGTGATAAAAAATTAACAAAAAATATCAGCAAGTTCTACAAAATATAGTTTCGCAACTATTTACCTTTATATTATGTGATGTCAGATTTGTAAATTAAAATGCTATTCATATCATCGCTATTTGTCAAATAAGAAACTCTCTTATCTTGCCGATAAATGGAACAGTCTACCTGAGCCTAGCCATAAAATAAGCCACGGTATGTTTTGAGATCTTTCATTTGGCAAATAGCGATGAAATGAACTATACTTATATTTGTGGAATGATAGACACAGTAAAATATTTTTATAATTTTATATAACTTTTATAGATAAAATAAGATAATTTATGTGACAAATAAGATCATTTATGCGACGTTTTATATTTTATCCATTTTCATTCTTGTACTTTTACATAAGAAATATATAGAAAATTACTTTGTCTGTCCTTCTTTGCATGAAAATTCTGCATGATACGTCTCTTGCATCTCTTCTGTATTTGCCTTGTCTTGCATTAAACTGATAAATTTTTAATTAAACCATCACAAGACATGTTTTAAAATATTATACTGCACCTTAATAAGAGAAGATGTTCAGTTTATCAAATATTCTTGCGCGAGTTAGGTTACAAGTCATAATTAACTAGAGTTATGTCTATTTAGTTTATTTATTAATTAAAATCGACTACTTCCAGGTGAACTACGGAAATCAGCATTCTTCAGTGCCTTTCAATACAAATTACACTGTTACTACTAACTGTCAGCGACCGTGTATGGTACGCCGCTGAGTAAAATCCTTTCTATAGTCAGCTTTTTATTTTCATACATCATAGGAAAGAGTTCCGTCACTAGTTCCGTCATTCGGCAAATTAGAGAGAATGTTGTTCTTGCTCCAGTTACTTTTTTTTGTATGCAAGGAAAAAGCTTCTGCATAATATATGATACTTAAGAGATGATTTGTTAAACGAACGTAAAAAAGTTTTAATTTAGCCAATTGAATATTTATATATTCATTTCATTTATTTGATACGTGATCACCCGATGAAATACTAACAAGTTAAATTATTATGAGATGTTCATTCATTTTAAAATATAAGTTACTTTAATATAAAATGTAATTTCTTTACTATTCAACTAAAACTCAGGTAGCAAGTCCGTAATGTCAATGTATGTGTATGTTTTAAAAAAGACGTACTTATAAAACAAATAATATATTTTAGAAAGTAATTTTCTCTACCCAATGTTAACCCATACTTTTAATAATGTATATTATAGAAGCTCAGTATGATATAAATATTGACTGATTACTACACTGAGAGAATGGTTTATTTATTATTAATACATTACGTTTATGATACATAAAGAGTGGTGTTGGATATGGTGAAACAAATATGTGTTTGCTATATTGGCAAACCCTCAGTAATGCAAATATAATAATTATTGGATTTAATATTCTCATTTGCTAGACAAGAAATGTGTGGTGTGAAATACACCCTAGGTGTCTTAGAAATAAAACTGTTGGTTAGTATTTAATATTGATAAACCTATTTCTTTTTGTATAGTTTAGGGGTTACATGAAGATCCTAAAGTAACATTGCCAAGCAGTTATCTAATATCTAAAGTATTTTGAAGAGAGGACCCTGCACATTCTTATGGGAAGTGGCCCTAAGTAAATTTCGTTCAAATTTCAATATGTTGTAGTTCTGAGGATTCTGACTAAAAGTCTCAATGGCCACGAAGCTTGACAATTATTATTATTTCATTTATAGCAGTTTAAATAACCGTGTATCAATATATTGTCAATTGTAGCAATTTATGATGAACAGTAAAGAGAAGGCTTAATTAATGACGATTTACGTGTTCGAAGTCTTTCTCCTAGCGTAGTAATACAAAATGACAGGTAAAAACTTGTGTAACTAGAACTACTATCAGGACTTGCCTTATTTTACCTTATTAATAATCGTAGCATTTATCTTTTTAGTTATCGCTGTTAGCATTACCCAAAATTAACGACGTCGACGTAGCGCAGATCTGGTCCTTTTGAGGTACTTGATTCTTGTAAGTCCCGTTGCTTCTCACGTATGGAGTGCTTGATTTACGTGGGCCACCTTTCGTGTCACGTATGGGATGCTTGATTGACGCGAGTCCCTGTGCCTTTCACGTATGATTTTCTTGTTTAATGTAAGTCACATAGGAGATACGTCTCTATCTGCTTGAATTGCTGCTCTTTTCCTTTCAATAATTCTATTACAATTATAGCGAATTCTAGTATCGTTATCAATCTCTATGTTTGGCATATCATGAATATTACGTCTACCAATTGTGATTTGTTTTTTGTTATCGTCATTGCCAATCCGAGATCATCTCTTGAAGTCTTTTGTGATAATTGCAAACGTAACAAGACAGCTTTCTATTTGCAACCATCATGAAGGTTTATATAATACGTTCAACTGTAGTTGTAGTATAAATCCTTGTTTTATCTTCTCCATATCTACAGAAGTAGATATGAACAGTAATGGAAATAATGCAATTTTAATGTGCAGTGTTTAATAAGAGTTTTACAACTGACGGTTTTCTTCAATATGTATATGGAATACGTTAATAGCGATTATGCTCAGTATTATTATGCTGATGCTAATACGGGAAGATAATTATTCCTTTGTCACATATCCAGAATGCGACTTTCCCCTTGTGATCTGTATTATAAGGAAAACTCAAAGATATAAATGATAGAAAAGAGTGAATATTTCTCATATGTATTCGTAAATACAGTATTTCCAGTATCAAATATTAAAGTTTAATACGAAAAAATCGATATGACAACATACTGATACACTATTACTTAAGCTGCTCTAGATGAAAAAATAATTATTTTCAAGCTTCGTGGAAATTGAGAGTTTTGATTAGCATCCTCAGAACTACAACATATTGAAATTTGAATGAAATTTACCGAGGGCCACTTTGAATAAGAAATGGGCTGGGCCCTTTAACTGTCACGTCCATATCAAAAACATGGTAACATTATTTAAAGAAATAAACAGTTTAAAACCTTAAAACGGACTTTTCCGCACATAGAACATCTCTATTTCGAAATTGAGTGGCCGAGAAAAAATAAACCAACACATAAATGCAGAATATGTGTTTTATGCGACAATTTTACTTTTATCAAATAGTTCACACTTGTGCTTTCTCATGACCCATGAACAGGGTGGGGTGTGTCATATCCGCCTCAAAATCAATAGGAGTCAACTGGGAGATGCTTCCGATCCGAATCAGTCAAAACCCGATTGATCCGACATGACTTAGTTGAGTTATCGTGTTAACAACAAAAATTTCTCAAATAGTTTACCGTCGTGCTTTCTTATGACCCATGGACAGGGTGGGGTGTGTCCCATCCATCTCAAAATCAATAGGTATCATCTGGGAGACGTTCCCGATCAGAATCAGTCAAAACCCGATCGATCCGATACGATTTAGTTGAGTTATCGTATTAGCAAAACAAATTTCTCCAATAGTCCACCGTCGTGCTTTCTCATGACCGATGGACAGGATGGGGTGTGTTCTATCCACCTCAAAATCAATAGGTGTCGTTTGGGAGACGTCCCCGATCAGAATTAGTTAAAACTCCATCGATCCGACACAGTTTAGTTGAGTTATCGTGCTAACAAAATAAATAGTTTTAAAACCTTAAAAGGGACTTTTCAGCACGTAGAACATCTCTATCTCGAAAATGAGTGGCCAAGAAAAAATAAACTAACACATAAATGCAGAATATGTGTTTTATGCGACAGTCTTACTTTTTTCAAATAGTTCACACTCGTGCATTTTCGTGTCCCATGAACAGGGTGGGGTGTGACCTATCCACCTCAAAATCAACTGATGTCGTCTGGTAGATGTCCCTAATCAGAATCAGTTGAAACCAGATCGATCCGACACGATTTAATTGAGTGATCGTGCTAACAAACAAATTTCTCAAATTATCCACCATTGTGCTTTCTCATGTATTCTATCCACCTCAAAATTAATATAGATGTCGTCTGGGAGACGTCCCCGATCCGAATCAGTCAAAACCCGGTCTATACGACATGACTGAGTTGAGTTATCGTGTTAACAAAAAATTTTTCTCAAATAGTCCACCGTCGTGCTTTCTCATGATCCATGGGCAGGGTGGGGTGTATGCTATCCACCTCAAAATCAATAGGTGTCGTCGAGGAGATATTCTCAATGAGAATCAGTCAAAACCCGATCGATCCGACACAATTTAGTTGAGTTATCGTATTAGCAAACCAACTTTCTTAAATAGTCCACCATCGTGCTTTCTCATGACCCATGGACAGGGTGGAGTGTGTCCTATCCACCTCAAAATCAATAGGTGTCGTCTGGGAGACGTCCCCGATCAGAATTAGTGAAAGCACAATCGATCCGACCCGATTTAGGCGAGTTATCGTGCGAATCTCAAATAGACCCAAGGGAGGGGGTGGTGTGTGCTATCCACCTCAAAATCAGTAGGTGTCGTCTGGGGGACGTCCTCGATTAGAATCAGTCAAAACCTGATCGATTCGACATTATTTAGTTGAGGTATCGTGCTAACAAGAAATGCCGACGACAATGACAACACACACACAGCGAAAAATTTTAAAAACTATTCATTTTTGGTTTTTAGGCCGAAAAAATAAAAATAAACCCAAAAAATATTTTGTTTTTTCACTTTTTCTTTACACGATTACATTACTTTTCCACTTATAGTGGAGGGCAAAAAGTAATGCTGAATATATGCTAAAGTTCATCTCAAACACCAATTGGGGCAGCGATTGTAAAATGCCTTTAAAGATGTATAAGACTTTGATAATGTCTTTAACTAATTATGGCTGTACCATATACCCTTCTGCAAGATATTCGAAATTAAAACTTGGATATGGCATTCTCCACCCGAATTCCACTTACTTTAGTTCTCGCTACCAGTCCGCGTAAATCAATGTATGCAAGCAATTATTCTATCTCTTTTCTATTGGAGATATCAGTTCTTAATCAAGTATAATATAAAAATCGTGTACGGCTATGTCTCTTGTATGCATATAGAATAAATAGATATTCTTCTCGAAGCCTTAATAATTTTGTTGGTAATCTTAGACGTGGAATATAGAAAGATTATTAATACGACCTGCCTTATCAATATTTCAACAATTTTGAATATTCGTGAACCGTACAAAGATTCACAAAGTGCTGATACTAATAAAAGTGACACAAGTCATAAAGCATGTAACAGTATTATTTTATTTCTGTAAAAAGTCATTCAACTATTTATAGACTTGTTAGAAAACTATATAACGACAGCAATAGACGACTCTCTCCCATTTCATTACAAACATGTTCATGATGTTTCACTTTTTGATGCATTAATTATTATGAATGAGCTACAATTTTATGTACGTAGACTTAGACTGGGAAAATTATAAACCCTATATTTCTGTGCAAAATTAAAGCATCAGTAAAACTTTTCATTATTTCTTATACATTGTAGTTTTAAATCCTTAAACATTGTATGTAAGTGACGTAGGATATCCTTTGTCACTACTAATAAACAGCTGCAATTGTTTGATAGATTGTAAAGTATGATTTTGTAATTGTCTGTAATAATACATTTAACGCTGTATTAAATTAAAAAGATTTGTAAAAGGAAATAAAGTCAGTTACGTTAGTGATGTTTTTTTTTTAATTTAATGTCATGAAGTGAATGAAAAACTGTGTCTAATGTACTTAAACTAAAAGAAATGACTCGCTCACGAAAGTTAAGGGAATATGAAACATTGAAAGCGCTAACTCTTACAGGGACATAGTCAGCAATATGACTAATCTGTTAGGAGATAGATAATCAATAATTAGTAGAACAGTTAAACGTATCAATAAAGTTCGAAGTGACTGTAGAACCCCAGAACAAGGTTGTAGGAAATCTACAGATGCAAGATATGACCGATATATTATGCAAGTTGCCTTAAGAAACAGGCGCATTCTATCAGTTTAGAAACAATCAGACCCTTAGCAGCAGCTCTAATTGTAGCAAATTCTGGACGAACGTTAAAGAGGAGACTTAATGAAGGATAATTAGACCAGCTATTGCACCACTGCCTACCAGAGAACATAGAGTTACTAGACGCCTTTTTGCAAAAGAATACGTAAATTGTACCATCGACGACTGAAAATGAGTTTTGTTTTTAGAGGAAACATGAGTTTTAAGTCACCAAATGAACATCAACGAGTCTCTTAGAGGCGAGGAAAGTGGTTTGTTGCCTGCAATATCCCTCCGATGATTCCATCTTTCGATGGATCAATGATGTTTTGGAGAGGAATTTATTTCTATTGTTCCACGGATTTGGTTCTTAGACGAGGGAAGTCTATAAATACATATTTCTACGTAAGAAACATCGTAGAAGAATGTACGATGCTATTTGTCCCGTTCGTCGTGGACAATTTAATTTTTCTGCTCTCCCAGGCCCACGTTGTTAGAGAAGTACTGGACTACCTTCGGTTTGTAAATATTCCAACTATGAACTGGCCACCACGAAGTCCAGATGTGAATCCTATAGAGCAGAGAGAGATGCACAAAAACATTCAATTAGGCGCCACATACCTGTACTTATGACTATTAGGAAACTCGAACAAATTTTTCTCATCGAAATATTCCTCATGAGATCATTCACAACTTGATCAATAGCATGCTCAGATGAATGGAAGCAGTGATAAGAGTTAGAGGAAGATCTAAATACTACAGAATTCTAATTTTTATGATTTAATTTCATCTCCAATTCTTTTTTAAGTTATTCTACTGTTTTTAATACCGTTTTCATTACATTTGACATTATTGTTCCTTTCTGTGGTAAGTAATAATGTGAAGTTTCACTGATGCGTTAATGTTATCCAGGAGTTTATGTAACGACCGCGTGGCGACATATTGATAATAAAGGTTTAATTAATACCAAGTTTAGTTAATCTAATTTAAGCATTAATAAGAAAATGCAGTCAAAACCAGAACAACTCTTAATTACTTAATTAAATTTAGCACATTTTCAGCCGTAGGCGCCTGAAACTGTTTAAGTTTTTCATATTGCCTAAAAATATTGCAAGAGTCATATATGTAACAGTATATATTATTTTTTAAGAACTGTATTCGATTATGTTAATAGTGCATTTTGCTGAGATGGAAGGTTTATTTCGATAAAAGCATTTTAGCGATAAAATCGAGTGAAGGAATTTATGTAATTTCCTCGCTTATTCACGTTTCTTACCTCCCTTGATAAATGGCGAATTTATATATTCGTGGTGAAAATATATATTTGCAATGACAACGGATGATATAAAAACAAATAGTTTTTGTTTTTCTATTCTTTTATTTTATCTAGTTTTTTCAAAAGTTCTTTTGAAAACTTTTGATATAATATGTATAATCTAACTCTTTATGGAGAAAAGAAAAAAATTAATAGGAAAACGTCGATTCATACCTATCAAATAGTTGACGATACTCCGAAGTCTCTTCCCTGCTAGAACCTTTCACCATTTTAAGAGAAAATATTGAGTGTAATTTCACTTTTCGGGTTGAAGATAAATTAAGGAGATTACTATTTGTATGAAGCAAATGACATATTTAAAATAATGTGTTGCAAGGGTACATACAGAAATGCTGTTTTCATGAATTTTAAACTTAAACCCACGTAAACTTTTAACGCTATGCGTCTTCCCTGTTAAAGTATGTTTAATAGTAGTATGCTTCATATATTGTATATGTAATATTCAGTAGTACTGGAAATGTGTAAAGCTATTTTATTAAATAAAATTAATTAAACTATTTTATTAAATAAATGTGTTTACTGTCCGGTATCATACTATAAAGTACTGCAATGTATTACACAGCATTACAGTATCACATTAAAGAATAAACAGTTTTAAAACGCTAAAACGGACTTTCCCGCACGTAGAACATCTCTATATCGAAATTGAGTGGCCGAGAAAAAATAAACCAACACATAAATGCAGAATATCTGTTTTATGCGACAGTTTTACTTTTTTCAAATAGTCCACCCTCGTGCTTTCTCATGCCCCATAAATAGGGTGGGGTGTGTCCTATCCACTTAAAAATCAATAGATGTCGTCTGGTAGACGTCCCTAATCAGAATCAGTCGAAATCCGATCGATCCGACACGATTTAATTGAGTGATCGTGCTAACAAAAAAAATTCTCAAATAGACCTAAGGGTGGTGTGTGCTATCCACTTCAAAATCAATAGGTATCATCTGGGAGACGTCCCCGATTAGAATCAATCAAAACCAGACCGATCCGATACGATTTAGTTGAGTTATCGTGTTATCAAAAAAATTTCTCAAATAGTCCACCGTTGTGCTTTCTCATGACCCATGGACAGGGTGGGGTGTGTCCTATCCACCTCAAATTCAATAGGTGTCATCTGGGAGACGCTCTCGAGCAGAATCAGTCAATACTCGATCGATCCCACACGATTTAGTTGAGTTATCGTGCTAACAAAAAAAATTCTCAAATATACCCAAGGGTGGTGTGTGCTATCCACCTCAAAATCAATAGGTATCATCTGGGAGACGTCCCCGATTAGAATCAGTCAAAACCAGACCGATCCGATACGATTTAGTTGAGTTATCGTGCTAACAAGACATTTTAGTGTCGACGACAACGACGACACATACACAGATAAAAAACAATTTAAAAACCATTTTTTTTGGTTTTTAGGCCGAATAATGAAAAATAAACAAAACAATTTTTTTCCATTTCTCTTTACACGATTACATCACTTTTTCGCTAGTATAGTTCAGTGCGGAAAAGAAAAAATATATGAGATAAATTATATTATTAGTATATCGACATTAAAGAAATGTCATATGATGTAGCAAAAAATAATCACAATAATAAGTACAAATAAAAGTAGTACAAGTTTATCCAACTTTGAACTCTAAATTTGTTAAAATAATATTTGTTTTTTAAGAATTAATCCACAAATATCAAACAGAATTAAAAGGTAATTCTATAATAAAATTCTAAATGGAATTATCGGACGCTCCATTCAGTACATAGTTTACCACAAACTCTCATGGAATCAACCCATTAAAGCCGGAATTATTTTATTTTCAAAATATTTTTGTAGAAAAACTGGTTGATATTTATATAATTAAGGTAAACAAATAGATATTTTGTATATTTATTATTAAAAACAGTCTGAGATGGTGGCTAAACCATATGGAGCCACTAGGCACTTGCCATATTATTATGTTGACTAGTGTGATATAAAAATACGAACAAAATTTACTTTATAAATACTATTTTATTTTATGTGAAATCTTTTAAAATAGTCAATACATAGTCCAACGTCACATTTGCTACACATCGTTCCTCCTCTACTGTTGAATTGGCTACCTGCATATCTCCCTTTTCTATCTATACCTTCAGGAATTGGTACTACGTAATGGTTCATTCCATCCAATCTGACATGATTAGTTACACGAAAGTCACTTCCCACAGCAGTAGTCATTCTGCTTCACCTATTAATAAAACTTAGTTGGAAGTCTATCTTATTGTCAATTGAAGGACATCGTCGCAAAGAAAGAGCTCGAATATCCGAACACAGCTAAATTTGCTGTATTCAGAATACTCTGGATTAGAAAATAAATGTTTTGGACGCTCCAAATCTCCTCTGTCACAAAATGAATATTCTTATGGTTTGGTAGAAATTATACTTGAGGGAATTACAGAATTTTCTACGTTAGGTACTGCTTGTGGCGCTTCAGGTTCAATATGATTCTCCTACAAATTCGTCATTGGGTTCTTCTGCGGTACCTTCTATACGAAGTTTGTTTGTCACAATCTCGGCACCAGCTAGAGCTGCCGGTGAATGAGATTATTAATTAACCCATCCTCGTCTTCGTCTGTTAGTGCTTGATTGTCGGGAGCTTCAATGTACACATCTGCTACTGAGTTTTCAATTTCCTCATCACCGTAGGCTATATCCAATGCTTCGTTCAAAGTTATTCCACTAAAAAGATATGTTTACTTATGATAGGAGAAATCGTTCAGCAAGTAGCCTAGCGGCTCAATTTGAAGCCAGATATATTTTTTCTCAAATATCACAAGTTCAAAATAATCATCTACCTCAAAATCATATTTAGTAGGTAAGTTGAAGTTATATAAATGTATTTATATAAAAATATAACACATAAAAATATAATATATAGATATTATAATACGTAAATATAAAGTAACTTACTAGTCGAAAGTCCATATTTTCCATCTATCACATCACAAGTATTTTCCAAAGTGCATAATCTACCCTAAAACTATGCTCGATTTAACTGCCATTTTACATTCTGACGTCACTCTGACAGACCAATGTTGGCATTCGTTAAACAAACGTTTATAGCGACATTACCACTTATAACATAGATACATTACTAGTGGCTCCATATGGTGCCACACGGGGCGGTAATGGGTTAAGATAAAAATTTGGGCAACTTAGTAACTAAAACTAGTTATGTATGTAATAACTAGTCGCTGTAAATCGGGATATAACACCAATCCGGTTATGTTGTCGTTTATACTCTGGTTATTAAAATGAATTATTGATTTATTATTGAATTGTGGGTATTCTGTACTCTCTTTATTACCCTCAATTATATTAGAGCGATGCGGTTATGAGTTCCTATAAATATTTATGAAATCATTTGCGTTCTTTCAATTCAGTTGTTTGTAGACCGTAAACTAACAAACAATAAAAACATTTACATCTATTATACGTGCGGTTTAAATCTGGCCACTTTTTCTTTTTCGCTAAAAAATTTGAACAAACGTTGGTAACTATTGTCTGTTTTATATCTATGAAAAAATCTACATAGATCATATTGACAAATGATTTAGAGAATGATGTATACAATAAATAAAAATCACTAGGATTAAATATAAAGTATTTCTGTATATCAAACGTTATTATAATGAATGTGTGAGAACTGTTATAGTACAGGAATGAAAAACCTGTATCCTGAAAATTGTATTATTGGTGTATTGTTATGGATTCAAGAGATTTCGTACTTCATTTGATTTTAGTTCAGGTGTTTTACTTCCAGCTTTAACGCTTATAGGGATACTGATGTCGAAAATTGACAAAAAAAAAGTTTAAAAAGGTTTATTGCCTTCCACATTTTGTGTACATTTAAAAACTTACGCACAAATTTCACACCTCTATCTAAATTAAAAGTATTTTTTAATTTTTTTGAAATAAATTTTAGTTACCCTGGGTTGATTTCATATATGCACATTGGTTCTTCAATGAAAACATTACATTTGGAAAATAAAAGTTAATGCTTCCAATAAAAAAATAAAACAGTTTTGTTATTAAGTTTTTAGCTACAATTTAATTTTGTACTGAGCTATAGGAAGGGTTATTAAGGTCTTCAGTTTGTGCGTGGTGTCCCTATAGTATCTGTTTCTTTGCAAGCATAAGGATTTTATAATATATAGCCACTTTTCTATGTGAATGAGGCAAATTCATTACAGCAAAATAGGGCGTACTGCTTCCATTTCTTTCCCGATTATTCCACAGCCATAAGTAAAGCCTTACATGATACTCATAAACTCTATTGGTTTTTCCTTCGATACCTCTTTCAATCGTAGGAGAATTCATCATAGTTTTTCTGAACGGGCAATTTAGACAGGAAACTGTTACTTCTGCTCCCAAACCAAATCTGTTTCCAGTGAATAAACTGAGACCTCTGTTACGTTTACAAAATTTTAGTAATGGACTCAAAAAGACACCTAGAGTGTTTATATTTTGTAAATCATAGGTCGAATTGTTTTCGAAATTATCGTATTCATCAAGTTTCGTATCGTATTCATCAATATAAAGTTTAGCTTCGCACGAAGACAATGACGAGCGTCTCGGAGAACTGTGGGTCTGGATGGGTGTCTTCTACCTTTCTTCTAATCAGGAAATTGAACTCGTGTAGGATGTTCAGACGTTGAACTGCTCTTTTGCTTTTTTGTACGAACAAATGTATGAGAATACATTTTGGAATGATAAGGCTGATTTAAAATGTTTACAGAAAATCAAAGCACTGGAAATAACCGTAAAAACACGAAGATCTGTAACTTGGTAGGTTTCAACGCTTAGGTGCTCAACTCAGTGCTACCAATAAAAATAATAAATCGATCATGCAAATAGAATCGACCGTCAAAACGATTTCATTGGGGGCCGTCAACTATTTGTTGGAAAAACTCCTTTCCTGAAAAGATAATATAATACAGCTTAATATAATGGTCAAATTAAAAAAAAAAAAAATACAAAAATTGTCGGGGTATTCGTACATTCCCATTCTCATCACGGAATATTACTACACTTGTGGTAAGTAACTGGTAAATATTAATGTGTGGTAAGTAAAGTAAAAATATGAAAGCCTTTGAAAGTTATGTGTTCCTACATTCGGAGATACTTCCCATGTAGATGAAGTGTGGTCACTGTCCCTTTAAATTAATTTAATTTTCATGTTATGTTCAGATTCAATTAAGAATACGAATAAGGAAATTTCATACTCAAATTCAATTTCAATATTTGTTGAAATTAAATTTTTTCCGATGTATATAGAAAAAAAATTAAGTGATTTTTAAGTGCTCATCATAACTAGTGGCACATACTACAATGCTATATAACGCCTTTTTGGTTATATTTATCAGAAACCGAAGTAAAAAATACTTTGCACGGTTCAGGAGAATATTCAAAAACACTGGCATCAATAATAATAATTTGTGATGAAAATTGATTGAGATAAAAAATAAAGACAGGTTTCACATTAATTGACAATAAATTAATGAATAAATTACAGCAGCTGGTATGAATGCTAATATAGCAGTTGGCGTCAATGGCAATACAGTAGTTGCCATCACCACATGAACTATGATATAAGCTACATTTGTATAATGGATCTTTGCGCGTGTATCAAGTTAGTGACGACGCACGGATCACATGATACACCACTCGAAATTGTTACTAATATGTCACAATTAGCAGCACATATGCCTAGCTACATATATTTTAATCAACTACGTATGGCATAGACAGTTAATAATTTGCTGAACACAATGCAATTATGACGTCGCGACTTAGTTTTAGTGTATAATTTGATTCATTGGCGTCTCAATATTTCTGTAAAATTTATTTCATTTTTGTTTCATTTATTTTGATTTTTGTTGAATTTATTTCATTTATTTTGATGGAAATATCACTTGCATTGAATGTTTTTCTGGAGAACATTTTCATTACTCTGTCATAGGTTGACAGATTTGTATTGCAGTAACTGTTATCTTAAAATGTGTTTTCGGCACAACACTGTTAAAATCAAATCAAAATCATACCATATTTTATATATTATTTGTAGTATACAGGTATAGCCAATTAGTGCGTAAAACCTGGATATACAAAAATAACGTTTGCAGGTTATTTTTAGCTGCGTAGCTGCGAGAAAAACTTTGTTCAGTTTAATGATACCAATACGAGAATTTTCCTGGGATAAAATTTAAAACATGTATGGCTGGTAAAATTTGAAGTGTTCATATCATAGGTTCTATCTACTGCTTGTAGTGTAGCTGCATTACAGGATGCGTCTCTTCTTAGTAGCTATTAAAAGTGAAAGTAATCTTTCTTCTCGTTTCTTGCTTAATCAACTTATACCTCAAATTATTAAAAAGTGAAGACTATGTTAACCGTGATAGTCACGTTTGATATTAGTAATTACTTTGATAATTAGTAGTAGTTTGAGTAATAGTAACTATTTGATTGGGCAAAGGTTGAAGAATTAAACGCAGTATTAAGAACTGAGAAATTTGATGTTGTAGTATTAAAACAAAAATATCTAATAAAGTAAAATTTTAACTGACAAAACAGAAACTCAACGTCAACTTCATCTTAGTTATGACTGACTGGGTATGCCTAATCCTACAAAGACCATTAGTTTATTTTGATACTAAAGCATTTGAAAAATGCGTTGAACACAACCTTTAAAGTGACAAGAAAATATGAAAGAATACGAGACCTAAAGCTGAAGCGCCTTGAACACCAAACATTTTCATTCTACATCTTGACAAAGAAATGCGAAATCGAAAATGTAAAGTATTTGAGAAAATAATAGGAAAGAGTTTCTAGAAAGTGTCAATAAGAGCGTAAATCACATTTATTATAGTTATACTAGTCATGGGGTCGCCAAACTTTTCAATGTGTTAAGCTACTTTAATAATTTTTGAATAGACAGCGAGATACCTAAACCTGCCAAATAAGGTACAAATACTTTAGATATATTGGAGATGTTTTTATTTTATTATACATTAAGTATGATAGATATACATAGTAATCGTACAAGTTTTTGAAATAAACATAATTTTCACCCAGCGGCATAACAAGTCAATGAAAATAACAAGAAAAGTAACTTAGTAGTTTAAATAAAGATATATTTAGATCGAAATAACATTTTTAATGAGAATCTGAGACTGATTATAGATTTTTCGTGTTAATTTTGCTATAATGTCTGTAAGGAATTTTTGAAGAAAGATTTAGAATTTGAAGTGAAATGAGCATTTTTTATTTTTCAATATTTTTTCAAGTCAAAACACGGTTACAATTTTGGTTTTCAATTTAATAGGATTCCACGAAAACATAAACAATTATTAAATTAAATGTCAATCTGAAAACTTTGTAACAAAAGTTTTAGTTTACTATTAAAATGCTTCTGCATTTAAGGGAAAGAATTGTAATAATAAGGTTACTTGGTGATGGGATAGTAGCAGAGAAGTAGCCGTAGAACTTAACCGAAGACACTCCTTACGAGTCGCTATTAGTCATGGAACTGCAGCTGTCATAAATGCTCTTTTCGATAGAACTGGTAGTGTCATTAAAATATATCAGAATGATCAACCTAGTCGAATGCAACCGCATCCTGAGAATAACGTATTATTAGTAGCAAATTAAGCGAATCCAAGAGATCTATGAGATCCGAAATGTATGAGATTTAACGAATATCGGCAAAAAGAAAATTGAAAGATGTTTCAGTCGTTAGAAAATCAAACCTTATAATTCAATATTTCTGCATACTTTGAAAGAAGGTGATGAAAATAAAAGACTAGAATATTGTTTATTGGACCTAGATTTTCAGATGACTGGAATTTTTTTCATCAAATATTGTTTACTGATGTGGCTACATTTACCAGTAATTGGGTGGTATATTCTCAAAACTGTAGATACTGGGCTACAGAAAATCCTCATTGGGTTATTAATCGTAAAGACAAGTATTCACAGAAAGTTAATGTATGGTTTGGAATTTTAGGAGACAGAAAATTTGGCTTTGTTTTTCTTTAATAACTCATTAAATTATGAGCCTTAAGTTAATTTTTCGATACGGAATTATGGGATGCAATCTTCCTCTTAATGTGGGAGAGGATATGTATTTTTAGGTAGATCATGGTGCGTCTATACAAAATTCCAGAATTGTTCATCAGTGACCGAACATTTTCCAATGCACTGGATAGGAAGAAATCATCCTTCTGTATTGTGACCTCCTAGGTCACCCAATATTATACCATTAGTTTTTAATTACTGGGGAACAGTGAGGAATAAAGTTTAAAAACAAAGCCTAGAAATCGAAAAGAACTTTGAGCTAAAATAAGTCGCGAAATCAGTATTTCAGAGCTAAAAAGAATAGCCAATCATAATCGTAAAAGAATTGAGAAATGTATTCAAACTGAAGGAGAATTAGTTGAGAGAGGCTGCATCCGATAATTGATTAGAATGTTTATTTATATGTAATTAGTTTTTGAGATAATTACTCATCTCAAAAACTGATTGTTACTTTAAACTGTTATTTTTTTTACTTATTTCAATTACTACCAAAGGTAATTGTTTGTTACGTTTTCTATTAAAATGTATTTTTTACCAAATTGACACCTCTGTTCCATATATATTTTTTTCATTTCCATGACAATCTATTAAATTGAAAACCAAAATTGTAATCGTATGTGGAAATGCTAACAACACTAAATTTCATAATAAAATTTAGTGCTGGAGCTCAAACTTAGATTTTGAACAACTTTTCCTAGAAGATAACCAAATAGCTTTCTTGGATATTTTCAGCACGAAGCAAAATGTCGGGAATGGGTCCTATTTGAGGACTGCCGTTGTCTTAGTTTATTGGACCAAGTTCGTCCTCTAAATGTACGTCTTATATACGACTACAATTGCCTCCAAAGCTCAAATCTAGATTTCAAATAATAATGAAAATATCCTGATGCTTTCATTTTAAATGAGACACATCGTACATACGAGCATATAAGACGCCTATTAACAGTATTAATAAATGTATTTCAGTACTTTGTTTCTGAATATTTCTTCAATTGCACTATTTTCATTTATTTTCATTTAGATTTTGAACTGGAATATTAAGTTCTAAATTACATTAAGCCATGAAATTAGTTCGTGGAAACATATTTTTTAACCCCACAAAAGTAAACCACTTTAAAAAACACAAATCCAATCGAATTTTACGGACCTAATTTGCATCTGCCAGTTACATGATCATCGCTGAGGCATATTGATCGACCAAATGAAACTACACTTATAAAATTTATATAACACTTTACGAAATTTACCTGGTAACATTTTCATTACAGTTTGTGAACATAACAAAAAGTCGGAGAAGAAACCTACTTTCATTCTAGCTACATCGCTATTTTAATAAATTATATTTTGTTTATAGTAACACCGGCTTACAGAATTAAAATATTTTCAGTCATAACAAAAAATAGCTGTGTTTATACTTACCGTTTTCCTTTCGTAATAAAAACTGTGGGCGATTCTAGAAGGAGTGTTGGACCAAAATTGCATTAACGCGGCAAGAAACACCGTAAAGATGCGAATATTACACGGAGAATTTAGCAAATTTCTGTCTTAACAAACACAATTTGACCTCTTTTTACGTTGAGACACTGGGCCTTCCAACTAAATAAATAATAGTTCGTTGCTTCAAATTAATGAAATGGAATAAAAACAAGTCGCGTCAGATATAATGATAGTGATGCTACTGATCGTGAAATTAAAATTAAATGTTGTTGGTGTAAAACTAGGTGACTGGAAAAAGCGGACTGTCATCGAAATATTTCATGGATTATAAAAGAGGTATTAAATGATCATCTGTTAGTGTTGCAACTGGTTATTTCAAAAGTTTGTTTTAAAAGTCACTAGGCATTAAGAAACTTGTCGATATGTTTGATATAACTGTTTTTAATCTTATCCAACCAAAGAGGCGCTTTCATATGAAAACGGACTACTACTTGCTACAGTCTTAAAAATAAAAATGTGGAAATATAGGAAAAGAATATTAGTAAATTTTTATAATATACAGTGGTGGCCAACTAATTAGAAACGGCATTAGTTTAAAAAAAATTGTATTGAATAATATTATTACAGCAAGGTAAATTAACAATAATGGATCACTTATGTAAGAAATGATATTTTGTAACATATCTAAGCAAATAAACAGAAAAGGAATAGGAGAAACAACTTCAACAGAACTTAACATATTACACCACTGGACATCTAATGAGAAACATGTATTTATCTAGTGCAAGAAACGTCAGTTTATTTAGAGAGTACATATAATCAATATTTTGTGGCATATCCTTTGGATTTTATCCACTGCAAGGCATCATCGAGGCATTGATTCCACAAGTTTTTTACATTTTTTGAGAGAAATCGATTTCCATACTTTTTCACTTCTCACAGCTAAATCGTGCAAATATTTACAGTTTTCTGTTGTTATTTGTGTTTTTAGTTCCTACCACAAAATTTCAATAAGATTTAAATCCGGACTAGCAGCAGGCCATTTTAAAACTGTAATGTGGTTGTCCTCAAGCCATTTTTGAACGATTTTGGCCGAATGTTTTAGATCGTTATCATGTTGGAACAATAACGTTAACGGAAAATTTTTATCAGAATAAGGCAGCATACGACTTTCCAAAATTTTAATGTATTTGTGTTTATCTATGATTCTTTTTATCTCACATAAAGGACCAACACCTTTCCATGAAACATATTCCCATAACATAATTCGTCCTCCTCCATGCTTCACAGTGCCTTTTGTGAATTTGGGATCTAATTCTCTGTTTCATGGGCATCGCACATACACATTTCCATCTGATCCTATAAAATTGAACTTTGTTTCGTCTAACTAAAGCACGTTTTTCCACTGGTCTATACTCCAGTCTTCATGCTCCCGGATGAACCGACGAATCAACGGTTTTTTGCATGCCACTCTACCAAAAAGGTTACCTATATCTTGGCGTCGTCGAATCGTTCTATCACTCACAGCCTGAAAGTTTTTATCACTAAAAATTTCTTGCTGAATTTCACGAGACGTTAGAAACGGATTTGTTTTGGCAAGTCGTATAATTCTCTCGTCTGTATTTTTGTTTTGTTTTCCTGGGTCTAGCTGTACGTGGCACACTTTGTATTGTGTGGTGAACATTCTAATGTTGAATTGCCCCAAATACCGTTTTCTTGGAACAGTTTAAATGACAGGACCAATTTTTTTTCTCGTAATTGGAAAATCGCTTTTCGGATACCTTCATCGCAACTTTTTCGCTTTCCCATGAATATATAGTACAATATTAACTTCAACCTATCTTTTACAACTAACAAATGAATGGCATAGCAGTCATGGATATAAAATAATATGAACGAAAATTCATGTTTCTAATTTCATGTCCAGAGAAGTGTTGTCATGAGAAAGTGACTTGGATTAACAACTCGTATAAATACCTGGGCGGAAGGTAATATTCATTTATACGATTTCTTGGGTGATTTATAGTTGGATTCATAAGGTGCTTCTTTTCTTATAATAACATAAAACAGCTATAAATGATTTTCTTTCTAATATATCGTTTCTAATTATCTGTCCATAATTGTAATGGTAAACTATATTATGAATTAATAGTAATAATCAATCTTACAGAATATACATTTTATAAATAATATTATAACAGACAAAGCTATATATTGTTAAAACATTCGTTTTGTTATAAAATTTAAATCCAAATAGGATTGCAACATGGTGCTTGAAGTTAGTCCTAGTGTTGTCAGAAATCTGATGTAAATTGGATCGTTGTATATTGAATGATATAGTTTTAACTTAAGGAAGTAGCTAAACCTTTCAGGCTATTATAAGTATAATACATTTCAACATACTAAAATAAACTGTAAAGCTGATACCCCTACGTTCCCCAAATATACATCATGAAATATTTAGTTGTAATATAGATATCTTCTTGTATAAATTGTGTTCTATACAATTCTAAATTCAAAACAGATTTTTGGAAAAATTATATTGTCAGTGAATCACTACATAATTTTCGCAATTATACAACAACACAATTAACAATAAAACACATAATCAGTTATGCATAATTCGTTAGATTAGTATATTTAAATGCTGTCATGTTTACAAGATTCCTCATTGTCTTGTGTTTAGTCTTCTTTAATTCTTTTAATATTGTGCGCTCCAAAACATGGCTTAAATATGTCATTAAATATAGTGGGCCTTCCAATTTTTTTTTACAGGAAGGGTCACATTTTCGGTTTTATACTACAGAAAAGGGCTTCATGTTCGCTTTTTTAGAAGAAAGATCTTATGTGAGAAAAATTTGGACAAAGAAATGTTCTATAGGATTCTTCCCCTGCTGAAGACGTAGAATACATGATCCTTCCTATATTTTGGCAAACTTACCCTACTCATATATGTTTTGTATAGGGTACCTTTAGTAACATATAATTCGGGAATCGAGAAAGGAACTACCAAACCGCCAAGCGGTTATCAAGTATCATAGTTCCCGAATAGCAAGGCTATTACACAATCACTATAGGAAACAACTACTCCTCGGGCTAAAGCCCCGCCAGGCATTGAATTATACCTAAAAGCAATCCTCGGCCCCTTTCTCGTGTTTCTGCATGATCAGACAAGGTTTCAAAAAATAAAATCCAAAACAGGCAGGATTCGACATCGGTCCCGGATAGGACCCGAACGACAGACAGCTGTTTCGAACTTATTAGTTCGCATCAGTACCGTACACGGTACGCCGATCCAGGATAATTGCCGAATGAAATCCGTGGGGTGTTTTTGGGTAATAATGCACAATTTATAAATCATGTTGATAACCTACTTGCATATATTGCTTCGCATTAAGATAATATTCTCATTCCAGGGGATAACAGGTATCACAAATACGTTTGCAACATGAATTAATGTCAATTATTGTAATAAAAGTCAAATCTTTAACAATGTAGGCGTCTCTGCATCTCTAATTTCAGACCATAATATCACATTCTGCTCTTTAAATTTGAATACTGTACGCTAAAAGTCCACGATATTATCGTACAGCGATTTTAAACATTTTTCACTTAATTATCTTTAAGCAGATTTCGCCAGGCTTATTTGGGATGACATTTACTAATATTAAGAAAATAAACGGGTTTAAAACCTTAAAACGGACTCTTCCGCACGTAGAATGTCTCTATCTCGAAATTGAGTGGTCGAGAAAAAATAAATTATCACATAAATGCAGAATATGTGTTTTATGCGACAGTTTTACTTTTTCAAATAGTCCACCATCGTTCTTTCTCATGACCCATGGACAGGGTGGGGTGTGTTCTATCCACCTCAAAATCAATAGATGTCGTCTGGTAAACGTCCCTGATCAGAATCAGTAGAAACCCGATCGATCCGATACGATTTAATTGAGTGAACGTGCAAAAAAAATTCTGAAACAGTCCACTTATTGTGCTTTCTCATGACCCATGAACATGGTAGAGTGTTCTCTATCCACCTCAATATCAATAGATGTCATCTGGGAGACGTCCCCGATCAGATCTGACACGACTTAGTTGAGTTATCATGCTAATAAGAAATTTTTAAAATGCCGACAACAACGATAACGACACACACAGACAACATTTTTTAAAACCCATTTTTTTAGGAAGAAACTAAAAATAAACGCTAGAATTTTTTTTCCATTTTTCTTTATACGATTAGGTACATTACTTTTCCGCTCTAGTATAGTTGAGTGCGGAAAAGTAAAATTATTTTGCTAAATAATATTTTAGATTTACTTAAAACATGCTCTTTTAAAACAGCGTGTCTCTAAACCGTTTTTACCTTAGCTCATAAGTTAATACAAAATGATTAAATATACAGATAGATTGCTCTCGGTGCTAAAAAACAAAAACTAGAACCGCTAATGATTGGTACAAAGTACCCCGAAGTAGTATTTTCTGTTAGATAGGAGAAAATTTTATATTGTGCTCATAATTAAAAATTCTTAATCAAAAGGATTTGTGGCAGGCTATAAAGAATTTGAACAATACCACACTTTGAAATTTCTCAACATCTACAGAAACCAGTTAATAGAAATAACAGTCGTACATTTTTTTCACATCTGTATATAGTTCTTCTAATAATTGCTTAAAATCAGTAGAATTTTAGCAAAATATGTCTACCGCCGAAGAAATTCACAATATACTTCTTAATTTAAAACCAAAATCTACAAGCTATAATGGCATATTATATTACCACACCATTAATTGATGTTTGGAAATAGGTTATTTTCCAAACTTAAATCTAAAAAAAGTATATGGAAAACTCCACTAGTAAAGCTTAAACTAAAGGTTAAGCTTAAACTAAATAATCCAGAAACTTATTCAGATGTAACACCAATAATATAGTTCCTGTAATTGTTAAAATACTAATAAAAAACAAAAAAAGCAAACTATTTCAGATATATACAGGTAACTGCTCTTATATGTAACGATAAATAATATTATTTGTCCACTTTAGTCTCGGTTTGGTACAGTGGCCTTACTGTAGGTACTATTTTAGCTTTATTAAGCATCTTCCAAGATACTTTCGGAGCTTTAAATAAAAGTTAAGCTGCAATATTAGTTGTTTTGGATTTTCAAGGCTTTTGAATCATGAATGTTCAAATTTACATATGATAGTTATATAAAACTTAGTATATCATCCGTTTTTTTAAGCTTCTCGCTTTCAAAAGTAATTGTTGGTGGCAAATATTCAAATTTAACTTGTATTATATCTGGTGTTCCTCAAAGGTCATTCCTAGGGCCAATACTTTTTCCGCTATGTACAGAAGATTTATTTAATTATGTATTTTGTTTTCAAATATAAATGCCTACAAGGACTATACATAACTTTTATATTTTCTTGAACATCAAAAAACTACAACAGAAATAAATGATGATCTAATCCCCACACTGGAAAATTCTAATGATAATAATTTAAAATTGAATAATAACAAATGTTCTGTTATAAGCTTTTCTTATATGTCAAATAAAATGAATAATGTCAAAGCAATTTTTAAAAATAACTTACATTTATCTATCGGTTAAGTAACGTCAGTGTAGATAAGAATCTAGGTATAATTTTTAATATAAATTTTATAATGCAGATAGACTGTTCCGTTTATCGGCAGGATAAGAGAATTTTTTTATTTGGCATATAGCGATGAAATTAATAGTACATTTAAATATAATCTTTTCATTTTTGTTCATAGATTAATTTACAGTTCTTCACCTTCCTACCTTCATGAAGTAGTATAATACAGGTACAATTTACATAACGGGAATTTAAGATATCCGTTCAAATTATAGTTTATTTCATTGCTATTTGCCAAATAAAAAATCTCAAAACATACAGTGGCTTGTTTTTATGGCTAGGCTCAGGTAGACTGTTCCATTTATCGGCAAGATAAGAGAGTTTTTTAATTTGGTAAATAGCGATGAAATGAATAGTATATTTACCAGCCTATAAGAACGGCCATGTTTCTAAGAAGTTTTTCTTATAATACTACTATTATTTATAATCACACAAATAACGAACTAAGAAACTTGTCTGTGAATGATTTTCATAATATGATAAGACACCATATATGTGTTATCTTTCTAATAAATGTTTAGAAAATAATGGATCACTTGGACGAGGAACTCAATTTAGTTGTCTCAATTTTAATGTATTTTAATGTTTATGTATATATTTTTCAAAATATGTTAGAAATACTATAGTTGTCATATTTTTATTTAAATATGTTATTTTATATTTAGTCTGTAATATTCATATCTACGTTCATAAAAATGTACACCTAGGTCAGAACCTTGAATGTATGCTTCAATTACGGACATAATTATTATAAAATATTATAAAATAAGAAGAACATAAATAACTCTTTAAGATTTAACTATCTTAATAGTATCATTATGTACCATTGAAAAATAATATAATGGGCCATTATCGATACGTTTCCTTCAAATATAAATAACAATTAATTAATCTTAGACCTAACTACGCTGTCGATCTAGCAGTTGACAAGCCATCAATTGACTTATAGCATAATTAACTAAAGTTAATTCAGTGTTATCTAATTAACTTTAAAGGTTAATATGAAATTTATTCTTGCCTACATTTCAGAGAAATATATCGAGTAGGTGTGTCATCATCGTATCATTTCAAAAATTTGATGAAGGGACTATTTAAATGTCTGCAAGTAATTCAATACAATAATAAAAATATTGGAGTTAAATGCTTCAGTAATTTTTCATCATATCATAATTTTGACACAATTGTATATCTTTCATCTGGTTCCGTGAATTTGTGATGATGGTTACATAAAGTCACTAATGTTGGGACTTGTATCAAGTATTTAATCTGCTATTACCCTATTGTTGCTCAGACAGTGAGAGTCTCATAAGTATACACCTTGTCCGCCCATCCTTAATTTTACGTTATAACTGAATTCGTATGTGGTGAAGAATATGATGAAGCTGTTATGTCTCCAAAGGTAACCAATATATTTTTAAGGATATTATTTTCTTTCAATCTTTAGTGAACCCTAAAATGTTATAATAGGGATAGTTATTGGAAGATGGAAGTACTTCTTTATAGAAAAGAAATTACTAGTCTGAGTGATGTCTTTTAATAATTTTATCGTAAATATTAGATAACGTATAATTTTTAGAATATTATAAATATCACCTACTGTGTTAGATATACTTTAAGTGCAACATATATGTATACAAATTAAAATATAGGAAAGTAATAGGATAGGAAGTCCATAGGATAAAGTGTTACGCATAAATGACAGAAACAATATAACGCATATACCTTTATTTCTGTTTACCAATATAGGCTTTGCAAACATTGGCACCTTATTATTACTGATTACTAGAGGCCTACAAGAGATCTACTGTTTTATGTTTCGCACGTATCGTATGGGGTAGCTCTCTGCATCTTGAAAATGTTTCGCGTGGCGTGGTTTGATGTTTCTCTGAATTATTTACTATCCTATATACCATCTTATAAGTTGGAGAACTGTGCTTATGGATGTTCCGATTTATCCAGAGAAACGTTGAATAATGAGTGCGTACTGCTAATATTTGTATCAAACTTACTAATGGAGAAAGGTTCAGTATAATTTAGCGCTCAGCAAGTCATGCGCTTATATTATCCAAGAGGAATTTTGAGAGTTCGTAATCCATAACACTAAAAAGATAATATTCTATAATCTCGTTGTTTTTGAAAGACTACACTGGGAAACAGTCAATTTGTTGCTAGGAATTTAAGAATCGATTTTGAGTACGTTACTGCCCCTGATGCTGAAATGGTATTACTTTTTCTGGATTGGCTCTGTCCTTGCCTTGCTCTGGATATTTGAAATAAACGTATCATAAATATGCAAGTACTGCAAAGTAAAAATAAAATAAAATAAGCAAATTCTTTTGTTTTAAATTTTTTATATATGAAATCCAACACTAAAATAAAGAATAATTGATGGAGAAAATATTAATAATTAAAAAAAAATATATATGATTTCTTTTTGTATTTTTGCTGTGAACAGTCTCTCTGCGGGCTCTAGCAGTAAATGGGTATTAGGATATTTGGATATCCTAATGAAACTGTTCACCGTGTTCCTCACTATAATCTTTTGAGTTAGAAGGAAATTAGTCTAACAATAAGTGACTATGCAAAAAATGTAATTTAATGCTCATATTGGCTCTCAGTTTTTCAAAACATTTTAGCATCTTATTTACTAGTTCTTGATAGTTATATGCCTTGTGATTGACCAAAAAAAGTTTAAGTACACATACATAAATAAACTATTCATCAGATTTTACAAGGGTCATATACATGTTAAAATTTAGATTTTTCCAGTTTTCGGATTTGTGGATCATCAAAATTCCATGCTCTTAATTTTTTGATACTCATTGTCAGTGCTGAAAATGCTGCAAATGTTTTAACACTGCAAATATGACAGTGTTATTTTTTCTCTCTTTATTAATGGTTAGTGAACAATGTTAACTTTTTCAAAGGTTATAGCGTCTCTCAGAAGCCAAACAGTTTGCTGCCAATGCTTTTCTTTTGCACAACTATCTCATAAATAGAGGTGATAAGGATATACCAAAGAACGACAAAGAATAAAGTAGATATACCAAATATACCTACTTTGTTGCCCAAAAATTATGGTGCCTATTTTTAAATCGACACAAACAAACCACTGATGCTGAGAATAAACAATGTTTTCTAATACCAACTTATTGTTACAGAACAATATTTTCATATTGTTCTGTAAGTTTTGGTGAATGACTGCATGGAATCGACGCAAACTTATGTCTATTGTACACTAATACACATTTCAAGCTTTACTTATAACTGTCCAGGGAAAGTGTTCAGTCATGGTAAATTTCAGAAGTCCCCATTATTTTAACAAACGTAGTCAGTTTAATTAAAATGAAGATATAATATGAAATTAAGGCCCATGAGCATTCAGAAACTATTCTTAAGTTTGTAGTAATATAAGAATTAGTTTTTTGTTCTTCAGTGTTATGATTTAAACCTCAAAAGAAGAAAATAATAATACTGGCAGGAGGGTACAAATTATAATTACTATTTTTGTAAATATGTTATGTTATGAATCATGTTTAAGTGTTTTATATTTTTGTAAATATATTTCTTTAAGGTAATAAACTTTAAAATGATCATACAATATGATTCACAAGCCTTCCTACCCCTTGTATATATTTTTAAAAGAATGAAGAACGGGATATATAAATATATACACAATAAATAGCAATGAATCTTATATATACTAATAAAGTTAATAATCTTAATAAAATATCGCATTTTGCTAAGAATTGTATTTATAGACATAATATATTTACAAACATGAGCATAAGTCACATGAGCATACATATTTTTACATTTAGTTTATTAGTCTGTTATGTATGAAGATTTTAGCGTAAATCAGTTGATATACATGTGTGATGTAGTGTGCGGTTGTTTATCTTATGGATGATAAGGGTTATTTATGTGTATTTATGTGATTAATTAAAAGATATTTTCTTAAGTACCTGAAAGAATGAGGAGTAAGGTACGTGTGTTAGATATTTTGAATTCCTAATGAGTAGATAGATGCAAAAATAATGTGATTATAATTAATGTAACAAACCATGATGTGGCATTTCCTGCGCCAATGTAGGGGGTGATATAGATACATTTCCATGACATATATACAATACTGCAGTATTTTTTGAGTTAATTATGCTTTTGGCCAATAGAATACATAATCATATTAACACGAAGAATATAATTAGCTCCAATCATTAATTAATTAATGCCTGTATTTCAGAGGAACGTATTTAATATGTTTCATTACGTTCTTTGAACAATTGTTAGTCTATTGTGTAAATCGTATTTACTTCATTCATATTATAACTTAGTTTAAGTTGTGTAAGGTGTAAACTTAAATTAAACCTAGACAATGAAACAAAAGATGTTTTAACATTCGTCTACAATAGACTAAAAGTCTTTATATTGATGTAGCCTAGACACGAATGTAAACAGGTATAAGTAAAAATAAGTTATAATGAATATTTTATAATTTGCACACACAGAAATTAAACCAAAGTCTCAGGCTGTGGAGGAGAAGCATATTACACCCTCAATACTGGGTCCAGCCTGCCATCCGGTAACACAGCAATTACGTCGTTGCAGCCACCATAGGAGACTGTAGGTCACCCAACTAAGTAATTGTCACAGAGCAAAGTGCTGCACCTTCGTTAGCTCTACATCGGTAAGTAAAATTATTATACATTGTATTACAAGATTAAATTACTCTGAAAATGGTTATATGAAATCGAAACCTAAGAATAAAACATATTTTGTATTAATGTAACTAATGAAAAATCGAAAAAAAAAGTAAATGAAATATTATTTAAAATGATCGAAAAAAGGTAATAATGTATTGCTTTACCGAATAATTAACTACTATTAATTTCATTGCTATTTGCCAAATTAAAAACTCTCTTATTTTGCCGATAAGCGGTACAGTATACCTGAGCCTAGCCATAAAAACAAGCCACGGTATGTTTTTAGATTTATTATTTGGCAAATAGCGATGATATAAACTATACTCGAGTAAGTTAAATAGTATTCAATTAGGGTATTATAAAACTAGTTTATTAATAGTGCCCTTAAATGTCTGAGTTATTAGTACGTTCACATTGGCATTATGATAAATGCGAGCGGGCACTTTCTGATTATATGTTAACACTGATTTTAGAGACGATGCAAAAAAAGTCAAAACAATCACTTATTAATAAAACTGTTATTCGATATATGTAAGAAACTCATCAAGTGATTGTGACGCTCATGTAAGTATTCATTATAACACTTTTACTTACACTTATCATCTGATTGTAACTTGAAAAAAAAAGTCGAATGACTCGTAATAGAAGCAACTGACAGAACCATCTGAAACAATAAGACTAATTGCAGCAGAAGGGATAAAAAGGCGTGTATGGAGAAAGGAGAGCAAAGAAGCTGCAGATATATAACTCGCTGAATCGGGAGTACATACACTCTCTTTGGAACTGTGTACCGGCATTTTTGTATTCCATCATGAAATTCCTTTACGTGAGTAATATTTTATTATATCGTGAGTGGTTGATCCTGGCGTCGTGTTGTTTTGTGAAGTTCTTGTGTAGTGGCTCAAAGATTTAGAGAGTATACATTTTCTGGTGACAGGATAAACCACGTACAATTTCTTAATTCATCTACCGCATGTTGTTTTTTGAAATGCAACGATTTGTTATTTGTTTTGTGGGGTTTTATGTTATAATACGTAATTTATTATATTTTGGTGTAAACTGTATTTGATAGTTTCAAGGTCGGCATAACTAAATCAAATATTTAGAATGTATGGACGTTCAAACAATAATTAAGGTTTGAAACTAATTTAACATAAATTTTAGAACATCTTTTAAAGAATTGGTATATAATTTTACGCAAACATCAATTTACTACTACAGTATTTAACTTTTAAAAGATTGTATCTAATAAATAATATTACTAGAGTCAATTAATAACTAAACTGAAATTGTTTATCGTATCTGATATCGTATCGTATCGTATTCAGACAAATATCAGATACTCCTATAAAATTATTTAAAAAAAATGTTGATTTTATACTTAAGCCTGTAGAGAGCATGATATACAATTTATTGTAATGACTATTTTTATATACATACACATGTACATATTATTTTGGATATTAGTAATTCTGTTAAGGATTTATACAACTTTTTCGATTATTTCTACATACATAAAATGAAGCCCAACTCGTAGAATCCAAAGAACATTATGATTTTATACCTGGTTACCGGCCTCTAATAGATATATTTTTTTAAATATTTATTAAATAAGATAAAGCTGTAGTTTTTGAGGCACAGAGGAAAAGAGTTATATAGACGTGTAATATAATAAGAGTAAAGTGAGAACTACAAAAACAGATGTTTGTTGATAAGGTGTAAAAGTATATTTATCCTTAAGGGGATAAACCAGTCTAGAAGCCGAAACACAGAGAAAACTTCGGGAATTAAAACAAAACTAAACAGCATATCGAAATTTGATAAAAAGTTCTATATTATATAACTCTTGAGGTGTTTTTAAATTTTTTCGGAGTTGTAAACAACAAAATAACGGCTTCTCAGTATTTTCCCCTGAGCATATTTTTTTATAGCTGCGTAGTCTAACCACTAACTCCTGCAAATTTAAAGATACAATCATGAGCCAAGAAAAATTTGATTTAATATGATATTAGCTACAACAGCACGTAGAATTTTTGTTTTAAATTGATTTTTGCAAAAATGGCGTGTTTCAAAAATCGTTAATAAAAATTGAACTATGCATTATAAAAAAAAACTGAACAGCGCTGTCGAGGAAAAAGTAATTTTAAATATTCAGTTAAAATGTCAAGCCAATCGAACAAAAATTGTTCGATATATCGGTTCGGCCGACTTGAAATTTATTTTTTCGAGAAAACCGCGTTTAAACTTTTAAGTACTGAAAAATAAAAAATTCAATGTAGGTACCTTTAATCTGTAATGTGCACATAGAACAGCGAAAGGGGCCGCGCTGCATTTAAAATTCGAGCTCTTGCAGATTTCTCCCGTGCATGAAACTTTGCCACGTGATTTGTACGATACTAAGGTACGTTTTAAGCGAAAAAAAAATTCTGTTTTAATTTTAATCTGTAAGTTGTGCACATCTGTACGAAACGTAATTTTCTCGTACAAATACGCAGGGTTATGTTCTTAATTATTTTATGGCGTAATGTGCTCCGATGTAATTTTCCTCTACTTAACATATTTAACTACTTAGCTTGTGGATTATATAACCATATCTTCTAATTTTGCAAACAAGACAGTAACAGCAACTTAGAATTTTTTAAATTCATTGTGATGTAGCAGCCGTTCGCCATATTCAAGGTGGGCCAAAAGTAGGTAACCCATTTATTTTCCAAATATTGTATTTAATATTATATTGTATTTAATATAAGTTCAATACAATATATTTTTTTCAAACGATAACAAAAAGTATATTCCTTGGATATTTATTTGTAAGAAGTAACATCCTCAGGTGATCGCCTTCTTCTTCACACAGTCTTGTGTCCACTATTTTCACTCCATGTATCACTCCAACCACTATTTTCCATCACTAACTCCATAGTTTCTGTTGGTATCGCCCAAAATTCGTTCCTAATATTGTGCTTCAGTTTCAGAAGTGTTTACAGTTTATTCTTGTATACTCTTTCTCTTAGGTAACCTCATCCTTCGTTCCTAATATTGTGCTTCAGTTTCAGAAGTGTTCACAGTTTATTCTTGTATACTCTTTCTCTTAGGTAACCTCAGAGAAAGAAATTGGACGCCTTTAAATCGAGCGATCTTGAAGGCCAGTTCAGGCCGCAATAACTATATTTTGAAGAAAAAAGTGCAAATTAAGTTTCAATACCCATCTCGGGCTGGTCCTTTCAGTTCATTTGTTCATCTTCTAGTTGAACTTTAGGGATCGATATTTACATTCTCCCCTACTCGCTCGATATTGTCCAGATTTCTAGGCTGAACGTGGGCTACCTTAGTTAGAGCGAACTCTCACACATCCATTTTCTCTAAACTTAGCGACAACATTACAAATAATTTTTTTTTTTAGTGAGCACATCTCTGACATTAATATGCGCACGGTATTGACGCTGGGGTAAAATTATAGATTTCTGAATTAAAAAATAAAATTCGACAATTTTTGTACTTTGGGAACTAATACGTGTTCTATTTTGAATTTCCCAAGTTTTCTTTATAATTCTGCAAAAAATAGGAAGCAACTGAAAAATAGGAAAAAAAGTAGAACCAATAAAAATGGGTTACCTACTTTTGGCCCACCCTATACATTATCACTACTGTTAAGAGTATAAGGAAATCAAATATCATTATATTAATTTAGCAGTTTAACATTTTTTTTTAATTGTAGAAAAACGTGGTAGGCCTATAGGCCTTTTGATGCATAAGAAAATATGTTTCTCAAACCTAACAGAAATATTTAATTAAAATTCTAATAGTTCGCCATGTAATTGAATAAAATCAACATATCTTTTATTTAGAACTACCAAACAGTACAGCAGTAAATTTGATTAGATTAAACAAATTGAATATTACAAAAAAGTATTATAAATTTATTTCAAATTCTCCAGGTTCCTTTTTTATCTCTGAGGTCTGAAATTCATTCCATAAAATAAATTCTATGACGATATTCATTGACATGGTTTGATATAAATTAAAGAAATGGATTGTATTACACAAATTTTATCTTTCAAGCAACTTGAAATAAAAGTGAAAATATCAACTGATGATAAATCTGATGACACTAGTATCACTTGATGCTACTCCAATTTCTCAAATATCAACCATAGACTTTTATTTAAGCACTATCAAAGGCAAGTGCACAATATGAAGAGGCTCATGGCGTCATATTAGAATATCAACTGATATTTATCATAATGCTCCTCATGATTCTCTGCTGATGTCAGCTAAAATACTATCAACTTCCACTCCTATCTTGCAACAACTGTAAATACATTTCATCTGCCAAGTATTAATCTTCTCTGTATGCTAAATAAGAATACACTTGTGAACATTGCCCAAAGCGGTCTTTATTAAATTTTTGATTTTTGTATAAATTAATTCAATATGGATAGATCTTTGTTTTTTAAATTCATTGAATATTGATTTAATACCGGCATACAATTTCCTTGTATTCAAGATTTGGTATAGCGTACAACTGATATTTCTGTCTCTTAATTTCCAACCTATTTTCCTATTTTAATCGAATGCATTAAAGTTATTAATCTTATATTTATTAACCTCAACATATATATTCTATATTTTCATTGTTGGCTACAAATTTCTTCTTGTGAGTTTTAACGTTAATTAAGACTTTAATGTTTGGTGGATGCACCGTTAATACACTTTTTGGATTGTATCCTGTTTATAGCTTAGTTGATCTTTGTTTATCTCAGTTAATACGTGATACGGCATTATTTACATATATAAAGATTTGAACTATTTACTACAAGGCATACAAATTAAGGGATGTAAAAAAACCGTAAATTCTTGGGTGACTTAGTCACAGAGAAGAAAGAAATGATGCTATAAGTTTCTAGTTCTTTGGTCTTGAGTTCAACATTCTTTAGCGTCAGCAGTTTTTGAGTAATAATAAGAAAACTATGGGAAAGAAAATTTCAAATTTTTGCTTGCTTTCTAAAAGGTCTACAGACACATAATGATTGTTCAGAACATTAAAGTATGGTTTTAAACAGTAAAAAGTATTCTTTATAAGTTGTAGTTCTTAGTTTTTGATAAGAAAAAAGTCGGTGCGAGAATGTTGATGATTGAAAAAGAAGTAGACAATTTAAATACATTTGCTTAACTTGGTATAATTTTGCAAATAATGGATAGACTTTGTTGCAATTTTAAAGTAATGTAATTTTTTGTTGTTGTGTTCGGAATGACTGAATTTGTCGTTTTTGCTGAAAATCAATTTAAAGATGAATTTTTCATTTTTCATTTATTTTTTGAGGTTAAAAATGTTTTTTAGCAATTACCCATATTTTTTTTTATCAAGAAATGTTAATTCTTGTAAGGAAAAAAATAAAAAAAAGACAAAACTGACTGTTTGTTTTGAACGACGATAACTCAGCAAAAAATCATCGTACAAGGCTCTTAGACCGCTTAAATTAAAGAGAGTAAAGTTATTTAAAAAACCGTTATAATAAAATCATGAAAAAAAATTATTGAAGGCCGTCAACCTTTTGAAAGACAAAAAAAAATTTGTAATTTTTTTCCGATAGGTTTCCTATTATCAAAAACTAGTGAAGATAAAAAAATTTGAACTCAAGATTTGAAAACTAAAAACTAGGATGTTCAATGTGATTTTTTTAGAATTTTTCTACCACTATTTTGCGCCAAGTGACAGTCCCTTTAAAATCACCTAACATTTAATATTTTTTTATATCCCTTAATTTTTAGGCTTAATATATATAATGCATACCTATATTAATGTACTCAATGTCTGTCCTTGAAATCTATACATTTCAATAAACTCATTCAGTCTCAATCGTTAATAAGCATACTGTATATATGATCCATTTTACTACATCCTTTTTTGTTTGTACACATATTGCGCTAAGTGATCTTCTCGTGTGTTAACTTATATGAAACATCTCAAAGACCAGTATAATGGAGGTGATTTATTATCTTTCAATAATACCTACTGGCTATTTAACAAATAATGACTATTTAATTAAATCTATTTATTTTTGAAAGACTTCTTATATTAACGTTTAGTATAATCATTTTACTGTGGTAATAACTTGTGCTACTTGGAACATATTTAAATCGGATATTTTTCTGGGGTAAATCAATTCTTACTTATGGTTAATAGAAACGCCGATGAGTCTATTAATATTTACAAAGTCTTCTGATAATATTCATAGGAGTCTGTTACTATTTATTACTTCTAATTGATTTTTCACTAATCAACACTTTGAATGTCTATTCCATTAAGGGGCTACATCCACCTAGAAACATGAAAAAACACGGTAAACATAGTAATATGAACACAATTTAAGAATATTTGAAACCGGAAGAGATATGCCCGCCGGAAGTGGAGCATCTATTTCGCGATCCGGTTTACGATGACCCTTCTGCTAAATCTGATCATCTAAAATTAAAGATAATAAGTTATCATGAGGTTAAGTGCATATGAAACATATTGACGATCGCTGTTTCCGAAAATTGTTAAAAAAAGCGTCATTTGGAACTGAAGTACGAAAATTCGGTAAAAAACTCAATTATTATCGTAATTAGATTAAACAAGTTTGGTTATTTTTGAAAACTATGATCTTTGTTCTGTTAACAATAGCCTAAAGCGAGACTGTGCCAAATTTTAAAAGCACCTGTCGATCGGTTCTCGAGATATGACGGGCACCGTTTGGGATTCAAAGGACGCTGGACTTTTTTTTAGGATGATGAGTTCTCGTGATTGTTTTATCTTTCTTAGAGCGAGGAATGTTGTGCGTATACATTATTAATATAGTAGGAAAAAAATGCATGAAACGATGATTCCTCAAATTTGTCGCTGATTACTTAAATCGATCATTGTTCCGTGTCCAACGAGGGCGTTCCTTGAGGGGCGCAAATAGCAACATCAGTCGTCCTCAATTGTGTGACTGAAAGCTTTGTATGGTATGTCTGTAAGTTTTAAAGATACCGACTTGAAACTCAGAATATATTCTTAAGCCTTCATATAATAATAACATATACAAGAAATAATCGAAAATTTTCAAGATTTTAGGAGTCTATAGCCCTTTAAGCGTTTCTCCTTTAATTCTGTTTGTTTTTTGCAGTTCACCATTCTTGCGTTAGCCGCCCTGGCTCGAGCTGCACATGGAAGGGTACAGGAAAAGCTCGTGGCCGCCTATTCAGAGCCCACCGGTTCTCCGGTATTCGCCGCCGCCTCACAAAGTCCCGTAGTGTACACCAGAGGTGCTCGCCCTTCTTTGGAGCAGAAAACCGCTTCAGAAGGTCAACAGCTAGTAGGACAACCTGCTGCATACGCCGCCACCCCCACCGCACAGCAGTTCTACCAGGCGCAACCCCAAGCTGTTGCCTACCCTCAGCCGGTCGTCGCTAAATATGTCAACGCTCCCGCCGGCGGCGCCGGGCAGAAGGTAAGGACTAGAGAGCGATTGGACGGTGTCGTACGATAAGGAATCCGTAATCTAATTTTCACTTTCTACGTTCTCTTTTCTCTTGGCAAGAGGGAAAGTGAACCGCTTCACTTGTTGAAAGGTTTCACTCTCTTTTTTACCTTAATCCATAAATATGGTGCAGTTGCTTTATTGTGAATACGTTTCGAAAATGAGAACATAAGCTAGGGAAATTACTGCGTTTTTTCGCTCTGAAATATGATACTGTGGTTAATTATATTGTCTAATACCAGACCGCGTGAGTACACAATATAATATACGGCAATAGCAAAGTTCAATAACACAATAACAATGGGTTTATGACAAATGTAAAGAATATTGAAGGCGTCCATATAATAAATTTGGTTACGCCCTACTACCTCTGAAGATGTTATTGTATTAGTTAATTAAAAAAATAAGGTATTTAGTAAATTTTATATTACTAATTATGGAGATATGAGATTATGAGGTATGTTCAAACGTATTGTATTCATTATTAAAACTAGTAGTACTTATATTTAGTAAACAAATTTAAAAGCATTAACAATCAATGTGAGGTATACCCGGAAAGTATCCGATTTTGTGTTGTAGCAGGAGAAAGAGCTATATATGTATGATCAATGGCAACGATATCCTCTTTAATGTTCCCCTCAATGGAAGGTACAACCTTGTTCCAGTGACAATCCCACATTCGGAAACACTCCTTATATTCAGATTTCGGAATAGTTAACAGCCACCTCGTCCCGTTTCATTTTATTTCCTCCACGTCATCGTATCCTCTTCCATCTTAAGATATTTAAATTTGGGGAACAGCCAAAAATTGCAGGGCGCTAGGTCAGGGATGTATAGGGACTGATGAAGCTGAACAATGCCGTGTTTCACAAGAAATTGCTGGATAAGTTGCGATGCATTGGCAGGTGCGTTATCGTGGTGCAGAACCCAGTCGCCACTTTTCCATAAATTTGGCTAAGAATTTCCGAAGCAACAGTTTTTGCTATTATGAGGTCTTCTTATACCTCTCCAATAGTCACACTATGATTTTGATTGATTAAAACTCGAACTCGTTCCACATTTTCAGAAGTTTTAGCCTTTACGGGTCTGCCAGAATGAGAGTCACTTTCAACTGATGCACGACCACTTTTAAATCGCTTAAACCATTCCTTAATCTGTGTATCACTCATGGATTCATCGCTATATACTTTAAGAATCATGTGGATGGTTTCCGAATACGAATGGCCAAGTTTATGGCAAAATTTAATACACACTTTGTTTGATGCGTTCAGTCATCGTGAAATACGACGCATACAAAATTCAATGTTAACTAACTGGCGTACCGTCATACCACTCATAAAGGTCCCCCCTAAATAATGAGTAGCTATTTTTAACAATACCATACCCTGGTACAAGGTTAAAGTATAAGGTAGAATACTTTCAGGACAGACCTCGTATGTTAAATTAATAGGTCACCTATAAAAATGATACCATAGTTGTGTTTGAAAATATATCAAGATATAGTTTATTACCTACTAGATATGTACATTTACAACCAAACTTCAACATAATTCGGTAAAGGAATCTTTATTTTTATGAGTTAAACTACTGATTTTGTCTCCATACTATTATCTTTCAATTTTTATGTATCTTCTTGATTATTTTGTTGGTACTAGTACATTCCAAGGATTTTCGTGTATATAATTTTTTAAAGATAGCTGGAAATCTCGATCCTCCTTCTTCTTTAACTGTGGTACCAACAAGGTACCGTTAATAACTTTGTCAGATGATATCGAAAACTATGTCCAGTGAAATTATAAGAAGTTCTCACAAAATTAGCGCAAAAAATTCAGACATTTTTCGGAATATATACCTGCAGTTTCCTTATCAATTTAATATCAATTCAATATCTTTATTCCATATAAAGATTACATATATTTTACCGGAATAAATTAACAATTAACGACTGACTATACATAACTAAAAAATAATAATACAGGAAAATATTTTAACTCAATATGGTGTATGAAATGCACCAACACTAATATGTTATAAATAGAACTAGTTATAGAATAATGTCAGAAATTTTCAAACTGGGAAAAACATTGACAGTTCCAAAATATGGCACCAATTGGTTGCTTTGTTTTAGCAGAGCTAGACTTTATGACCTTCAGTCCTTGGTTTATTTTTCAAGAAACGTGAACTTGACTTTTTTTCAAAATTTTAATCAATCGATAATTGTAACTGATACGAACCTCAGAGCTATACACATTTCATAAATATTCAGAAAATCTGGCCCAGCAACAGTTCATTAATATAAGTCTTGATGTTTATGTCTTGCATTAATTCCATATTCATAACTGATATTCTTGAATTATCAATGCAATCAATGTTGTGAATTTTAATATTAGTTGGTAACGGTAAAAAAATGATTCGCTTAAATATATTGAAAGTTCTCTACAAATTTGTAGGGCTATAGCCATATTTTTCAATATATTTTGATCATTATGGTTAATCATTGTGGCTTCTAAATTCTCAATACTTAATCCTATAATTAAAATAATAATTAGTAGTCTAGTCTTAGTTTAGTGCACTTTTATCAAGGATATTAAGTTAAATCAAATTTTAAATATAATTTTATGTTTTAAAATCAAATTTTAAAACCCAAAATATTTTTATCTATTTACTAAATATACATATGTATGTATATAAAATTTAACTAATTAAATTTATTTATTGTGTATTAGTTTTGGGTAAATATTCAATTTATATATCGTTTATATTTCCTTTATTTATGAACACTCCTACACGAACTTAGAACTAAGGTTGTAATCAACATAGATTTTTGATAAACTAGGTACTAGGTAGGATTTTTAATAAAAACGTATACATTAAGGTATACAATGCTCTATTTTGTCACATCACTGAACTAATTTAAAGGGCCTAATTCTGGGCCTGCAGTGATAAGGAGCTGAATTGTCTTGACGTTGACATGTTGGAGGAGTCGTTATTCAGGTCACGACGGAGATTACTGTTTCGGATGTACCAAGGTGCATCAACAATGTTTCTAACCAAATTATTTTGAAATACTTGAATGGTTTGTACATTGGCTTGACTGGCACAGCCCCATCGCTAAATTCCATAGGTCTACACCAGTTAACTGATGCAAAATAAGCTTATTTTATATAGGAAAACACTTAGTATATAATAAAATAAGCTTATTATGAATAGTTCTTCTTTTCCTTTTTGATATGGGCTTTCCAGCGTAGGCTACTATCAAGTGTAATACCAAGATATTTAGCTATATTTGAAAATGGAATTCATTTATCATTTACGGTTATGGGTATATGTTGATTAGGTATGTTTGTGAAGTTAATTAATGCAGACTGATTAATTCAATTTATTCTTAACTTTTCTGTCAAATTGTTAATTTCATTGACTGATATCTGCAACTTTTCTGCTGCTTCTTCACTGTCATTACCTACTGTTATTACAGCGGTATCATCTGCAAACATTGATTTGGTATTATTTTCTAGTCTAGGAATATCACTTCTGTACAAACGGCATAAGACAGGTCATAGTACACTTCCTTGCGGTACTTCTACGTTAATTGTCTTAAACTCAGAATAGGCGTCTTCTTGTTTAACTTTAAAATATCTTTCGGAGATGTATGATTATAGAATATTAGAAAATTATTTAGGTAGATACACCTTCATTTTATATTGGATCTTTATGCCAAGCTTTATCTAAAGGCGGTGCCACATCAAGGATGATTGTAGAACATACTTTTTTTCTTCTAGTGATTTCTCAGTTATATTTGTAATTCTCTAATCTCTAATCTAATGAATCTAAACAATAGTGGAATGTCTTTCCCTGAATCTATATTGGCCTATAGAAGGAAAGTCTATGTGACGGTTTACCAAGTTTAGGGATCATTATGACCTCTACTACCTTCCACATCAATTGTACACACCTTAGCCTAAAAACTGCATTTACAAGATTATCACATCATTTTTGTACACCAGATTTTGTACAGTGTAACGAATGCTTTTCTGCAAATCCAGGAGGGTTCTTTGTATGGCAAATATATGAATCTTGTTATTTATTATTCATTGTAACTTGGTATGTTTGTATTGTTATTTTAACAATAAATAGTTGAATATCAGTATTCGGAAATAAATGAAATATTCAATACTCATATTGAATATTTTATTTATTTCAGAATACTCATATTGAAACTATTGAGTATATTGACTGAGGAGTATGAGTATTTCTCAATCTGTTTTGCCAATTCGGAAATGTAAGATGTAGTCCTAAATCTGACAGAAAATTCATTTTAGACTATGAATATGAATTATACATATTGATAGATATTGAAAAGAACCCATATTAGGTAATTTTTATCAAGACACATTTTAATCGTTTAACAAGAATAATACTATTTCCCATTAAAATCCTTATTTAAACCCAAAATAAAAAAAAAATTATATAAATTTTGTTATATTTAAGGTATTTGGTCTTTGTGACCAGTACATTTATTTAAACATAAAATGAAAGAAATATTATATAATTTCTTTTTATATGTAAGGTTTTGATGAAATAAAAACGAAAAATATTTTTCAATTATATTCAAACTATTATTTAAATAAATTGCTTTTATGTCATAAAAGTTTTGCTTTCATGCCATGGGAATTTCACTGACATTATTTAATGAAGTTAACGTAAAAATGAAATGAATAATTTATTATTTAATACTATCTTTGAAAATACATTGTATAATAGTTTAAATTTTTGATATATAACGTAAACTTAGTACGTTTAGTGTAGCATGAAGTAACTTGCTTCAAAATTAATTAGTTGAAATACTTCTGAAATAAATGTTACATATTTGGCATACTATGTGTAATTTTAAATGGTTACAGTGTAATCATTAATAGTTAGTGTTTGTAACGTAGCCAACGGTTGAACGACTTATATTTAGCAATTGCAAGATTCTGAGAAATCAATCATAGAGTCAAAAAATCGGTTAAATAGTTTCTTATTTATCTTCAAACACGTTTCTTTTTTCGGAACCTAGTTGAAATTGTCATACCGCATTAAAATAGTTTAATTTATTCAAACGTGTTCTATGAATGAAATTTCTCTTTCTTCTAAGAAGGTTTTGAAAGTTGCGTAACATATTGCAGTTATACAAGAAAGGGAACTCAACATATTTATTGTTTATATTGGTCCTATTAACCAAAAGTAAACGATAAGTTAAAATACTTGCCTTATAATACCTTACTTACTGCCCTGTAATTATCCTTATGAAAGGGGTTTTTACTTACGTCTATTTAAACAGTTGTGATTCCATCTGATGATAGCCTCCGTCAGTCTTTGGCGCAGCTTACATGCCTTGTTAGTTTCGTTACAAGGTGAAGTGATTATTTTGCTTAGTTAAACAATTACAGTGCCTGAGAGAATCTTTCTTGAGGGTAAGTGTTTCTTCTTAATACGAGTGTATACAGTTGAGCTCATTTAGATAATTTAACATCGGCATCGTACTAGGTTTAAGTAAATCAGAAATGTGGAAGAGAAAATTGCAGAAGGAGTAAGAAATTGCGCAACAATTTAATTGCACAGCGAGTTTAATCTATGATAATTCGATTAGTGTGTAGACATTATAGAATCGGCTGCAATGGTTAGATGTGGTTATCCAATGAGTTAATAATAGCTATTAGAGCTTTTAATTTGTTATTCGTTCTTGTAGGATATTTAAGACTGTAGTTTTATATTTTTTCTATTGGTTTGTTTCATCTGCATTAAATAATATACCTAAATATTTAATATTAAATGAATATATTCTAATATTATCTATTTCATACGTTATATCTTACATATTTAGTTTCAATGTTGGCATCGCTCGAGTCATGTACTTACTTGTAAAAAACACCATAACTAAAACCTGAAACATAAGTGAGAGCCAGATAGAATTTTATAAATGAACCAATTCTTACCAATTCCAAAACCTTTTTTTATACATTTTGTGTTATTTTCCACACAGCGCAAGCATCTTAGACTAATGTCAATGGTGGTTTCTTAGGAAATGAGACGAGGTTATGTCCGATAACGCTGGGACTCCGATACTGGAATAGCCTTCAGCTGATCGATTACAGCCATTTAAACGTTTTCGAGTGTCCCAAAATGACGTCCGTTGAGGTGATTTTTCAATCTCGGGAAAACAAGAAAGTCATAAGGACTCAAGTCGGACAAAAAAAAGAGGATGAGGAGCAACAAGAATGTTTTTACTGGCTAAAACATCGTTTATTGAAATTTGTTGTGTTACAAGGCGCATTATCGTGGCCCGTTTTCGAAGTTTTTGAAAAAGCTCTCGATAAAAGTGTTGGTTAAGCGTTTGGCTTTGAGGCACAAACCTTTTGTGAACGATTCCCTGGTTATCGAAAAAGCAAATCAGCATGCATTTGATCCTCGATTTGCTCAGTCCTGGAAAGGTCAAAGTGTTCCATTCTATGCTCTGGCACTTAGTTTTCGGATCGTGCACAAACATCCAAGACACGTTCTAGAAAATAAGGGTCATTTTCAATCAATTCTAAGAAGTTCCCACCTTTCCCTTCTGATATCCTTTTGGTTCCACGAAAGGTTTTTTTTAACCATTTCCATTCATCTCAACTCATTGGCCAAAATCTGATGAATGTTAATGCGAGTCAAATTCAACTCTTCCCCGATCATACTGATTGTCTACCGACAAACTGAACGCTCAAGATCATGGATACTGCCGATATTTTCATCGGTTCTTAAAGATGAAAATTGTTTTCTGCCTTTACTTCTTTGTCTTTTACGTACAAGTTTACTTCTTTTAAGAAGTAGAATAAATTTAAAATAATTACTATTATATTAATATGATAGTAGTCTCTCTGTACTCTCAATAATATGAGAGAATTACAAGTTTATAACATCTTCCCTGTATCACTAGGTGTTTCCAATAATTTATGCAAATGTTTGCTTTAACTGACACGCGAGGATATTTCAAATGAGAGTAGTATAATTTAGTTTGATAAATATGTAACTACATCTGCCACTGATTGCAACATTATAATTTGTACTCCCTCCCTAACTGCTATCATTATTAACCTCTGATTTGAAATTGATGTTTCGTGGTATCAACGTAAATATGCTTTGGATGTAATAATGGTTTAGATCATTTAACAAAGTTGGGCAAATATTTATGTCGGTGGTGTCACGCTCAATGTTTGATTTGGATATTTGACTGACACTGCTACACAAGATAAATGTTGGTTTTATTACAACAGACATTAATTTTAAACCCCCAAGTGCAGTAGAATTTGTCGATCGAAAGTGCGCTGTTTATACACTATAGATATGTACATTTTAGAGAACATATTGAAAATGTTTTCAACATAATATAACGTATATTTCCATTGTTAAAAGATTCGTATAGGTTACATTAGTCATATGAAATTAATGTCGGAAATTTTTCAATATCTAGTTCAACTGAATAGAGCCTGTATCTATTTCTAATGAAAGTATTTTTGTCGCGTAATAGACGCAAGACTTTTTGACGAATGAAGTGACTATTATACAAACATCATCGTTAGTATTTGCTTAACTTTTACGTATACTCATATATTGGCATATAATGCGCTTAGATGTGTTTGCAATAATAGATGATACAGTCTACTTATTTTCAGAATACCCTTGACTTTTTCTATCTAACAATAGAAAAGAGTAACAACTATATTTACCACAAAAAAGCATGTTGACTACATGTTTGTGAAAGAATAAAATTTGTCGTCCAAGTTATTTACCACAAACAATTCTTTATTTTTAAATATCCTTCCATCTTCCCTTTCTTCTATTATCTATAATCAATTACAGTTCAACGAAACGTAATGCTTTCATACCATGAGTATTATGTATAAAACAAATTCCTATCTTTGTGAGGCGTATAGCCTCAGAATTCCTCTTACTCGTTCATGTTTGATTTAAAAAATACGCGTATCGAACTTCCCTTAATCTTATATCAATATATAGTGTGAGATCGAATATCAATTCATGGTTCATTGACTCTTATCAATTCTACGTTATACTACATACCTCCCTTAACCAAGATTTTCACACCTCTTTCTCTGTATATATTAGGGTCCGAACTAAAGTTAGAAAAACAGAGCCGGAATATGTAACATATTGATATTGAATTAGTAGTTCAGTAATATCTGATGAGTTAACATTAACGCTTAGGTATAGAGTGTAGGAGATACTCCTTATTTCCAGTCTGTCACGAGGCCACGTGTAAGTTAATCGTTTATTCGGCTTTTTATTACTGTATCAACAAAATGCCTCATAATACACCGTTAATTGATCAGTTACAAGAAATAAACAAGGAGTAGTAAAAACAATAATAAAAAATATAGTTGACATATTATAAACTGTGTTACATAATATGAACATGGCTGTTAGATAGGCATTTCTATTTGTCCTATATGAAAAATGCAAGAAGGAAAAGTTCCCTTACACGATTCACATAACATACCTAGTTGAAAACTCACATCGCGTAGCAGAAGTAAAAAAAATGTATTTTCAACAGAATTTTTAATTTTTTAAAGGCTTTTTTGCAATATAGTTGTATTTAAAAATATAACAAGCTTAAATTAATTAATTTTATGTCATCTCGGACTGATTCCTTATTTTTATATGCATATCCTGGGAAGGAACTGGAATCTTCGATGCAGGAACAAATTAGGAGATCAGTTTTTCACGGACACCGAAAGATTACATGCTACTAGACGCGCAGTTCTCCAACAGATTGACATCCTTAGAAGATTATTGAAACTGATGAAAAACTGGGTCTGAATAATGTATTACTTTCTGGGGAGTATAGAAGAAATATAGTACCAGTTTATATAATGTATATGGAATGATATTCCAAAACAACATTATTTTAGATAATTGAAGAAGTTGCAATGAAAATGAATAACAATAATTTGTGATTATTGAAAATGCAGAGATTCATGTGTTAATTTTGGCAAATTAAAGCACCCTGGCGTCTACTAGAAAGACAATAGAAGTTGATTTGGCCAGTTATATATAGCTGCCCCATTGTTGAGATTCTCAAAATTGTATAAGAAATAGCATTATCGAAATCCATACGGTGCAATTGGATAAGGAGATAAAGGTTATAAAAACTCGAGTCCAGAGGTGTTAGCAAATTAATGATGAAAATATTGAACATCTGTTATGTTATAATTTTTTTATGTCTAATCTAATTATTTTATTTTTTCTATGTTCTTTGCATTTTATTATGTAACAAAGCATTTTTATTTTATTTATTAAATCATCTATTTAATGGAACTTCTTTTGTAACTTCATTATGTAATAATGATAACGTAGTAAACAATGTTGGTATGAGAAATCAGAATTGAACTATACATAATGGTCCATAACGCTGACTTAGTTTTCCACAAAACACCAAAACACTATACACTACACTCGACTCGCGCATCGCCAATAAAGTTGGCATCATCTGGAGATGATTAAAACTGTAGCTAGTACCTATATAACTATAACTCAGTAAAAGAAAGAGTTCCTCAGAAAGACATTTAGATTGTAGAAAATCATTCTTCCCAATCATTGCATAAAGAAGAAATTGATCTCCTAGATAAGGGGTTAAATTTTGTATTGCCTGCACCTGAAAAGAGCCTAGATGACATTGTTGCAAGTGTTGAAAGTTAAATTGAACATCTTCCTGATCCTTCTAAAGGATTCGTGAGATAAGTTTCAAGGAATCAAATCTCCACAAATATTATAAACAATAAAAAGTAAAAATTCACTAGGAATAAAAAAATTATCAAAAGATTGCGAGAGAAAGACTGTTTTTATTTAAAAGCTGATAAAGGTAATAAGGTTGTTATCTTGGATAAAAAGAACTATTATGAAAGGGTAGACAACCTGATTAGTAACAGTCTTTATAAAAAGTTTTATAGTTTTAATCATCTCCAGATTATGCCAATTTTGTTACCGAAATGCGTGTTAAGTGTAGTGTATAATGTTTTTTGGAAAACTATATTTATACCAAAGGTTCTATTGAAAATATTATTTACATTGAGAAATTTATTTTCTAAATTATGTTATTTCCAGTCAGATGATCATTAAAGAGAGATTAGCTGAATTAATGTCATGATTTTATTCTGTCACTACTTCCAGGAGTTATGGCTACTGAGATATCGACGTATACTATACTATTTTTCTTTAAGTGAAAATTTCTTAAAGCGATACAGATCCAGTTAGATGTAGAATTATTCTCCTAATATCAAAAAATATATAGAGAATGGAATTAAGAGGAAACTAAAGGCACAATCAATTCTGGTAAAACTAGAAGTGCTGGAATTATTTTTTTAATATGTTAATATTTATTTGTTACTGCAACAATGTTATCGGGGTAATCTTAATGTACATTATATCCAACATATGTATTACATAACAAAACATCCTTCCTGGATTTCATATATTATTCTTCTTAAAAGTTATCTGCAAAGTCGATTTCTGGAAAATAGTAAGAAATTAAATATACTTCATTTTATTATTTATTTATCTGCTTTGTACTTTGGTAGTATTCATGACTATATTACTAATTTATTAATTGCAAGATCTTAGTAATTACTGTGTGCCACTTGACTCTGGCAACGTCCTGTTTATTTTTAAATAAATTGTTCTTCAATAGATTAAGTGGGCTGAGTCTATTTCTTTCTAAGAGTATACAATAATAAACGTTTGCCTGTCACAAATAAGGATTTTTGTCATTTTAGCATATTATATTAAATGACTGTTAACATAAATTATAAATCTCTAACCCAACCGCAAGTTTTTTCGGTTACTGTGTTAGGTCGCCTTGATCCTCGGCAACAGGTGCTTCGTGAACATTTCCCAGATTAGCATCAGTAAGTTGTCGATTCGGACTATCAATCAAATAATCGCTGGGAAAAGTTGTCGGCACATTAAAACGAGTTTGTCTTACTTGTTTCACTTTCACTAAAACTAAAAAGTCAACGCGTATCAAGTCGAAGAAGGTAAACGCTTGTAGTCAGTGGCGCGCGGAGAAATTTATTAATTGGTCTTCATGGTAATAAATAAAATAATTTATTGCTAAACGGGATATAGTCTAGATTTATTTATTTGTTTGTAAATACAAATATGAACGATTAATAGCTTCGTTAATTTATAATATATAGCCTGCATACAGTGAATTTAGAAACTAGCATTTGCTTAATTGGTCGTTAAAATGCATACTGAATATTATTAACTAATTAGCTCATTATGAGGATTGTTAACATATATGGTAATAATATTTGCGCGAAGACTAAAAAACCTGAAAATAGTATAATGACAACACATAAATACACAACTTTATTGGTCTCGCGTTAATTAATGCTAATTATGGAGTATTGTGAAAGCAATATACTCCTTATGCTCTACTTAATTGTTAAATAATTACATATAAGTAAGCGAAGATGATAATGTCAAGTTACGCTTTCATGCTTTATGTCATATTTTACTGAGAGTTAATGTAATGTTCAATAAAAATACTAGGAAATGAAGTTTCTTCTATTATGACATACATGATACACTATTTAAAAAGCTTAACTAACCACATAAATATACATATTTCTATCTGTTTGTTAATTTAAATCAATAGGAAGCACTAAAACATTTGTATTGGACAATGTTTGTGTTGTATAGTACCTATTATTGTTATGAGCTTCAACTACGTTTTCGAATAAGAGGCATTTCGTGTTAAGAATATTGTATTACTATAGAAATATGTATATTCAAAAGCATTCAAATGTTGGAATCAAGAGCATTCTAATGTCTGGCTAAGGGGATTATAATAGTGTATTTATATTATTGTTTTCTATTAGGTATTTCAATTGATCTCAATATCTTCCAAATGTTCTCAGTAATTTACTAAAAAAATACATGAATTCTTGTGTTATATGAAATATACCATTGCCGTATTTTCATGATTATTTTTGTATAAAATAACATCTAATCTAATCTAACATCCGGTATACACTTAATTGTATTTTTTATCCAATTTACTATACCACGGGTTATATAGGGTGTCTCAGTTGGAACTATCGGATTTGAATTGTGCGCCATTCGTGTTCTGTCAAAGATAGGGCGTCAAAATTTAAACGAATATCATACCATACGAATAAACCATACGACCTCAACATGCTTTGAACAAATTGTTCACAACAAAGGCCGGGCCCATAAAACTAGCTCTATTTCCTGAATAACACGTTGAATGTTTACTATGAGATCATGGCTTTTTACTGGCTGAGTGTCGTACAGTTTTCCCTTGACATAACCCCCAAAGAGTGTTGTCCAAAAGTTGAGTGGTGTTAGATCACATGATTTAGCAGGCCAATTGATGTCAGCATTCTGCGAGACAACATGATCAGAAAATTTGGTATGCAACAGTCATGGTTGCGTGTGATGTATGACACGTTGCACCGTCTTGCTGAAACCATATGTTCCAATCCAAATCAATTTGGTGGAAAAAGAAATTGTTTAATTTGTCAGCTTCAGTTTTAAAGAAGTATGGTGCAATTACTCCATCACTCAAAAATGCATCCAAACCGTGCATCTCTGTGGATACATTTCTCTTTCGTGAATAGCATGTTCACGCCAAATTCGATAATTTTATTTGTTGGGCTATCCATTAAGATGAAAATGCGTTTCATAGCTGAACAAAATTTTGTTGCATATATCAGCATCACCTTCTTTCTTCTCTAACGCCCAATTCACAAATATACGATGGTGTAAATTATTTGTAAGTTTTAATTATTGTGTCAACTGAATTCTGCATGTTAACAGATGCAGATATTTCTTTAAAATCCGATGCGTGGTAGATCTTGACAGACTCAATTTGACAGCATGACGTCGAATATATGTGCTTGGATACTCCCGTATGCTGAGAGGGCATGCAGGATATTGCTGCAGTAATATTTTTGTCTGACCGACCATGACGAGGACGTATTGGTGTTGCTTTATCAATACCAAAACCCACCTTTTTGAATCTTTTCTTGATTAAGTTACGAATTTTCAATTCTGTAGGTGCTTCATTTTGTCCTAATTTTGTGTGAAATTTTATTAATGCAACTGTAAATAATCGCTCACTTTCATAAAACCGTTGTATACAAACTATCCGTTGTTGAACTGTTAATGCCACTATTAACAGTTCAATGTTGACGTCGTAGGGTTTGTGTGAGTAGATGAAAGTGCTTAAATATTGATGCTCTATCTTTGACAGAACACAAAAGGTGCACAATCCAAATCCTAGTTCCAATTGGGACACCCTATATATGGTAAAAACACAATTTAGATTACACGATGTCCAGTTTATTGGACAGCTTCTTGACAACTATAAAATTATGTTATCAAGGTTAAAAATACATTTCTGAAGCATTAGAGTCAATAATCCACAAAATCTTAATTTTGGTGTCAGAGATAAATTTTTTTAAATCCTCCGTGGCACTCAACGCGTTTACAATATAATTATTTTATGCCATATTTTGTCGTTTGCCTATTTCTCTAAGTGTACGAGAAATAGGTTCAATGATATACATTTGACAACATCTAACGAAATAAAGACCTTCGGATTGATTCGAATTCAGTAATGCGAGTATTTTAGAATAAGTAACTCCTTAAGTCGCTGAACTCTCTCTTCCTCGAAATTTACAATATTTAACTTTGTTCATTGTTTGAGGATAAGGTATTGTTCTGGAGAAGTTTCCCTCGAGGTAATTTTCAGAGGCACTGCGGAACCTAACAGCTGTAGAGAGTAAAGTTATGGTTTTGTAAGGATAATATGTCCTCTAGAATTTAAACATGTTATAAAGTTCGTCTGTCTACAAGAAAGCGTTTGTTAACAAGAGAAAATATGTTGAAGAATGTTTAACCTTGTAGTTTTCAGTATTGTCTTTGAAAATGTGATAAAAACATACAGGGTACTCTGAGTCCACAAAATTAACATGAGTGGAATATAAGTTTTTTTCATATCTATTTTTACATATCTATTTGTTCTTTTTTCGCATATTAATTTTATATACAAAGAGTTTCTGTTCCAAATATGAGTTAGCTCTTTTTATGTAGAACTTTTCTGTTTAGTGTAAAACTTATATAGTTCTAGCATTTACAAATCCTCCGTATTTTGTAATTGGACCATTTATATCCTTCCACTCTTCTTATTTATTTTAGAGAAGGACTAGGTTTTCTGATTATGAACCTGAGAGCGACCAGGTTTCTGATTATCTAATAAACTATTTGCCTCATGCTTCTGAATTATATTATAACGAATCAAAAGAGAGTGGAAAAGAAATTGGATGATGGTTTTTAAACTAATTGAGCGTGTTAGAAAATAAATTAAATAGTCATTTCTAATGTGACTATCTGAGTAGGGATTTTTTTTATTTTACATGTATATGTTTAATAACAGCACTGATATTTTTCTCTAGAGTGTATAATAATTTGAGTAGTTCAAGTCGTTGTTTCATGCTGAATTCCTGGACATTATAACTACTTACAATACTCTCTTCAACCCTATTTAGTGTCAAATACAATTACAAGGGTCATATATATTAATACTCAATGGTTAATGAACTATTGTGCACTAGCTCTCTACACGTATGGTTTGAATACAACTAACAAAGAAATACTATGTAACTTCTTTCAATTGTTTTCGATTGATTATGTTGATCGACCACGTTATACATATTGAATATGGAATTTACATTCATAGGGCTGGTAGCGAAATTTTGAACTTGAGTCGGGCTTTAATGAAAGTAAACAAATATAGAAACTGGTTTACTCCAATATATATATGCAAAAAGTATCTTATGCAATAAAGTGTTTCATCGATCTTTTCTTCTCCAGTGTTCAATTAAATATATGTGTATAAATGACCTTATGATTAAGTAGATGTATTTTGTTTCCAGTTAGCCTTTGCGCAACCCCATCAACTGCAGCGAAGGCCTCAACAGTACTCGTCTGCCGCCGACGTCTCCTCTTTTAGCTACACAAGCCCAGTAGTCGCGTATAGCAATCTAGGGGTATTGCGTCCGGCTACACCTCCAAGACTTCAACAACAGGCGCAACCCATTGTTCAAACAGCCGCCACTAGTTTCGTCCCTTCACAAGCTGTTGTACAATATGCTTCTCCAAATTCAGCGTCAAACGCATACGATGCACCAGGAGCCTACCAGGCAATCAGTCAAAAAGCAGCTTATGCCGAAGCACAGCCTCAAGCTAGTTCTTACCAAACGGCGCCGGTAAATCAGAAAATTATCTACCAGGCGGTTCCAGCTTCTGTCTACCAGCAGGTGCAGGCAGCGCAAAAATTGGCCCCCCAAGTAGCTTTTGCATCATCTCAACAGTACTATCAGAATCCTCAGGCTGCTGCGCCCCAAAACTACGAAGCAGTGGCTCAATCAGCCCCTCAAGTTTTCTACGCCCAACCCGCTTCTCAGCTTCAGTACTATTCACAAGCTTCTCAAGCTAAATATGCCGATCCCGATATTATTTATGGCCACTAAGATCCATCTTCTTCCCTAGCTTATTCCTTTTTCTTATATCTTTTGTAAATACTTTCTTTTCGTAATGTTAGCCAGGCTGTTTATTTTAAGTGTTTTATGTAAGCGAAAAATATATCGTTTTCTATTTTTGTATAAGTTAGTTTTATTTGTAGTATTAGTACGCAGTTTGAATATCGAGGAATCTTCGAGAAAACTGGTATATAGTTTCCTAGAAGTTACTTCGAAGTCCAAAAATTATTAACTATAATAAATATTCTCACTTAAAAGTCTCTCAAATTTGTTACCTTTTCATTAATGTTTGAAAGTTTAATCATATTAAAGACAAGAAAGGTGGGATTATAAATATATTTGTGCCAACTTAAAAGGAGTTAGATATTTGTTTTAGAAGAACGTGAGAATTCAACAAGTACCAGTTGAACTTCGGGTCAAGTAAACGTTCAATTAAATCCATTCTAGTTCTTTAAAATTACGTCGTTGTCATTAATGTAATAATAATTTCTCTATTTTGACGGATTTCTGAATTATGAGTGTCACTGTTTTTAAATTAAATTTTCAGTTATCTTTAATTGAGTTTAGTGAAAGCTTTAAAGGCAAGCCTCTACATACAATAGTTTTTGGGATACTTTACCTCAAAAAGCAATAGGCAAAAAGTATTAATAAAAATAATAATGATTATTACATTAAAATTTATGTGCCATTACAAACACTGGCGATTTTAACAGCACGTTAGTTCTTACAGTCTGACAATAAAACATGTTTTTCTCTCGAGAGCTTAGTCTAGGTATGCGTAAACCTTAGTACACATAGTTATTAATATATGGCTAGTAATGCGGGTGGGTACATCTATACTATTATTGAACAGTTTAAATAAAAGTGAGAGGCTAGAATGGACCTTTCTAGATTTCAATGACTGGATGTCAAATCTTTGCAAAATCAGAGTTTTATCATAACCCATTAGTGGATAATAATTCGCATAGATAATATGCGAACTTACAAATATTTCAAAAAACGTCCCTGAACATTTTCAAGTTGTTTTATATAAAATAGATACCGGTGATACCAAATAAGACTACCATTTTATAATTTCTAACGACTTAACGCAAAATATAAAAATTTTAAGATAGCAATGTTATTAAATGATGTCGTCGTATTTTTAATCGCGAAACCAAGAGTTCCATGTAAAGTAAGAGCCATATGGTTGATATGCCTTGAGAACATTAGTTTATCATCAAAATACACGCCAAGATCTTATTATTTTCAGAACATATTAAAACTGTATCACTAAGAGAATAATTGTGTATTAGTGGATGTTTCTCTAAAGTATATGAGTAAACTTTATATTTATATACCTACATTTATTGATAGTTTATTCTCCGAACACCACGATAGAATTAGCTGGACGAGTTTTTTAAATCTCAAATGATCATCTAAGCAGGTTATATTTAAAAATAATTTTAAATGATATGATGAGAATGATATGATATAAATATTAGAGATATATCATTAATAAGTAAATAATACAAAGAATAATACTTTTATTAATATTTAGTAATAAATTATTTAGAAATTGCATGATGAACTAACTAAATTATGTGTTAAAATTAATGTTCATTTATTATTTTTAAGTATCGAGGTGCTGATTCCTAATGAAACCGAAGCGTTGGTACCGAAATATTTGTATAATATGATAAAGTAACACTCTTAACTTTATGTCGCAGATTTTATTGTAACTTAACACTACTATAGTTTCGATACTTTAGAGTATCATTTTTAAAGCGATTTACAAATCGCTTTGAAAATCCATGCTGTTGACAGAATAAAGTGATGTTTAACATCTTCTATTAAGGACATAATTAAAATTAATTCATATATGTAAATGTTTCATTACATTATTTCTCAATGGTATATAAATTGGCGTATGAAATAATTTATCAACAAACAAAATAGAATATAGATTTAAATATCGACAATTACTTTATATTAATTGTCAACATATAAATATATGCATATCTAGTGCATAATCAATTTATACATAGAAAATGTTAGACAAACAGAAATCTTTCCCCTAAAGCTTCAAACTGCAGGGGAGAATATTATACGAGTACATAAAGGCCAAACATACAAACGACAAACATACTATGACGGATCCAGTACGAATAGCATTGTTTCAGTTACCATTATCGGAATATATGGTAGGTGTAGATGCGAAAGAATTTTTTAACTTCTCTCTAATTTTCTTTAGCTTTTTCACTGTTAACTCTGGATCTAACACTGAATTGAATAACCAAAATTTCAATAATGTTTGAAATTTAACTATAGGCTACTAATCGAAATATGTATAATAACATAATTTTCACTTAATTTATACTCAATATATAATCAAGACCATTAGTAGCGAATCATCGTCATTAAATACAGTCATAAAGCCAATTTATTATCTCATACCTAATTTGTGTCCCCTGATTATTTCTTTTAAATTATCAAAGAACCTCGATGTAATTAAAAAGAGCAAAATTTGGCACTGATGTAACATTAATATTTATCTTGGTAATGGTATTAAAGTGATATTAAAGTATGATGAAGCAAATGTCTGATTAGTGAAATTTTTTTTTCGATTTTGCATTTCAGCTACTAGTTGAAATTTGAAAGTTGCATAAAGCAATTTAAAGATAAACTCCAAGTATTTGACCCATCTTAAGATCCCATATTGACCTAGCTTTGAAAGGTGTTACATAAAAAAATCCATACTACAGAAATAGGGAGTTTATACTCCAATCCATCTGCAAATAAGGCATTTGCAGATGGATTTTTGCAGATAATAAGGACTAAACAAATTAGGTCAAAACAGCTATTCTCCTGGCTATATGCCAAACGCCGAGCGCTGAATTACATTGCAAAATTTGTCGTATTTTTGTCTAACAGAGTTAGCACTAAAAATACAGTGATTGTTCTAAACCACCAAGAAAGATGCAATGTGTCACCTATCTCAGGATATCGTTAACTGCAGACTGGTTTCGACCTTTCTATCTTGGGTCTCGTCAGGGCAGTGTAAACGAGTATATATCTTCGACAGATAAAGCTCACATCTAGTAGACGTTGCTACTTTCCACCGCAGTAGAACGTACCAAACGCCATCTCTTGGTAGCTTCAAACAATTTAAATCGAAGTAAAAACTTGAGATCATCAATATAATGCAAAGTTTTACTACCAGAGGGTAACATTCAACCTACAGAAATAAGGAGTTTATACTCCAACCCATCTGCAAATGCCTTATATAATAGGGACTAAACAAATTAAGTCAAAACAGCTATTCTCCTGGCTATATGCCAAACGTCGAGCGCTGAATTACATGACAAAATTTGTCGTACTTTTGTCTAACAGAGTTAACACTAAAAATACAGTGATTGTTTCAAAACCACAAGAAAGATGCGACTACAAGAAAGATTCAGCGCTCGGCGTTTGGCATATAGCCAGGAAAATAGCTGTTTTGACCTAATTTGTTTAGTCGTTACTATAAAAGGCATTTGCAGATGGATTTGAGTATAAACTCTTTATTTCTGTAGTTTGAATGTTACCCTCTAGTAGTAAAACTTTGCATTATATTGATGAAAATCCATAATAATTTAATTACGATGTGTTGGTAAGACATTTTTGCAGTAAGAAGTTATTTCTATAACATGGTTACTTTTTGTTGTAAAGGCAACCCTACATTTCTTCGACCTATTTCAATTTTTTCCATATTGTTTATAAGTGAAATCTTGGCGTCGCGTCGGTTCATTGTTATATTTTAGTATTGAGTTAAAATATATTGTGACAATAAATAATAATTGATATATTAATGTTTTAGTATGTACACGGTGATTTTTGAAAGATATTAGAGATTTGACTGTTTACTGTACAGAATTTGTCTCTGTTCATTATTATATACTTGTAAAACTTCTTTGCTGGGTTTAAAACTAATAACCGGGTATAAGTTATTATTTACTTAATTTAGAGAGTTATACTAACTGATGTGTAAATAGTTTCCAAAAACATATATTATTATATTGTCATTTATTTTCAACATACAAAATGTACTTATACAATGGATAGAATGGAACATCAATATATCATGAGATAAAACATATTGACGAACATTTATAATAATATAAAGATGAGGTGTTGCACATACAGAAAATATAAAAATATTTGTTATCATTTTTATTATCATAAAATAAAACGATTTAAAAAATGTATACATATAAACAAAAAACAAATAATACAATATATAGAATTTATTAATCTATACATAAAAGATATACTGAACATATTATCACATCTTCCCAGTAGAACCAATGTCACTATCTATTTTTTTTAAAGCAACCATAGGAAAAGTTCCACAAAACAATTTTCTCCTTAGAAACCTAATTAAATAAATAAGCAACATGAATTTTCAATATAGATAATTTACAAGTTGTTTTTATTACAACAGCATTTGTCTTCTTCCCTTCAAGAGTATAGGATATTTTACTTTAGATAATACCTTTTAAGGGAATTGTTTAATAAAGTCACCCGTTCCGCTGTCTTTTATCTCTCATATATCTTTAAAACTTTTTCTTACACCGATATGTCTTATTTTTGTATGAGATCTAACCTAGATAATATTGATGCTCTAAAACATCAGACTTTCCTACAGAGATGAATTATATTTAATAAATTATAATGAAGCATGCATAAATTCATGATATTTAATATATTAAAATGGTAGTTACCCAAAATAATATGTTTAGTACAAATTCATAATTAATCTTTGTCCTGTAATGTATTTTATTTTAGTTAACACTTTTGTCGTCGATTTTTTGATAATTCCTTAATTTTGTGTTTAGTTTGCACCATTTCTATATATCATGCAGTATTACTACCATAGTTTGCAACGAAATAGAACAATAACAGTTCTCATTTTCCGTAAATACTGAGAAATTTTGATTCGCGGGTGATCACTATAATCAATATTTTGACTTAAATATACATAAAGTCTATTTTAATTCGAATTACGCTAAAAATTGCAGTGTCAATACTGTAGCAGTAATACTGTAGTAAATTAGATTATTTTAATAGTACAATACTGTAATAAATTAGATTATTTTACCTCCAGAGTCGCTGATCTATGAAACTATGCATGTAGTCAATAACTTTTAAATTATACAAAATTAAAACCTTTGCTGGTTAGATTTTCATTTTTAATTTGTTAAACATAACAATTGTTTCGCCAAGACAGTGGCTTCATCAGATGTTGAGTACATATACTAAATTTTGAAATGTGGAACTGCGTTTGTATAACTGGGGTAATTCTAGGTTTATTACTGTGGGATTTCCTACTATTAAACTATTGGAATTAAGTTATACAATTCCAGCGGATGTTATCTGTAAATTTTAAACACGATTTTTAGATAGCATGTACAACTAAAATAAATTTAATAACGGGGACAAGTTTGTTTCTATTTGATCATTTAATACGTTATCAAATTTCTTTTATTTCTAAAGATTCTAATAAATTTAATTTTAAGCCTTTCTTCTCTACATGTACAATTTTAAATTCTTCGTTAAAGGTATGGTCTGCTTCAATTAGATGAGTTACATATATGAGTTCATATAGATGAGTCCACGTTTATATGTGTAACCTTCCCCTACACAAAACCAGCCTGTAGGTTTTCTGGGGAAGGATGTTCTAATTTCTGTGTGTCTAAACAGTGCGTCCAAACATATGTTGAATCTCTTTTATTATTATTAAAACTACTTCTGTGTTCTTCTATTCGCGTGTTGAAGTTTCTTCCTGTTTGTCCTATATATATCTTAGGGCAAGTACCGCAAGCCAGCTTACAGACTCCTCTATTATTTTTAATATTGGTTTTATCTTCAGCATTTTTTATGTGTTTTCCAAGAGAATTATTAGTTTTGTTTGATATTTTATTACTTCTTTTTTTTTAACGATGCAATTTTTTGAGATGGTTTCCCTATGTGTGTTTTAATTTTGAAATTAAGTATATTTTCATCTGTAATTTTAGGATATACTTGCTGTATAGTTTTATTGTACTCTTTTTTAGCTATGATATTTAACGCTATTTGTTTTATTATATTTAATTTTTTATTATAATTTTCGTCAGACATTGGAAAATTTAGGAGTCTATGCATCATGCTATTATATGCGTATAAATATGGATTTTCATCAAGTAGCGGCCCAATCAATACAGAACTTTTAAATTATTCCTTCCAGTTTTTAAAAACATCTCCAGAATATGGTTCTCTCAAAATAATTGGCTGCAAAGATATGCTCCATAATTGTTTCCTTCAATAAGCACGCATTTGTAATATGATCTGAACGGAAAACAGGATTACAATGAACACGTGGATATATCACGGCTCTGGTGACAGCTGCTTTACAAATAACGGTTATCTAGGCCAATATAAATACCCAGAAAACGACAAGGAATGAACGAGAAATGGCGCACAATTTGTGTTTTTGTAATAATCCACGTTAGCGTCATGCAATATTTAAACGATGCTCGCATGAAAGCCATTGTTTTACACAGGATCCATCTACAACATAAATATTCGTTGATCCTGGGATAATCGCATTTACATATCCAGCGTAACACTTGTCGCCACTATGTTTGCTCTGCCCATGTATGCGGATGTTTGTGAAAAGAAAAAACTAGTAATAATAGTTTGAGCATAAGATAATGCCCATCGTCCCGGGCACTGAAAGCAAACATACGAGCAAGAGCTAATTAGGTTTCAAATCTCCTGGGATAAAGTTGGGCTCATGCAAATGATAAACATAGTTATCTTTTGTGTACCTACACAGTCTTGCAGGGTCTTAATGCCTGACTTTCCGTTCTAAATGTATAACGGATAATGAAGCGGTGTTTATGAAAAATAATTCCAGTGGTATGATTTCAAGGGAAGCAATTTATGTACATTATAATATAACAATTTATACACTGCGAAAAAGGCTTTTGGAACACCTGAAAAGTCTCGCAAAATATTTGTTTTTTGTAGAAATGCTTGAAGTGATCAAAGCGTATTTTAAATTTGTCGTCCTCTCAAATATTTTAATTCTATGTATAGAAGTGTACTTTTTCAGGGCCAAAAGGAGTGCTATTTTAATAGCAACTCCTATTTTTGTTCGGCACAGTAAAAGAACAGGTTTTTTGTTGTTGAGTATTGTAATTAAATTTTATTAAATAAGTTGCATATATAGAATTTCGAGAAATCTGCAAATAAAATTTTAATTGTGAAAATTGATTTATTTATAAACAGAACAAAATAGATAAATGAACTAATAATGTGGTATAACTATTGCTCATTAACTATTTGACAATGTCCTAGCCTCAAAATAAATTCATTCTACACGCTGTCAATTGAGGGGTTGTCAATTGAAAAAACTCACATTCTCCATATTTTAGAAGATTTGAGTTATTGGCGCCACTTAGTTCAAAAAGTTGAAATCTACATCTTAATGAAAATATACTGAACACAAGTCACATTATTCCATGCAAATCTGTATTCAAATGTTAGGGTACGTAACAAAACTCACATTCTCCACTCAGTTTCAAAACTTACATTCTGCGCATATTCATATCAGCTGTTAACGGTTTAATTTGGTATTTGATTATTGTATGTGGCGTATTAAGATCGTGGATTTTATTGTACATTAACTATTTTCTTTAAAATTTGTCGATTTTTTAAATAATGGTTTCATTTGCCTCGTGAAAAAAGAGGTGGAAACACAAAAAAGGTTTTATTTGAGGACAAGAAAAAAACTGTTATGAATTTTATAAATAAACTGAAATGTGTAGAGAGTCACTATTTCCGCTCTGCAACTTCGTCCCGAAAGTACTTATCTTCGGAATTAAACATTAAAACATTGTATATGTATGATGGCATTCCAGTAAAGGAAAACTAATTTAGAAACATATTCAATACCAAGTAGATACAATCTTGGGTTTGGAACCTCACGTACAGACGTGTGTTCTACATGTTTACAGTTACAGGAAAGGATTAAGACAATGAGAGACAAATATGAAAGACAAACTCTCATTACACAAAAACGTCTGCATAATCCAAGAGCAAATGCTTTCTTTGAACTTCTTAGAGAAAACAGGGAAGGTCTATTAATTTTATCATTCGACTGTCATACGAATTAACTTCCTCCAAAGATTCCTGACCAAGCAGTGTATTATAGCTGTTAGATATGTCTATAATGTTACCATTGTAAAGGGGTTTTCAAAAGGCAAACTTAGCCACAGTACTGTAACATCTTACTGCTGGACGGAAAATCAATTTCCAAAGGAATCTAATGAAATCGCTTCCTGTGTACTGTGATATTCTTCAAACAACAGACCTATCTCAAATTACCAAAATAAGGCTAATATCAGATGGCTGTGGAGGAGAACATGAAAATTCTGTTGTAATAGCAATGCTTTGTAGATGGCTGTTGTACGCACCTCAAAACATTCAGGAAATGGAAATAATTTATCCAGGGACTGGACACAGCTACATTCCACCTGACCGGGTATTCGGCCAGAGCGAAAAGGAAATAAAGAGACGTGATTAATTATTGGTCTAAATTATAAGAATCTATAGATTTTTATACTACGCCACAGTAAAAAAATTAGGAGTAAACTACCAAAATATGGACTGGAAGGAAAATATGGAAAAACCTCATATTTAAGCCACCAGAGTAATGATATTTCCAATTTAACCAAAGTAAAAGAATACTTTTGAAAAAAACTAGAAATAATAAAAATTTATTGGTCCAAGGTGAACCTTTTTATAAGAGCAATATAGGCGCGTATAAAAGTGTCTGTAAAAAGAGCAAATATTTACTTCAATTGAACCCAAGTTTGATTAAGGAACTAATTGTCTTAAAGTAGTAAATTCACTTGCACTATGGCACCGATTGGAGGGAAAACGATGAGTTGGAACTGAATTTTTATAAGCACGTATATAAAAATATATTGTTATAATCTTGCTCGTTTTTAATATTTTTGTATTGCATTTTACTATAAAACTTTTATTGCAAAACTAACATTCTCCACGTACCTATATATATTTCAAAACTAACATTCTCCAGATGTGCATTGCAAAACTTACATTCTCCAAGATAAAGTTATGCATTTTTGATATTTATTGTCGATATAATTGGTTTTTAAACATTTTTAATTAGTATTTTTTCTTCATTCAGTAGTGTAATCCATGTAAGTGTAATAGTTAAACTGATTTCGATGCAAGTTTTTCGAGTTTTCCCAAAATTTAGGTTAATGGAAGAATTTGAGTTTTGATTCTATACCCCTCAATTATTTCCTGCCCGATGTTGCGTATTTCCTGTCAAATTCGTTCCTTTAAATCATCTATTTTTTCAGATTTAAATCGCCCCTATAAGAAAATATCAAGGAATATAAGTTCTGGGGAATGATCTGACTATTCTATAGCTCCACGTCGTCCTACCTATCGTTGTGACATCCAAGTAAATGCGAACAAGAAAAGCGTAATGAAGAGGGGCATCGTCCTGTTCATACCAAAGACTGTTAGCAGGTATGCCTGCTAACAGTCTTCTGATTCATAAAACATGAGTCACTCTATTATACTTTATGCAGCTCCGGTATAGGTCAAGATTTTAAAGAGAGACAAATGGAGATGCGAAGTGTTGTAGAGCGAAGGTGCAGAGGAGAGGGGCGCTACGTGTTATCAGTGCATATCGGACTGTCTCGGGGTCGGCTGCACTAGTCTTAGCCGGTATGCCTCCAATCGATCTTGTAGCGAGGGAGAGGAAGGAGGTATACCGGGATCTGGAGAGAAAGGAGGCGAGAGAGAGGATGTGGGAAAGGTGACAAGCGAGATGGGAGGCTGAGACAGGAGCGAGATGAACAAGGCCTATCATACCGTATGTTAGACCTTGGGTAGAAGGGAAACATGGTGAGATTGGGTATCATCTGCGTGGAGTATCACCATAAAATTGATAAGGTTGAGTCAGAGGAATGTATGTTTTGTGGAGAGAGGGATCACCCCGAGAACACGTTGCCCAGGCGCTGGGGGTGTTCGGGCGAAAAGGAAGAATGTATGGCTGTTTTGGGTTGGCCGGAGAGTGTAAAAGACGTGGTGCGTGGGATGATTGAATGTGAGAGGAAGTGAGTATATGGGGAGAAAATGATTAGTGGGATTATGAAGAAGAAGGAGGAAGAGGAACGTGAGATTGGCCCGAACCCCTAATCGCGTGAGCGGAAGGGGGACGTAGGGTGAAGAAGAAATTTCTAACATCCAGTAGGAAGATTGACCCCTACCTCGATGATAAGCGAGAGCGGTGCCGAGGTAGGTGGGACACTGATCTGGGGGGCCACTTGTCTGACTAGCGCGAGCACCGGATACATCTCCTACTAAAAAATAGGTATGCTTGCTTGGGCGTAAATCTGTCAATATAGAATCCACTCTTGCTGTAAATATTGCAAGTACTTTACGGCAGTTAAATTATCATAAATAACTATGGTTTTAAAATTATATTTCTAACTATACTGTGCTGGCTGTTCTGTGTATGAATATGTTCTGGCTCGCTGTTCTGTTCCACAGACGCACATTCACTTTTCTTGGAGATTAAGTATGTAACTTCTGCATCTATAGTGGATTCTGTAATGCCTAATATCTACGGTTCTATCTATCTATAGTTCCATTAAGGAAAAATGTGGCTCATCAGAAGAAATAAATATATTGTCATTATTGCATACGTAATTTCCTCTTGATGATCAAAATCATCTTCTGATAAGTATAGAGTCAATTTAACGTTGTAAGCGTGAAATGCATGTTTATATAAAGTATTAAGCACTATAGCATCACTCAAATTCATATCCAAGCCGATCTGACAAAAACTGGAACGTGCATGTTTACCAACTCTTACTAAAATGTCAACTTGCGTATCTGAATGGATTGCTTGGGGACCAGCTCTAGGTAAATCGGGTATATATCGATGTTTTCTATACTTACCTAAAATTTTACTGATAGTAGATTGTACTATAGTCGGACGATATTGACTAAGGATAGCGCATACCACTATTGTAGTTCTCCTATCTCCATAATCATACGTCATAAGAATTTCCATGCAATAATTTTCCAAAAGTGACATTGTTACTAAGATGTTTTGACTACAATTCATTTCAAGTTTTAATAATTAACCACTAAATATTAAACATTAATATTTTCATTTATAGAACAACGGAACTATGCTTCTAAAACGTCCCTAACAACTTTTATCTGGGCATATTTCCTATCAAATACTATAGTTAAATATATAGCATTTTCCTGCTAATTATTTGTTAGTATTATTACTATTTAGTTACACATATATACTTATATTTATGCTGGTGGGATATTTATTTATTTATTTAAGGTGCACCTTAAATAAATAAATAAATAGATATTTAATAACATATACAGAAAAAAATAGTGTGAAATCTGAGAAACTACATATTGCCTCTTTACTTGATGAGCTCAATCCAAACCTAATATGTGTCTTATCTCATCGGATCGCATATAAATTCAACAAAGAATAGCGATAGTTATAGAAATACTTTCTATTTATCACAATTCGTCTATTAACTCTAATTTTACCACATATTATATGTTGAGTGCAACCTCACTTCCCAGTTAACTATTTAAGGTTCAAATTCATATTATACTCAAAAAGAACTAACAGATTTAAAATTTGGACATATATTGGTGATCTGTCCACTTTAGCTCAATTGCAACATCGCATTTCTACACCCCAAAATATGCAAGTACTTACTTGAGGATCAAGCTCATTCTTGACCTGAAATAAATTTATAATATCTCAAATTTTATTTTTCAAATGAAGCTGATTGAAGTATAGCATAGAACTGTATAGTTTTTAAGAATAATGCAACATGTTACTCTTAAAACTTCTATGAAAAATAAATTCCCTCTTTTTCATCCCTGATGGTTGTATATATTTTTTTAGAGTCAAGCAGTAAACAGTTTCATACCATCTTCTTGGCCATCGAAATTTAATTTATTTTATCCCATGATGAAACCTTTTCCGTGGCTGTCTCTTGTAATCCGCAATATTTACAGAATAATTGAGACGACACTTGAGATGAGGATTCCTCAAAGACACTTGAAATGAGGATTAATTCAAACATTTCTTGGGATTTAAAAATAAATTTTGATCTTAAGCTGTAAACTTATGGTCAAATTTAGATAGAAGATGTATAAGAAAAATTAAATCGTAATGAAAATAATAGAATAATGTTTTCATGTGATTTTAGAAAACAGACAAACAATAGTTATATTAAAAGTGGATTTATTATGATCTGTTCTTTATAGTTTGTAGAGAAATTAACACCTGAGGTTACAAAACTGACTCTTTCTTTTTATGTTTACTTGAAGAAGATGTTGGTATTTGGCATATTACTTTAATTTTAGGACAATTCTAGTACTAGAAATATTTTAACTTTTGATATTGTATGAAAATGCTTATCTCAAAAGTTTTATTTGAGTAGTTTCAATAGTGATGAAATTGTTTGACTTTAGCTACAGATTGTATTAGTACATTTTTTAATTTGGTTAATATGTTATCATTGGTGTAGATAATAGTAAAATTGGTAATAGTAAAATTTATTTTCTCATCTGTATTACTCAGACGAATGAACAGACAATATTTATTACTCATTAAGTAGGAGGAGGAGTAAATTAATTGTATTTTTCGCTATTGATTGGAATAAGGGTTAGAAATAAAAAGTCTTATAAGAAATAGCTTTATTTTAACATACCAATAGCTTCTAACAGTAGAATCATATCATACATAATAATAATAAGCGTAGGTTTACTTATTTACAGGGGATGGAAGCTCATAAAGCAAATGTTCATAAAAAAGGGGCTCACGGATGTGTTAGTCGCAACTGGCGAAAAACACACTTGATTTTTTACGAACTTTGCTTCATTGCAACGAGATTTTTAATACTGCATTCCTTAGAATATTTCTACTTTAAAATTGTATTTACAAACATTTACAGCGCATTTACATTTAAAATTACAATGGACAGAGTATTCCAAATCTATCTTTTCATGTTCCTAGACCTTTTTTCTCTCGATTCGGTTCCTCGAAAATGTAGCGTCGGAACAGATGAAACTACGTTATCGAGAGTGTCTACATCAGTGGCTACTAAAGAAATCTAATTAACTGCAATTCTAAGTATGATAATGGTTAATTTTGTGAATTTGATTACAGGTCTTTAAGATATGAATCTGATATCCTGTTTTAGAACTATATCGAAACATAAGGAAAATGGATATGTTTATTAGTGCACAAAATATCGTTATAAAACGTTATTAGTTCTGTTAACTGCTAAATGAAGGATTAAACATTTTTAAGATCATTGAATACATTTTATGTCAACACTTTAATCAGATGTTAATTTAAAATTCTCATATTTGTCAATTCCTATTTATGATCATTTCGTCAATTTTATATTTGTTTTATACGTATACTGTTGGAAATACACATTCTAACTCCAAGAAGAAATTAGGTATACTACATAAACGAAACTTATACAGAATATTTATCCAAATAATATACCTCATTTATGCCATTTAAAAGGTGATAACTAGTGGGATGTACGTGTAGCATCAATAGGCATATAATAAATTACGACACTCACAGTCAGCACCTGTAGACCTTGTCCATATGTTTTCATTTTTGTGATTATGAACATATGTGATAAGTCTGTACATAATACATTGAAGGTAACAACGTTCTGAATGTCGAAAATTAAACCCTTTTGAACGAGGCCGTTCGAAGGTCTGGGCTTTCATATCGTAAAATTCCAACAAGGGTGGATCAAGTTGTATCCATCGTGTATGGTTATTGACAGCAATAGGTTCGGGAAGATACTATTACTACAGGATGCAGGATGACTATGATTGGCCGAAGAGATATCTACACTAGAAATTCCAGCTGCAGGCGTAACTGACATCTTAAAAAAATGGTTATAAATCGGTTATTGTGTCGTGGTCTTCATTCTATACATCCTGTGGCATTTTTGCTTCTTATTACTAATCAGAATCAAAAGCATCTTTAGTTGTATCGTCCAACAGCCTACTCGAACGCAGAATGGAATTCTATGGTATTTATCAATGGGAGTTGTTTCTGCCTCAGTGTCAGTAATGGAGATGTGATGAACGTGTGAGAGGGAGACCTGATGAACATCTCTCAAAAAGCAGCATTCGTCCTCGCCATACCGAACCCAACCCAGGCATTACAGAATAGGGAAAAGTTTCATAGTAACAGGACCTTCTTTATTGTTATCCAGAGAAAAATGACGGTGAACGCTTACTTTAGAATGATGATTCACCCTGTTGTTCTACCATTCATGAACGATATTGAGGGGGAGGCCAATGTCTGTATGATTATCATGCAGACATTGGCCTCCCTCTCAATATCGTTCATGAATAGTAGAACAACAACAGGTTCAACTCGTTCATATATTATAGCTGCAACTCAACATATTCTTGGAAATTCGTTACTCTGGCCAGAAAGATCACCTCATCTTTCCTTAATAGAGCTCTTATGAGATATAATTGTACGTCGCTTTCAGAATCGTCCACTAACAGAAATGATAATTGCAATTGTAATAGCACAAGTCTAACACCTTCACAACTGAATGCATTATTATGTTGAGATTTGTATTCAATAATTTGGTGTTAAATAAAGGGAGATATGGGATAATAATGGGCATACTATCAATTGTATTGTCATCTTGTAACTATTGTCAGCGTAATGTGTCATTGGACAAATATTCCATGTAAGTTTTATTGAAGTATTATAACTCTTTATAGACGATGCGATTTTCATGTTGGTCAATGTGGGATGGATAATGCACGAGATATAATAAATTAATTAGACCTTGACTCAAGAAATTGATACTTAATTATATATTCTAATATAAAACATGCTTAATTACTGAAATACACAGTGTTTCCTAATTTCCAATGTTTGTATTTTTTCTAGTGTTGATGTTGGTTACGGTATTAATTGGTATAGATATTTTTTTGTTAGAATAATATTATAAGTCACATACAAGAAGGTATTTGACATATACGTACGTGTGAATGTGATCGATTTGCACAATTGCGTTTTGTGCAATGCTTTCATAATAAATATTGATATACTAACAGCATAATATTTTGTATACTTATGGACCACCTATTTTGCATAATAAATATTTATATTATTATACTAAACAATTTGGGAATAATTTTTGGGGACAGTAAAAGAGAAGCTTCTAATTATTCTTGGATCCACTTTTTGTTGGGTTTACATATACTAAAGTGAAACACCTTCAACAAGAATTACAAATCGTTATATTTATAATACTATATGAATCAATAGTATTTATGATTGTTCCCGTATTTATAATCATATACAACTGAATTAACTTCAACAGGTCCAAAATATATTTTATAATAATGATTAATACTAATCATCCATTTAAAATGGTTATTTCATACCCTTAGTTATAAAAATAGAGGTGGTCGATAACTATTATAAAAAATATTACCTTTAAATATATTAGATTCAGTAAAAGGAGTCATTTGATGCTTATTACATGTATTATGTATCACACCATATATAAAAATAGGTTTTCATTAATACAGTATATTGTGTCTTTATAAAGAAGTATTTTAAAATATGTAGTTACCTGTTTGAGAAACAATAACATACTATTTCTAAATATATCAAATATTAAAAAGGCTTCAACCATAATGAACTTAGTATGCAATTCCAGGTCATCTTCAAGACAGAAAATAGGTTAGGTTTCACTTTCCATATTATTCCTAGGTTTCATTTTCACGAAATTGATCTGAATATATTTATTTTCTAAACTGGACTTATTTAAAGTCCACGATTGACTTTAAACTACGACCACAAATTCACAAAATTAATATATGTAGGTAATATTTATACCGAAATACTAACTACATTCTTTTGTAATATTGATATTTTTGAATATACAAGTACAATACCCTGTGTAATATTTTCATGAATATATACATCACCACAATATGTACAACGCATCTGATATATACAGTGAAAAATGCTAATAATAGCTTAGCAGAGACTTACATTATTTTACAACTTATTAACTACTTTTAATTAATATTGTACTTAAACAGCCCATATCTTGCATAATGTCTTTTCTTATAGCGATTTACAGTGTAATAGATAATGTAAAATGCTTAAATAATACGTATTTAAAGTTTTTAAAAGATCACAGAAAGTAGTTGGAATTATTTATCTTTTAACGATCATACCATACAACTATAAATACAATTAGTTATACGAGAACCTATAGAAATTATATCAAATTATTCGAAATATTTATAGATATAAATATGGATTATATAAAATCCTCAATTTATTCGTCTTCTTCTTTAAATTATTTGTAAAAGCCAGTTCGACAACCATGTTACAACCCAGAAGACGCTGCTTCAGTGTACAACGATCATGAAAACCTAAATTGTACATAGGAATTGTAGCTTATATTTGTAAAAGTTCATTGAATTTTCAGACAAAATATGTTGTAATTTCACTGCAATTAAAAAATGATGTATAAAATAAGAAATACGTTTTATCATAATTTTACTTTTTGCTAACAGAACATTGGAAATTTGTATGGAGTATTTTAATAAAGTGATGAGTTTACAACGTGTCATAATTAACTAAGTACAAAGGGCAAGATGATTGTAGTATTTGCTGGTAATTTGTAATGTTTCTTTTCCGATTCTTTTCTAACATTTAAATATTTCCTCACTATGAACATTACCGTATTTATAGCCTCTCAGTTTCACAAAATTTTATTACAGTTTCAGAAAATTGCATATCGGAATGCAACTATGACCTATTTGTAACAAAAAAGCAACTTTGTGGAAGGTTCTGTGTTCACATTTAGTGTAAAATTCGCTCATTATACTTGGAAACACATTTGACATCAGATAAGTGAGATTTAAACATTTGTCAGTTAAATTAAATAAGTATTTTTCAAAAAAGTTGTACGAATTTTTTTCAGCATATTGAAATATACTCTTAATTGTTGCTATATTTTAGTTATTTTCTCTTTTGCCGATTAAGGTTATTGCTCCCTTCTTATAATTTATATTTTCTATATACTATTTCTTCAATTCGTTCACAAATCATTTTGTGGTTATAAGTAAATCCTAACAAAATATGATAATTGTAAACAAAATTTATCAAAGTTGATTCTAATTAAATAATTAAGGCATATACTATAATCTTAAGTCGGGAGAATGTGTTTTATAGTAAATGTTAAGGAAATTGAGATAATACTTCGAAATTTTAAGTTTAAAGTAATTTTAAAATTTCTAAATAAACGAAAAGTAAATTGGTATAATATGTATTAATACAATAAGTTAATCAGGTTTTATAAATAATTTCAGGTATTTAAATTTACCCATTCTTTTTTAATAAAATAACACCACACATATTCTAAACTTATTGTGTCGATCGATATTATTCATTTGTAAGCGATTGTATTAATTCAGGGAAAACTATTACTGTAAACATATCGATGATTAACTTTTTTTTATTAATATTTGACTGATATTTGGTTTTTCTTTTTTGATCTGAGCTTTTATCACTTTTATTATCAAATATTGATAAACTAAGACCACCATTTTATTTAGCCTCTCTAGTTTATCTTTTCGCTTTTCTAATTTATAACCGATTTATCAGAATAAATATTTTAAATTTTCACCATAACTTCGTCTTCTTTAAAAACGCCCTATATATTCTATTTTGTATTTGTATATTTAGCTAACATGTTTAAAGCGACTCTCTAGACCTTTCTTGGATTGGTATCAAATATTGGTAAAATAAAATGGTCTTTTATTTGGCATGACTTCTAAAAAAATTTTTTTTCGATATGAAATCATTATGCTAATTAAATGAAATTCTGCTTACTTATGCATCCTTGCTAAATAATCTATCATTAGTAGTATTCATTTCATCGCTATCTGCTAAATAGAAAACTCTCTTGTCGATAAACGGAATAGTCTACCTGAGCCTAGCCATAAAAACAAGCCACGGTATGAGATAAGGGCCGTTTGGGAATTTTAATTTGGCAAATAGAGATGAAATAAACTATACATAAGTATACAAAATAAACGTTATCATTGTTCAAGCTTCTTGTGGCAAAGCAGGATTTTAGGAAAATATTAGAATTTTGTTTCTAATTGAAATAATACAGAAAATAATTTGTGTTAGGAAAGTATGCACAACCATATATATGGGGAAAATGTGTATAACTAAACTAAATTTGCTTTATTCAGGCAGAAACCTGAAGTATATACTCAAAAATATCGAAAAAGGAAGAATTTTATTATCGACTTTTCAACTTTTCAATTTTTTTTTCAAACTTTTTCGAATCAAAATTATTAATTTGTGTTTTTTATTTATTATTGTATATATTATTAGGGTAACGGAAATTTATAGAACGGAAAAGCTTACCATATTGTTTAAAGATAACAATAGTCTTAATATTAGTCAACATAATGAATAAATATGAAACATGTTGTTTCCATCTAGCTCATTTAAAATCTCAGAAAATTTTCGGCAATGGATATGGAACATGTAGTAAGTTACCAATTTATCAACCATAACCGTTATTTCTTTGCGAGATATCTTTTATTTCTAGCTAAGCTTAAAAACCTGGCATATTGAGTGAAACTTCAATTTTGTTATCCTTATTGTAAACCGTCTTTCCTTTATCGTCACATGCATTTGTCATGGTTGATAAATATTATAGTCTTTATTGTTTACCTTTATTTTTAAAAATATGTCGTACTTATTTTTTATTATACTCAGCAAAATAACTACATTATTTCTACGGTGTAAATTCTGTTTTAATCTTGCAGTGAAAATACAAATATATATTCAGCAAACTTCCCGTGAATATATAACTTCCGCTAATATATTCCCTCGGAAAACATCTACTTATTATCAACTTCCAAAGCTCGATTCGGAATGAAAATCATATTTTAATGTCCCGATGATATGTCTATAATAAATTCGGAATACATCCCTTATCGACTGAAGTAGTCGGGAGAAGCGAGAAAACCAATAAAGGGAATAATAAATTCCATGGATGAATTTTAAGTACATCCAGAAAATAATAAAGGAAGACCTGGGAAACAAAATATTGCGATTCGTAGCAGTGCCAGAGTGAGGACGCGTATTTGCGAGTACTTTCGGTGAGCATGGTTTACCGTGAATGAATCAATTTATGCTTGAAATAAAATTTTCATGTGAAAGGACTGTAGATGAGTTCTTCTTGATTTCGGAAGTAGTGGATTGGAATTGTTCGCGCGCGAGTAATTTATAATTTATTTACCAATTCTTGTCTATTTTTATCTTAATATGGTTATTGCCAAGATCCAATATTCTCTATTAGCGGTGCTAATGTTTTATTATTAATTTGTTAACCGTTTAAATTGGTATGTATATCATTTGTCCTACTTATAATTTTAGAAATAAATACAGAAAAGAAGGGAAAATTGGAGCTTTATTCACGAACATTGAAAGAGTACACGATGTTCGAAGGGCGTTCCGGCCAGTTGACATCATCGACAGATGATTAAAACTAATTTTAAGTGACCTCCAATTTCTGTTAACACCAACATTTTGTTCAGATTCGGTAACGCGTTACGAATATTTTCGGGATTGATGCACAATTTATTAATATACTCACTTAACTTGATTATTTTTCTTTATGGTTATTAAGTAGTGAAAGAATAATTTGTTTCGATTTACTACGCTACTGCTAATACCGAGACTCTTATAACTATTTCCATTTTTTGTTAATAAACCGTATAAATAACCCAAAACAACGTAGGGCTAGGTATAGGGTCCTTGTCTTTGTACGTGCTATTATCACATTCAGCTATCTTAATATGTTCCATGGCATTTAACAGTCTGTTGTTTGTTTTACTTTTTATTAACTTCAAGTTACAAGAGCCTATTTTGTGACTGCTTTCGACAGCATGTTGAACTACGGAAGATTTCTCCAATTTTCCATATTTTAAATAGGTCATGTGATCTTTACACAGTGACAGTAATAGTGCAAGTATACATGCCTACTTCTAGCCACAGTGAGGAAGAGTTAGAAGCCGTTTATTCGGACATAGAGCAGGTAATAGGATTTGTGAAGGGACATGAAAATTTAATAATAGTAGGAGATTTTAACGCAGTCGTAGGTGAGGGGAAAGAAGGAGAATTTGTAGGTATTTATGGCTTAGGAAACAGAAACGAGAGAGGTAGCAGACTGATAGAATTCTGTGAGAAGCACAAGATGGTAGTCGCGAACACATTGTTCAAGAATCACGTTAGGAGGCGGTACACATGGAAAGTGCCAGGAGGGATAGACATGTATCAGATAGACTACATTCTGGTTAGGAAGAGATTTAGAAATCAAGTAAAAGACTGTAAGAGTTATCCAGGAGCAGATGTAGAGAGCGACCACAACTTGGTAGTCATGAAAGCTAAATTAAAGTTCGAAAATCTGAAAACCCGGAAGGATAAGAAACGTATAAATGTAGACAGATTGAGGGATCAGAATATGAATGATAAGTTCCAGGAGAAAACAGATCAATTAATAAATAAAGCGAGTAAGGACAAAATCAAGAACGCAGAAACTGAGTGGGAGGGTATCAAGAATAGTTTAGATTCCGCGGCTACGGACGTTTTAGGACACGACAAAAGGAAAGCTAGGAAGCCCTGGATAACGGACGAAATCTTAAACTTAATGCAAAAAAGACGAGGCTACAAAAACAGACGAGACGAAGAGGGACTGAAAACTTATAAGTCAATAAAGTGGGAAATAATTAGAAAATGTAGAAAAGCGAAAGAACAATGGATAGAGGATAAATGCAAAGAAGTAGAAGATAAGTTGCAAGTAGGTAAAACCGATGAGGCTTACAAAATAATGAAGAGGAACTTTAGGGATATAGGAACAATAAGTAGAAACGTTAGGAGTCAATCGGGGGACATACTGATCGGAAGAGAGGAGAAAGCGGATAGATGGAAGCAGTACTTAGGAAATTTATACGAGGGTCAGGAATTAGGAGAGATATTAGAGGAAGAATCTAGCATCGATAGGGAAGATGTAGGAAAACCTATATTGAGAGAGGAATTTGAAATAGCACTAAGGGCGCTAAAGAACAATAAAGCGTCGGGTGTAGATAAAATACAGGCGGAAAATTTTAAATGTGCGGGGCAGAAAGTAGTAAATAGAATGTTTGAACTGGTAAAATACATATATACAAAACGGGCGAGATGCCGGAGGATTATAAGAGGAATATTATCGTTACTATACCGAAAAAGAGAGGAGCCGACAAATGCGAGAACTTTAGAACGATTAGCCTAACTTCCCACGCGTCAAAAATCTTAACCAGAATAGTGCAGAAGAGGATGGAAAATAGAGCGGAGGAAATACTAGGAGAAGACCAATTCGGGTTTAGGCGAAATAGGGGAACTCGCGAAGCTATTCTGGCGCTAAGAGTAATGTCAGAGAAAACAATAGAAAAAGGAAAGAACGCTTATATAGGATTTGTAGATTTAGAAAAAGCTTTTGATAACGTAAGATGGGAAAAAATGTTCGAGATACTAAAGAGCGCGGGAATGAAGTATAGAGATAGGAGAGTAGTACACAATCTATACAAAGAGCAAACTGCTGTTACAGAAGTAGAAGGGGAAAAAAGGGAAGTAGATATTAGGAAAGGAGTAAGACAAGGATGTACGCTATCACCACTAATTTTTAATCTGTACATCGAAGAGGCGATTAATATGGTAAAAGATAGAGTGGATTTCGGGATTAAAGTACAGGGACAGAAACTAAAAATGCTGAGATTCGCGGATGATATAGCAGTATTAGCATCTAGTAAGGAGGAATTAAAATCGGCATTGAACGAAATGGAGGCAGTGTTGACAGAGGAATACGGAATGAGGGTGAATAAGAACAAAACTAAAGTGTTAGTGTGCAGAGGGCGCGAGAGCAGAGCAAAAACGAAAGTACAAGTTAATAATGAAAGATTGGAGGAAGTTAAAGACTTCACTTATTTAGGAAGTAAAATAAATTGGGATGGAAGAAGCGATAAAGACATAAAACAAAGAATAGCGCAGGGTCGAGTAGCTTTTAACAAAAAGAAAGCACTCTTATGCTCGGGGGTAATAAACTTAGAAACAAGGAAGAGATTTTTGAAAACATATGTATGGAGCACGGCACTATACGGTTGCGAAACCTGGACGGTAGGGGAAGCAAGTAGGAAGAAATTAGAAGCTTTTGAGATGTGGTGTTACCGAAGAATGATGAAAATACCATGGACTGATAGGGTTAGAAACGAAGAAGTATTGGAGAAAGTCGGCGAGAAAAGAAGTATGTGGAAAAACATAAGGATGAGAAGAGATAGAATGGTAGCCACTTGCTGAGACATGGGGGAATAGTCCACGATATTTTGGAGGCAGAAATAGGAGTGAAGAAAGGCAGAGGTAGGCCTAGATTAGACTACTGCTCGAAAATAGTATGGGATGTAGGTTATAGCACAATTAGCGAAATGCGTAGATTAGCAGAAGATAGGAGAAGCTGGAGGTTAGCGTCCAACCAGTCTTATGACTGATGACCTAATGATGATGTGATCTTTATACCTAGTTATAATTGCTCTTTTCTTCTGCCCAATATCCTTTCGACTACAATCATGGAAAATTACTTTATTATTTTCAATTTTATATTTGGGATTTCCTAAGAATTTTTGTGATTTGCTTCCACAAGAGTGAATGAATGTTACTCCTAAATCATCGAAAACCCTTTGGAGACCTTTAATAAATTGTGATTCATATAAAATTAACACAATTTTATCATCTTTGGAAACTTCCCCAAATTTCGTTGAGTTAAGAGTTTTCTAATTAATTTATCTACTATTTGAAAAAGATACCCATTATTACAATGACCTTTTCTCCTTAGAACTTACTAAGTAGGAAATTTATAAAGCCTACACTATAAGGAGGCCGAAATATATAAAGATTAATTCAATATCTAAAGTGCTTAATTCCTAAATCTCCTCCAAATTAACGTCGTCATAATTTTGTATCTCATTGTCTGTGTCTGTCTTTGTATTACAATAATGGCCTACAAAAACATAATTATATCCTCTATAGAGAGTGTGTTCTTGGTAAGATTATGGGATCTGTTTCATTATGAATAAACTTATTACAACTATCACGATTTATGCTGGGTGCCTGGGTAGTACACGTCAAAAATTGATCTGGCAGTATGTGTTTAAAGTTTTTATTTTAAATGTTTTTATAAGCTGCGCTGCTCATGTTTTTTGTGTTCCACTGTTATTTCAATTCCACTTTTTTTCTTTGCATTTAGTTTCACTGAATTTTCCCGATATTGTTGTAATGTCTTGAATGATAATAAAATTATGATTTGACGTTAACATCATCCTAAGGAATTTAATTAATTCGATAGGTCTAGTAAATGAAAGATAACACTTGGTAGGTTTCACAGAAATTGAAAACTATATTTACAACAATAATTTCGACTTTTATGCCATTCTCAAAGAGTAACAAATTTTTACTGAGAATGACTCTCACTCTGGCTCTCACTGGAGATTCTTTGAGAATGGCATAAAAGCCGAAACAATTGTTAGAAATATTGTTTGCAATTTTTGTGAAACATATCAAATGTTTTGTTTCATATACTAGTCAAAAACGATTCAACAAGTGCCCAGCGACCTTTCAATTTCTACAATTTGATAGGTCTATATTATATCTTAATACTTGTTTTCGATATTTTTTAAGATGTTATTAACGCATATGTTGTTTTTCCATATTGTTGCTTGATATTTCCTGTACACTTTCTTCTAATTCAGCATTTAATCAAAGTGTAACTGAATAAGTTTCACGTTGTAGCAAGCTGAAATGAAATTAGTGACGCCTAAAAATATGTCATTAATTGCCGAAATAGTCGTCTGCAGAATTAAATGAAGAATTTGTCGGGCCTTCGTGTATTACTAAAGTGAAAGTCAGCAATTAAGACATCCATAAAAGGGTTGATATCTGATGGGGGACTATAATTTACTTCATCAACTAAAGTACACGCACAAAATTGAGATAAATTATAAATTTAGAAAACAGCTGAAACGTGAAGATGCCATATTTTTTAGGGCACAAATTGCTTTTTGCATTAATTTCAGAGGTGATTAATAATTCACGATTACATAGTTACAATTACTTGACACTAAAATTCAAGAGACGATTGTAAGGAGAGGGAGGCAGTCGAGGCTTCATTGACACAATTAAGCCGCATCTCACAAATGAGAAATAATTCAGTCAGCTCTATCTATTATGCGACGGTCTTAAAAATATCTCTGAGAATGTAACGCTTTTTGGAAAAAATTTCTCGGCCATGTCGATCTTTATTTTCAAAATAATACATACTGAATTATTTTACAATCCTTACCATAGATCCTCGAAGACGTAACAACTCAAACTTTAAAATTTAAAATATGAAAATAGGTCATGTGATACGTCTTTCTACAGCATATTTTAGACCCAAATTAAAAGAAAAGTAAACCAAAATAAAATTTGACTAATAGAACGAAAAATCAACAAACATATTTTAAAATGGGTATCTATACAGATCCGGTTATAAGTAGTTCAAACAACTATTACTTATTTGCATTTGATTAGCAAGTAAATTGAAAATCATATATTTCAGTCACTGTGATGTGTTTTATACTTGTTGACAAGATAGTTTATCAAACTGCAACTACTTTCAATGTGCCGGATTTATCAGAAATGCAGCAAATTGAAATTTTAATTATAATTAGGTCAACAAATTAGGTTTACAAATCAACAATTAATTGTTACGTAAAGTAACAACAATAGTCTCTATTTGAAGTGCCCGAAAATTAAAGGCTCCTACCTGATGATACAGACAAGACTGGAATTTAAGGTTTTCAGAAACATAACCGAACTAATAACCAAAACTTGCACAATGTGTTCTTTTCAGACGAAATTATGTTTTCCTTGAATAAAATCATACTACAGACACCTTAGAATTCAACAACAGCCATACTAAAATAAAAGACACATGTCTGACTATCATCAAGAAATACAGGAAAAATGAAAACTATGGAAACAGCAGCAAAATACAAGATCCACTCATGACAAAGCCAAATTTGATGTAAAGGAACTCAAATGACTACTAAATGAGGACAAGAATAATTCTGTACAGAAGTACCTGAAAAATGTAACTGCTACAGGGTGTGTACAGGCGATATTCGCTTTGAAAAGTGACAAAAAAATTAAAACATCCTGAAAGAACTTCACCACCACTAAAAAAGTCAGGAGGCACCGGGACAAAAAGTGACAGATAAGAGCTGTGCATCACATACACACATTTATTCGAAGCATTTCAGCCCTATACATCAGAAATCACGACAGAAGAAGAAGTAGAATTAATTTTGGATGCACCGTGACAGTTAGAACTTCGAATCAAACGATATACATATATTGAGATTAAATATGTGATAAACAAAAAAAATTAATCCAAAAAGATCATCAGGCTAAGGACCTAATAATAGGACCTAATAATAGGAAGGATACTTACCTGCTCCCCGAAATTGCAACGAAATTTATCACACGCCTATTCAATGCCATTGATAGGATTAAACATATTCCAAACCAGTGGAAAGTGCCGTAAATAATTATGATCTGAAAACGAGAAAAAAGCGGGAAGAAGCGGTGAAATCAAATAGACCAATTAGTTTAATTCCTATAATATCAAAGCTGCAAGAAAAGCTTCTCATAAAAAGAACTTACTCCTACCCTAACACACCTTATTTCTGATCAGTAATTCAACTAGCAAGCAAATCCACAGAATTTGGCAAAACGAATACGAAAATTGGACAGGCCCTTGGAGAAATAAGTTACTGCTCAGCAGCATTTCTTGATATCAGACAGGCCTTCGATTAAGTTTGTCATGCAGGATTGCTGTATAAATTAGAAACTCGTTTTCATGACAATCTATTCACAGTGCTAAAATGATATCTGCAATGTAGACATAGTTCAAGAAGAACAAACGACACTCCTATCGGTAAAATCCCAAGGAGTTCCACAAGGGAGTGTACTGGGGCCGGTGCTGTACTTATTTTATATAGCTGATATACCCACTAGTACCAATGCTACTACAGTCACATTTGCGAATGACACTGCAATACTAGCCGTATACAAAACACCAAGAATATCACCAATTATGCTACAAGAATCATCTAGAAAAAATTTAAATGTGTTTAAAAATGGAGAATAAAAGATAATGGAAACCAGTCAGTACATGTGACCTTCACACTTAATACTGGAACCTGCCCTACCGTTCAACTGAATGAAATGAACCAATTTGTGACATGGTTCATGCCCAAAGAAGTCACAAGTTGTGAAAATGTAACTGTCAGCTACTTGCAGAAATTCAGTGCCCAGTGCTCATCCCAACAGTTTATTGGTTCAACTTCGTAGAAGACTCATTTTATGTTTAAAGACCTACCAACTAGATTTTAAATCAGTATTAAGTAAAGACCCCGTAGTGACACATTAATCATATGATTAAGCTTTAATAAGGAGAAAGCTAATGGGCTGTCTCCCACATGTAAATATACTGAGTCACATTAATTACTGAATGACCTCACTAAGATAGATTTTAATAGTTTAGGATATAAAAAAATATTAATCGTACTGTAAATAGACAAATGGCAAGATACTGGAAGAGGCACATTGACAAATACCATAAAAAAGTAAATATTTTAGTGGAAATAAATGGTGGTAATTTTGGGACTATATTTCGAGGAAAATATGAAATCAGTTTTATACTTGGGATGAAGAGTAATTGGAATGGCCTTGAAGACATCCCGACATAATTCTTTTAGATTTGTATTTGTGGAGTTATCTGAGCACGGTTTACGTGAATCGGCTAAGAAGTTTTGAATAGCTGTAGATTAGAATAAGCGATTTCAGTAACTCATATGGGTGTTCTTTTGCTAATAATAATAATAATCGACATCTGGAATAAGTTCCTTGAAGAAACTTTGATTATGATTTGATCCATTGGATTTAAAATTTTATTACATTGCTTTTTATGCTACAGGAATAGAAAATAGGAACAATTGATTTAAAAAAAATTTTGATAATTAGTCTGATGTCTGTAAGATTTTGTTCCCTATATAATTTTTTACTTTATTAATAATTAGATATAAGAATAAAGCTTACATGCCACGTAAATGTATAGTAAATTATTTATCATTTATTTTATGTAAAATATTGATTTTACTTAATCAAACTTAGATTGAGATTAAAACTTCGAAAAAGTACCTATAATAAAATAATGTATTTATTTTGGCAATAACGTAATTTCAAATTGATTAAAAGAGGGTTGAGCTGCCGAATCTCCAACTAGGCATCTGGTTTCCAAATGAATTCATCAATTTCTACCGTCTTGCGAGTAGTGGGTGTTTTTTTCTTTAATTTTACTTGCTGAAGTGTTGTTCACAAGAAGTGTAGAAATATTTATTCAGTGAAGGAACGTGGGCGATATAAGCCTACTCGATTTTTCAGAATAAAAGTTTGCGTGGGATGAGCGACCTTTTTCTTCCTGTAGGGGTTAATTAGTCTGTATTAATTGTTACATTGTTGCGTACTCACAACTAAGACGTTTATTACGTGTTTTCGAGTATTTTAATTTCTATATAAAGTAGCAGCGTCATTAACGCCATTTATTAATGTGGTAATCATTTCAGTGATTTTTAATGTGGGAATTATCTACGAAATAAATTTTATATTCTCCAAAAATGATCATATTTAGAAAAAAATATATATTTTTTCTATAAAACAAGACAACTATGGCTTGTTGGGAATGCTTATGGAGTCCTCGTAAGCAAAGCACACTTGACATATTTCAATACAAAACATTTCATAGCTCAATTTCGAATAGTCTCTATTATTTATTTTAATTTCACATTTTTCAATAAGAGCTGACTCTAAAGTTATATATAAAAGTATGTAAATTAACTCGTATAATATACATTTTAGTTATAATGGATATAAAACTCATTCTGAACTTGTTCATTTCGTCCATAGAAATATTCCAAGCACTGTCTACTTAGTTCATAGGAATATTCTATTTCACAAGACTAAATCTAAAACTGAAGAATAGCTCCAAACATAATTTTTCTATAATCTTGTAAGGTATCTCCAATTATGTTTAAAAAATTTTCAACTCGTCAAGAAACTGTCACAATTGTCCATAGAAATCATATCAATTTACTACGATCATAACGCCTATAAAACATCCAATTTTTTTGTCCAAGTTTTTGTAAAATGAAGTTTCTCAGTTTTTGTAGCGGTGCATCTTCTGATTTTAGCCTTCTAGCTATAGATGCTTTACATGAGCGATTTTCTGACCAATGGGCCAATTGGTCAGAAATTTATTAAGCATATTTACCAGATTTAATCCCATTAGATATTTTACCTTTGGGGAGGCTTAGAAAATGATAGTCCATTCTACAGCAATTGAAAATATTCAAATGTTTTGTCAACGTATATAAGATGGATGTCAATAAATATGATAAATGTCCAGTGTTTTTGGAAAAGTCAGAAGGTCTATAGTGCGGTGACTATAGACATATTCAGACTCAATCTAGACATTTTAGTATTTGCTTTAATTCAGAATTTAACTGTATTAATGCGTGTTCTTTTTCAAAAGAAATAATTTAAAAACATACTAATAATGTACTGTTAAAATAGTAAATTAAAATGTTTTTGAACATACTTCTAAAGGAACAGAAATAGCCCAGTACGTAGGGCGTTTTGCCCTGCAAAAGGTAGTATAGTAATAATTTTTTAATATGTTGTTCAGGTCTGGGCCTTGACAAACAATTCAAGTTTTCGACCTTGGGGGGGAGGGGGACCGCTCGAGCCGCCATCTTAAATAAAAGGTACACAAAATTAGTTTTTTGAAAATAACTCCGCAGCGGTTAATCCAACGACGAAAATACTTCTAACCAAAGTTAAAGAAGATAAAATTCCTCATATTTTTTGTATTAACATTTTTTTTGTAAGTCTGATATGTAATGAGTTACAGCGGAAGAAAGATGAATATTTTTTTCAAAAAATAGTAAAACCCCATTTTTGGCGGCAAATTTAGTAAGAATAAATCACACTTATTTTTTGTTTTTTCTATAAGATTATACAGCGATATCTATTTCAAATTACAGTGATTTTTTTGTTACATATAAATTATCTTACCGCCGCAGGAGGGTAATATAAGTTAGTAGTAGCTATCATTTTGAAGTTTCATTCTGGTTTGTGTACATATTTCCTAAAGTGTGTGTAGCAGGTATAACCGTACCTCGTAAGGACAGCCCTCTCTCTTGTTTAGAAAGAGGGGTGGGGCAGGGTTCCGCGCGCTTCGTTACAGTGAAAAAGAATACCAACACCGCAGAAAGACTTCGCCGATCGAAAAAGCATATGTCTGCGAGCATATGTGATGCTCTTTTCGATGAAACAATGCCTGTTCAGTTTCCCAAGAACGTTTTTGAGCCAATGAAATGAGTAAAGCCCGTCTAATATCGATGCTGACAACAAAAATGGAACACTGATATTACTGTTAAAGAGACGGAAGAAGATGCTGATGTGTTGATTGTCAGCATAGGGATAACCTTGTGCTCAACATTTGATGATGTTTTCGTCCTTGGCGAAGATATTGATCTTCTTGTTCTGCTGACAGCATTAGCACCATCTCAAAGTAACATATACCTTCGCAAATCAGTAAGAGCCAGAATTTCTGAAAGAGTATACGCCGCAAATAGTTTGAAGCGCAAAGAAGTGGCTGAGAACATTCTGTTTCTCCATGCGTTTAGTGGCTGCGACACGACATCGTCCATCTTCAGCCAAGGAAAAACAAAATTTTGTTCGCTTGTCCAGAAATCCGCAGGACTCGGTGCCACTATTATTAGCATATTCAAACACAAGGATGCAACACCAGAGCACATCGCCCACTCTGGATTTCTCGTTGCTTTGTATGGTGCCAACATGGAAGAGGAAACGTTGGACGAAGTCCGGTACCAACGTTTCGCTAAATCAACTACAAAAAGCAAATTCAATCTTGCTTCTTTGCCACCAACAAAGGACGCTGCACGATATCATGCGTTCGGGACATACCATCAAGTCCAAACATGGTATGGGATTAAAAAAAAATCCAGAAGACTGGGGCTGGAAATTTGGTACCAATGGGCTAGCGACACTCACAATGACAGAGCAACCCGCGCCTGAGAACTTATTAAAGTTCATTTCATGCACGTGCCGAAAAGGATGCGGTGGAGCATGTGGTTGCAGGAAAGCTGGATTGAAGTGCTCTGTTGTGTGTGGCTTCTGCAGTGGTCAGTCATGTGAAAATATACCAGAGGTTCGTATTGAGAGCGAGGACGAAGATGACGAACAGTCAATGGAAGAAGAATGGATCCTCCGAAGCATCGATGATGATGGCATTGAGGACGGAGATACTGAAGATACTGCAGACGTCAACAACAACCACCGGCCAGGACCATCAAGAAAGGGAAAACGTTAATGTAACTAAGATGCCGAAGCTGTGGATTAGGCCTATTGGGGATACCACAATAAAAATAAACGCGCCATTTGCTCTACCTCAAGGTGGTGTGGAAATGAGTATACCTTGAATTTACAAGAATATTATAACTATGTAATGCAAAGCGAGAAACAATCGAAAAAATCACAAAAATCAATAGTTTTACTATTTTTTGGGAAAAATGTTCATCTTTCTTCCGCTGTAACTCGTTACATATCAGACATATAAAAAAATGTTAATACAAAAAATGTGAGGAATTTAGTCGTATTTAACTTTGCTTAGAGGTATTGCATTGAGGACGGAGATACTGAAGATACTGCAGACGTCAACAACAACCACCGGCCAGGACCATCAAGAAAGGGAAAACGTTAATGTAACTAAGATGCCGAGGCTGTGGATTAGGCTTATCGGGGATATCGCAATAAAAAGAAAACGCGCCATTTACTCTACCTTAAGGTGGTGTGGAAATGAGTATACTTTGAATTTACAAAAATATTATAACTATGTAATGCAAAGCGAGAAACAATCGAAAAAATCACAAAAATTAATAGTGTTACTATTTTTTTGGGAAAAATGTTAATCTTTCTTCTGCTGTAACTCGTTACATATCAGACATATAAAAAAATGTTAATACAAAAAATGTGAGGAATTTAGTCTTATTTAACTTTGCTTAGAGGTATTTTCGTCGTTGGATTAACCACTGCAGAATTATTTTCAAAAAACTAATTTTTTGTATTTTTTGTTCAATATGGCGGCTCGAGCGGTCCCCCCCCCCCCAAGGTCGAAAACTTGAATTTATTGTCAAGGCCCAGACCTGAACATCATATTAAAAAATTATTACTACACCACCTTTTGCAAGGCAAAGGTCTTTTTTCTCCCCTATGGACTGGATTAAAACGTATGCAAGCTAAATAGTAATTGGACTAACAACCGAAGTGATAATTATGAAAATAAATCAAGGTGAACTTTTTTCTTTAGAAAAATAACTGATCTATTAAATAATTTCAGAAAAAATAGTTTTTCTTTTTATTTTTGTTTTCTTAAGTTTTCAATTATCCCTTGCAGTGTATTTCACATATTATCAAACATACTGTATAATATCTAAAAAAGGTCTTTCCTACTAACTCCTCAAACTATTCTGCTATTGACAGTATATGCAGAATATCAATATACAGTACTTACACATATATATTCCTAATATATGTTATCTTTCAAAAGAAATTATTTAAAAATATAGTAATAATGTCTTATTAAAATGGTAAAATAAAATGTTCCTTGAGCCTACTTACCTAAAGGAGCAAAAACTATATAATAATTGTATTGACAAATATAGTGACAAATATGAAAATACTAAAGGGAATAAATACCCAAAGGAAATAAGAAACCCAATACCTGAAATAATAAAATTAAAAAGTAAATGGCATCAATCTAGAGTATCAATAGATAAGACTAACCTAAACAACGCCACTCACCAACTAAAACGAAAAAGCCAACATATTAAAAACGAATCAGTTAGTGCATGCCTAAGTTAACTGACAAGTATATAATAGTAGCACTAACTATTCACTATGGAAAGAATATTAAAAGGACCCATCAAGCAAATCCCTTCAAACAGAATGCAATATGGTAAGTGGGCGGGAAATAATCAAGAAAAATCTGACAAATTAGTAATTCACCTAAAAAATACATTTCAACCAAATGAAGGTGATGATACTTTGGATCAAGATATCAACCAGGGCGATGTGGAGATCAATCTCACTACCCCCAAAGGAGTCATTAAATAGATTAATGGCTTTTAATGATATAGATTCAAAAAAAGCATAAGCGAATTATCGAAGCTATTCGAACAACTTTTATTAAAAAGACCAAAACTAATCACAGAGGAACATAATCTGATCCCGTAACATGAATTTGGGTTTAGAGAAAGACATTTCACTATTGATCAGATTCACAGGATTACAAATATAATATAAAAAACTAGAAGAAAAGAAAGTCTGTTCTACAATCTTCCTTGATATGGCACAGGCTTTCGATAAAGTTTGGCATAAAGATTTAAAATATGAAACGATGAAATGAATATATATTCACCTAAATAGTCTTCTGATATTCTGGAATCCTATATTTCAGAAATACAGTTTAGAATTCAGCAAGAAGGATTCTATTCTGAGCTTAAAATAATTAATTCAAGAGTACTGCAAGGAAGTGTTCTAGGACCTGTCCTACACCTTTCGTACATAAGTAATATTTTGTATACAAGTAATGACCACGAAGAAGCAGCAAAAATATTTCAGATATCAATCAGCAGAATTAATAATTGCACAAAAAAGTGAAGAATAAAATTATTTAATTTTATTCTCCATCAAAATCAAAAAGACTGTTTTAGTTAACTTTACAAACAGAGCTAATAAATATATACTCATTATCATAAATGAGAAACGAATTCCACTTTCAAGTACAGCTAAATATCTTGGTACTACCATTGATGCTAGGCTGTGCTGGAAATCCCATATCAAAAACAGAATAGAAGAACTTATAATGAAATATAGAAAAATGTACGGGTTGATTGGAAGAAACTCCACTTTAAACTTACTTAACACTTAAATCGATATGGAGCTATGGAACTAAGCTGTGGGGCTGTGCTACCCACAGCTGAACAGCCACTGTTAGACCAATGTATCAATAATCATTCAAAGGTTTCAGAATAATGTATTAAGGAACATCGTAGATGCGCCTTGGTACATTGGAAACAGTAGCCTCCATCGGGACCTGGGTATGGATACTGCTATGTGTATGGATACTATCGAAATACAAGATTACCAGGAGTCATGAACTATAACTCCTCCAATATTTCGACGTCGAGGCGATCCAGATCCTTGACAACGCAAGATTGACAAGAATACACAAGATAATCAAACCCTTTGAGTTAATTCAGTGGTGTGACAAAGCAGAGCATTGCACACGTTAGTGTATTCGTTAGTTTTTAGATGTACCGGGTTAGTCACCTAAAACTGACCCCCCTTTATTTCTCTTAATTTCAATCGAATCGAATAGTTCAAAAAAGGATTTTACATGATTTTTTATAAATTTTTTGAATATTTAAACAAATTTTCAAAAACTCTACAAATTGAAAGGAGGCGAATTTTTTTTATTTTATTTAAATGGAACACCCTGTGTTTTTTTATTTAAAAAAGTTACACACAGATATTTGATCACAAAAATATATAATTATTGTATCTTGGTAAGTATAGTTCTTGAGATATTCATACAAATGTATAGTCACATCACAGGAATAAGTTTAGCATAAGACCATAAATCAGGAGAGCTATGAACCGAAATGATTTAAAGAAACAATAGTGCTTCGTTTGACAGTTATGTTATGTTTGACTTATGCTCGATTGTTAAATTATTAATACGCTTTAAGTTAAGTTTTAATACACTTGTTAATATATCTAATATATTGATATGGGATATTCATTAGTCGAAAGGAAAGAAATATTAGAAATTTATTTAACCAGCAATAAAAACAAATATATAGCTAAAAGAGAATACGCAAGAAAATATCCTGAAAGACGCGTTCCCTCCAAGAACACTTTCTCTAATATTTATCTCAAGTTTGGGGACAGCGAATCTTTAAAAGATAAGAAACGAGAAAGAAAAAAGCCCAAAACAGGAGAAGATATGGAAATGGACGTTTTACTTTTTTTTACCGAACACCCCAATAAATCTACTAACGCTGCTGCAGAAGAATTTAATATTTCTCAAGCAAGTATAAGATGTATATTAAAACGTCACAAATATAAGCCTTATAGTATTTTGCCAGTTCAGATTTTAACTGAAAATAATTTTGCCGACAGAAGAGCTTTTTGTAGAGAGATGATTGAGAGAGCAGAAAACGACAATAACTTTTTATAAAACTTATTTTGGACCGATGAAAGTAGCTTTTCAACGACTGGACTTTTTAATAGCAAAAATGCACATTATTGGGCGCCCGTAAATCCACATATTATAAAAAAAGATAAAAACCCAAGGATATAATACAGTAAATGTGTGGTGCGGTATTCATCAAAATACAATTGTGGGTCCCGTATTCATTAATGGGTCCTTGAATGCAGTTCAGTATTTGAATATTCTTCGGGGTGAAGTAGAGAACTATTTAGATAATATTCCCTTGCAACCAGGAATTCTGTTATTTGGCAACAAGATGGTGCTCCTCCACACTCTGTACGGAACTTAACGGAATATTTAAATGACAAATATCTATTTTGGATAGGAAGATACGGTCCTATACATTGGCCTGCTAATAGCCCAGACTTGAGTCCTTTGGACTTATTTTTGTGGGGAACACTAAAACAAAACATATACGAAAATTCGGTATATAATAACTCGGATGAGTTGAAGGACTGTATCAGTCAATAAATAGAAAATTCGCGGCAAAATGTTCATTTATTTGAAAACGTTAGAAATAAATTTATTAAAAGATGCCAACTGTGCCTTGATAGAAATGGAGGATACGTGGAGAACATATAGATATGTTTAATTTTAATAAAGTTCATTGGTTTTATGTTATTTATTGTTGCGCATTGTTTTTTTAATCATTATTTCGTTGTTTATGTTTTCTGTTCACTAAACTTTGTTGTTCTCATTTTAATAAATGTTTATTTGTTTATTATAATTATTATGTGTTGTCGTATCAAAGAATTTTCATATTTTTTTTCTTAAAAAACAAGATGTGTCGTTATATCTCAAAAACATGATCTCCTGATTTATGGTTTTATGCCAAACTTATTCCTGTGATGTGACTATATATTTGTATGAATATCTCAAGAACTATACTTACCAAGATACAACAATTATATATTTTTGTGATCAGAAAACTATGAGTAACTTTTTTAAGTAAAAAATACAGTGTTCCATTTAAAAAAAATAAAAAATCGTTCGCCCCCTTTCAATTTGCAGAGTTTTTGAAAGTTTATTTAAATATTGAAAATATTTATAAAAAATCATGTAAAATCCTTTTTTAAATTTTTCGATTCAATTGAAATTACGAGAAATAATGGGGGGGTTAATTTTAGGTGACTAACCCGGTACTTAGTTTAATAGAATCTAAGGATCTACTGTTGAATACGATCTTAGTTCTAACTTTTTTAGATAGTATTATAAGTTAGAAAACGTTTACTTATTGATATTTATGATCAGATTCTAATGTCTGTGAATGCTCTAAGGAGTATTCGTAAATAATGGAGATAATATGAAAATATGTCAAAGTGGACTTTTTGTAGAAAATTAAATGATATATTAAAAAAAAATTCGGGAGAAAATATTTTTTATTTTTGATTTCTTAAATTTTCCGTTGAACTGTATCTTACATATTATCAAACCTACTGCATATTTAAAAAAAAATATGCTATCTATTAACTCTCTCAACCATTCTGCTATTCATAATATATACAGAATAGCAATATAGAGTAGTGATACATCGACTATGGATGAAATGAGGTACGTATGTACATATTTGCTTATTTATATAAACTGATATTACTCACTGTGAAAACGATATTTAAATAAACTAAAGTTAGGGTTAATTAAATCTCCCTCGTTTTATTTGACAAAACTTCAATATCTGTATATATTTCGTCCTGTTTTATTCAATACCGCTTAATTAACTAACATTAATTGGAAACCGGAGTCATAAATGTTTCAGGAGGACAGCAATAACTTCCAAACTGTAAATTGTTTACGACTACAGATGATTTGTATGTATAAACGGAATGAATTCGCCGATTTTACTAACTCGCCCCAACCGTAAACAGAAGTTATAGAGCCTTGTTAATTTCTTGTTGTGCTTCACTTTTTACAGAGCGCCCTGCGGTGATTAAATTTGATAGCGTGACAAAGGCATGACGTTGCGTAAAGTAGATGTCACCCCCTCGGTCGTTTCGTCACATCTAAAACCATTTACAAAATTTCACCAGACGACTCTTTGTTGTTTATCGACTTTAACACAAGATTATTTAGCAGCTGCTTCAAGCATCCTTGTCTTTTTTAAACGACTTCAAAAGAAGGCGGAGGTTCTCAATTCGTCTGTATATATATCATAACTCTATCATTATTAATAATTCGGTTTTAAAATTAATGGAAGACAATTAAATGATTATTTATAGACTATTATATAGCATTCACTATGTTTTTATACAATTTCATTTCAAGGTCACGCGATATTCAACTTTTCTTATTTAAATGGCAACCTATATATATTTCTATGTAATTAAAAAGAGAATATTTTAATGTTTCTAATGATGTATAATAAGTCATATTTTAGTAGACGTATGATTCAGAAAATAATAAATTATTTATTAATTCATAAAAATTTTAAAACATGGCAAGATTTTTATGTTTTACTTGGCACAGACTTCAAAATTACATAAAACAATTAACAATAATTACATAATAAACAATAATTTCTTAATTACATTAAACAGAAAAACAAATAAGTATTAAATTGTTGTATAAAACATTTATTTCTTGCTTCTTAGTTAAGTTACCTTTTTTAAGTCGGTATTTTTTTAAACTTAAGTTGGAATATGCATATAGAAAAATTTTTACGTTACATCTTTAGAGTATTATCAATGATATCCTATTAATTTGTATGTATCTATACTAAACTATTGATTATTTGTTATGTTAGTTTAGGGAGAATTAATTAGTATTTGTTTAATTATGTCTGGTAGACCTTAGTTATTTTGAGATCTAATCAATATACTCGTATGTATTGATATAAATGTTAGTGTAGTATTTACTAATTGTATATGTAGGTTAAAAGCATAACACAAGTGCCCTACGTGCCCTGAGACAGGATCATGAAGATTTAGTTTAGTTTAAAATATGAAATAAAAATTATAGGGATTTTAAAAAAGACTTCAGAAAAGGCTATTAACAAGGGAATGGTTATAAAGTCTGGCATAAGTACCTTTCCCCTTTTAACTTTTGAATGCCTTATATGAGGGAAGCCAAAGGCCATAGGACGATAAGCGTAGTGAATCGGCCCCTCCATTCTCAATCATCCTTTGAGAGTATGTTAGTACTATGAGATACGTTGATCCTGCAAGTGTCACACCTCTATTTGTTTTAGTTTTTGAATAAATCGAAATAAATTTTTTCTCAAAAACGGATTTACCGGTTTGAACTAATTGTGAACATTATAGAGGTATATACTCGTAAAAGATAACTAATAAGCTTATAACCTTCATAATAATTATTAAAAACAGGCGATTTTTTCCTAGATAATTTTTTCTCTTTATGATAACGTTCTAGAAGAATTTTAAAACAAATTGTCCTTCTTAATGTAGAATAACCTCTCAAATATTTAAGTTGATCAAAGACGTAAGCCATATTGAAAAATAACGAAAACCGATTTTTTTATATAAAAATCAATTTATTTCAATGCTTATACATTTGAAACAACAGAAACGAACCTTATTTGATTAATTTGTAATAATATACAAGTAACATAAAATATTGAAAACAATAATGTGAAAACAATTTTTTGAAGTGAATACTTCTTTGGCGGCGTTCTGATATTTGACGAGAATGGAGAGTAAATTAGAAAAAATGTAACGTTTCCAGATTTCGTTACACGAGGGAGAAAAAAGATATAACGTAGAGAGAAGGAGAAAGAGAGCTATACATTTGGTATACCTAAAACACAGGCTTCGTTACAAGACAGAGTACACAGATATATAACATAGAGAGAAAGAGAAAGAGAGCTATACATCATATATATCAGTTTAGTCTATTCCGCGTCCCCCTATTGTCGCGTATGCGCGCGTTATAAATGTACGCGTCCAGACCCTATATATTAACAGCTGAAGCAGCACGCGAATCACGAACATATATTTCATATTTTAGTTATCACAAACCAATCATATCAGTATTACCAATTGAACCACCAGCCGATGATAGTGTAGATAATGAATAAACCGAATATTTTTTATACAAATTTTATATTGTTATATTTCCTTTGAAATTATCCCTCTCCCTTTCTCTATCTCTCTCTCTTTCAATCTCTCACTCTTAATCTCTCTCATTTTCTATTCTAAAGAAGTATTCACTTCTATCACGTGTACTGTGCTGCACATGATATATTTTTTTAAATAGAATATTTCAAAATTAATGATAAACTATATTTAGATGTTAATAATTTTAATATATCTTTTTGTATTTTAAATTATTGATATAAATTTTATTTATCCATATATTAATTCAATCAATTTTAATTTTTCATACAATAAAACTACAATTTAGAGAATCTAATGATTCTCTCTCGATTGTCAGTTCGGCAACCGTAAGATTGCGCTGTTATTTAATATTGGTGACACTGTTGTGTATGAAACGAACAACTACCAGACCTGAAGCTGTACATTGTTTATTAGTTAGCTAACCTAATAGTTATTAATTGTTGATTTTAATTATATAATTGAATATTTTAATAAAAACACTGTTTTCGCATTATTGTTTTCAATATTTCAATGTTATTTGCACTTATAAATTAATCAAGTAAAATTCGTTTATGTTGTTTCAAAGGTATACATAATTAAATAAATCAATTTTTATATAAAAAATCGGTTTTTTTCTTTCAATACAGCGTATCTTTATGATCAATTTAATGATTTAGGAGAATATTCTACATCGAAAAAGTTTCAAAATTGTTCTAGAATGTAATCATAAGAAATAAAACAACTTCGAAAAAAATCACCTGCTCCTAATAATTACTACGATTATGAGCTGTAACTTTTTATGAGTTTAGTACCTATATAGGTCTATAATGTATCCAAATTTCATTGAAATCGGTTAAGCCGTTTTTGAGAAAAAAATTATAGTTTTTAATTTTTTTCGATTTATTCAAAAACCATAATATATAGACGTCTGAAACTTGCACGATCAACGTATGTCATTAGTATCAATATAATCTCTAATCCACCAATCAGATGATGATTGAGAGATCCTTCTGGCGCCGATTCACTATGCTTATCGTCCTATGGCCATCGGGTGGTTTATTTGAGAGTAAAAATACTTTTGTGTCTGGAAAAAAGAGCAATCATAATGTTAAAAATGCGATCTGAACGCCATCTTCACTTTTTAAATATCACAATGGGTGGAACGACCCTTTATTCAAATGGTATCTTCGTCTAGAATATAATATACAATACAATTATACAATTTTGAATTTCTGTATTCAGCCAATTTAAAATGCCGAATATAAAAATGTAATTTTGTGTTCATAATTCGTGCGTCAAAACTATTTTAAATTCAAAGCACGTTTCAAAACGCGTACGTCAAAAATATTTTAAATTGTAAACGTTATCTTTGAGCCCGAGACAAAATATTTTAAAAGGCAAGAAGTATTTGAAATGAAGGCATTTCAACAGAACTTCTGATATCTTTACGAAATACCTTGTATATGACAGGATATTATGCTGTGTTGTGTTCAGACCTACTTCGCAGAGGACACAGGAATGATAATTAACTGGAAAATAATAACCTAGAAAACCTATTTGCGAGTGCTCTTGGAACATATTACAGCCATTATCGTTAAACTAATATGTACGTAAGGGTAAATTTACATTAGTTCAAGCGCTAATTTATTCTACGCTACATTTTAACAAACTACGCATTAGAAATGAATAGTTAGATACAGTAGACATCGAAGATGTAGTATAATATGAATTTAGAGGAAAAGAGTCAATACCACTCAAGTTAAATTTATTTTTCATATAGCAATAAACTTAGATGACCAATTTTCACACAATCTTTCAGTATTAAGAAAAAAATAAATTTACAATTCTCTTTCATGTATAAATAATTTTGCAATAGTTACCTACTTCCAAAACCAGAGTATTAAATTTGAGAAACATCAATAAAAATTGAAGAAACATCATTATTATTAGATGTATTCGTAATATCGACGACATTTTCATGAAAAATTTAGAAAACATTGAATAATTGGATTGCAATTGAAAAAAATTAAATTAGATAGTTATTAGGTCATAGAATGGTGCAACTAGAACTACTGTCAACTTCTTGACACTAAATAGTACAATATTCATTTATGAATTATGGAATTTAGACGTAATTAGTACTAAAAATTCAACTGATATGAAAAGCAGAGATATGAAATAAATAGATTTATTAAATTATCTTAGGAGAAGTATAATTTAAATAAGGCAGAAATATATGAAGGTTGTCTGTCGGAAAGACAGGGACATGGTGTTATTTAGTGATAGATATTTAGTGGGGAAGAGATTATTGAGTACAACTAAACGATTAATAGCACTCAATAAATTTTTTGAAGAATATGTGTATATGTTGAAAGCAAATTGATATCATTGAAGAATTGGGATATTTCGATAGATATACTATATATAATTTAAATTATCTAAGTAAATAATTGCATCTAGGATTAAGTCCTTTACAAAACTCCTTTATAACAAATTTAATGATGAATCAATCTAAAGCATATTTCATCTTTCTTATGTCAAGACCACTCAAGAGTATATCACCTTTCGATAATGTCTTAGTTCAATGCAACAGTAGTAGTGGGACAACATTTCTTTATATCTTAAACTGTGAAAGAATATATATTTTTTTCATTCATTCCTTATTAATATCCATATTTGTGTATTAGGAAACCTCTAGAGCATTTAGCATTTGCTCTTGTTATTTGAATTAAATAATTGCTAAAAGGTTCTAAATGGGATGAAATCTAAATAGCATCTTATATCAGATTATGATGCAGATGTATGAAAATAAATTCTCGTTCATCTAATGTTACATTATTATGAGCATAAGGTCCTCAAGATATGAAAAATATATTTTTTATTTAATTTTTAATATAATTCATATTTTTTTAAATACTCATTTTAATAAATCAGTCGAAGAAAAGGACTTGCATGGAGGAACCATGTGTTATTTAAATTACATTCTTATGTTTTGTGTCTATAGTACTTCAAATCAATACCATGTTTGCGGTTCAACATATATCTGAAACTAAATTCTCAGAATTAATTTAGAATCAATTTGTTAACAGACTTTAAGAGATTAATTACTGGATTGGTTTCCAGTTTAGGGGAAAATGATTTATAGTTAATTTGTTTCAGTCATTCCTACGTTTCACCTTGGAGATTTTAGCAAGATAAAGTATTAAAAGGTTTACAGTCACTGAATGAAGATAACAACAAAAAGTAAGAGACATTAGGAATTCAGTTCGATGTAGGGTTTAGTGACAAATATCTGCAGCAAGTATATCAGATAGTGTTTAAAACTAAAATAAAACTAGGGGATGAATATTTTTGAAAAATTGAGTCACGGTGACTTGATAATATGTCGTCGTCGAGATTATAAAATATAACAAGCTTTATTGACTGTCCATAAAGCTTGTTATATTTCAATCAACTGTTTATCAAAATGAAATAACAATAAAGAAGAAGCTTCAGGAAATTATTATTAAAATATATTATGGGTTTCTTGACGAGTGTTTCGCCAACCAGATTAGCATACTAACTTGTCATTCTTTTTCATATAAAAATGCGTCATATCGATCCATTGTAAACAGAACATTTTCTATACTACTATCAAAAGAAAACTTAAATAATTAAATAAACATCATAAAGCAAGTAGCAACTAAAAACGACTGTTTCGGTAAATATAATAGATAAATTAATAAGACACATATATAAGTTTACAGTCAGTAAAATTTATGCGCACGTTAAAACAATTGCAGCTTCAACATATTTTTGTCTTTTGTCGGGAAAAATCTCATACGTAATATTAAAAGATAACCTGAAAATAGCGTTCATACCTAACCAAAAAATATCAAATATTTTTTATAAGGCAACGCATAAAATTGAGGAAAATACAAAATCTGGAGTTTATAACCTTTCGTGTGAGGAATGCAATAACTGTTATATCGGTCAAACACGAAAGACATTTAATATTAGATACAGCGAATAGCAAAAATCGTTTGAAAATCAAAAAAGTAATTAAATTTTGCAAGTCACGTTTTAGAAACAATCAATCATTTTCTCTAAATAGACAAATTAGAAGTTATTCATTATTCAACAAAATCCAAAAAACTAGATGCATTAAAATTAATACAAAGACACAAATATTCAAAAATCTCTTACATAGCCATTCTTAATAATCAGGTAGATATAGGAAATTCAGTTTTATTTTCAGCCTTTATTTAAATATTATAATGATAGACATTTACCTGCTAATTCAATGGAAAAACTTCCCAACTTTAATTGTATTGTGTATTCACTGTACTTGAAAATGTAGTCTAGTAACTACGAAAATACAGTCGCAAAGAATAAATAGAGTGATATATAATAAAATAATTCCGTGATCATTATTCACGTTAGCATCGTCGGAAAATATTAAAACTGAATTTGAATCACCTTCAGTGATAGTGTCATCTTGTTTAATGAAACACGTATACCCTTATAAATTCTTTGTTGCTGCATCGAAAGTTGCAGCTCTTTCATAGGAAAATAGAAGACGTCTCTACAAGAAGATGTAAGTTAAAAAAACTAATTGTTTGTAAGACTATTGGCAGTTTAAATAAATGGACGTAAACTATAATTCTAGACATCATGTCAATCTATAATATATGGCTTACAAGAAATAGATCAAATAAATAAAAGTTAAGATTTGTTAGCTGATGCTTTGGAAGCAAAGTCGGAACGATTGCTGTTAAAAAAAAATAAGATACTTACTCGATTGTAGTGTTTTCTTAAAAAGGTTTATTAGAATACTAGAATTTGAACGTACACCTACATTAGGATATCATTCCTTTAATACTCCAATAGTGTGATAAAATATATAGTCTACAATAATTCTAATGGAAAAGATGACCAAGTTTCTCCGGCGAAGAAGAAGAGGAAATTATATGATTGATTAATGTCATGGAATAATCCATATAATGTGGGAAAGGGTATCAACGATATCGCTTGAAGGAAGTTTACTCAAATAGGAAGTAAGAATATTTACTTATTTATTTAGAAAATCCAATATAAATAAACGACGACTGATCGGGAGGAAATTACTAAGAACGAAGCACTGTATAGTTTATTTCATCTCTATTTGTCAAATAAAAAATCCCAAACGGCTCTTATCTCATACCGTGGCTTGTTCTTATGGCTAATCTCAGGTAGGCTGGTAAGATAAGAGAGCTTTTTACTTTTTATATACTAATAATACTTTTCATATACATCGTGTTGTGATTTATTATATTAGATTGTTATGGCAATGAAAATATTTACTTGTTTAGATATTTTTTGCCTTAATATGGACTACAGCTCATAGTTATTTATCCAATCTATTGCAAACTGTTATAGATTTAATTTTTCACTATATATGATAATTTATAAGTTTTTTACTGCGTAGATATATTTAACTAAACATCACTTTAAGAACTTCAAAATGTATACGTACTAAATATTATACCCAGATAAGATATGTTTCTTATAAGTTTAGAATAGTCGTAGTTTAACTTTCCGTGTTAAGTTCATTCTGGCACTGCTACGAAGAATAAAAATCGGACTAATCTCTGTAAAGTGTAGACATTGGAAAGTACCTTTTTTACACTAAACGTAACAATTCAATTGAGCAAGAAATCTTCAAGTTTAAATCAAAATTAAACACAGAATAGGATTTGAGTTGTACGTGTGCATAAGTGATATACTTTTTATATTATCAATCAGATTCATATTTTCAGTAAACTGTAAAATTGTTGCCTTAATAATAATAATGAATTCCAGATAATATAAAAATAAATTAGTATAAATACGGGGCTCGATACAACCGAGCACGTAAAGTAATCAATTTTAAACATTCTTAAAAACTCCATATAGTCCATACCCTTTAACACCATTTATTTAAATAATTTAAATTGTTAATTTTTTTTTCGACGTAATTCCAAATCCTACCCTGCGTAAAATATTGGTATTTTATACATGTAAATTAAGGCCCGAGGAACATTAATTTCTTAAACGCTTTCCTAAATTCTGGATTAAAAATGGTATATATGACGGGATTAACGAAACTGTTCATGTACCCTAGCCATGTCGTTAACAGAAAAGCCGCCACTCCTGGCTGACAGGGCAAGTTCAATTTGCTGCACATGGCGTCCAGGATGTTGCAGGTAAAAAAGGGCACCCAGCAAATCAGGAAAACACCTGAAACAACAAACGATAAATTAGATAAACAAAATATAAATACTCTTATACAAATAAGAATTAAAATACTACAACATAATATTTGAGGACTTTCGTATTATTCTTTAAATTTATCTAAATTATCTATCTTATTCGTATTTCAATAGAATTATTTAATGCTGTCGTTGGCAACGTTTTAGATATTAAAAGCACCTCATTATATTTTTTCTCAGGGGTACAAACACAACAAGGTAAAAAATCAGAAGGTGCAAACTAGAGAATTTCTAACTTATTTATTGGCATTCTTGTTTTAAAATAACGACATTTGAATGTACTTTATTTTCTAGTATGATGGGCACGATACAATAGAAACGGTTGACAGTTATTAATAATGTCACATCATATTTAAAACCGTTAGAATTTCCTTAAAAATTTACAAGACACCTTTAATATCTCGAAGGTTAATGTCGATGGCATGTAAGGAATGTCAATTCAAGATAGATAATTGTGTTCTGAAATAAGATTACAAGAAAAAATTGTATAAACGTTATATCCAAAATCAACTCAGTACTGTGAAGTTACACCGAAAAGAAATACATTTTTAGCATCTGGCAAATATTATTATTCATATAAAAACTTGAACCCATAACCTAAGCAAACTAGCAAAATCTACATAAATGGCGAATGCGCCAACATCATTTCTATTTATACGAATATTTTATTCTACATAATTTTACTTAAGTTTATTTTATTAAGTATATTTCTTTTTTTCTAATCTATCAATATCATATATAACGGTTATACATATATTCTGACAGAATCGTGGCTTAATTGGATATCTCCCTCCAGTGATTGGAAGTTAAAAGGAAGAATACAGTCGCTGGAAAGATATAATTAAAGTAAGTAGTACAATAAATAATATATCTAAATACTTTAAATTTTACAGTAACACTCTCACGATTTCTTTTAAAAATGCTAGATAGAATAGTTGAGCGATTTTCTTATAAAAAAGACAGCGATAGATAATTTTAGATATCATAATATATGTCCAAAAATAGTCAAACAAGGCTAAAAGTATCCAAAATAGAGTACTTAGGAACATAGAGTGCACCAATGAAAATTTCTTTAGAATAACATCTGGAATTTTAAATACTAGCTCTGTCAAAACGAGGTGAATAAAGTATTTAGTATGAAATAAGAAATTTCAGGTCAGCTTTTAGTATTTCCAAAATTCCAGAAGTTCTACCGGGATAAAATATAATTTAAGTTTGAAAAAGGGGTTGCGAAAAAAAGGTTGTCCACCTAGAAATCTCCAAAATGATTTATATAGTATTTATATTAATACTATAATAACATTAATACTATAATAGTAATATTTTTCCATAACCAAGGGGTAAATAAAGTATATATTTTTTTGGAGGTTTGTGTAAATTTTCATCCTGTCAATGTTGTTGTATTTAAAACTATGGGAATAAATACGTATATACATCATTAACGAAAATTTTGGGTCTTTTGACCAATCTTTATCTTCAATGCTATTATTTATATCAGGATAATAGTTAACTCCTAGAATATAGGACTATAGGTACATTGTTATGTTAGAATATTTTCCTAGAGATATAAAAAAATAAATACCAAAATAATTTTAAAACATGATTCATAAATTAAAACTGGTATCTTTTGTTATAATGTGAAATCATGTTAGAATCATCTAAGACCTATTTACAATCAAAACTAGATAAGTAATGAGCAGTAAGAGGCAATTATCGTAGAAGTCTACTAATTACCTAAGATCGAAAAATGTGTAGTTTTAACCTGATGATGCGGTCAAATTTGGTTAAAGATATGCCTGTACGCTCAAGTATGCGTGCTATTTACTCAACAATACTGACATACATATGTAGTTGCGTATGTGGTAGATCCCATTATATAGATTTTAGGCAGTTGATGCTATATGTTGTAATAAGAACACATGTGAAAAATAGTCAATTTACAGTATCAGTTAACAATAAATAATGCAGAGTCAACCAGTGTTTTTTATATATTTTTTTTATATATCTTTTTTTATAGGCTTATATTTGATGGTAGACCCCGTTTCTATATTCCCACTTGCCTTTGCCACATTGATATACATTTTCTATTCATATTATCATATTTCCATTTAAATTGAAGCACCGGCATGCCGGTAAGCGGCAGTGCGCAGAGCATTAACGTGCGATGTTTGGGCTAACTCTCTACCGCCTTGGATTTAACGGACTTCATATAGATCCTCGATGAAGTGAGGGGAGAAGGGAGTACGCGAAAAACGATATGGAATTTAGCTAGCCTTACTGGACGCTTAGCTACTGGAGTCAACATATATTCACGCACAGACCCACGTGGAGAGTATTGATGATAGAAGTAACATTATTGATGTAAAATATATAGATATGTTTATTATTGTCAAAATTGTCTTAACTTTCTGCTAACGAACAGCAAATATTACAGGAAAACTGTAACATTAGCAGTATTACAGAATTGTGATTAACAACTAATTTATTTATTTTCTATAAAAAAGCTTTCAGTTCAACCCCGAAAAGTAAGTGTAATTTGATGGTGTGCAGTGAAATAAACCTAAGTACGACATTTGTACAAGTTCGTTGAACATTTATATGTACAATACATATTAATTTTGAACTAAAGTTCGATAGCAAATAAAGTTTCCTCAAAGCTGTCCAAAAAGTCCAGTACGCAGTGATTCTCTGTCCTGTAATTTTTTCTTAATATTTTTTAACTTATATAATTATTAATGTGTTAGTCCTACAATTCAATAACAAATGAATATGTGAATGAAATTTCCTTAAGGCTATTCAATAAGTTTCATTTTTAGTAAATCTCTTCAGCTAGAATTTTTCTTTAAAAAATGGCGAAGGTGCCAGGATGATTTTAATATTTTTTATTCATAAAATCTTTAAAATTTCATAAAAGTTTTTTGTTAAATTTTTAATTATTAACGTGTTGCTTACAATACGATAGCAAACAGATTAATGATAAACTTCAGTTAATTTTTTAAGAAATGGCGAAGGAGCTATTGTGAGTTTAATATTCTTTATTTGTAAAATCTTGGGTTTTTTGTTAACTTTTTAATTATTAACGTTTTGCTTACAATACGATAGCAAACAGATTTATGATAAACTACATTTAAATTTTAGGAAATGGCAAAGCCATTTCCTAAAAATGAATGCCAGTATGAATTGAATACTTTTTATTTATAAAATCTTGATTTTTTTGTTTAAAAAACATTGAAATTGATTTTAACTAATGTAATCATTAATATTTTGCCTATATTACCATTAAAATATATTGAATATTTTTAATTTCTAGAATTATTAACGTTTTGTCAACAACTTGATAATAACTGAATATATGATGTTTGCTCAAGGCTGTCTAAAGAGTCGAATGAGCAGTGATTTTTTTCTAGTTATAAATTTCATTAGAATAGAAGTTGTTAGTATTATTTTAATATATTTTTATTTGTGTATAAAATTTTGAGATTTTCGGTTTATAAACCACTGAATATTATTTTACTTCATTTAGTTATTACCATTTTACTTACAATTTGATAACAAACGAATATATGATATTTGCTCCAGGCTGTCCAAAAAGTTCAATATGCAGTGATTCTTTCCAGTTAATTGTTTTAAAGAAATGACAAAAGAAATTCTTTTATTTATTAAATCTTGAAATTTTTGGTTTAAAGCCATTGAATATTTTTTACTTATATAATTATTAATATTTTGCCTACAATTTGATAACACATGAGTATGTGAAGTTTCCTCAAAGATATCCAATAAGTCTCATCTCCAGTGATTCTATCCAGTCAGAATTTTATTTTTTTTTTGAAATAGTGAAAATGCCAGTATGATTTTAATATTTTTTATTTATAAAATCTTGAAACTGTTTGTTTAAGAAACATTGAATATTATTTTAATTTGTTTAATTATTAACGTTTTTACTACAATACGAAAGCAAACGGACCCATGAAGTTTGTTCAAAACTGTTCAATAAGTCCAATACGCAGTGATTCACGGCAGTTATATTTTTATGAAATGGCGAAGGTGTTAGTATTATTTTTTATCTAGTCTTGTGATTTTTTGATTAAATTACATTGAATATTTTTTAAATTCTAAAATTATCAACGCTGTGCCTACAATTTGATAAAAAACTAATATATGAAGTTTTCTAAAAGGTATCCAAAAGTCTAATACGATTCTTTCTACTTGGAAATTTCTTTAAGAAGTGGCGAAGGTGTCAGTCTTATTTTAATATTTTCTTTATAAAGTCTTGAGACGTCAAGACTTTTGGTTTGAAATACATTGAATATTTTTGTGGTAATTTATAAAATTATAAACTTATATTGCCAATAAGCTGTTTCGCCTATAAGTTTGCTCAAAGATGTCCAAAAATCCTAATATGCAGTAATTTTTCCAATTAGAATATTTCTTACGAAATGGCGAGGGTGGCAATATTATTTTAATATACTTTTATTTTTAAAATCTTAACATTTTTGGTTTCAAAACCATTGATTACCTTTTTAACCTCTTAACATTTTACCTAAAATTCGATAACAAATAAATATATAAAGTTTGCACAAAAATCTTGAGATTTTTAGTTTAAAAAACATTAAATATTTTTCAACTTTTATAATTGTCAACATTTTGCTTACAATTCGATAGCAAATAGAACACGGATCTAAGCCGTTTATTCAGAGCTGTTTCCAGTTAGAATGTTTTATTTTTCTGCAAGGAATAAAATATCCTCATTTCCTTTACAGGGAAATTAAACCTTTTAATTAAAATTAAAGTTAAGGTGCTTTCATTATTTTAATATTTCTTATCTATAAAATGTGGTTTAAAAACATTAAATATTATTTTATCTTATTTAATTATTAACGTTTTGTCTATATTATTATTATGTTATATGGGTTTGGGCCTCATCAGCCACTGATCGCATGGGTAGTCCCTTGGCGATCCCCTCTTATCCGGGTCATTATCCAAAAATGCTATCCCATAAAAGGAGCAATTTAGGCACGTCCCCCGCCTTAAACCTCACCTCCTCTAGGATAACAGGTGTCCCTAATATAAGATACCTCTCTTCTCCTTCAGTGCGGGGCAGGTGTAAAGAAGATGAATCGAGGTTTCATTGTCTTCTTTACAGTATTTGCAAGCCGGGCTGTCAGTCAGCCTCAGCTTGTGCTTATATGCATTCAGGTTACTATGGTGGCCCGTTATGATTTTCACCAGGGTTCTGGCTTTGCACCTGTTCAATTTAAATAATTCTTGGACCCATTTTTCAATCTCTGAGTATTCAATGAAGAGTTTGGCTATTCGACAATCCGTCACTCCTCTCCATCATTTATTGTGCTGGTCTCTTGTCCAGCCATTGATGCGGTCTCTGATCAGATTCCAACTTATTCCCACTATAGGTTCTGGTCCATAGAGGTTTTCCCTGGTCCCTCGTCTGTCAAGGTCCTCTGCGATTAGATTTGCCTTAATGCCATTATGCCCAGGTATCGAGTTCCACAGGTTTCTTCCCTGCCAAGTGGTTCAATGCTTCATAGTAATTATGGACCAACCTCGACTTTGTCGTTGTTGAATTCAAGGGTGCCAACGTCGCCTTGATATCCGAGCAGATACATACCTTATCCTGGGTCCGATTTTAGTCGGATCCCAGAATACCGTATGTAATTGCAACTAGTTCGGCATGGAGTATATTTGCCCAGAAGGAAGGCTTTACCTATCCCATCGCGTCGTCTATACACCCCCGCACCCGCTCTGTTCCCACTCTCGGCTCCATTCGTGTACCAGATGTCTCCATAGAGCGGTAATCCAGCTCGACCCTCCATCCAGTCAGTCTTGCTAGTGAGGGTGATCTTATACTTCTTGTCAAACAGGAAGTGGACACCCGTACTTTCAGAGAGCATCCATAGGAGTCCCTCCTCAGCTAACTCTCTTGAGAGTCTATTGAGATCCCTTACCTTTCTGTTCATGTTTCCCACCTTCTGCATTGCCTTTACTGCTTCCGCTTTCAGGGTGACATCAAGAGGTGGTATCCCCGTCGTATCCCTATTGCCTATACTTTGTCTATAAGATGATAGCAAATATTATCTCAATATTTTTCGTCTATAAAAATTTATTTACAGTGATTTTCTCCGGTTTATACATATTCTTAAAGAAATGGCAAAGGTGCCAGTATTGTTTTAATATTTTTATTTATAGTTTTGAGATTCTTTATTTACCTTAATTCAATTTTCGGGAATTTTCAATAGATTCCTTTGATTTCATGTCACGTGTTTGATCAGTCACGTTCTTTGAAGTTAGGAAAATATTTTGATATGATAGAGACAATCTGCCAGATCATGTTTAGCGCATCAAGATACATGAGGATGGGGTACTCTGGTCTGCCGCATATGGTACTTTTTTGTGGGGCTATGTAACTTTCTAATTATTGTAAACCATAATTGTACAACGAACAAATATATTTCTAATAAATAGAACTTAATTAAATAAAGAATATATTATTATCCAAACTTCCAATCCTTGAAAGGTAAAATGTATTTCATCAGCTATAATTTAGCTTGTTTAGTTTCAACGAATCAATGTCAAATAAGAGCGCATTCTTATCATATATAACCTGTTATCTCGGTGTAACATATATCCGTCTGTATATCACGATAAACATTAAATTATACAAACTTATGCAAATACCCGCATGTGGGCATTATATTCAATTACGTATTAAAAGTTTTGGTACATACGAAATTTCGAATCCTCCTGCATTAAGCCTCAAGGTTGCGCAAGGGGAGGTTACACAGAAGGACACGGACAAACACCGTCATCACACTAAAACTATAATGTAAATTTTAATTTAATCTGTCCTCCACAAGAAACTCAGAGAACTTATATTAAGTAAAGGATATCCAGTGTAATCTATTAGGCTTTTCTTGTTTCTTTGAATAAGTCATTAAGGGAATTCCTAATTAAATTTGAATTATCCCGTTGGGAAGATTATGAATACTTAATGCGATAAGTTTATACGAAAATAGTCGGTTTGCCCTCGAAACAAAAAAAAACTGTACTTAGGTGTAATATCAAAATAATTGTATGTAGATATTTTAGAAAATGCCAATCGGTAGGGTAGGTGCTTTCATTTAAATTCTTATGATTTCAGATTCGAAATTATTACTTATATTACAAGTGAATTCTATCCATTTAGCTGGTTCTCAGATGAGAACAACAGGCCGTCCCTAAGCTGCATATAGCGATATCATCCTTATAAGGAATCATCAGTGCAAGTATACCGGACTATGTCTAAAAATATTAAATGAGTTTTATACAAAACTAACATAAGCATACATGAAGAAATTGGTAAACACCATCTGCCTGCTAAACAACAAAATGGCATATACGAGAAGCTATATTGTTTCTCACTTCTGATATGAGTAGCTGCACTTAGTCTAGTGCAGGCTATCGCGTAACACCATATGAGAGGGGGGGGGGGGGTAATAATAAATTATTGCCATGTGATTTATTCTCAGTTGACAATCATTATTACTCCCTTACCACCCTTCAGTTGAGAATTAGTTATTGATTATCACCATTACGTGGTGTTACGTGCAAGCCTGCGTCATATGACATAATATACGTCATAAATGGGAAGGAGCATAGTTTCCTATAAGTCACACTTGGTCGCCTAGCAGATAGATGGCGTGTACATGTATGTTTACGCAAGCTTAGTACAAAGCCCATCTAATATTCCCCAAATTCTAGGCATAGTTATACTTGCACTGATGATCACTAATCGAATAAGGATGAAATCGTGATGTGCAGTTTCGGGACTGTCTGGTGTTCCCAACTGAGAACTAATTAGATAGCAATAATTCATTATCGCCCTTCTTAGGTGGTGATACGTGAAAATCTGCCTTAGGCGAAATAATCTATTTCAAGAAAGAGAAACACCATAGTTTCTTGTAAGTAATAATTTGTTGATTAACAAGTAGATGTCGTTTATCAATTTCTATATAAGTTATTCATAATATAACGTCATAGTTGTTCATAGTTCAACATTATTCGTGGCGTAAAGTTGGAGGAATATCTATCTGAAAAGGCATAACGAGAATTTATGAACTTAAAAATATATTTGAAGTGCTAGAGATAATGAAATCGACTTTAGAATGTACATGAGTAAACGTTCCTTAAACACAATAAAATAGTATTTGGGGCTGAAAGTGCATCACTAATACTTGCGCATGAATGCTGCAATTATGCAAAGGACAAAACAATCCTTTGAGCTTGAAATATACTTACTCGACGACTGTATATGTTATCACCATGGCGAAAATAAATCTGTTATTCAATTTTATTCATAATAATATAATAAACTAAAATTTTTCAGTTTTTAATAACTATATAATCATTTTTACTACAAGCTGTATACATTAATGGGTTATGGTACTTATTTTATCTACATTTACGGCTTTAGACAGTTTGGATTGAAGGTTTAATAATTTTTGGAGATTTTTATTATATAACTGTCGGCTACTGTCATTGATTACCAATTCTTTAAGTGCCTCAGGGTACCAATATCCCTGCTATTATTAGTGAGGGGGCGAAAGGAACAGTAATTTATGTAATTTATAACAATATGAAAATTTAAACAAGCATGTAATTAATTTTGACATATTTCTAGGTGCTTATTTCAAAAACTAGATATGTACGTTTTCCCTTCTTGTATTATAATAAAATGTGATGTTGAATTTACTGGAAATAGACAAACATATTTATGTATAACTGAAATATAATTAATTGTTTTTTTCCATTTCCAGATACATATTAATTATAATTAGGGACATTAAAGAAGGTACAGAATGATATATTAGCTGAATAAAATTTTAAGCGTAAATTTATTATATCTATCCAACTTTAACATTAAATAATGTTCATGTAGTATAGTGTAGAATATTCTAGAAACACTTCTAATTTCCGACTTTAACTTCATCCCCTACGAGTGTTCTAAAATTTAGAATTTTCTTTGAACGGTGAATAAAGAAGAAACAAGGAAATGAGGTTTTTGGGCAGATAATTTATTATCGAGTGTCAAATAATGTGTATTGATAAGTTAATAACTGCATTATTTATTTTAGTTTTCCAAAACATCTTCATTACCTGAAAATGTCTTTGAATATGAAAATTCTCGTTGAAAACTGTGAATACTAGAAAACAGTAGTTGCTTTGAGTTTTAGCTGTAGTTAAATATTATACTGTTAAGTTGAAGAGCGTATTTGGTATTAAAAATAATAGAGCACATCTGTTTACATATTTGAAATTTATTAATGAGTAGTTGTTTAAAAGTACAAATATAAGAAAAAAATTGCTTAATAGTAAATGAAATAAAACACTCGGTAGGTTTCACAAAACCTTGGTAGGACTTGGTAGGTTCTCTTGTGAAACCGCCTTGTGAAGTGTTTTCTTTCATTAATTAGTCAAAAATGCTTCACCAAGTGCCCAGTGAGCTCTCCATATCTACAATATTTGTTTAATTTTGTTTAGAAACCGATTTAGTTTCAGAAGTGGGCATAATAATTCTTGATCTAATAAAGACCTATCTTCACGGTTTGTGTATGATATCAATATCAAAGACTTTTGGAATAACAGGGGAATCTTAATTAAATATTTTTTTGCAAATGTTCTCCTCGAAGAAGTCTTGTTCAAACAGAAGACAACATAGTCAATGTCTTGGCTTATGGACAAGTGAAGTTTGACATTTGGCTGATGTAAGTGAATTGTTTATGTCAAAAACCTCATGTTTTCACTAGGCTTCTAACACAAGAAATTATGCCACAACTATATTTTGTTGAAGAGTCATCAGTACCATTCTTATTAATTACATTTAGTGCAAGACTTAAGCTCTAATGATTCTCAGCGAAAAATAAATTTCATTGCTGAATTGTTAATAAAAGATTTTTTTAATAAAATTTCATGGACTGACGAAAGACGTTTTCATAACAATGAAAATCTTAACCGCCGTAACAGTCGTTATTAAGGGACACTAATTTCCAAGATATCTGAGGTGTGAAAGTTTCTTGTGACTTATTCAATGGTCATCATACCGTAATTTTATCAAAATACATTCATTGGCGACATTTATTTAAATATTTATTTAGAATTAGGGTTATTCAAAATACATAGTATATACGATATAATTTGGAGAAATGTAGAGGATTTGCATAATAACATTATAGGAGATGTTAATCTGTTACTTCAGCTATGGCTAGAGTAGTGTACACCAGAAACTTTGAAGCAAGACTTGAATGTTGTCTTATTGAGTGTGGAAATTTACTTGAATATTTTGTAAGCATTACAATTTTGTGTTATACCTACATATTTGTTCATTTTAATTACTTAAGTATCTCTTGGTCTGGTAGTTGGTAGTTCTCATCTTAATTTCAGTTTATTAACTTTATATTAGTTCCCTTGTTGTTAATGAAATGAATATTATAGAAATCACATTCTTTCGTTTTCCCCGTAAGTCTAATTATAATAAATATGTTTTATTGAATTTGAAATATTTTTGCAATTTTACAATAAATCTCCTACAAATATAGGATAGTCGAATATTTATTATAGCAAATATATGGAAAATTTTATATTTTAGAGGATGTTCCATTATCAATTCTGAAGTTGATGGCTCGTGATCAAAAATGAGAATTGAAAAGAGAATTTAATCACAGAAAAATGCACCACTGCTTGCAAAATATATCCCCCAAATTTCATTTCCATATTATTAAGTGTTTTCAAGATATTACCTATCTAAAACGTCTTAAGCTACCTTGTATAAAAAAGTACACAGCGTATGTTGGCTCTTTTCCAGTCGGTAGTCGATTTGATGAAACATAGCGAGTATTAATAATAGAGTATGTTTTTACTACTAAAAGATTACTTACAAGAAATAAACTATATGATCCAATTTAAGGATATCTTGTAGTATACATACAATACGTTTTCATTGTAGAAGAACAATTACTGGTGTAGAACAAATAAGAAGATAATATTTGTGTAGCATGTTGGACGCTTGAGAGCATTAAACTAATTACTGTTGGCATTAAGGGTAGCGTCTAATGTGGATTTAAGTTGGTATGTTTTTATGTTTTACGAGCCATTAAGAATAATTGCGGAGCTTAACGGAATAAATAGTTAAATGTGTAATTTGTTTGCATTGAAAGTCCCTAGTTTGAAGATTCTACGCAGACATTTAAGTTAATATTTAAATATAACTTGTGATATTACCAACAGTCTTCTGTGTGTAATATTGATTATAGCTTTAAAATAAACAGTTTTAAAACCTTAAAACCGACTTTTCCGCACGTAGAATATCTCTATCTCGAAATTGAGTGGCAGAGAAAAAGTAAACCAACACATAAATGCCGAGTATGTGTTTTATGCAACAGCTTTACTTTTTTTACATGGTCCACCATCGTGGTTTCTCATGATCCATGAACAGGGTGGGGTGTGTCCTATCTACCTCAAAATCAATAGATGTCGTCTGGTAAACGTCCCTAATCAGAATTAGTTGAAACACGATCGATCCGATACGATTTAATTGAGTGATTGTGCTAACAAACAGAATAGTTCTCAAATAGTCCACCATTGTACTTTCTCATAACCCATGTACATGGTAGAGTGTATTCTATCCACCTCAAAATCAATATGTGGCGTCTGGGAGATGTCCTCAATCAGAATCAGTCAAAACCCGATCGATCCGACACGATTTAATTGAGTGATCGTGCTAACAAACAAAATTTCTCAAATAGTCCACCATTGTACTTTCTTATGACCCGTGTATATGGTAGAGTGTGTTCTATCCACCTCAACATCAATGGGTGTCATCTGGGAGACGTCCTCAATGAGAATCAGTCAAAACTCGATCGATCCGAAACGATATAGTTGAGTTATCGTGCTAACAAGAATAAATGCCGACAACGACACACACACAGCAAAAACTTTTAAAAACCATTTTTTGGTTTTTATTCCGAAAAATGAAAAATAAACCCAAAAATTTTGTTCTTTCAATTTTTCTTTACACAATTATATTGCTTTTCCGCGTGGAGTGGAGTGCGGAAAAGTAATTATTAATCTATATTTATTAAACGACTGTTTTCGTGTGTGTGTCACGAAATTTTTAGGTCAATGTACGAAATGCTTTTCGTTAGAATTTCGGCATTTTGACAAATCCAGTATAGTAAATCGGCCATTGGAAACAATGTGGTAACTTTTGTTCTTTGATCTGAAGCCCTAGAGGCATGTTCCGGAGGTGCCTTCGATTTGATCGAGAGAGCGCCCGGGCGGCGCAATATTATTGCAATTTGCTTACTCGTCTATTATTAAGGGCGTGCAGTTACTAAAATTAAAATTATATGCATCGTCGATTAGAATACACAAGCAACAAATGTAGCGACTATCATTAGAATTAACGAATCAGCTCAATTATAACCAGCAATTTATATAAATACTCATAAATACTCGTAAAATCTACACAAATTTATGTTAGATATGTACAGAAGACAGATAGATAGATAGGGCGTAACGCAGATAATTCATTGTCCAGTGGATATATAGTGAACTTAACATAAAATGTATGGATTTTACTCCAATTCTGGTATGAAAATTCACACCAGCGAATGGTAGAATTCTACAACGCAACGGCCTTGTAGTGTTTATTTCACATCAAACTGTGGGTCCCTAAATGCACCCAGTGTGGTGTGTCATTGGTGTTAAATTTTATATTACATTTGAGAGAGTAGAGAATATTTGAAGACATCTGAAAATATCGTCAGATATATTTAATGACGAAACTGAAGGAATTATGATTCTTAGGAAATCCTGACTTATAGAAAACATGAGTAAGATATTTATTATTTAGTTGGCAGAATCATATTATGGCGAAAATTACATCTTTGTCTTTTAGGTATCGAGTTAATAAGAGTGCAACTCTGCACCTATGATGGAAATATACTATCACGAGACAAGAGTCTATAATATGGGTAATAAATATTTTAATGGCTGGTAAACATAACGTTAATATATGTTATAAAGCAGAATATCATTATGTTCAAGATAATTGGATTTGAGATTTATTTACACCCTCAGGATAAATTAAAATGAAGTTAACAAAGGCGTTTTAGGTTCTCCAACTTTTGCTGTAATTATATACATAGGTACATTTGTAGTCACAACATTAAAAAAACACGAAGTAAATATAAAACACCACGAGCAAGAGCGATTAAAAAAATACAAACATCAAACCTAACATACATTATATTAAAATTATCAATGTTGTAGAAGCAATTGGCGAGTAAAGATTTCTTTAAATAGACGTAGAAAGCTTTGCAAGACATATTATTGATATTATCACATTTGCTGTATCGATGAAATTCATTGGAGAGCCGCATTTGTAGATTATTTGGTAATGTAAACTCTCGATAGCGGTTCTTTTAAATAACTAGCATGTTTTGTATTATGTTGGTGCACGTTTGCATTCATTAGTAGGTTGTGCAAGTTCTTGTGTGCCAAAAGAAGTGACTTCAGCAAATGCAAGCATTCGCAACGATCTGTACTTCTAGCATGGCAGAAGTACGGATCGTTGTGCCCTCAATGAGATGAACCGCAGACTTCTGCAAAATAAGCGACTTTTGAGCGGTGCTAACACTAACCCATACTTCAAAAGCCAAAATGAATTTTTCTCATGACATTATTATTTACAGATGGCCGTAGCTGTCTCATGACAAATACTTGTGTGCTTAATTTCGAACATAGGCTGTCAAGATGAGCAGGCCAATTTAAACTAGGGTCAAGTAAGATTCGTAGCAGTTTCACCGGTTCTGATATTGGTCTATTTTTATTGGACGTGAATGCTACGTTTTTTGCTTCATCCATGTTAAGATTTAATTTATTGACTGAGAACCACGTGTTCTCTGAAGCAAAGCATTTTCTGCTCATCTCCTCATTTCCTCGAGATAGTAAAGTAGTATGATCTGCAAAAAGTATAAAAGAACTATGCCCAATTGCAACCGGTAAGTCATTTATATATAAAAGAAATAGTACTGGACCTAAAACAGATCCTTGCGGTGCACCTCTTTCTACAGGTAGCATAGCAGAGTCGGAGCCTTCAATGCATACATATTGTTGCCCATTACTTAATTATTATAGAAGGTGCATGTTGAATACATAAATTCGAACTCCTATTGGTACGATATAATACTTTATCATTGATGTCCTCTATATATAAAATTATTGAAAACTGAATTTTGCGTCACGTATAAATAAGTTGTATTAGGTAAGTCATATGTAAGTTTTTGAGTTTAAGCTATATAAAAGTTTTTGAATAAAAATATTACTCGCTACTGTTGGGCTTACTGATGACCTATCTATTTTAAAATGTTGTTATCCAGTTTTCCGCAAAATATTGCAATCTAAATAATTCTAATAGGATCAAAATTGATATTTGACATACTAAATGGCCATCCGGTATAATTTTTAGGCAATCAATTATCCAAAAACGTACGTCATCAGCATTTATCCTTCCGAATACGGTTACGGCATTTTCAAATGTTCTCGACCCAAAGGGGGGTGACAAATAGGTTAAACCACTAGAACAAAAGCCGGCATTTATTACGCGAAACATTAAGACTTTGCATTCCCGCAGGTCTATTAACTTATAATAATTTTATAAAATTCATACGACTACCCGTCTCGGACGACCGCGAATACAATGCACGTCCGTTTACTTTATGGAATAAATTTTACGGAACGAAATGGAGGGATATTTTTTACGGCATCCCAGAGATCTTTTCACAATCGTGCACTCTATTTTTAATACAGAAATAATATTCACCGGCCTCGCTAATTAAAGCGAAATTATGTCCACTTACCGAGAACAATGGCCAGGGTTTTTGTTGCTTTTCGTTCTTTCTTTGCTGATGATTTTTCCCTTTTTTTCCTGCTTGCCTTATTAACCTTGTATATTGTAAACCTGGCGGCGGCCGTGGCTTTTCTTTCTTTCTTGGACCCCGTCGAGCTTGCCATAACTGACCCTGAGTTTATTGTTGCTACCGTCCTGTAAAAAAAGGATATGTTAACATGCGTGTAATGATGGCAAAAATACATTGTGATATACTATTCATTTCATCGCTATTTGCCAAATAAAAAACTCTCTTATCTTGCCGATAAGCGAAATAGTCTACCTGAGCCAAGCCATAAAAATAAGCCACGGTATGTTTTGAGATTTTTTATTCGGCAAATAGCGATGAAATAAACTATAAATATAAGTAATATAAAAAATATACTATTATGGAATAATAGAAATAATAATATTGACATTATTGAGAAACCAGATGCAGTAACATACAGCAAGGAGTAAGCTACTAGGCGAATTCTTGGGTATTTGTGTCTCATTTTTATACCAAAACTATACATGTATTGCTGCTGAGACTACTATTGACATTTATTTTGCCAGAATTAGTATTTATTATTTTGAGTGAGCGTTTAGCTTTACTTATATTTTCAGTTTCTAGTGTAAAACATTGCCAGCTCAACAAGTGGCGTCAACTATAACACAAGCAACAAAGTGGCTGCCAAACATTATCTCTTTAATTACTGATCTTCAACAATAATTTATTTTTCTTTGGACTTTATTACTAAAATGTCTAGAGCTATTAGTGCAACGGGAACCTTGTATAGACTTTTTCATATGTTCTATACTTGATATTTAGTAATTAATGTAAAAAAATAATATTTCAAAAAACTTGGCAATGTAATTTGCTTATTAGTTGTAAAATACTGATCTGGCAACAGGAATTAAAAGTTAAAGCGCCGAAGTCGACATTAAACTGGATTAAAATAGTCGAGATTTCATTTACTAACACTAGAAACTTCTAGAACTATGTTGCTTAATATTACAAATTGCCTATGTTTACGTAATTCGTAGCACCAAAGATATCAAATAGTTAATTTCTTGTGTAAAATTACAACTGGTGGAATAAACGACCATAAGAGGTATTATTATAAAATGTATCTGTGTTGTGTGTCTTAACATACAATACATTCTTAAAGAACAAAAGAAATGAAATTAGGGATAAAAAAGAAACTCAATTATAACAAATATTCAAATAGAGACTTATTATTTCTTTATTGAACAAAAACGAAATTTAAAAAAGTCAATAATGACAAATTTATTCAACAAGAAACTTATTCCTTTTTATTGAGTTAAACAGTGATACAACCGATTATATAATACAAATTATGTCGATAAAGTCAAACACATGTTTGTTTCTATTTAACGTTTTCGGTAACCTTATAAATATCCACTTTTTCGGCTCGGTTTATCAGTATGATTGGTTACATGTCCCACTCCGATTTATGCTTATCTGGGGAGTTCACTTGTTAACTCGCCAAGATTCACTAATCCACCTAGTAGCATGCCGTTTTCTGTATATTTATGCACATACTAATATAATATCTTGATATTTTAATACATGGAGGTATTAAAGGATATTTATAATATCAAGAAGATACACTAGTATTTATTGAAATAACAATATTACAATGGTATGCAAACAAAAATGTTCTGTTCTAGTTATGTATTGCTTATTACCAGAGGAATAAACGAATTGCAAAATGAAATAATTTTAAGCGCTGGTTACTTGTAAATACTAATTAACCGAGTTGAAAAATATGGATTGTAAATAAAGTTTTAAATTTGAGAGCGCATATTAGATCAGAGAGACGATTACTGTTTTTGTTTTTACATTCTTTGACTTTTATATTCTACATACTTTCCAGAATAAGCAGTGTTCACCACATAATATAGGACGCATGCAGTAAGTGGGCATTTTATTATTTATTTTTTTTAATCTATGTAGAATTCGTCAAATTGAATGTCAATATTTGGCAAATATTTAATCGATTAATAACGCTATTGTTAACGTAATTTCAAAATTTGGCCCATTTACCTCAGTATAGGAATATGATGATACTTTGAATTCAAATGCCAATAATAATATGTAAATTTTAAGAGCTAAGCCGGACATTTTTGAGTAACAATTTATACATATTATAATAAATACGGACAAGATATTTTATATTGATATAAAAGATATAAACCATGTCATTATAATTATTATAAGTATTTTAGATACAACAAATAATTAATATGCCCTATTAATATAATAAACATAACCATTCATTCATCTCCATATACATAGTTGAATTAAATTATAAAAACTATAACATTACCTACACACGTATTATTCAGTAGTACTGTTTCGTGGAAAATTTTTCAGGAATACTCTGGATGGAAGAATGCTTTTAGAATAATATAGAAATGGTTCAAAGAACACACTTTTTCTGTTAATCCCATGAATATATAGATTGTCCTCTTCACAAGGAAAGGGCAATAGAAGAACGTTAAAGACTCCCGTGCTTCTAAATACGCCACTAACACTTGGCTTAGAAGTAAACAACACAGCGTCACCAACACCAAACTGAATTGGAATATATACATATAAAGGAGACTAAAACAAATTATGGGCTACAGGCTATGAGATACCTTCTATGAGAAGTACCGCTGAACCATTGGGAAGATCTGAGGATGATATCCGAAGTAGTTGCGTAGACTGGTATCACAAGACCGATGATTACATGCAAAGCTATTATTATGGTGGTCGAAAAGCCAAAATAAGGAGCTGTTTGCCTGAATATAGCTTAAGCTATGCGAACGAAACCAACAAGAACAATTGAGGTAATGTTATGTCTGCCACTACTGAATATATCACACATAACTTTGACTACTATGGTACGCTTCAAATCTGTTGATATATAACCAATTAAATGATGTGGGAGTCCTAGAAGCTAACTGTGGAATGAGGTTATCAACTTTATGACCCTCATTCCAGCAAGTTAAATATAACGAACAATAATTAAAGCACTAATGAAAAAACAATCAATGAGCTCACAGATGGCTCCAAGAAAGGAGGATGTGAAGTAGACTCAAGGGGCCTGAATATTAAATGTAAGTGGTCTTTGGTGCCAGCTTAATACAAATAGAGCTGGCAATGCTGTAGCTGCTGTAGACGTAGCCCGTAGACAAACAACAGGTAATACAATCAAAATATACATTGATAGTAGGCACTTATTGCTGACCTTGCGAAACTGTAATATAAGAACAGGCACAGTATCGGAATTCCACCACGCACTTGCAAATATTACACACACAAACAACATCAATGTGTATTGGCTGAAGGAAAATGTCCAGTGTGGAGGTACTTGATTGATTAGGATATAATAGGATAATACTAATAAACTAGGATAATACTAACAGATTGACTAGGACAGTTGCCAGTCTAAATACTCCTGGACCTTACCAGCTTAGCGTACTACTAATATCGACAAGAAAACAAAATAAATAATTGAAAATATCGTGCACAAAGAATTCAGAGAAAACTATTAGTTTGCTAAGGAATTTTTAAAACACCCTTGCTAACGTACTGCGCATACATTCTTGGCAATATCTAGAGTTCTAACTAGACATTACCAACTAACGAAATACCTTCATAATATGAAGCTGAGTGATACGGATTTCTACAGAGGATGTAAACAAGAGAATAAAACCGAACAGCATGCAGTTTGTGACTGCTTTGGCCTTTTGAGTATTACAGAATCCATTTTGGGAGACCGTTGGCCAACTATAGCCCCTAGTTGAATCTTCCTGTCGGCGACATTATAGTCTATTTTACAAAATTAGAATTATTGATGGCGTAGTTTAGATGTCCTTCTTTCAGGAAGATGCACAAGAGCCCAATGAGTGTTCAGTGCTGCAGTGATTGAGTGAGCTGCCCACCCCCCTCCATTGCCAGATGCAGATCTAGATAGTATCATAAGAGACAGTGTGATGATGACAACAACATATACAGGGTGGGGTACTCCAGATTCCCTGGTTTTGAAGGGTAATAAAAATCAACCGAATGAGATACAGAAAAAAACTTTATCTGTTCATTACACTACATTTTAAAAATAATCTAACTAATATGATACCCATTAACATAAATACATTGTCGAGGACGTTCTCTGAAGTTTTCCACAGCGCAGCGGCAAACTGTGATGGGTATGGCGTAAATTTATTCTATAATTCTGTCTTTCAACTCTTTTAGGGTGTGAGGGCGATGTTAAAAAACTTTTTCCTTTAAGTATATCTAACGCAAAAAATCGCAAATGCTGAGATCTGGTAAGCGTGCAGACCACCAAATATCGCCCCTTAGAGGGACCAGACGTTTAGGGAACATTTCCCTCAAAACAGACATAGGCATTTGTACAGTGTGGGCTGTAGCTTCATCCTTTTGGAACCAAAGGTCACCCAGGTCCTCCTCTTCGGCTAGAGCATCTATACTAGGCTCCAGGAATGTTTCCAATATAGTCACATGCCAAGCAGTCGTAACGGTGACACTAACGGCAGACCAAACTGTCACTTTGGGATAATGGAGAGAATGCCTTTAATGAAGCTGTCTGGGGTTATCTGTGGCCGAGTATCGAAAGTTCTGTTTGATTACCGCTCCACTGAGGTGAAAATATGCCTCCTCACTACTTATGAATCGTGGCTCGTTGATGTGGCTGGGACCTGGTCAAACATTTTCTGGCACAAGAATCTGCGGTTTGCGTGATATGCCATATCCATCTCTGATCTAGCATTATCTTATAAGGATGATAATGCAAGTCATAATGAAGAATTCTCCTCAGACTTTGATTTGACATCCCTAAAGCAACGGAGTGTTTCCAAGCAGGACTTACTGGCGATTGCTCTATCGCTTGTCTCATGCGCTCAACATTTTCGAGTGTTCTTACCGTTTATTGTCCTCGAGATGTTCTTCGAGGTGGTGTGCTTCCTGTTTCTTTCAAATTGCCAGTCCAAGCACGAATTATTTTCTCATCAGGAACAGAACGTGCGCGAAGAATGTTGAAACGTCGGCAAAAAACGATCTGTACCTACACTTATACCATACCAAACTGTATTTATACCAAAAATACGCATATTATTTCTTATGTGCCTTGTAACGATTTTATAGAATTTGTATAAGCCTTGACCTAATTACTATACATCTGTATACAGGAACCATTAAAGAATAAATCAAAATATCGAGAATTCAAATTACTATTAGCTGATATCATGGATCTTCACTCGAAAACCAATCATAACATTTATCGATTGCGTGTCCTACCTAAGCTCGGTATCTAAAGTTGCTCCGTTTCTTTTTGCGGCATTTCGACTACGCCGCGGACTATCAGGTACGGTAATGTCTTGTTGGCTATGAACATATCCCGAATCATTGTTACCGTTCGGATCGGCTAGAGGAGGTGGTGAGGCCAGGCTCGCTACTACTGTTGATATGCTGGAAAGAATAGAAATTAATAGAGTTGATTCCACGGCTACAAAAAATCTAATAGAAGGAATTTCAAACACAAACCACAGGGGATATTTGTTAATGGAGTGTAAAGTGATATGATGTTTACAGTTTGTATTTAAATAGGAATGGATATCTACATGTGGATATAGTTAAAAAAAATGGCTGATACATTATTTGAAAATGAAATAAGTGAAAAATTCGGGAACATTAAAGATATTTATATTATCGCTGGTTTTTATTTCATCAATTTTATTAATCTCATATGTAAGCCTCTCGGAAGGTTTAGTCCTATGCGTATTTTATTGAACTATAGCAGAATTGTTTGACAAACTGGACATAAAGGAAAGGAGAGGGGGTAGGATTCTAGCAGATTCCTGTGATCTTTACCTTGTGGTTCAGTAACAAATCTCAATCTATACTGATGCTTCTGGATATGGGATATTCTCCTAAAACCTAAATACTTGATTCAGTGTGTCACTAAGCGCCCATGCCACAATACCCTAAGCTGAACCACGGGGACACTATAGGTGACCAGTGGTTTTACAGATTGGTAGTAATGCCATCGACATATTTATAGACAGTAATGCCACTTTAATGATCTTAAATAATTGCAAGATTTATTCTGGTCTGATACTGAAATGTAGAGTTTTTGCTAGTAATGTGGCAGGGAAAATATAGTATGTCATTCTATATGATGGAAGATACATAGAGAATTGCGGACATGGGGAGGAAATGATAACACGTCGACGTACCAGAGGTTTTTTGCTAGGTCTAGAATTAAAAAGAGTGCTTTGCAAAGTCACTAGAAATATAATTATAAAAGATTACATACTTGAAGCACCCTAAAACATATGAGCGTAGATTAACAATTATAGGTAAGTAAAATATTATGTTATATCTTACAAATTAAAAAATTACAACTTGAATCTGTCTAGTATGAATATACGAATCATAATAGGATTGCTAACATTGCAGGCTAGAGAATTATCTCTAATTGAATTTATTACGTTATGCGCTATACTGAAGGCTCTGTATGAAGATAATGTGACGTGGAAGATTACTGATCACATTCTAAAGGCTTGCTTCGTATTCTCAACCATATTAAGGGTTATATAGAAGAATTATTGATCGGTCGATCTTCGACGACTACCACCGAATGTTCTTCTCTAATATATATTCACTAATTGAAATGAATAATGGAATTAATGAGTGCCAGCGACAAAATGGTGGAGGTCTGATGGAAGTGGAACAGTGAATCCACTGTGGTGCATTTGAATTTTGTCTACCTTTTCCTTATCGAATCCTGAATCTCAAGATTGCAATGAACAGATTGATACGTGAACAAAATCATATATTCAGCCCGAAAGATTTAAAAATTCTTACGCATTAATGTGCCTGTTTATGATGTTTTTCACGACCAGAAGTAGGTGAAAAGGGTTTGTTTACTTTAGATATTCCAGTCACTAACGAAGGAGAAAATATACACTATAGTACAAGGGTTCAAAAGTATCGTTAAACACTTTCTATACGGGATACATGTATGTTGTCATCATTATACTGAGCGACAAGAGTTACAGTTTATAAGGAATTTTCAATAAAACCTTAGAGCAAAGTACAGAGAGAAAATCTCATTCGACGAAAAACGAATGACGCTTATGCTCTTTTTTCGAAAAATATTCTCTTATTTGTCACAACATTTTTGAAAAATTTCTTTATATTTCTTTTTGTGCTATTTATTTTTAAATTATTGGGTTAGATGTTGTACATATTTAATAACATTCATTACTCCAAATATTAATAACCTGAACCCGATTCTTTCTATGAACTGAGTCAAGAAAATGAGTGTAATAAAAAGAATTGTACATGTGAACATTAGTCCGAAATACCGCCGATAGAGGGACCATGGAAGTATCTTCCCGAATATCGAGTTAAGTAGGATCTATCTTGACATATTAGGACATATCCGTGGGTCTGTATCCTCTGTGTTATTGACCTTCGGTGACATTAGCGAAGCCATCTAACTTTATTTAAATATATTTATGCAACGCTTTCTTATCACTTTCATCACTGGAAGAGTTTTACAGAAAGCATCATCACTACGTTCTTTATAACCATATTGGAAAACTAGGATTTGTATAATTAAAATCCATGAGGTTAATTACATTTATTTATGATCAAGCTACATTCTCTATTATTTCTAATTTAGTTCATATTATTTCGGATATCTAGGGCTCACCCTCTATCTTAATTATTGTTAGTAGTAATAATATGTTTTATAAAATTTGTCTATTCATAAAACATTTTCAGTTAAATCTACACAGCCGATATAAACCAGATAAAGAATAAAAGAGTGGAGTTGTAATTCCAATTACATTTTTGTCACGTTTCACTGATGTAACTTCGTTCAATGCACCCCTCGGCAATAAATTAATGTTAAAACCTACACATATTTCAAGAAGAATCTATAAAAATCTAGATTTACTATAACGATGTATATTAAGGATGAAGTTTCCATTGAACAAGATTTACGAATATGTCTGTCTACACATAGCGTGAGCGAACTTACGAACGAAAATATAAAATCATATTTAGCCCAAACTCTCACATACTGAAGACAAGTTCACATAATATAATTTATATTGAACACGCGCTTCAATAAATTTAGCACAAATATAGTATACTATAAGACATTAAAAAATATCACAATTCAAAAATTACTAAAAGTTATTTATTGTCGTCAATATGACAAAAGAAAATCAATTTTGTATTTTTCTTTGAGACTAAATGAACGAACGTGTTCATTGTATCTTAAATAAAAATAGCTATCAACGACGTTAATTTTTCTTTGCAAACTGCCGAAATTAGTGAAATCTAAGATATATCATAATCGGTACCCAATTCTTTGTTGAATAGATGGATATTTCCTTCTAATTCTACTAAAACATTCACTGAATGCTTTAGTAGAATTTCGAACAGTATAGACGGATACTACTCGGATGTGTAAATCCTTATAAATATTTTACATTAATAACCTAATTAAGGGTACTATTCTTTAATTTCAAAAGCATTAATGAAACACAAGAGTTTCCTGTTTATTCCCTATTTTGCGTCAGTAATAAATTATTAAAATAAAAATTTCTATTCTCTCCTTTCCCAAAAAGAACAGTGAAGTATTGCAAATAAAGTGTTTTTCAATGAGGTCGCTTGGTTTTTAAACGTAAATAAAACAAAATTGTGTGAGATATCTAGTCAATTTTTTTTTAATCTAAAAGAATATTTCAAATAAAATGAAATGAAAAATATATGGCATTAAGTATGGAATGTAACGTCATTCAAATGTCTGCCGCGTCTTTGCTTGGTAGCATGTATTCAGGAGGTCCAATTTTCGATGACTTTCTTTCATAAATCTCGCTGAATTTGTTGGATGGCGTTCATTATGTTCGTTTTTGAGGGCATTGACTGTTTACGGTTTATTGGCATAGACCTACGATTTAAGATAACCTCAAGGGGAAGAAGTCTAAAGGCGTTAAATCGCATGAGCCACTTCATGTCGCTGCTGCGCGACAATTTAGGCCACAAGAAGTTCCTTATTATGTATCTGTAGCGCTCGCTATTGACGGTTATGGTAATGCCAGTTTAGTTTTGGAAGAAGTACGGACGAATGATTCCGCCAGACTAAAGTACGCACGAAACAGTGACTTTCTCGCGATGGATTTGGTGCTAGTGTATCTCGTGTGGATTGCTTGTTCACATATCCAAAATTTTGCTTGTTCACATATTCACTCATCCAAAAATAGGCCTTGTCGCTAAAGATGATTTTTCTTGGCAAAATTTGGGTCAACCTCCAGCTGCTCCAGAGCCCAATCAGCGAACACACGGCGTTGTTTATGGTCGTTTACTTTAAGTTCCTGGGACAGTTAAATTTTATAATGGTGCAGACCCAGGTCCCGAAGCAAAATTTGCCAAGTTGAAGTCGCATAAGGGCCAAGTTCTTGTGAACGACAAAAAATTGACTGCCTCGGGTTTCCTCGTACACTCTCACCCACAGCAGCAATGTTTTCATCAGACTTAGTGTTTCGGTGATGTACTGATTTTGATACACTACTAAATAATTGACAGTAATCATGATAGATTTTAGTTTAACAGTATGGCCGTTATTATCTAATAAATCTCGAGCGTCTCATTGACATTGAAAGGCCCATACATTGCAATAGAACAAGAAATATGAAAATGTATTTTCAAATTTCTCAAAATTAGGTAAAATTATAATCGAGCCAAATCGAAGCAAGCTGTTTCGTTTGTTAATTTATTATTCCATTCTTCTCATAAACTGAGAAAATATATAAATTTTATGTTAGAACTTTATTTATAGAAATAAACGTGTATTTACTATGATTTTTATATCAACACATACCAATTCCACAAACAGGTTTTCATGTTATTCAGATTTTAGAAATAATAGCTTATTATAACTATGGACTACTTCATATTATTTGTGTTATTTACTGTGAATTGGCATGAACGTGGTATCGATAAGGATCTAACGTGCACTATTAATATACCACTATACATACATTTCTCGTAAATTTCAATGTTATTGTATTCTAGATTGAAACAACGAATACAGATTTTTTTATTTGTCCTATTGTTTTGCTAACTGCGTACATATTTTACGTTTCACGATTCTATTTAGATTATTATATAATTATTTTAAACTAATTCTCTAACAGTTATTAGCATAATGGATATAACTTAAGTTAATGTTGACGCTATTAAAGTAATCCAACACGTAACAACAACTAATAATATGACATTCAAGAATTACTAACATTACATTGTTTTCAGTAATTCTCATTAGTGTAAACTTAAATGGAATATTATTGCCTGGTATATATTTCAAAATAACTACTTTAATAATTCTCTGGAATAACTAATAATAGTTCTAAGGAATAACTAACTGAAAGTAGGGGGAAAACTTTAGTATTTGCTTCAAGTTATGATATTCTGTCTGTCACAGAGTTACTTATACTTTAATGACTGTATACAATGTAAAAATTATAAAGTTGTGATGAATTTAGTGTGTGACATTATTATTAATTTTTTTAATGTATTATGACGAAATCTTAAACTTAATACAAAAGAGACGAGGCTACAAAAATAGACGAGACGAGGAAGGTCTGAAAACTTATAAGTCAATAAAGTGGGAAATCATTAGAAAGTGTAGAAAATCGAAAGAACAATCGATAGACGATAAATGCAAAGAAGATAAGCTCCAAGTAGGTAAGACCGATGAGGCTTACAAAATAATTAAGAGGAACTTCAGGGATATAGGAACAATAAGTAGAAACGTTAAGAGTCAATCGGGGGACATACTGATCGGAAGAGAGGAGAAAGCGGATAGATGGAAGCAGTACTTAGGAAATTTATACGAAGGTCAGGAATTAGGAGAGATATTAGAGGAAGAATCTAGCATCGATAGGGAAGATGTAGGAAAACCTATATTGAGAGAGGAATTTGAAATAGCACTAAGGACGCTAAAGAACAATAAAGCGTCGGGTGTAGATAAAATACAGGCGGAAATTTTGAAATGTGCGGGGCAGAAAGTAGTAATTAGGATTTTTGAACTGGTAAAATACATATATGAAACGGGCGAGATGCCGGAGGATTATAAGAGGAACATTATCGTTACTATACCGAAAAAGAGAGGAGCCGACAAATGCGAGGACTTTAGAACGATTAGCCTAACTTCCCACGCGTCAAAAAATTTAACCAGAATAGTGCGGAAGAGGATGGAAAATAGAGCGGAGGAAATACTAGGAGAAGACCAATTATTCGGGTTTAGGCGAAATAGGGGAACTCGCGAAGCTATTCTGGCGCTAAGAGTAATGCTAGAGAAAACAATAGAAAAAGGAAAGAACGCTTATATAGGATTTGTAGATTTAGAAAAAGCTTTTGATAATGTAAGATGGGAAAAAATGTTCGAGATACTAAAGAGCGCGGGAATGAAGTATAGAGATAGGAGAGTAGTACACAATCTATACAAAGATAAAACTGCTGTTATAGAAGTAGAAGGGGAAAGAAGGTAAATAGGTATTAGTAAAGGAGTAAGACAAGGATGTACGCTATCACCGCGAATTTTTAATGTGTATATAGAAGAGGCGATTAATGTGGTAAAAGATAGAGTGGACTTCGGGATTAAAGTACAGGGACAGAAACTAAAAATGCTGAGATTCGCGGATGATATAGCAGTATTAGCATCTAGTAAAGAGGAATTGGAATCAGCGTTGAACGAAATGGCGGCAGTGTTGACAGAGGAATACGAAGTGAGGGTGAATAAAAACAAAACTAAAGTGTTAGTGTGCAGAGGGCGCGAGAGCAGAGCAAAAACGAAAGTACAAGTTAATAATGAAAGATTGGAGGAAGTTAAAGACTTCGCTTATTTAGGGAGTAAAATAAATTGGGATGGAAGAAGCGATAAATATATAAAACAAAGAATAGCGCAGAGTCGAGTAGCTTTTAACATAAAGAAAGCACTTTTATGCTCGGGGGTAATAAACTTATAAACAAAGAAGAGATTATTGAAAACGTATGTATGGAGCACGGCACTATATGGTTGCGAAACCTGGACGGTAGGGGAAGCAAGTAGGAAGAAATTAGAAGCTTTTGAGATGTGGTGTTACCGAAGAATGATGAAAATACCGTGGACTGATAGGGTTAGAAATGAAGGAGTATTAGAGAAAGTCGGCGAGAAAAGAAGTATGTGGAAAAACAAAGAAGAGAAGAGATAAAATGGTAGGCCACTTGCTGAGACACGGGAGAATAGTCCGCGATATTTTGGAGGCAGAAATAGGAGTGAAGAAAGGCAGAGGTAGGCCTAGATTAGACTGCTGCTCTAAAATAATAAGGGATGTAGGTTGTAGCACAATCATCGAAATGCGTAGGTTAGCACAAGATAGGAGAAGCGTCCTTCTAGAGAAGCGTTGGAGGTTAGCGTCCAACCAGTCTTAGGACTGATGAGCTCATGATGATGATGATATTTAATGCATCTATACGTAAGAAAAATATAAAGAAATACATTTTCAATTTTAGAAATGTGTTTTTTTATCAGCATCATGATATACTCGCAGTATAAGATAAAAGAGAAATCAATACAATGCAAAGCTTTACTTGGCAGATGGTAATTTTTACAAACTACTGAAGTGGGGAAATTATTATACTCCGCACAATCTGCAAATGCCTTATACAATAAGGACTAAAGAAATGAAGCCAAAACAGCTACTCTCCTGGCTAAATGCCAACAACGAGCGCTGTAGCATATGGCGAAATTGCCGTATTTTGTCTAACAGAGGTAGCACTAAAATACAGTGATTTATATTGCTTGAAAACCACAAGGAAGATACAAAGTGTCCTCTATCCCAGGGTGTCACTAACTGCAGACCAGTTTCGACCTTATTTTGGGTCTCGTCAGTGCAGTGTAAGTATATCGTTAACAAATAAGACTCACATCTACTAGACGCCGTTAAGTACTACCACAGTAAAGTGTAACACTGCGCCATCTCTCGACATTTTTGAAAACAGTCCAAATATAAATAAAACTTGATATCATCAATACGATGCAAAGTTTTACTTGATAGATAGTAATTTTTATAAACTACTGAATAGCTGCTTTGGCGTAATTTGTTTAGTCCTTATCGTATAAGGTATTTGCAGATGGTGTGGAGTATAATAATCTTTCCATTTCGGTAGACTGTAAAAGAGAAATCATTAAAAAATGTTACATCCCTCAGTTTCTTTAACTTAATTTTCATTTGACTTATTCTTGAACATAAAATGAAGTATGAAAAAACAGTTTTTCACATCAACCATTAAATACATATTATTCATTAAAACAACTACATATTGGGTGTTTTTAAAATTGTCGGAGATTTTATATATACAGAGTATCTCATTATACCACTGAAATAACTATTTCATCAACTAACACTATAGATGCTAATTTAAGAACATGAGCTCCCCTGAAGCATATAGTAACATTCCTAATACTAGATCTAGTCTACTATTCCGGACCACAGTAGAAATGGTATTGGTGTAGACACATTTCCGGTAAAATAGGGTACGTCACCCTTTATGTTGTAGATGCGAAGCAAGCGCTTGACTTTCATTAGATTTTACACTGAATACCCATCGTATTTTTATGTTATTTATATCTAAATGTGAAATTATAAAGGTTAATTTCATATTGTAGTGTGTTTCTTGATATTTTAATTTACGTATTTCATGCCCTCTGACTTACTGTAGGTAATAAATCTTACACAATTATCAGAAATACATCACTTAACTAATAGTGTATGTCACTAGTTATTAACAATACTATCTATGGCATAGTTATACAGTTTGCGTTTTAATATCTCCCAAGGAATCCTATGTATTCAACAACAAATACTCTTTTACAAACATAAAAGATGACATATATGATTATCATTAAATTTCTAAAACTAATTTTACTAGCCACATTCTGAATAGCTCGTATATATAGCCCTTGATATGCTCCCCAACCACCATCACGTGTTATTATGAGAAAAGTAGTTATTACAGTTAGACAAAAATTACGCAAATGCACATTGACAAATTATGTCAGTTACTATATATTTTATTTTAATATCTAAACTTTGTATATATCGTTATGATATTTATTTATATATGCGAAAACCGCTAATGTATATACTTTAGAAATTCCGCAGTAAACGGATAAAAGAAAAAAAAAATGGAACCCTGTTATAAAGCCATTATGAAATTTATTCACATATTTACTTAGACGCAAAGAAATTGAATTGCTTTCTTTTCATATATTCCTTAAAGTATATGGTCAATAGGATTATTTTCATGACAATAAAATTCTATTTATCAATGAATAAAATTATAATGAGTTTTTTGTTTACTCTGAAGGGAACAGTTCGTTTGACTGTAAAGCTATGAATATTTTGAAAAATAACCATGCCAAAGTTTTAGCAATAAATTTTTAATAGATAATAACAATCATGATCATTATATTAAGAATGGAAGAACACTCAAAATAAGAACACTATATTAAGTAATCAATTGTTGAATTCCTGGTGATATTCAAGTTAATCCATCAGTAAGGAATGTAAAATATTAAATAAAAAAATAAGTATACATAAGAAGTTAATAATTTATTAAACATATTAGTCGCATTTTTATTACTTCTTATATTTATGTTCTGACATGATCAGATTTTACAATATTTAGCTTTATACTTCTTTAGATATTTCTTAAAAAGTTGTCATTAGCATTCGATTATTTTACCAGTTTAGCTTGAAATTTTCAAAATATATTCCACTTTGTATATTAGACGTATGTGTATAAAATGTTTTTTTTTTTTTCAGTTGTTGAGAAAGTATGGGAGGGTATATGAATATACACAAGACAATTGGTACTACTAGTTCTATAAAGTGAGATATAATATTCAGCAGAAGTTCACATGAATTAGCAGTTATCTGGGGTAGGGGTAGTTTCTGTGATTATTAAGTATTCGTCATGCTAGTGAGACGTGTTTTATCACTACAGGGTAATTGACTTACACCTCATCGTACATGGGCTCACTCCGTTGAATCCTGGAAAATATTAATAAAGGCACAATTAATTTATTCCTTTTTGTGCAAATAAACAGATGATATATAAAACATGAGAATCTTTTAATTATATATCTATCAGCACAATTACATGACCCTTTTCAATCAGAATCATATTCTTTAGTGAAAAGGTCATCAATCAGAATTTATTTTAGTTTCAGAATATTACAAAAAATGTAAGCCAAGAAACTTTTTTCACATATTAGAAAGACATATTTTGTTAGAAAATAATCATGAAAACAAGAAATAAATTAACTAAATCTCGTTACCTGTAAAATATCTATGTTTTCGCCTACATCTAAGAGTCAGAAATTATTTAAAATTTTTATTAAGTTAAAAAGTTTTAAGGATATTTTTTAAATTCGTAACATCTAACAGATGTGCGATTTTTTTCAAATGATGTAGTTTTTACATTGCAAAAGAGTACTGACATGAGTTCACTAGTTCATGATAAATGTTCAGCACATGATGTACATAGCACATGTACATATTCCCTTTTGCTTGAAAATGTTTGTATCTACTTAAGTAAAATAATACATAATGGCTATTACTAACTTTGTGGCATACATGACCGATATGAGTTGTATAGGTCAAAGCCTTGTTAATAGGAATAACCAAACATTTTATAGAAATATATCTGTTGTGCTATGTTCTGTAATTATTAAAATACTATCAATATATGTTTACTATAAATTATTGCAAATAATTTATTAGCATTAACAATTAATACGCTTTTCGAACAGTACGAAGTATATTGACTAGAGACGGTATTATATTTATCTTGGAATTTACAAGGGTATTACCATTAATACCGAACGTGAGATCATTCATCCGCATAAAGGATTACAATTAGCAGTTATATTTGTTGGATGATCGTTAACAAACAATAGAAACATTAATGGTCATAATACAGATGCCAGGGACTCCATGGTTTACTTCCAATTTGTAAATCATGACTAACTTCGACAGTTTATGTCTAAGATATAGAAAATTTCCTTAAAAATGTACGAGATATAGTTTCCTGCGAACTAAATCTAAACTAAGGCATTCAAAATCCCCGAATAAATTAAAATAAAGAGCTTCAACCAACTTTCTTTTTTCTATGTACTCATGTATATATTTGAAAAAATCATAAACTGCACTTTCTGTAAATTTGCCTGGCCAAAATCTATTCTGACTATACTTATATAGAAAGCAACTGAGAAGGGCCATTGGTAATAGCTGGGGCTTGAAACCGGATACCATGAAATGGATATATGAGGTAATTCTCAAACCCAGGCTGACGTATGCAGCATTTGTCTGGTGGGAGGAGCCTGTTTAAAGTCGGAAGCCAACCGACTTAACAAGTTAAGAGGGTTGATACTAAGTAAGTTGATTCTAAGTATAACTGGAGCCCCAAGATCAACACCGATCGAGGCGATGGAGATACTGATGGAGATACCACCTCTTGATGTCACCCTGAAAGCGGAAGCCGTAAAGGCAATGTTCAGGATGGGAGACATGAATAGGAAGGTAAGGGACTTGAATAGACTCTCAAGAGGGCTAGCTGAGGAGGGACTTCAATGGATGCCCTCTGACAGTACAGGTGACCCTGTTTGACAAGATATATAAGATTACCCTCACCAGTAATACCGACTGGATGGAGGATCGAGCTGGATTACCGGTGTCATGGGGTGCCGACCAAACGGTGTCATGGGAGCCGACCAAAACCTAACCCAAGAGGAGGTATGTATCTGCTCGGATAGTAGGGCGGTGTTAGTAGCCCTGAATTTCGCAACGACAAAGTCGCAGCTGGTCTATAATTGCTATGAAGCATTGAACCACTTGGCAGGGAAGGAGCCGGTGGAATTCGTGTGGATACCTGGGCATAATGACATATCTAATTGGGAATATTGTATAAGGGAAATCTAATTGCAGATGACCTTGCCAGACTAGAGACCAGGGGATCAGAACCTGCAGTGGAGATAAGTCGGAATCTGAGACCGCATAAATGGCTGGGCAAGAGACCAACACAATAAAATATGGAGAGGAGTAACGGGATGTCGAATAACCAAAACTTTTCATCGAATTCTCAGGGATTAAGAAATGGGCCAAGAATTCATTAACTTGTGTCTATAAGCATTCATTAGCCTGAATGCTTATAGACACAAGTTGAGGCTGACTGACAGCCCGGCTTGCAAATACTGTAAATAAGATGATGAAACCTCGATTCATCTTCATTATACCTTCCCCGCACTGGACGAAAAGAGGTACCTTATATTAGGGACCATTGTTATCCAAGAGAAGGCGAGGCTTGGGGCAGGGGATGTGCCTAAATTGCTCCTTTTATGGGATAACATTTTTGGATAATGACCCGTATAAGAGAGGATCGCCAATGGACTCATGCGATCGTGGATGATGAGGCCCAAACCTATAGAATATAATAATAATATATAGAAAGCTTTGCACTTTATTATAAACAGTTTTTTTTTTCAAATGACATTACATATGATAGTTAGAATGGTAATAGGGCAATCGTTTTTTAATAACGAAGAGTCGTTATTTCTATAAATAGGTACGATTAGTTCAGTTTTTAATTCTCTAGAAAATTCATCTTCAGATGTGTCTACAATATTAGTGAGGGGTTCAGCAATATAGTATATGTTAATAACAAAATAATCTAACTTAGAAACTGATATGTGTCCCTTCCTGTTTATAGAAATTATTGTTTGTTCAAAGTTATTTAGTAAGTCTCAACATATCTCTCTTGTGTGATGAAGTTTCTCAATAATTAATGTTAGAATTTCCACAAGTCAGAGTTTTTATAATATGTCCATAATAGTAATTTAAAATGTATGTATTAAAAGATAGAAGTAAGATAATAGAGCTAGAAGGCAGGTTAAAGAATAGCAGCTAAGTTAGATAGTAGTAGCCAGCTTAGATAATAGAAATCAAGTTGACATAACAGGAAGATAGATATATAGATTTTCAAAAACAATTCGACGAGATAGGCCACTATATATTATTAGAAACATTAGATTAACTTAATTTGTTAGAGTTGTTTATTAAACTTGTCAATTGCCAGATCATTTGCTTTCACATATAAAAATTTTATATCTTGACCATTTTCTCTTTCTTTAAGCATACTTCAAGGTATTAATATAATATCTATTCTATATATAACGACTACTTGCTGAAGGCATTGCTGATATTGTTTAACGCGAAAAATTGCTGCTTGCAAATGTCAAATTTTGTTCAGACTCAATTATCCGTGACAGTGCATACATATGAATATATGAACAAAATATTATCTTGATATAAGATAAATCATCTTACATAAGTATTTCTATATATAAAACAAGACTTTAGTCCCTGAAATAAAATATCATTGACTGCAATATTGAGGATTATGTACTGTCGAAATGTCCATGGACATAGGCTTAACTTTTAATGCTAAATTTATATTTATTAATCATATTAATAACGTCATGCGAAGTACGTCTACATGATTTAACTAACTGGTAAATCTTAACTGGAATAAATGTTGTAATTTGAATATGGAATGTGGAGATATTTAGAAAAAAAGTTATGAGGCAGATCGATTTTTTATCGCTCATATTTAGGGAGTAATGACTTTTATCCTGAACAACTTTAAAATGCATGTAAAAAATAAAATTATATTATCTTTATCTTATCTGTTTCAATTTGTCGAAAAGTAAAACATTTACTAACAATATTACGTATATTGTATGAACTTTTACCACAACGTTGTATGCTCTTATATACAACTGTACAATTATATCCTTATATATAAAGTTTACTCTATGAATTATTCCTATAACAGGTAAACTGGAATATTCTGATATTTTTTAGTGAGTAAGACTTTATTATTGGAAAATATATTCACAAAAACTGTTTATTTAAATTTTAAATATAGGGAACGTTATGTATGGAAAATAGCATCACAAAGGTGCCTTCCATGACTCCGCTGTACCTTCTTAAGGTGCGCCCTATAATTTACGATAACTTGCACAATGCTGGTTTAATTCTCTGAAAATTTCCTGGCATGTTTTAGCTTTTTACTGAAAGGAACATCAAAATCCTAGGAAGATCAGTATACACATTAGATTTTACATAACATCATAAGAAGAAATCCATCGGTTTTAAATCGGGATTTCTGGGCATCTAATTAATGTTCCTACACTTAGGGAACACTTTCCAGGGAACATCGCTCTAACAGCGTTTATTGATAAATTTACAGTATGGGCTATAGCCTCATCTTGCTGAAACCATGTGTTTTCATCAAAGCTTATATTCAACTAATTCCTCATTTTTTTCATGTTAAACAAACAAATGATGAAAGCATTTTAGGATACCTTGTACTTAGACTACTTAAGGCTACACGTAATGGATGATAATTTTGAAATATTTAGAAATATGTGTTTTACATTTCGAGAACAACTTTTATCTTTAGAAAATTGACGTCTTCGATGTAATTTTGAATAATTTTACATATAAAATAGTTTAAACGTATTTTAATAGTTCTATTAGAAAAACTATAAATGGAAATATTCAGCTTACAGTACCACAATGAAGCACAATACGCTGACTGGTCACGAATATCGATTTTGTCAATAATTAATCATCAGTACATCCAATGTTGTAACCATTTCGATGTAACTACTCCGGAAACATCGTACGTTATAGTTATCAATTCGGAAACACCCTATTTCCGGAATGTGCACAGGAATCAAACAAATTTTTCAATTAATGCATTCATTAAACTCTAACGAGAGGTTCGGAATGTAGTCTACTATTGTTCGTAAGTCTTTTGTAGTTAGGTTGTTAGTATTTTTTCAACTCAGAGCATGAATACGTGCTTGTAGTTTTTTCTGCAATAGTGCAAGCATGTGTTTTTCAAATTATTGTGGAAATCAGTAGCCTGTTCGGTTGGATGAAATATGGGTATGCTCAATTGAAATTAATTTTCAATATTTTGCTAACAATAAATGCTGTTACGTGTCAGTGATACAATATAAACAGCATTGAGTATATCAAGAAGGTAAATTATTGGATATGTTTTACTTAAGTCTTATTTTTTATTTTGTTTTAACCCTTTAATGTCCAACTATCATATTTAACAAAAAAGCTGTATTTACTTTCTTTTTATGCATTAAAATAAATTGAAAAAGTTCATAGTATATATTTTTTAAAAATATTTTAATTGTTGCTAATTTTATTATAACCAGAATGAGCTAGTCCTTTCAGAATTTAAAAAGGTATGGGCCAAAAATAGTACTTTTATTAATATTTATTTATTTTAATTATAAGTATGATGAAATTATGTACATTATAGTGAAATTTCATGATATTCCGCAAAATAATGTTTGCCTCCATTGCAACTCCTCCTGCTGCTGCACATTTCTCACCGACCTCTTTGATTTATAAGTTTCGGCCAATGCTTTTCCAATTTTTCTTTTCATACATCGACTGGTACACTATAATCTTCTTCTTGTATACTTCACTATAGTTCTTTTGGCATTTAGATGTAAAATGAAGTGTCGATCAGTGGCGGCTCGTGGTATCCGTATTAGGGTAGGCGATAGCGGCGTATGAGCTTCATCAACCCTTAAAAATAGCGCCGCAGGCGAAAATTTTTAAAATTTTCAAGGTCACGCGTTTTCCTGGTACTTCAGAATTTCAATGATTGAATTTCATTTATACAAAAATATAGACTTTCACAAGAATTTTTTGAACTTAATACCTCTTTGTTATTCGTGAATAATAATAGTTATTGTGGGTATAAATAAATTGGAATAAACGAAATATATTTATTGAGTATTATACCTATATTATGTAAATTGGGTTGGCAATAATACATTATTTTAGGGCGCTTTAGGGTATAGGCCTCCTCCTCCCCTCACAGCCTTCCTTAACCATCGCCATTATTGACTGACAATTACAAAGTGGATACCCACTACTTTTTATAATTTAAATTAATGCGCCTATCTTTAATTAATGGAAATTTGTTAATTATATTTTCCGTGAAGTCATCAGATTTCTGAAGTGTGCTAAATAATTCCTTTTCAATTGAAATAAGTGCAAGCGACGATAAACGTTCATTCTTCATAGAGTTCCGACTATGCATTTTAATACGTTTTAAGCAAGAAAAATGTCTTTCAACCGATGTACTTGTTGCTGGAATTGTAGCAATTAAAACAATAAGTTTAAAAACCTCTGGCAATATTTCTCGAAATTCATATTCCACAAAATATTTCAACATTGACTCGATATTTAATGTTTCAAATTGATCATCACAATAGGTATATAACCCAATATCCCCAGTAATGTCACGGCTTATTCAATGCGAAGGCGTCTTCGGATCTGCCGAAGAACGCCGATCTACTTCAGGCGGCGATTGCATTCGCCTTCAACTGCTCTATTTAAAGAGTATAATTGGCTGCAGACGTCTGAGCTGCGATTATTTTGCCATTACAACAACGCTGTTTGTCGTCTTACCGACATCTGGTTGACGTGTTAGCTATCGATTTTCAGGCGGTGAGATGGAGAACCTAGCCTGGTCTGGTTGTTCTGTTTAGGAATAAAATGATTTAATTCGGTGTAGTGCGGCGCCGTGCGGACTGCGGTGGTATATATAAAGGGTGTTTACGGCACCAGCGCCGCCGACGGCGATACATAATTTAATTAGTATAAAATAGTTATTATTAATTATATTAAATATTTCTGTATTATCAGGGACGTTAACAGTTCATTGTAATTGCGCTGTTATGAGAAATGATATAAAATTTTAAAGGTAGGCGGCGCCTACCTTGCCTACCCGGACGAGCCGCCACTGGTGTCGATGAGCTTTTGTACTTATTCTTTAGATTATCTGACTAATTCATTAAACCTAAAGCGACTGATTTTCTATATTCTAGATTAATCATTTTATTAAATAATTGACTATAGATAATTACTGAATTGACGGATGTAATACCAATAAAACTCCAAGAAAATTCGACTCCACTATTTTCTGGCTTTTTTTTCGATTTATACCATCCGAGCTGCGTAACTAGTCAGCAAAGTCAATGTCCATCATAGACTTATTATAGTCGGTTACTTCTTGGGGACATATAGTCTCCTTAGTGTTCCAAATTCCGTAAAAATAAAAGGAAATTTATTTTTACGGATTTTTTTTTTTCATTTCCATGATAGTTAGATGCAAAATAGAAGACACGATTATCTTTACAAAATAAATACCCAGTGTTTGTAAATTGTGAAAATTTGCAGTAATAGTCTTTACATTTAATTTGTTTTTCACTGTCCAAATTTTTAGGTAAGTTTCTTCGCTTGGGCTATATTGTACCACAAGCCAATATATTCGTAATTAAAAGTTTCTCAAGAAGAGGAATCAACGTGAAGTAATTATTGAAATAAATTTTTCGATGACCCCCCAAAAATGGTTTGGATATTGAAAGACAACGATTTCCACTAAACCAAAATTTTCAAATTCTTGTTCTAATTTTTAATTTTTTTCTTGGTATAGGTCAAAATGGTGGATAAATCATATCATCAATGCACTATATCTTGTATCCTGTGCACTATAGCCTGTCATATCAGCAATGCGCTATATCTTGTATGCGCGTATTACGGGTTTCATGGGGTTGAATTGCTTTAGACTACTGCACCCCTTGAAACAAATTCTCATCAGTAGGAGGCTGTATCCAAAACCAATTTTTCTTATCAGAGTATTGATTCTTGTTAATAGGAATATTTGTTACTAGGACTGACATATTTATATATGGTTCAAGATTAACTTTTCTGTTATTATCTATTTAATAATTATTTAATCCTCCATTTCCAAATAAAGTTATAATTTTATTTTAGCAAGGTGAACTTGACCATATCTTCAGACCAACTAGTGTAAGTTGTATATTTTACTTGTGCACAATTATTATTAGTTTTCTAATACCTTTATTGCAATAAAGGTACAGCGGAGGCGAGGTCTGGCCACTTGCCATTCTCCCACAAGGGGAGTGAACGACCCTTGGAGCACCGATTTGCTTTAAGTTTAGCATAAATATAGAGGGTCCTAAAGGTAACGTACCTACCCTAAGTCTTTACGGGTATCTCTCGAAAATAATGGAGAAATTTGCATTTAAAATTTATATGGTATTATACAGTGAGTACATAAACATTGGAATAATTTCGATAAACCGGTCCCGGGCAAGAAGAATAAAATGCGCGCATGGGATGGATTTTATATTTTAGATTTTGTAGTTTTTGGTATACGTATATATTTTGATGTCATCAATGTTGGGGTTATGATGTCGATAGTTTATTTTGGCAACACCCTTATGTTGCCGTGTAAGAAATCTATTTTTTACTACTTGACTGTGTGCAAGTAAAAACTAAAATGATTGTATAACGTTATTTATAACTTTAGCGTTAATTGGTTTTATATCATCTAATACCACAATAGCACTTGGTCCGTTAAGATATATCTTGGATTTAAAATAACAGATAAAAAAATTCTAGCGGAGCTATATTCGGAGACCTAATTGACTACTTAATAGTTCCTTTTATTGGGAGAGACGGTGTTTAGGTAATCACACACAACTCGTTAATAATATGATGACTTTCTAGCCCCCTGTCAAGCGCAGCCGATCTATGAGATCCGGCATTTTTTAGTGCATTCTCTGCCCAAATCTGCCAGATGCAATGTGCCTGATTACGTCATAACTTTTTCTTTTATATTTTATTAGATTTCTTTTATTATTAAAATTAATAATATCTTCTGAGATCTCTATACTTATTTATTCTGACTTTTTATGGTATTATTTATTATTCATAATTAACATATTTGAGTGCTAAATTTTTAGTTTATACTAAATATCGTTACCAACAATGTGACGTTTATTTTTGTTTTGAACGCGCTAAAATGATGAGAGGATTTACAATTCCTTACTCTTAAAATAGGCAGTTACTTATAATTTTTCTTTGTAATGCACGTCCAATATTTTTTATAACTTCATTACTTTTACATGAAGAAATAGGTGGTTTGCTTGTGCTCTATGTTTAATATGTTATTCAATACTAATTTATGTTTATGTTCTGTCCTTAAAACAGAAAAAACATATGTCAATTGGTTCTCCTATAATATCTTCCAAATTTATTGTTTCACAACATTAAATGAGTTCCTTTATGCGAATTTAATTATTGCAATTAAAAACTAGTGTGAAATATTGATTCTTGAACTGTGTTAATTAAAATAAAAGTTTAATCAAGTCTCTACTTCATTAAAATTTAATTTAAATTGTGTAAAATTTAATTACGGGATCTCTCAAATTAATTGCGCCCAAATATGTTTGGACTCATACTGCGTCTAACTGGAGGCTAGTATTTTCATTATTTGGATGCTGTTAAGATTTATGTTAGCTATTATATATATGACGGTTGTCAGCAGACCACATGAACTCCCTACCTTACACCCCCATTATGGGAAAGTTCTTTTGACCCATTCCAGGAGACCAAGACCAGATGAAGGTATTTCTAGAAACAGGAACATCACCACCATCCTCATCATTAGGAGAGGATAGGAAATGAAAGAATAAAAGGGACAGACCAGCATTCAGCCATATCATTACTTGTTTATTATTCATTGAGATGAGACATTAGATATTCAGTCATAGTTTTTCTCAATCTATTTAGTAGTAGAAAAACTTTACTTGAGGTATTGTTATTCCTTGTCTACTATTAGTGAACATAATTATTGAAGTGAACGACAGTATTTTTTCATGCTCGTTAGAGCAATACAAATAGACGTTGTATAGTACAGTATCCCAGTACCCAGTGATACGAATAATAATTAAAATAGATGTAGTACCACAAGTTGGGAAACTATGTGTTGATGTTGTAACTCCAACTATTTTTCCGCAGTTAATGTATCAGTATATTCTCAATAAAAAGTGATCCAACAATTAGTGGTACCAATAATTCCTGCGTACATTTGCCTAAATTTATTTGGAAACTACATATGGCCATCTATAATCCAACATGGGTTTTCTGCGGTGCAGTATATACAATATCTGCCTATTCTTTGATCCATTTAAGGCACGGCGAAAAAAAACTCTTGATTTGGAAATTGAGGATTATTAATTAACATTGATCACAACGGAAATGAGTAAAACAACTACTACGTTTTTATACCACTATATTTTCACAGAAACGTGACTGCAGTTTCAACAATTATGTCATTTTCAAACGATGATTCAACTTATCTTTTTTCTTAATCATTCTTAGTTGAATCATCGTTTGAACATGACATAATTGTCGAAACTGCAGTCACGTTTCTGTGAAAATATAGTGGTATAAAAACATGGTAGTTGTTTTACTCATTTCCGTTGTGAATTATGAACTACCACAGAATAACGGCTTCCTCGATTAATTTAATTAACATTGTATTGGTGCCACTTACTCGTTTGCAGGCATTTCAAAATAGACGACTGATATATTGCCAGCTCCGATGATATTTTGCGAGTTAGCTGATGAAGACTTTACTGTATAGCTACTAACATTCAACTGTGCTTTTTTGCTGAACGGCAAGATAACTTTTGGTACTCTGACAGTACTGAATATCTAAATTTTGCTACTATTTTACTTGCACATGAGGGCGGGCGTAGTATGTCGTTCAGGATATATATTATCAAAGCACTCACAAACTTCAGCATGTATACGGGTACTGTCTTTAGAGCTAATCATAATTAAAAATTCAATTCATTTTTACGTTAATTAACAGAAAAATAATAAAATTTAAAAACAGTAAAATTATATAATTCCTCTAAATAATGCACTGCGTGTTCTCTTAAATGATATCAGATAAGAATGTAATTATTTAAAAAAAAAGTGTTAGAGATGTCATAACTTCAATATTGATGACATCAAAAAGTGTATAGTGTATTTCATCGTTATTTGCCAAATAAAAAATCACAAACCGCTCTTATCTTATACCATGGTTTGTTTTCATGGCTAGGCTCAGGTAGATTATTCCATTTATCAGCAAGATAAGAGAGTTTTTTCTATTTGGCAAATAGCGATTAAATGAATAGTACGTATAGCTATCAAGATCTTTAAGTTGATGAATATATGGCGACCAAAATTTATGAATAATTAACGCTCCTTTAAAGTTAGGTGCAGTCTTACCTCAACAATTTGAAGATAATGTTTTTACGTTACTTAGAGTTCCTAATTCCAGTTTGAGTTTAGGAGCCGCGAATTCACAAAATTAGTGGTTATTTATAAAGTATATATTCGTTAAACGACAAATTATCACCCCCAAGTTAACCTGACCGACCGCTAGAATCGTGTGTTAAACATAATGTTAGCATCTTTTGTAGAAGATAGCCAGAGAATTTGGGATACCTTACTGTGAAAGGTAGCATGTGCTTATTAAATCTTCTAAGCATGAAGTAATAGATGGTTCTCCGCATTTCAATAATTTGGGGAAATAAATAAAACTACAGCGGTATCACAAATTCTATGAAGATAATACACGAGTGGCATGAACTAAATTTTACCTAAAAAGTCTGTTACTATGGAACTACCTATGAGAAACGTTAGATTGAAGGGTCTTGAAAATTATGCTTCAAACCGAAAAATCAGAACACGTGCCATTTTTATTTTCTCGTTCATTTCTTGGAAATAATAACCATAAAAATAGGAAAAGAATTAAACAATTTTCTAAAATATTTTGTATCGTTTTTATTGCATAAAAACGATATAATGTTATTATACCATAGGATATAATGTATATTCGGGAGCTATAGTGAACATGGATATTGACGGGCATAGAAATATGCACATATATACATATATATCATTACCTAGCGAAAAAAATATTGACAACAGTATGTATTCTCTTGATAGATGATTGCACATTGCAACGATGGCTTTATTTGAATATAACATCATTTATACACAGTAAGTAAACAGTTTGTATTTTGTTAGCAAGAAACAAACTCTATAATTTAGCAAGAAAAGGTATAATAATATCAAGTGTACTGCAAATAAACATCGGATCGGCTTTACCCCATTACACATATTTGCTATTATATTCGCACATAACCTTCAATAATTTCTCGGCATATTGAAGATGATTATGAAATACCTTATATTTATTCCAAGTAGCTATAATATCAAAATTTACTGACTCGATAGCTTGTTTGCTATAAAAGCCCAAATACCTTTAGTGTTTAGTCCAAAATTCATCCATACATGATAAAAAATTGCATGTACTTTTTTGGCGTGGCTGAGATACCAGATCCAAATAGGCGATTCTAAATTGAATAGATTTATCTTTGCAGTTCTCTTTTTTGAAGCTTCTTCAATACTGTAACATACCTCAGACATCTTAACCTACATATTTCTCTGAGCTTGTTTAACAGAGTTTAACAGAGTTTTACATAAGTCTCCTTTAAATGCAGTTCCATTGCACGTTATTTCTCGTTGAACATTGCATTTTTCGACCCAAGTAGTTACAGTATGTACATAAATGATGTTACATTCAAATAATGGCATCACTGCAATGCGCATCGTGTATCAAAAGAATACATACTGTTGTCAATATTCTTGTTCACGAAGTAATGATATATATGTATATGTTTGCATATTTGTGTGCCTGTCAATATCTATATTCACTGTAGCTCCTGAACATACGTTATATCCTATGGTAATGTAAGAAAAGTGGCACAAAATCCATTTAACAATTTTTTAATTTTTTTTTTCTATTTTCCTATATCTTATTTCTAAAAAATGAACGCAAAAAAGCGGCACGTGTTCTGAATTCTCGGTTTGAAGCATAATTTTTAGGATCCTTTAATCTAACGTTGCCCATAGGTAGTTCCATAGTGACAGACTATTGAGATAAGATTTAGTTCAGGCCACCGGTGAATATCGATAATGATATTAAAGTTACTCATGCTGTCGACGATATCACCAAATATTAGCAAGGAGTTCCATAGGATAAAATGTAGAAATATTGCGATATGTACTGAACACATTAATGCCATCAAAAGAACAATATTTTGTACATTAAATCTACATTTAAGTTAATTAATTGTTGTGAATATAAATCAATGGGTAGAAAATACACTCACTGCACTAACTTTGAGTAAATTTAATAAGTGGTACACCAAAGTAAAATTATTTATGCGAAGATACTTACGCAGCTTCTTCTACTACTGTTGCTAATATGAATTCAGTACTTTTATCGTTCGATATGACGTGACAATCGGCATCGGCGACGTCATCGTCTTCATCCCCAGACCCAGATCCGGTGTTGGTCGCCTGTTCCTCGATAGGCGTCGGTCCCAACGTCGTCTCCGCCAATCTTCGGGTATTGGCTACGTTCTCTATCACGGAACCCGGCTTTATTTCGCACGCTAGTGGTTTTCGGTTCAGCCTCAACTGCATGGCCCTATTTCTTAAAGCCTGAAAATAGAACGCTTTGTTAAACTATTTAAATTATATTACTAAATACTGATTTAAATATATGAAAGTATTTTTAAAAACTATTACAAAAAGTTAGAGTGCTGGAATACATGATAATATTTGTTCCTGAATACATCTCAGTAGCCTGAAATTGTGTAGCCCCAGTTCAGTGGCCTGAATGCATTTATTTTCAAAACACAATAAACATAGATAAAACTATATTTTTGATATTTGTATTATTACATGACCATACATATATTATATGACCCTATTTCAGACTGTAATGTTAGAATTAATATTAATGACATGATCAAATACTAAATTATATTTTTAATTGGTATTAGTTATTATAATATTTATAATCATCTACATAAATTCTAATAATTAATTGCTAACAAACAAACAACATGCCTAATATGAAGAGACTGGTCAATGACTTACTAGGATGCGTTTAAACATCGTGTGGCATTTTAAATTGATATGGTTAGCATTGGGTTAGAACTGAAGAAGTATTGGAGAAAGTCGGCGAGAAAAGGAGTATGTGGAAAAACTTAAAGAAGAGAAGAGATAGAATGGTAGGCCACTTGCTGAGACATGGGGGAATAGTCCGCGAAAAATTTGGAGGCAGAAATAGGAGTGAAGAAAGGCAGAGGTAGGCCTAGATTAGACTACTGCTCGCAAATAGTAAGGGATGTAGGTTGTAGCACAATTAGCGAAATGCGTAGATTAGCACAAGATAGGAGAAGCTGGAGGTTAGCGTCCAACCAGTCTTAGGACTGATGACCTAATGATGATGATGATGATGATGGTTAGCATGCTTTTCAAGTTACGCTACCGGTAAGGGATGAGCGTTTCCTAATTTTAACGAGACGCAAACCTCCCTTCTTATATTGGTTTAACAGATTACTCTTTGATGTAACATTTTCGCGAGTAAAAATCAATTAAAACCAGTTGGTTTTAAAACCAAAACTGGAGGTAGTTTTTATTTGAGTCAAACCAGTCAGATATGAGATGGCAAAACTGCATGCACCATCGGTTTGCACAACAGATAGTATATTTGTGCCGTTATGCAAATTTCATATGAAATATAACAGAATTAATTAAATATATCCGTTGCATTTTAAAATATCGGTAGTGATTGTGGATTGTTACATCTAAGTTTGTGGTAAGTGAATATTTTATTTAAATTTAAGTAAGAAACTGTAGTAAACAGATTACAATTATATAATTTCTTTAGAGCTGCTTCGTATATCGAAATGTTTTACTGGCTAAGTAGAAAAATTCATTTTCAAATTATGCCTAACCAGAGCTGTTATGCCACCTCCGTGAAAACTATTCATTTTAATTTATTGAAGGGAACAGTTCTGCAGATATACTGTGATTTTATGTTTCCAAATTTATTACAAGTATATTCTCATATACTTCAACTCTTTAGGCATCTTCTATGATGTAAGTTGACGCTATCTGAATTCTTTACACAATCGGTATAATTTTAATGTATTAAATATCTCAAGAACAGTAATGATTATCAAAAATATAAATTATCATCAACCATTGTAACGTTCTTATATATCGCTTTTGATAAAATGAGAAAATATTAAGTATAATAGGCAATGAAATAAAGCTATTTGGAAATTAAAATATATTACGCGAATAATGGATACTGAATATAACTGGTTTTCCTATTAATAAAAATTAAAAAAAACCTTTATATATTCAATTTATTTATAATTGATTCAATTAGTATTTCTTAAACAAGATTTGATTTAAAAATATAAAAATGAAACAAATTTATCAACGATTCGGAGGAGGTTCTATTAACATTTTAATTTGTATGGCTATATTTCCGGTAATATTTATTAAATTTTCGGTTGTAGTTTATTCAAATACGTTAGGGAACTCATTTTCTGTAAAAAATGTACATGGATCTATATAATCAGTGGTATTAAGGATACTGTGGAAGTAAATAGCACTTAACGTACATTAAAGCAATTTAAATGACATTGGCACCTTCGCCATTTATGTCAATATTGTATTCTGAAAAAGTAGAATTGTTAGTAATATTGCAAGTTTCCTTTCTCTTTCCCTTGAGATCAATATATCTTTTTATTGCCTTAATTGCGTAATACAGGTTAAAAAAAAGCTAATACTAGGATAGGCTTACAAAGAAAAAGAGAACAGTACCTAGTATCGTATGTTTGAGTAAAGCAACATGTACATGTACATGTATTTAATCCCCATTATCTTTCATCTACACGATGGAACTCTTGCAGTTCAGTACACGCATTATTTATTTTGTTCTCTACATGTGACCACTAATTCAAGTTACTGTCAAAAATAACTTCTACTTGAAAGTTTGAGCGTTGTAAGTTATATCTGTAGCATTCTTAAATTGTCCATCTTCCTTTTCCTGGTAAATAAAACAAGCACCGTTAAGTTGGATTTAATAACAAAGCTTGCTCCATACACCAGATGTCACTAACTATCAGAGTATATTGCATATTCTATACTCGCATAACACTCCTTCAAAACATTCGGTTATCAGAATTGCGGAAGTTATTCGTGTAATCCATTGTGTAGTGTCCAGATGCTTTGAGAAGTTGTAAAAAGTTATCTACATATCCAGTAGACTCTGTTCTATAGTAGAGGCGATGTTGTACCACCTTAAGGAACGCATATTATTATTTTGACATTGCCAACATTTATTCAAACAATCCTCCATTCGTGTGTATGTTTAATCCATTTCACAAGTATTGGTGAATCATTACGTTTATGGAGGATGCCGTCTATACAAATAAATATTGTTATTTATCTATCTGTAGTTGTTGTATCTAAAGCCATATCGCTGACCCCTAGAGTGGACATGGAATTCCTTGCGAAATTTTAAAACTTATTTTGTAAAGAAAAATAATTTCCTAACATTAAACACTGCTAATTACAGCAAAGTATGAGTTTCTGTATTAATTTACCACACAGTTAATAGTCAATTGATTTTTAGCACTGAGAATTATTAATCTATTTTTAAAAAGGGAGTCTAATGAGAATTTTAATCAAATGCAATATATAAGCCAGTGACGTTTGAAATTTAAATCGACTAAATTGATAGGGCTCCTATTTGCCATTATTATGGCAGATAACAGTTACTATGAATTAGTAAACATCATCCAAATATTCCCCTATAAAAAGACTTACGTTAACTTTTGAGAATCTGCACAGAAGTATCATGTAAACCTCTCATTTTTCTTATCTTAACATATGTATGTTAAATAAAAACCTTATAATGATTTTAAACATTCCAATAGTGACTTTAAAAATTATAAATTATAAAATCTAGAATTCAAGATTAGTGACACTGACGAAGTCGCCAACTACTACTAGGTGTATATAGTTTTAATATTACAGACATTAGTTTTAATAAATCCAGTGTTTTGTCTATGTGACCTTCATTCAAAATGAATTCTTCGGTATCTGATAACTCCCATTTCAGTCGAAAAACACCGCCCTGTATCGAAAAACACCGCCCTGTACACATTTGAAGTTACGTAAAAATATAGGACGATTATTATACACAATGCTTACCTTAAATATGTTGTAATAAAGGAACACCATAATGATGCACGGGATATAAAAGGAGGAAAGACTTGAGTAGATAACGAAATCGCTGTTATAGAAGAGACACGCATCTGCGACCCGATCGGGGGTATTGTTCAATCCCAGCACGATTGGAGATCCGATAGCGGCTGATATCATCCAAACTAGCGCAACTGTCAACCATACCCGTCTGGTGTTTTTGTGCTTGGCATATTTGATTGGTTGAGTTACTGCTATGTACCTGAAATAAGATAGAGAAAAATATGGTTAATTCAAATTGTATTATAAGAAATATAATATTGAGTCTATAATGTCATGTTAAATCATTTAGGGATTCCCATTCTATAAAAGTGAGTGAAACATTTACTGAGAGGAAAATGTCGTTTAAATATCTGCGAACAGGGAAATAAATAATCTGTCTTTTATCATTCCTTCTCCTACTTGCCTCTTTTTCATGCACAAGCGTAGTATCTCACCATTCTAATACTTATTCGACGTAAAAAAATGATTTCGTAGTATGATTTGCCATTAAGGAGTCGACGATGATATTACCTATGTATGGCAAAGGTAATTTCTTAAAATTATCTAGGTGAAGATGTTATGCTGGTTTACATAATGATGATATATATTTTTTTAACTAAAAGACTAGTAGATTTTAAATATAAATTAGTATGTTGGTAGTAAACGACCGTGTTAAGAAAATAACTCAGTTGATATACTAATCAATTGCACGTGGATGAATAAAATAATAGAAATTTAGCAGAAATTTTAGAAAAGTGTAGTCAGAAATTTTATAAAACGGAACTTATTCCAAACATCTGGGTCTTTGATTTATGATTATTATGTTTCCAGTAATACATGTATGTTACATATTTGTTCATTTATTTAAAATATATAGGAGTGAGATCAACATCTATTATTAATATAAATGTAGAATATGCATTATCTATAAAGAGAATTTAATAAGATATGTTTCTATAAAGATAATTTATTTTGAAAACAAGTTGTAGAAAGAAATTACTATTTTCTATAAAATATTATAAATTAAATAATTCTCTGATTGAACTATTTAATATGCCCATATTAGATATATAGACGTTATTGAATAAACATTTAATTAACAATCAAAGAGAAAGAAATACTGATAGTTACTGAACAAATATAACTAAGGTAATCGTTTTCAGATCACTTCCACAAATAATTTCAACAAATGGATATACTTCTATTATTACATAACGCATGATCAGATATATAATAGTATTTCAGGAATTAATATAAAATAAAGATGCGAAAGAACGTTTAGAAATGGAAGAATAATAGAAATATATTTACCCATGTCTCTTTCTAATTCCCAATCGTAGTAATTCCCGATCAGTCAACCGGACTTATGTGACAATAAGTTATAAAACTGCAATACTTTATTGTTACTATAGGGTGTCTTAGTTGGAACTATAGAATATAAATTCGGGCCATTTGTATTCTATCAAAGATAGGACGGTATCTTAGTAATATTTAATAATTACTTTAATGACTCTCATCTACAAACCATACTACGTCAACATGTAGCAATTAACATTTCAAGATGTCGTAAGGAGGCTTATACTCCAGACGTTGTAGACCAGTTTCGACCTTATCTTGGGTCTCGTCAGTACAGTTACCGGTATCCTGAGATAGAGGACGCTTTGCATCTTCTTTGTGGTTTTCGAACAATCCAAATCACAGTATTTTATTTCTATTTTAGAATAAAATACGACAAATTTCGCCACGTAATTCAACGCCAGTCGACGGCATATAGCCGGGGGAATAGCTATTGTAGTTTAATTTGTTTAATCCTTAATGTTTAAGGACTTACAGATGGTTGGAGTATAAGCCTCTTTACGACATCTTGTAAAACTTACGATCTGAAAACTTTGCGTTTATAGATGATTCCTGTCATTGTATATGACTTAAGCTTTATTTCGATTTGGATTGTTTCCGAAACTACCGAGAGATAGCGCTTGGTTACGTTTTACAATATACTACTGTAGAACGTAACGGTGTCTACAAGATGTGAAGCCTCATTTGTCAAAGGCATACTCGCTTACACTGTACTGACGAGACCCAATATAAGATCGAAACCGGTCTACAGTTAGTGAAACTTACCATCTGAAAATTTTGCGTTTATAGAATTAACATTTCAATAACAAATAGTTTATGTGAGTGATTCTTAGCGATAGCAACTCTTTTATTAATGTGAGCGATAGTTGTAGTTGCATTAAAAAATAGCGTGAAATTAAGACGAAATTAAAAACTCATAGTGTTAACAGTTCGAAACTTCAAGGTCAAAAAATTTTAACTTCTGTTGATAACATAATTGATAATTGATAAGGCAACACCAATACGTTCTCTTGATCGGTTACAGCAGTGCGAGAAAGTGTATCTTAAATAAAGATCTGCACCTGTTTGCATCCAAGATTCAGTTGCTGCAACAATTAATAGTTTCATGCCATTTAGAATGTCGTACATTTGTTAATTAGGTGTTAGAAAAGAAAGAAAGAAAAAAGTAATGCTGATTTTTGCTACAAAATTTTCGTCAAAAGTCAACAAAGCAAATTGCCGAATTTGGGGTGCTAAAAATCCATCTTGTTCACGAAAATAAATATATTTACAGAGATGCACGATTTTTGGCGTATTTTAGAGTGGTGGAGTATTTAGACCATAATTCTTTGAAAATTAAGCTGATAATGCTATCACAGTAAATGAGGAATGGTATTACGACATGCTAAACAATTTATTTTTTCACTAAATTGATAATTTGGATTTGAACAACGTGTGGTTTCAGCAAGACGGTGCAATGTATTATACAGCCCGTGCAACATTAATTAGTTGCGGAATGATAACATTAATTAGTCTGCAAAATCATGTGATTTAACGTCACTGGACTTTATTCTTTGGGGTTATGTCAAGGAAAAAGGGTACGCCACCTAGCTAGAATCAATGAATGCCCTCAAGGCAAACATTCAACGTGCTATTCGGGAAATAGCGTCAGTCTTATGTGTCCATGTTATGGACAACTTTCCTAAACGAGCGTCATCATGCCAGATGAGTCGAGAAGGCCATATGAATGACAATCTTTTCTATTTGTAGTTGTATCGTCTCCATATTATGTTGAAGAATAAAATACCTCAGTTTGTCAAATATTATTAGGTTTATTCACAAATCACATTCTATAGTTCCAAATGAGACACCCTATATAACAGAAGGCTTGAAGAGACATTATCGAAAATGATAGTAAAAGAGACATCATTCATTCCATGTTACATGTACTAGATCGAGCACCCGACACTTATTACTACTGTGTAAGACACTGAAATAAATGCCTACCAAAGGCAGTAGGCATTTGTTTTATAGACTATTACTATCATCGAATACCGTTATTCAATTATCTATATCATAGCTCGATTGGAAAAGTAACATTATTATTATTATAAAATGGAGCTGCAATGGAGACAACACAATTGGATCGATTGACTGTACGTGGTCCTGGTATACCTGCCCCCTCTTTATAGAACCTGAGTCCACATTTAGGCACAGATTTTTATTTTTTTATCCATTTCAAATTACAGTAAAGAGTTTTGCATACAACAAAAGCGACATTTTTATATATACATCCATGTACATTACAATGTAATGTGCATCCATTACAATGTAATACCATTAAATAATATTTATGATTTCTTATAGTAAATTATAATAACTGTAAAACGTCAGAAATATGAATAAATCATATCGCAGAAAGGACATTAGTGTACGCGTTCGACTGCTATTCATTCAATAACTATAATGAATCCATTCATGATTTCCATCAATGCACACCTTTTAAATGCAAAAATTAAACTCAGCTGTCGCATCGGTATCATGAAACATTAGATCCATTTGTGACTGTAAATTGGCGTCACTAATGAAAATTACACCCTGAAATGGGGGGAAATTAACAGCAGAAATTTACGTTTTAACTTGATATTAAAAATTTTATTTGCCATATACGCAAAACGCAATTATATCTCTCTTTCATCGGTCTCTTCAATCGAGATGTACACAAATTGCTAAATAAAATAATAATGAGTTCTTTTAAGCCGATGAACGTCTCGTAATTCTGTTTAATTTCAAACGGCAAACCGAGATGTTCAAGAGACGAATCGCGGACAATCTTGCTAGATAAACTTTGTTAATTACGTTTTCGTTATGAAAAGAAAAATGTTGCAGTTTCCTTAGACAAATTACAGTAATAAGTTTTTATTAATAATCTTAGATTTATTCAACAGCAGACGTTTATATTTCGTAAATAACACCTTATTATAAATTACATAACTGAGATGTCAATATCCATTATACAGCAAGTTATAACAAATTGCGTCGAATAATATTAATCGAGGAAGCCGTTACTCTATGGTAGTTCATAATTCACAACGGAAATGAGTAAAACAACTATCAAGTTTTATACCACTACATTTTCACAGAAACGTGAATGCAGTTTCGACAATTTTTATGCCATTTTCAAACGATAATTTAACTAAGAATAAAATACAAACGCTCTGTTCCGATTATATATAGTATCCAAATACAGAGACTTAGTGTTATGACAATAAACAGGTAGTTAAAGTTTACAAGAAAACGTGTTTCATAAATGGCGCAATACCTACCATCAAATTGTGGAAATATCCATGAATATTATTATACAGGGGAATATTATTATACAGAACTATTATACAGGTGGTTCATTAATTTGTTTAGTAGTAAAAATAGGAGAATATAGTATATCTACTTGATCATTTAACAAGTTAAAGTTATCACTATGTTTGTATTTATAGATTTACATTGCTTCTAACCAATTAAGTTTTAAACATTTGCTGGCGTAGTGTAGGATTTTCATATTATTTATATCTGGGAAATTGTCCACTTTCTAAGATATGATTAGCAAAAGTAGAATCTATTTTTTGTAACCTGAAGGATCTATTGTGATCAAGGTACCTAGTTCTAAATTTACGTCCCGTTAGTCCTATATATGTGCTATTGCACTTCGAGAAATTTAGCCTATAAACTCCAGATTTTTCATATTTATTAGTTTTATTTTTGGCGTTATAAACTAAACCTGATAACCTTTGTTGGGGTTTGACATTTGATATTTTTATTGACAATGTATCACAATATGTGATGGTGACATAAAGTATTTGTTTATCTTCTCTAATATTTGGATAAATTAATTTAAAAGTATACTGATTTTGTTTTTTGTTTATTAATTCGGTAATAGTTTTTGTTGGGACACCATTGTTTTTGGCTATATTTTGAATTGTTGTAAGTTCTATTTCTATCTGTGTTTCTGTTAAAGGTAATGAAAAAATTGTATGTAACATTGAATTATATGCAGCTATTTTATACGAATATGGGTGGCAAGAATCAAAGGGGATAGTTATGTCTGTATATGTAGGTTTTCGAAAAAACATCAAATGTGAATTGATTATTTTTGTGTGTGATAGTAATATCTAGAAAATGTATGCTATTGCTTGTTTCTCGTTCTATCGTGAATTTTATTTTGGGGTGTAAGTTATTCATAGTATCTAGGAAAGTTTTTAGCTGTCTAGTAGTACCATTAAAGCAAGCTAAAATATTGTCCACATATCTATACCTAAATTGAATATGCATTTTACATAGTTGAGAATTTAGTATTAGTTCTTCTAGATTAGACATACAAATATCTGCTAGTAGAGGACTTAAAGGTCATACCATAGATAGACAGCTGTTTTGTATATAAAACTGATTGTTGAATTAAAAGTAATTTTGACTAGTGCATGTGTCGAAAGCTAATAAAATTTCTGTTGATATACTGTTATTTAATTTAATTTTGTCTAGTAAATTTTGAATTAATTTTAAACATTCCTCCGGAGAAATATTAGAAAACATGAATCATCGTTTGAAAATGACATAAAAATTGTCGAAAGTGCAGTCACGTTTCTGTGAAAATATAGTGGTATACAATTTAGTAGTTTTATTACTCATTTCCGTTCGAATAATATTGATAAAGATATTCGGATATTATCTTCACAGAATTTATTTCAAGCTCAGTGAATACGTCCATATGTTAAAGACTTTTTCTGATATTAAGAAATCATGAATTTTTCAATACATATATATTTTCTTATTTTTTGTTGAAAGGTTTAGTTTATATAATTGTAGATCAGTACCATTTTAACTACTTTTAAAGTTTTGCAGAGATTTACTAAACATTTTTTTTTCAATAAAAATCAGAAGGATTTGAATAATTAAATTACTTTATTATTAAAGTGATTTAATTATTCAAAACAAGTCTTGAATCAAATTATATATATATATATATATATATATATATATATATATATATATATATATATATATATATATATATATATATATATATATATATATATATATATATATATATAGATGATAGCTTAAGATGACCAACAATTACAAATTGAAAATATTCAACAAAACGTTAAGGTTACTGAAGGCGATGATTGAAAAACTAATAATTAGTAATAATACTTGTAATAATTTATTAGTTTTTGGTATGTGCCGGTTTTTTTACAAATATAAAAATATTTATTGAAGTAAAAAAAATAAAATTGAGATAGGTAGTATGGAGGAAAGTATAAACAAATGCTTTAAAAAAAATTATTAAATAAATTAAATTAAATATAGATTTACAGATATATTATTCGTATATGCATGTTAGATAATTATGCAAGTCCCGAACAGACATGCTTTAAATCCAATAGTGAAAACCAATAATCACGAAATTTGTCTCTTAAATAGTATTATAAATTATATCATATCCAAGTTCTAATAACAGCTTAATTATATTCACTTTTGGTATATAATCTAGGCTTGTATGTATTAATTATTGATTATATTCTACACCTATAATGTTTCGATAAATCAAAGTTATTAAATTTCCATAAATAAAGAAAATAGTCTTATATAATCCACTTATATCACTATATATCAAATAGTTATCTATGAATCAAGTGCATATGGTGATAGACAGATACAAATAGGAAAGAAAACATTATAACATTATCATTGGTAATGGCGAATTATCTGAATTAGATTGAGTTTATATTTGCAAAATTTTATTTGCATTTCATTATGTCTGTCTGTTATGGCATTTATTTTTAAAATATCAAGTTAAATCTCTTAAAAATTCAAAACAAAACAAAAATTTAAACAAAAGTTAGTGTTACACTCAATTCCTTCTGTAAGTTCTTTGGATAGAATACACAAATTTGCACGAGTTAGAATTTGTGCCACAGAGTGCCTTAAATTCGACATGTCCCGCGGGAATGGCTCCAGTGTCGCCATTTTGAATATTATTTTTTGTATTATACTTACTTAAATATATGTCCAGTAACTTCCTTAAATATTATTATCTTACTACCTTTTCTTCTATCCAAAAAAAATTGTCAAAGAACTCTTTCTTTAGCTTATTAAAGTGATGTTACCTCTTAGGGGAAGTTTGCTTATATTTTGTTTTTCACATCCACGAATCTGTTTAACACCATTTTGAGTGGGCTATTTTCAGCACAATAATATAATTTCTAAAGCTCTTGTGAGAATAATGAGATTTTTCCAACGGAATTGAATAAAACAACTGCTAAGTTTTATACCACTGTATTTACACAAAAATCTTAACTGCAGTTTCGACACTCAATGTAATTTTCAAAACGATGATTCAACTAAAAATAAAATACAAAAATTCGGTTCCTATAATATATACTATATAATTACAGAAAATAAGGGTTATAGCAATAAATATGTAATTAAGGTTTACAGGAAAACGTGTTTCGTAAGTGGTACAGTCCTGACCATCAAATTGTGGGAATCTCCAGGTATATTATTAAGAACTATTATACAGGGGGTTAATTAATTTTGGTAACAGTAAAAAGAGGAGAATATAGTATATCTACTTGATCATTTAGCAAGCTAAAATTATCACTATGGTTGTATTTATAGATTTCTATTGCTTCTAACCAATTAAGTTTTAAACTTTTGCTGACATAGTGTAGGATTTTCATATTATTAATATCTGGGAAATTATGTCCACTTTGTAAGATATTATTAGCCAAAGTAGAATCTGTTTTCTCTAACCTGAGTGATCTATTGTGATCAATGTACCTAGTTCTAAATTTACGTCCAGTTTGTCCCATATATGTGTCATTACACTTCGAGCAATTTAACGCATAAACTCCCGAATTTTCATATTTATTTGTTTCATCTTTGGCACTATAAACTAAACTTGATAACCTTTGTTGGAATTTAAATGGTACTTTGATATTATGTTTGAGACTTTTTGAGATTTGAATGAGACTTTATTTTTACGTAGAAGCCAAAATCATTTGTATCCTACTTCCTGCAAGTGTCTGAGTTTATGGAGTGAAGTAAATATATATTTCATGGATTGTATGTATATATCTGTTATTTCTAACCTAATATAAGTTTAATAAAGGGATACAAAAGCTATACGTTAGCTGGATAGACTATATTCTATGTTTTGCACAGCTAACTTTAAACTTTATGAGCCGCTTTACGACCATCGTCTTTCGCGAGAAGAGAAAAATCTGAGCCATATAAACCATCAGTTTATCCCTATATATCCAGTGACGTGGGAAGCGAATCAATACATCCTGAGTAATTCCTCATCTCTGCTTAAACAAGGATATAATTTCGACAAAAACTAATTGGCTCATCGGAATTAATCCGCAAATGATAGAAGATAGGTCTGACGTAATTAAATTAACTTGGTCTCTCAGATGGTATTGATCAAGTGGCATGGCACTGTAAGTAATTTAATGAGATTACCAAATTATCTACGTAGGCACGCCGAATGTGGCGCATAACTGTCAGATTAGTGACTAATAAATTGTAAGCTAATTTTCTCTATTGACTCGATATACAGTATTGTTTGTCGTTTTGGGGAATTTGTAATACATATCACTAAAAGAAAGTTTTATGCTTTAGCAGCAACATAGACTTGTTGGTCTATAACAGAAAAAATATTCATATAATAAGTGTTGATATTGTTCCATATAATACCGTTGTAGATACTTACTATTTAGCCAATATCATACAGTTATATTTCATCCCATGGAAGTAATTATCGATTATTTCCGCAGGTTATTAGTAAGACATTAAAAAAACCGTTCAACACATTTTATCTTTCACGTAGAAAATGTGAAACACAAATATTATTTATTATCAAAAACTTCCAACCACTCATTTACGCTAAATTCATTTTTAAATGATCGTTACCGAATTTCTGTAGGATTTTCGTATTCCCAAACATGAATATTATGGTAACTCATCCCATGATATTACCTCACATCTCATAAATAAGCATTCGTTCGTGCACAGACTTTTACCTGTTTACATCATGGAGATGCTGAGAAACGATTGAAGTTCTTCCAGTTATTTTTAAATTCGACGGAAGAAAATCTCGAATTTTGCATAGAATTCTAATAGAAATATCAGTAAGATATTGACTATATTGTGATCTCAGACAGGGACGCTTCATTGACATGGCATAGGTTGGTCTTTGACCGGTGCTATTTTTAGCTAGATTCAGTTTTACTCTCCGATGATGTCCCCGAGATTCGCCTTTCCGTAGATGCGTTCGAGAAGAAACGTTGGACTGAATATGTATCCCCTTCAGCTTATTTGGGTATTTCGGTGTACTTTTGTGTGTTTAGGATATCCTGTACACGTGGTTGATCCTTATTTTGATTTATTTGGTTGGATGTCGTGAACAATGGAAGCACATTGGCGGCGATCCTAGCCTTAAGAAGGGTACACCGATGAGTAGCAGCGATATAGCAGTTTAAGAAGGATGCGCGGATGAGTTGTGGAAACCTCATCCTTTAGAAAGCATACACAAATGACGGTAATTACATAGTTTCTGTCCCTCGAGATGAAGAATATGACTGCGCAGAAATTCACCCTTACTGGTAGTTTACTAGCTGTCTTGTTCACGTTTACTTCACTACAAGTTACTTCACTATGGCACTTGAGGTCACTGCTCACTGACTTGAAATTGAAAACTGTTTACAATGCTAAGAGTCGAATGACTGAATGATCTTATGTTGATGCACAGGAATTTATACTTGTTGGTTCTAGAAAATGTCGTGCCGTCTTAGGACTTCAACTATAGTATTATTCCAGAATGTTCGATCTTAAGTTCTTGCCAGTTCTTGAGTTGTTTGGGGATCTAGTTATATTTGATCTGACAGAGGATAATCGGAAGATACCATACCTATGTCTGGCTTTAGATTATTGATATATGTTTGTGGTAAAATCAAAGTTTAAGGTGTGTAGACAGGATCCTGGAAAGTTTGGTGATTTATTCCTTCATTATTGTTGGTATGATGAAAGCAGTTTTTTCGTATAAGAATGTTGGGGTGCGTGAAGTTCTGAATTTTTCTATTTTTGATTAACAATTAATTTAACAAAAACACTAACTATGTGCTACATTGGATTGGCTGATTAGGGAGCAATCACATAAATCATACGTGAATATCAGTATTGAATGGCGGTTTCCAGGTCACTGGCCTAGCCACCTAGGTCCCCAGATTATAAGTCACTGGAATTTTACATTTGGGGGAAATGTAAGGGACAAAGTTTATACTCCAGTATTAACAAGAATGATTAGAGTTCACCATAAGAATTCACCAAGCCTGCAATGACATGGGAAAAATCCAAAAGAAAAATGTGCTGCAGGAGATTTATTAATTTGACGGTGTCAAAAATGCATTGAGGTAAGTGGATAGCATTTCGAGTAATATTTTATTATTGTTATCATTCTTGCGGATTAAGCGTACCATAAAGGACACACTGTATACATTACACTCTCATGGTCGCGTGAAAATGGGTACTCATATAGAAGCATTTCTTTTTAATTGTATTTTATTCCCTTAAACAGAAATTTGAGCCCGTCCATTTGGTTTACAACAGTAGTCTTGTAACAGAAAAACTTATATTTCTAGAGAAATGTCAATGTGTATAGTAGTATGTATAAACAACAAATTAACAAGTTAGTACAGATAATTGTAACAATATTAAATTTGAGGCTTGTGATCGTTTTTATAATAGAAGCTAACATCTGAACAAGATATTTTACAAATCAATGTATTTTTAAATACATTCTTCTTTAGCTCTAGCTCAATAGCTAATAAGAACATTAATATATTTACATGTTGTTAACGCGGAAATGATGCATCCTACGAAGAAATTACAACAGAGACTTTTTTGCAAGGAATATAAAAATTCAAAAAATAGGACTAGTGGTTCGGATCAATACCATATAAATTCTTATAGGAAAGGGGGTGAACCTTCCTATCAGAATTTCTTCCACCTTAACACCATGATGATGTTCGAAAATATTTACAATAGGATTTCTTCTCCATGAGACTCTTTACCTCAGTATATTTTTAGTATTGTAGTTCGCTTGAAAGATATTTAAAAAGATACTTTCAAAACTGAAAATTTCAACACGTTTTTGGATGCTCTTGATCGTTCTTTGCAGTTTCCGCCATGAAAGTCACACCACCCTATTTAGTGTTATAGTGGTTCATTAGCGGTGTTTATTTAGTACTTTTTATGGACAATTAACAATATCTATAAAAAATTATTTCCGGTATCAAATTCAGAATGTAACTATAAAGCACTTAAAATCTTCCTGTGAGAATTATTTTAGTTGGTGACTGAAGTAAAATAATTTTTAAGAATTATGTTATTAAACAATCTTTAGTAATACACTGGGAAACAAAAAAATAAGAAATATGGAGGGAACAAAAACTCTGTTAAATACAGATTATGTCGTTTTCAAATAAAAGTATGTGCAAAACTGTTAAACAATTATAAAATTTCTGAAAATAAAAAATAAGTCTATCTTAAATCGTTGCTAAGGTATTTGGTAATATTAATGTCAATATATGTATAGAAATAGGATCTCTTATATATGATTATTGTTATATATTTGACTATCCCTTTTGTTTAGAAACACATTGCCTATTTTGTGAACATGTGTACCTTCTTTTTAAACATTTCTCTAAACCTTCAACGAAGAATGTAACATTTCTACAATTATAATTGTCTTTAAAACTTTTATTCTTTTGAAATTAACTAAGATAAAATATTACTTATTACACAACTGTTTACTAACGAACGTATGGTAGTTAGTGGTTACATTGGCGCCTCCGGCAGAAGTTAGAATTATCCTCAATGAACTGCAGTTATCTGGATATAACTATCTTCATATATTAATATATTTTATCATCTTAAGATAGATATAAATGAGAGACTTTTCTATTCCCACATAGAATACTATGTGGTAGTTTATTTTACATTATCAACGAAGTCTGACATAATGAGAAGAAAAAAAAAACCTAAAACAAAATTATTACCATAATCCAAGTTTTATTTCTAAAATAGCATGCAGACAGATTATTATACAGATTGTCCTCTAGTTTGTTTATGTCTGATAAATGAACTTCATCTATAATCTCGGAGAGTTCCTCAATATCTATTGGAATAATATATACAGAAATATAAATACAAAACACTGAAAAGAAAACTATACAAAAACGCTGAAAATCATTCAAGTCTGAGTTTATATAAATATTTTAATAAGTACTCTAACGATCGTTCTTAACGGGCGGACAAATTAAACCAAAGTACTGAAAATATATTAGTGTTTTATTTTTTTGGATCTCTTGATATGTTTGAAAATTGTGCTCGCTAGTCCTGTTGATAATATTTATGTCACGAAGAAAATTCGTAGTACTAGAGTTGAAAAACAATATGAACGAAAAGTAGATATCTCAGTTGCAAATTGTGAATATAAATCTCACCTTGAATTTATAAAACGCTAATCCGACATTAGTCGTGCTCGATTCTTCAAATTAATCCGCCATTTAAACGATAAGAATTATTGCAAAATGAAACAAGTAATTAATTCCTATTAGAAGACCATTTGCTTTATAAATTTATGTTGACTCTATGGTTATTAGCAACGGAAAGAAGGAAAAACATACATTTTCAAGTTCAAATTGAAGATAAGATTGCACTGGGCGGAGAATACAAGCGTATACAGGGTCGCGAGAGAGGAGTGCCACTAGTAAAATACGTCACATTCGCCCATTAAAAAAATTGGAATTTATGAAAAATTTTAATTAAGTGATAAATATAATATGCAGATTAAAACCTGAAGGGTTATATTAAGAAAACAAGAAAAATAAATAAATAAACAGAGTATTTGATATTTGTGCCTCAAACGAAATCTTAGAATTGCAACACGTATAAAAAATCAAAATAAACTAAATTGATTCAAAATTATTAGTTTTATAAATATAAAAATATTCACTAATTATTTGCGACTTTTATTTATTTTTAATTTTTTTTATTATTTTTTTTTAAATTATTATTCTCACTATAACCTAAGAAAAGTTACATTAAACACATTTTTACTACCGTCAGCACTACACCCTAGACTTACTCTACTTGGTGTCAAAGAAAGTTATTATTTAAAATACACACAGTCCAGCCTAGGACTAAGATAAAACCACTTGTCAACAATACCGCCTCCTGTGGCTGCACAGTGGGAATCCACCGAAATGCAAGAATGTATAAATGAATATCGCAAGGACTCAATCTCAACCAAACAATAGAATCCCACAACTAAAAATATAATAGTATTAGAATTTTCTTGATATTACAAGTATAAATATTTAATAGTTCAATTGAAAGAAAGGCTATTATACAATATTCAAATAAATAAAGTGCTTTATTTATTTGAATCTCTTGATATGTTTGAAAATTGTGCTCGCTAGTTCTGTTGATAATATTTATGTTACGAATAGAACTCCCAGTGTCAGAGCTGAAAAACAATATGAACGAAAAGTAGATAGGTATCTCAGTTGCAAATTTTGAATACAAGTCTCATCTTGCTTGATCGTGCTTGACTGTTCAAATTGGTCCGTCATTTAGACGTTAAGAATTATTTCAAAATGAAACAATTAAGTAATTCTTATTAGAAGACCATTTGAATTATAAATTGATGTTGACTCTACGGTTATTAGCAACGAAAAGGAGAAAAAAGACCGCGCAAATTGAAAATAAGAGGAACCAAAGAAATTATCGTACTGTGCGCAGAATACAAGCGTATACATGGTCGCGAGGGCGGAGTGCCACTAATAAAATACGTCACAGTACATGTAAGTATAATACTCCATATGAATTACACAAAAAGCAATTTTTTTAATATAATTACATTTAAATAACCGATATTGCTAGTCAGCTTATCATTAACTATCGAACTGCTCGTAGAAAAATTAATGTTGTGTTAGTGCTTATTGCCTGTAAATTCCTTTTAACTAAAGTCACGTCATCCGTAATGGAGGTGGACGGAATTGATTAATGAAAACACTCTCTACTAACTTGGTTGTTTTGTTATGGGGTATACGATATAACAGAGCCCTATCAATCATGTGAATTAGAATAAGCTAGAGCGTTCTAAAGGGCGCATATCTGTGGCACTGCAATTTAACCTAACAGTCAGTCACTCCCTCTGCGAATATCGGCGAGAATAGTACGACAAAGTGCCTGAGATGTCGGAGACAGGATTCATAGATATCAATATTCGCTTTCCTCCGGAGCGCGTAGATAGGAACAAAGGCCAACAAAACAGTATATATATATATATATATATATATATATATATATATATATATATATATATATATATATATATATATATATATATATATATATATATAGGGTGGACCAGATTTTTCGTGACAAACTTAGACAGTCGGTAGGAAACGCTTTTTTATGAAAAAAATCCATATAAACAAATTTCCCAAATTGCTTTGTTTTCGATATATAAGGTGTTAGAGTTTATTTTTTTTTAGTTTCTAATTTCTTTCTCTGTCACTTTTTGAGAAAATCAATATTTGTCACGCCTGGTTGGCGTTGGTTTTCATGACAATCTTTGACAATTTTAACATAGGACTTGTCCAGTAGTGTCAAAATGTCGCTTAGATGTTCAAATCGAGAAAAAGCAGATATTCATTTTGTGTATGGATTTGCTAATGAAAACTTAAGGGCGGCCGCTAGAGAATACAGAAGGAGATCCGCAGAGAACACATCCTAGTCGTAATGTGTTCACAAGAGCTCACCAGCCATTAATAGAGAAAGCTTTAGGATATTTACATGGGGTTCGATAATGTCAACCAAAACCAACAACAGAGAAGAATTTCTCGAAGAATATTAAATAAGTTTGACAGAGATTAAATAAAACGAGTTCCCGTATAGCTTATCGTATCCTTCGTATCTCTAAATCCAATATACTTCGTACTCTAAGACGAGATCACAGGCGTCCATTTCACCTACAACCTGTTCGAGGCTTACATTCAGGAGATAAAGAGAAAAGAATGACATCTTATCGCTGGATCCTTCACTCAGTTCAAGAAAATAGGGATTTTTCGTTAATGTTTTCAACTATTGTTTAATTTAGTTTTAGTTATTAATTCTGAAAATGAAGATTGTTAATACACTATTAAAAAAAATTAAACTTTAACACCTTGTATATCGAAAACAAAACAATTTAGGAACTTTGTTTATATGGATTTTATTCGTAAAAAACGTTTTCTATCGACTGTCAAAGTATGTCACGAAAAACCTGGTCTACCCTGTATATAATTAATATTAACAATATACACATTTTCAAATTCACTTTACCGTAACTTTCAAAACAGCAGCAATCAGGAGACCAGAATGGCTAGCTTTAATTAATTCCAGACGATGAAAACGTGATTAACAGAATGTGCATCAAGTAATATTTCTGTCTTCATAGAGAACTGATATTCTATTTTTATTTCGGAGGCAGTGGAGCTCTTCGGATCATGCTGGTGTCATCGTTGAATTCATCTTGACGTTTCTTTAGTCACCCTATCAGCTTTTTTAGAAGAAATGGAAAGATTAATGTTATCTTCTGTTTTTCGTTATATATCTTCATTCAACTTAACGTGCATGGTTATGTGTTATGATGGTAATCATTCTGGACTGACCACAGTTTTCTGCTTCACTTCTGTGTTATGATAGCATCAGTCAATTGGCCATAGTTTGGCTAGATTTTTCATAGATATGTTAAAATCTTGTATAGACAAGATCAGTAGTTATGTGATGAACTCAATATATTTTGTAGATCCTTTAGAAATAACCAGTAGTGATATAATGTTAGTTTCGATATGATATCGAGGTTTACCAACTTACTAATGAATAGAATGATGGACTTGATTCGGTAACCATAATTACCTTACAATATACCAATTAAAATTAAGTCAAGATCCCTGACTTTATTTAAATAGTTTATCATTTACATATCTTGAGAAGAAGCTAGGGCGCTTCTTCCAGCAAGTTATGATCTATCGAACATAGCTACCATTATACTACATAACAATGTAACCGAAATTGACGCTGGACATAATATATAGCGAAGAATATAGGATGACAACTTCTGTCTGTGGATATTTTCTAAGGGATGTCGATGACAATGGCTGTGACAGACTGCATCTGACAATATGCTTTATATATTTTTATTTTGCTTATTTATTTATGCCTTTACTTTTACAGAGCAACATTTAGCTTTACTATTCTTCTGCTTAGCTCTTAGATATTCACATTTATATATACAAAGATACTTAACCGATTCGTGTGGGAATCGAACCCATGCCCGACTTCAATCGATTCACATCATTATCTGGGATTAATCACAGAAACCTGGAGGCTTACTGCGAAATAATTATGGAATATTTTACCTTTATGACCATTAACTATAAACATCCATGTCAATTCGGATTTGAACCCAGTGTTAAGTGGTTATGTTAAAAAAAATATTAATTCTTTCAACTCGGCGTTGATCTCGGGATGTTATTGTGAAAGGGCAGAGCGCTGCCTACTATTACTGCTATCTATCTACTACTTTCCCTGACTATTATACCTATTAAGTCTATCTATTCCATAGATAGTTTGAGGAATAAGGTGGGACAAAAAGAAAGTTTTCCATGAACATCAAAATATAATATATCAGTGCTCATTTCATAGACCAAGTGGACTTATCAGGAAACTATTAAATATTAAAGATCAGTATTAACATACCACCTCTTGATGATGCGAACGTAACAAGATGCCCTGAAAACATACTCTGAAAAAGACCCATCTAGAAAAACCAAAACTCTGTTTTCTGTTGGAAATGTTCTTGCAATAGTTTTGCAGGGATTGCAGAGGAGTACTGCTCAATGATTACTTTAATGAGTAGTGTACAGTTATCGCCGCCTACTACTGCCAGCTCCTTGAAGCAAATTAGGTTTTCAGCGGAAAAGACGAGATATGCCTATCCGAAGTGTGATTCTTCTTCACGACAACGGTCGGCCATATACAGCTGGCTTGACCCAAGGAAAACTTGAAATAATTCATTAGGAAACACTTAGATATCCATCCTATAGCCCGGATTTGTTACCATGTGACAATCATATGTTTGGGCCACTCAAAGAAGAACTTGAAGGACGCTGTTTTGATAACGACCAAGACGTGAAAGCATTTGTGCTCTATTGATTAGAGGCACAACTAACTTCATTTTTCGATAATGGCATTAAGAAACTTCCAATCGTTGGGAAAAATGTATTCAAAAATTTTCTTACTGTGACAATAAATTTATTTAAACAACATTCCGGTATGGATATGATTCACCCTCGTACAAGAAATAATAGTTATGGTAACCACTAAAACAGTGCAAGATTTGTCCAAATAAAGATTACTTTTCTGACTAAGTTTATGATAACCCGATAAAGAGAAAATAATCCGTTCTCTTATCAGAAATAAACTGTTTTCTTGAAGTACACTAACAAAACTGCTGTTTTATTAGTGTACATCTATTTTTAAAACTTTATCACCACTCTCTGTGTAAATTGAAATTTAGGAAGACAAGCGCCGCGCCGTCCCAAATTTCTTTGGGAGCAATTTCACTAGGCCAATTTGCTGTAGTCTTCAGGTTTACTACTTTTCTTTATCACCGCGCTCTTGACCATCATCGTAGTCGCCGACCCCAATTTTGATTACTCGCCCTCTACCCATTAGTAAATTACGTTCCCGTGTTGCGAATTGCACCCGCATCTCGTGTGTGCCGTTAACTGTTGCGAAAATGAAAGCTGGTTGCCGCCTCGCCCAGCGTAAGAGGGGTATTCTGAATAAATCGTGGGATCCGGGGTAACGAGTGGCTTTGCTGGAGACAACTCATTGATCGCACTCACCTTGAACAGGGCATATTAAGCCTTTGAGAAGACTTACTGTAGGGCGCCTGTCACTTTACTAATGAACTCATTAATGCCAGCCAAAGTGTGTGGATAATTCAGTGTCAAGCACAAACTCATACACACAGACTGACGTTAAGGAGTGGGTAGAAGAATGCGCCGAAGTTGTTTATAGAGATGAAGAGGTGTATCTTGACGTACTGTAATTAATGACTTTGGCTTGTGTAAAATGATCGCCTTGTGTCGCGTTTCAGAAACACAAAAATACGCATAGAATGTTAAAAGATGAAAACTTACAACCACTTTTCATGAATGACAATAAAGCTATTCAGTGAAATTCAACATTACGTGTGATATGAAATTCTTCAATACCTAATCTAATATCTAATAAAAAAAAGTAATTATTTGAAGATTTCTGATCCTAGGCAGAATAAGGGCCTTAAGGGGGGGTCATAACTATTACCTTCAATAGCTTCAAAACTGTTGAATAAATCTTTACGATTTTGGAAAATCTTAATAGCTATCTATCTATAGTATAAATATTGGATTAAAAAACCATTATATTCAAGAAACTACAAAAATACTCACGGTCAAAAAGCGGCTCCGACTCGATACATTTTTCTAATAAACTATTTATCTGAATCAAACGTTTTTTGTCTTCAATAAAGCGTAAAGGTAAAATGAAGTTTGTCTCGAGAGATTTTGTCAATTAATTAATTCGTGGTTATGCTACCTAAAGTTAAATAAATGTAAAAATTTTCGAACCATTTTTTTGGTGCTAAATTTCTTTTTCTTAGGTTATATCACGAATTTCCAAAAAAGGACTCGGGACAACCTTGATATTTTCTGATGTTCATTTAAAAAAATAATTAAGTAGACAAGTTTAACAGATATGGAGAAAAGTGTGCCGAAAGAAAGCTCCTTCATACTTATGGGAAATAGGGTTTCTTTATTTATTTTCAAAATGCGCGGATTTTTCTTATTCTTTCATAATAAATCGATTCTATAGTTGTATAGAGAGCTGTGGATATCGATACGTATCAGAAAGTACCATAAAATCTATTTGTTGCTTACAAAGAGTTAATACTCATGTAGCAATAGCTACAATGAGTGACGAAACCTATTTTCAGGGTTTACTTGAACTTTACTTTTAAACTTGGAAAACTCTTAATTGCTGAGGAAATGCATTTATGGGCGCACACAGAATCCAAATGATAGTTTAACAATGTTATTTGGTCTCGTGTGCCCAAAAATGTGTTTATAATGAGGAATACACTAACCTTTTGCGCGTTCGATGCTGTAGGGTCATTCAATAATGGTAACATATTTCGGTAAGTAGATAAGCCTGATTGTTACATTTGTACTATATTAATTTTTTGCTTTATATGTAAACTGTTGAAACTTATTGGTATTGATCCCAGGCAATTCTAAAGGTCGACACCCCTTAAAGGATGTGTAGCGAATATTAAACTAGTGTACAGTCTTCTGAGGAGTTATAAATTTAAGAAGGATCACATTAATTTTGTTGACTAATATACCTATTATTTAGAAAAAAATCATAACATATGTAAGACAACTATTAGAACTTTTGAATGCTGGAGTAAACGAGTAGAAACCCTAAGGAATTCCTACAGTCAATACTGGGGTTGTGTAATGTTGACTGATAGAGTAATTAATCAACTTCCTTTTACTCTAAGTAAACTACTCTAAAGTCTAATTTTTTTACTAATAAACATGTATTTTTTTCATTAAAAAAATTGTAGCATCTATAAAAGAGTTATTTGAAGATTTTTGATTCTAGACAGAAACAGAGGCCCTCAGAGATATATTTAGTGAATATAGAGGCTATGTAAGGTCTACCGAATGAATGGTTACCTTTCCATAAAACAACTGATAAACATCGATAAATTGCACTTGTGAAATCGAAAATACTAAATAACTACCATTACTACCATGACCATAATTAGCAACATAAAATAATAAGTTGAAGCTCTCTGATTTATCGTTTGCTAAATTTTTAAAGATTTGGGAATAGCATTAGTGTAATCTTCTACAAACAAATTGCAACAACATTTAGAAACAAATAAAATTGAAAACAACGAAAGGCTTGCGGTTTATGAAACTATCTGCCAAGTTGTGGTACAAAAGAATATTGGGTAGATGAAAAAAATAATTCTACCTCAACTCAACATGTACATGGGCCACTTACAGTATCGAATATTACAAAAATAGCTTGATGGCCTATATATAGGCTTTCGAAAATAATCATAAAGTTGATTATGGCAACTTAAAGTTAGTTAAAAGTATAATAAATAGCAAACTATTGGACATTTCTCAAAGGATCTATGTAGTTAAATGTTATAATAGTAAGAATAAGATAATTCTCCTATTCTTAACAGTTTTAGCTGATACGGTGAGAAACAACATAAATTGAGTATTCAACATCTTTACAATTGGATAACTGAATGGAGATAATTATAAGATAACCTCTTACAACTATTAGAAGGTATTAGACGTAGTGGTGCAGTAAACTGAAACATATTATTTCTTCACTGTTTACTAATTTTAATCTGCTGCTGATTCCAATCCAGTTTAGCCAAATTATCCCTGAGATTTACTTTAATAGGTTATACTTATTTGTGGGAATCACGAAAATAATCCATTACAAGTATTTCTTCCTATATTTCATGAGATAAAATTTCCTTTATTACTCACCTATCGATTGAGATCGCAACCAGGTTAAATATGGAAGATGTTGAACACGTTACATCCATAGCGATGTAAAAGTCACAGACGAATCCAGGCAGCGCCCACGTTCCATTTACCTAAAAATACAGAAGTTAATTTTTTGTATAAATTGATTATCTGAAAATCTGCAGCAATTCAACTTTCGCTCTAAAAGCACCACGGTTTTGTGTATTTATTAAAGTGTGTCTATATAGGGTGGCTAGATTGATTTACTCGGATCGGGAATTTGTTCCTAGTTTTCCGTTTTACTTTATTTTCTTACTATGACAATCTCTATATTATATTACGTGGAATTGCGGTACTTTAATTTTATTAGGAACATTATTATAAAACTGGAGTATTTGTATCCCACTTTTTATAGGAGCTTAGATTTGTTTATTAAACTGAATTCAAAATCACCTGCCATCCATAAATGATCCTTTGATAATATGTATAAGACCATATTCATGTGAAAGTAATAATGCAAATTGCAATAATACCATTTTTATTTTGTTACAAATTTAGAATAAGGCTAAGGATAATATGTAAAGCATTTTTATAATAATAATGCTAAATTCATTTCTTAAAATACTAAGTTAGATAAACCATTTTCGGCTTTTGTGATTCACAGTACCTACCCAAAATCTTCGTATCTACATAAATGTTAGTAACTACAGGTTACTAAGTGTAACACGATAATATAGTATTATTGACTTATAACAGATTACAATAATTGCTATATAATTTGCTGAATATCTCGTTTATACATCAATTTTCGTATGTTCAGGCTCTCTTATAAGATCGTTCATAGAGATGCTCGAAATTTGTTAGATTATAGCGGTCATGTTATTAAAGCAACATCTGTCAGATTTATTGTGAATTGTTTAGTAGTGCATAACAGATCACCATCAAAGATTATAGTGTTCGAAAATGTGTAAAAATCATCAAATTTGATTTTCAAAATCAGTGCTCCATTTAAAATGTTCCGCCCATTAATTGATTTTGATCCTCGCCACAGTCGTCCTACCGAGTTGACTATTCGACATTTGGTGGCCAAATTTAAGTCAACCGGTTTGATAAATAATCAGCCAACACACGTCCTAATCGAAACACAAGGCCTGCTGAAAACGTCGCTGCTGTGCCTGAGAGTGTATGGGAAAACCAGAGGCAGTCAATTTATCGTTGTTCACGAGGCGCACGTAGCCTTTCTGCGACTTCAACTTGACGAATTTTTCGTCGACACTTGGGTCCTTACAAAATCCAACCGATCCAGAAACTTAAGGTAAACGGCCATAGAAAACGCCGTGTGTTCGCTGATTGGGCTCTGGAATAATTGAAAGTTGATCCAAATTTCGCCCCAAAGAAAATCATCGCTAATGACGAAGCCCATTTTTGAATGAATGGATATGTGAATAAGCAAATTTGTTGGATTTGGACCACAAAAATCCACACGAGATACACCAGCACCAAGTGATCCCGAGAAAGTCACTGTTTGGTGCGAATTTTGGTCTGGCATAAACATCGGTTGTATTTATTCCAAAACGAAACTGGCATTGCCATAACCGTCGACGGCGATCGCTACAGATCGATGATAAGAAACTTCTTGTAGACTGAATTAGATGATATGGATATCGACGATATGTGATTCCAATAGAATGGCGGTACGTGCCACACAGCGTATGCCGCAATGGAAATTTGAAGGTTACATACGGCAGCGGTGACCTGAACTGGCCACCGAGATGGTGCTATTTAACGCCTTTAGACTTCTTCCTTTGGGGGTATCTTAAATTGCAGGTCTATGCAAATTAACTGCTAACAATTGATGCCTTCAAAGTCAATATAACGAAGGCCATCTAGCAAATTCAACCAAATTTATGCGAAAAAGTCATCGACAAACAACAAAGTCTCGGCGGAAATTCGAACGGCGTTATATTTTGTACTTAATGCCATAAAATATTCATTCAAATAAAAAGAAATGAGTGGATATCACACACGGCTTGTTTTATTTATGTTTAAAAATCAAGCGTCTTTATTGAAAGACCTTTTATAAAAAATAACTTTACATTTATAACAAATCATTCAAAAACTTCTCGTTCTAATTGAGGAAAGTCTCGTTCTAATTGTAGTCTCGCGAGACTGCAAGAATTGAGGAAAAGTCTATTCTGTGTGGGATACTCAGCCACATAGAGATAACCGGCAAAGATAAAACAGATTAACAATACACCAGTCGACGTATCAGACAAAAATATAAGTATTCTTCCCGACAACATAAAATGGTATTCAAGTACTATTTATTAAAAATCATCTGAACGACATTGCAAAGTAAATAGAAGGGAACAGAATCTAAACAAAAAAAAATCACTAAAACTACAATAGAGCGAAAGAGTTTTCCTTGAGAAGTACTAAGAAAAGAGGAAGTGGCTATCATCTATATTAGAAAGCAGTATATTAAACTCACGTATTTTCATCCATTAAAGAAACAGAAGTTTCCCCAAATATTTGAGATACTGTAAGAGGTTAATAAACTAAAAATATATTTCATATAATCCAGTTTCTCATAGAAACCCATTTATCCAGTAAAATATAAAGAATGCAGGGTACTATTAAATGGTGGCCAATAATCATAGTTCCTGACTTCACTATTTACCCAGTCTTTATTCTACAAGAGGGAAGACCATAACGAAATATTTGTATCTATTCCATAAGGAAAAAAATATATAGTTTGTGATCTAATAAAACTTTATACAATTATTTTTGCTTAGAATGATGAAGTATTATTCTACAGAGTAAAAAAGATGTGACTGTGTCATAGATGTGACTGTGTTATGTTTACAGAATGCATATATACCGATATATTCATATATAGAATGACGATAGATGAAACAATTTACTTGAGCCTAGCCACAAAAACAAGCCACGGTATATTTTGAGATTTTTTATTTGGCAAATAGCGATGAAATAAACTACATACGTGCAAATTTATATAAAAATAAATGTTATATAATGGTGATAGCGCACAATATGATTTGAATGCGCTAAAAATTATTAGAAGTTATCTATTGTCTACAGTATCGCAGGATTATATTACTTTCGTTGATTGTATATTTCTCAATATACTGTAAGGAGTAATTGAAAGAGGTGCTAACTCTATGTGATGTATATCATAAAAAGTAATTAATTATTCTTATATTCTAAAGCAGATTCCATGTGCAATATATTTTTCCTAAAAGGTTTGCATATGACACTGAAAAAACTGTCAACGGCCGTAGGGGTAGGATTTTCTGGGTTAATCGAGACTGCTTTACGCCAAATGGGCCAATTTATCATCACCCTTATGATGTACTCCAGATTTTTTTATTAAAATTATTATTCAATATATACGTCTTACTTAATGATTTTATTAGCATAATTTTTTCAAGTAGCAATGTCCTAAAAATAATATTTCTTATCTAATAAAATTTGGTGTTACTTACTACTCTGAACAATTATTGATATACACTTATTAAAATATATATGTTCTCGAAATGTACTTAACAACTTTATTTGACAATTCTATATGAATCTGCCAAATAAAAAAATATTTACTTACATTATATTACTTACGTAATACATTTATATCTAAGTTAAATTTTAGTTTTCTAATTTTCTGCTTTAAATTACTCATAATTTAATATCTAGTAGACAGGGGCTTGTAATGGAATCTATACTTGCACTTAATATATATTACAGTGCTGAAATATGGAAATACTTAGTTCTATAAGTGATATATTTTTACAAGATGTTGTAAGGAGGCTTATACTCCAACCATATGTAGGTCCAACATTAAGGATTAACAAATTAAGCCGAAAGAGCTATTTCCCCGGCTAAATACCGTCGACGGGCGCTGAATTACGTGGAGAGATTTGTCTTATTTTATTCTAACATAGAAAAAAACTACTGTGATTTAGATTACTCGAAAAACACAAGGATGATGCAAAGCATCCTCTTTCTCAGGATACTGCTAACTGTAGACCGGTTTCGACCTTGTCTTGGGTCTCGTCAGTACAGTGTAAGCGAATATGCCTTTAACAAACGAGGCTTTAAATTTTGTAGATACCGACAGTAGTAGACTGTAAAACGTTGTTGTGACTCATATCTCCCTTCAATGATTACTTATTGAAAAAAATACATACTTTATATTATCATCTGAATTACAAACAAAGACTGAGGATCAAATAAATTTAAGAAATCTTCACAGATCTGTACTTTTCGAAACGAAAATTTGATAATTTATATCAAAAGTAGTTCTCAAAAAATATACTGAAATACTTTTTCCACCATTATAACTGCCCTATAATAAAGAAGAACTATTCTGAGGTAGTACATACATACTTATTTTATTAAACCATTTTTTAAAATTGGTGACTATGAAATTGTTCTTACCTTTACAATGCCTCTATAAAAATAACGGGACGAGGTTAAATCTAGGGAATTATTTTGATATTAAATGGATGCTCCTCAATCTAGCAACTTCGAACCCTATATAAATAATTTAATATCAGTGCAATAGTAGAGTGGTGTGCTTCATTTTAATGTAATTTGTAGGATGGACATGGATATGTCGAAGAGTCGAAAGTTATTAACGAATATATTTCAAGAAATTATCTAAGTTCAGTTAAATGACCTTATTATAAATGTAGAAAAATAATGTGTATCCGAACATTATTTTAATTTGTTATGTTAGCATTTACGAGTCTGAATCATTATATATAATTATCTATATAACCATTTAGGGTAACATAATTATTTAGGATATAACCGTTTGAAATAGTAGCTTTATTAAGTGACTTATTCTTTGAAATTGTATTCAGTAATTCTAAAGAAACATAGCGTGCCAATTCACTAAGCTCATATATATCAAAATCTGAATGATAAATTTCTTCACCAATATTGAAGTGTGACAATACGTACAATGTAATGGAAACATGTATTTAATATAAAGATGAAAAATATAAAATGTATTTCAGATAGAAGTGGATACATTCTTAATATTAATCTATTATATGGGATAATTAAACACTAGAGTTGGTACGCTGTATCCAACGAAATAACAATCACTACCAATTTGATCCATATTTAGGATAATTCGGGCTTTACATCCTCTAAAAAATCGGTAACAATAGTTAAACATCATTTAGCAATATCATCAGCCCGTTAATCTACTGAATACTAAGCGATTCATTAGCCTATGAAATCCTTGAGTCTATAGTAGACTCATTTCTTCTTATTTGTAAACTTAAGTGAAAATAAGGTAAATGCGAGGATAGTCCCAAAAATACGCGACCCAACAAAGAAAGCACAATATATTTGAGAAAAAATGTCTTTATTTCTCTACTCTCTCCTTAACTCGAAATATGTTTCCTAGCGATGTTCAATAGCTCTGATACCCTGTTTATAGTGAGAAGCACCGAGTTCTTCAACATAGCATCAACCAAAATCTCCACCTCTTCATTGTTGGCAAATATTTTATCACCGAGCTATTTTTGAAGTTTGGAAACAGAAAATAATCCAAGGTTTGGTAAATAGGGTTCATGAGGGAGCAATTCGAAACTTAACTCATTCATTTTGGCCATCGGGATAACGACTGTGTAAACTGGTGCATTGTCTTGATGAAACAAATCTTTATTTTTTGGCCAAATGCAGCCATTTCTTCTTAATTTAATCACTCAAGTGCTGCAATAAGTTCACATAATACTCACCATTTGTTGTTCTTCCTTTCTGAAGATAATCATTGAAAATTATACCAAGCGCACCTCAAAAATTGACGCCATGGCCTTGCCTACAGATGAAACTGTCTGCGCCTCCCTTGGAGCCGATTCTCCCCTTTCAGATCATTTTCTTGACTATATCTTCATTTCAGGTGTGAAGTAGTGGACCCATGTTTCATCCATGGTGATGAGCCGACACAAAAACTCGGCTTTATTCTTGTGAAACATCGCCAAACACTCGACTGAAACATCCTTACGACCCTGATTTTTGCGCCATTGTGAGTAATCGCCACCCATCTTACACACAACTTTTTCATGTCCAAATTTCAGTCAATATGCGATGTACAACGCTTTCTGAAATGCTTACCATGTCTGCTAGCTCGCGCACTTTCTGCCATCCAATCCCATTTTGTGTCATCCTGACTGTCATCCAATTCCATTTTGTGGATTTTGCTCACCGTTTCTGACGTGGCCACCTCAGTTTGTCAACCACTGCATTTTGACAGCTCGTGCGGCCTCGTTTAAACCTTGCCACGGAATATTTTACTATTGTAAACGAAGGAGCAGACTCCCCCAGAGTATAATTTAGCTCCACTTTGATATCGGTTGGACTGAGGCTTTTCAAATGAAAGTATTGTATCAGATAATGATGACCCATTTGTTCCATAAAATTCATTAGCGAATTCACAACGAGCGTTCACTATTGATAGCTGCCAAGCAAATATTTGGCAGCTATATAAAGCAAATAACGTTGCGTCGCAAACTTCAAGATTAAGCTTTATAAAATTGGTAATAATTCTTTTCAAACAATAACCGCCATCTATACATCAGGTCGAGTACTTCTGTGACTACTTTCGTACATACTCTACTCGGTGATATTCAATGTAAAGCTTAAAGCTTACGATGGCGCAAGAGGGTTCTGTATACAGAATTATTACCTTATCCCATTAAATCTGCTGCGATAAAACACCCAACTCTAAGAAGTGTAGAATGACAACAGTCTAGCTATTACAGTTGATGTGCAAGAAAGGATTGATATATCTTGTAGGCTTATCAGCATCCCTCTATGATTGTATCCTCCCCTTAGTCTACCTTAAAGCTTTATAGAAATGATGCGAAAATATAGGCGTTTAATTTTAACAGAATCCTACTTCCTCGCTAAGTGATTTTCATTAAACTTAACCACTGAAGATAAATAAAGTCGGTACATTTAAATAAAAGCAAAACTTAAACGTGAAAAACATCAGCACAATTCAGTGTGTTAGAAATATCTTAGTTATTTTCTATGAAATCATTTCAGTACGTTAATAATATGACGAGTTTTTATGTAAAAAGTTGCACATTTATAGTATAGAGAATAAATGCACAAATATTCCTACAATTACATTAATCTACATGAATCATTCATATTTTTGATTTCGTTAACAGGATTAATTACGTATAGCTTTCAAGAGTAATTTCAGCTTCACAATATAAATTGCAGTTTAATGGAATTATCGCAGACTTATAACTTGATTATTAATACAGTGTCATTTTAAAATACACGAACGTGACATAATGTTAACATAAAATTTCAATGCATAACTAAAAGCTTTTTGTAGTGCAATCCCGAACGGAGTAAGATTTCGGTAGTTACGAAATAATTTAAATTGCTCAACTTACATTTCGGTTCGTCAGGCTTTTAGCTAAATCCTTCTTGTAGAGGGGAATAATGTAATAAGATGTTTTATGTATGTAATATCAGCTTACTTTATCCATTGTGGCCAAATGTTTAGGAACAAGATAATCCTCATCAAAATTATACTGCAATACGGACCAGTAGCATAAACAAAGACATCGATATATGTATGTAATTGGGGAATTATTGCTTATTAGACCTTGGGATATATATATATATATATATATATATATATATATATATATATATATATATATATATATATATATATATATATATATATATATATATATATGTATAATAAATAACTACTATTAGTATGTAGACTGTCATCTATCCATTTTGCATGTTTGATAAACTATGTAAAATCTCAGGCGCATAAATTATTTAAATTATGCAGAATCCTCACAAGCATGTTTATATCAATATCAGATTTGCTTATGACAGCATAATATAATTGTTCTATCGTTACAATTAGAACTGCCCATTGTAAATATTGTGTATGTGATGTTCTATCGAGTTTATAGTAGCTGACATATCAAGATATAGGGGACATATTTGAATCGATGTAGATAGAAGAAATTCGGTTTAGTTTACCATAGTCTTCGACCATATGTTGTTTTGCTTTTTGTGGTAGTGTAAATATGTATATTTATATCTCGTTACTCTGATTCATGTCGCATAAATATTCCGAAATTTAGCAGTAATACGCGACATTATGTACATTATATGAGAATATTTAAATGACCTGATTATCTGATTCAAGTTACTGAATTTTCTGGTTTAAAATATGATAAGGCTTGAAATAATGTGTTTTGCCTTTAAGAAATGTTCACAAATATCATGTAAAAAAAGATAATATATAAATAATGACGAGTTGCGTCCATGATTTACATTTCGCTTGCAGAAATCATGCATGTAAACCTTAAATATATACAAGTAAATTATCAATCACTATGCTTTCAAGATGTTAAAAACTCCGATCCTCATGTTCTTCTTTATTATTTCCTTGTTTAATTATGATATTTAATTTTCTCTACGCATCGTTATTGAATCGCTAACATTACAAAAGGACTAATTTTTATATTTAGAATAAAATATTGATAATTAATCTTTATTGGGAAATAAAAATCGACAAACAATTAATTTCTCTTGTATATTCAATACAACCAACCATTAGTGCATATTATCTAGCAGTATATATTAAATTAAAGGTAAATATACTAAATTAAAGGTAAACTAAGGGTCGCTGATTTTGATTTACTTCCATGATTCGGCGAATACTATAGAATGCATCCGCACTAAAAGCTTTATTTTTATTGTTTCTTCATAAATTAGTACAACGTTTACATTTTATAAATGATTAAATTGGCTAAATTAATATAGCCACAATTATGGAGTGTTTAAGTTGTAGATATTTCTTCTCTTAGTAGCAGTACACTCATCTGTATGTCACTAAAACTGAATCGAACGTATCTATTATTTCATTTTCAAATTCCACATAAGTAGACTAGAGTATAGTAGTAGACTATAAGCCTACAATAAAAATTACCGTATTTAATTTCTAATTTGCATAAAGTTTGTGTAGTAAATTGCATATAATTTTATGGATATTGCAAATAATTCTCATTATTTTAAAAACCAACATGTTCTTTATTATGCAGATTTTCACAAGAAATATACATATGGGTTAAATTATTGCTTACAATAATTTCTAGTGAATAATGAATATAATTCTGTATAATATCAGTCTTATTAGAAAATTTATTTTTTCTTCGTAGTTTTAGTGTCTGTTAAAGGTGAACAGATCTGTCTTTTGAAGAAAGAAATGTTTTATGTTTTAATAAATTTTTATTAATACTAATTTGGTTACCGACTACCTATCAAACGGTTGTAGCTTACATCCCCTATTGCGGTTTGGTTTTAGTTGGTTTAATGCCTCGGTATACTAAGAACTGGCTTTACTAAGAACTGCTGAAGGTTTTGTTTTACCAGTTTATACTACATATTTTGTTGAATTGTGGACTACGTTATTGTAAACAGTTTGGAAATGTCAAAATATTTCCAAATTGTAGGAAACCCATGTTAAACCATAAAACATAATAAAGTATGCTAGTAGATATTAAGAGTCTACTAAAGATTGGGTATTGTTACTATTATTATTAACATCGTAGTTGTAATTATTATAAGAAAGTAATTCTTATAATATTTATATATACGTATATAAATAAATTTGCAACCGTGGCGAAATTAAAAGCTTGTGAAATGAAAGTAGAATTGTAATCCTTTAAATTTGGAAGACTAATTTATAATTATTGTAAATCTTTAAAATAAACTCTCGACAGTAAAACCAATGTGGAGAAAATCAACTGGTTGGTTTTACATGGATCTGGAAAAGAACTAAAATGTTAAATGCAGGTTTTCAACAATTCTAGCCTTTTATAAGTGAACCAATAAACGTAGAAGCTTTCATCTTATGTTCGACATTACAGAAGTCATATGACTTTATGACTTCTGTAAAGTGTAAAATAAGAAATTATCTCTTTGCTATCGTTTACCAATTTTGCACATAAAAGGGATGATTTATCCTTAAATTGATATTCACTACTAACATTTATTACATAACATTCAGCGTATAATTAACATTTGTAATATGTACCACTTGTACCTGTATACTTGCAAAAAGGAAAGACATTATGCCGAGCGCATCCGCCAGAACTCAAGCAATTGACATTTACACAAATCAGGAACATTTTATGTCTGGATTCCATTACAAATTAATATTATTTTAATTTCCTATAAAAAATTGTAATTAGATAAGTGATAGACTCCATCTACATATCATTATCATATATCATAGAAGAATTGAAGGGTTCTAATTTTTGTACATCGACACCGACAATGGTTTTCTTTGTTGAAGAATACTGACGTTAATGTGATGAGTAGCCTTTAAGATAAAAGAACATATAACGGAAAATTGTATGAATAAATTAAAAAATATCTATTTACTTCTCTATCAGCTCAATGGCAATAATATTGTAGGTTTGAATGTAATTTTCTTAATCCTTATTAGATTTTTATGCTCCACAGATTCTTTTTTTTTTTTTGAAAATATTTATACAAAATGTGTAAAATTCTGTTCGAACTTCTAGAAATATATTACTAATAATATATCTGGAAAAGCTGAAAGTTGCATTACGAAATTGCATTATAATCGAAAATAGGTTCATTTAAATCTGAACTAACAATGGCTAGCAAATATTGATACATTAACATTATTCACAATAATGGAATTTTAATTATACGGCTTAAAGAATTTTGCAAATTAAATGGTTCCATCTATTTCTGATATTAATTACAAATAATTTCAGTAACGAATTATTTATTAATGAAGAGTAATTGTATACATATATGCCATATTATTAATATAGAGTTTTAATTAATTACTTGCATTTTTAATCTAAAATTGAGCTTTACTGTTTGCGGAAATATAAAATTTCTAAATGTTTCTATGAAAATCTATGTACATTCGCGAGTTACTTTATTTCTAATGCACTTTCCGCAAGTTAGAAAAAATAATAATTTTCAGCTAAAGAAGTCAAGTGGCACTGAAGCTTAGTAATGAGTAGGAATGATTCATTAAGACAATGTAGAGTAGCAGGTGTATTAACAACTCAGAATGATGTCCGAGGAGCCAACACATTTGTTTGAAACTGAGGTTCTTTAAGTTCTTATTCACACTCTTCTTCACATCACGCTCACGTTTCTTCTTCACAAGTGCTTTCCATCTTATATTTGCATTTAGGGTCATACTTAGATACTTTATACCGTTGGCATGTGAAATTATTTGCTAGTTGACTGGCAATATGACTGGTATAGGGCTGATCACTAGTATATAGTCGTATTTCTTATTGATGAAATTGACGTGAATTGATTTAGCCTCATTCAATTAGATGCGCTACTTATTTTTCCAGTTGGGGGCATTGTTGACTACTTGAAGTTCTTTTTGTGGCTGACTGGATGTCGGTCAGGTGGGATATCATTGGTATACAACAGATAGAGAACAGGTACAAGGATGCCCTGAGATAGTCCAGTACCATTTATTTTTTACATATAATTTTAAAATAGATGTTTATATAATTAGTGCATAAATTAAGCGTTTTCCAATGCATATATGGTGACATATTGCTAATGCAAAAACTATTTGTCGATATTATTACCCATGTTTTTCGATGGGACGTTATATAACTGATTAAAAGATACCTATGTGATGGAATATATAACACGAACACCTTCCTGTACGTCTCTAACCAAGCTCTACTGTACCGTAGAGTTAAAGCTATACATTTTTCGCTCTTTAATGATTACATCTAATTTTTAGTAATAAATCATTAAAAAGAATTATAAGAAATAATAGATCTATGTTTGACTGTGGTACACCTGTGATAACACCTACATTCCTGTGGTACATCTGATGTTTCAAACTAATGCAATGATTTATCTTCTTCTTCTTCCTTCTTCTAAAGTAGGTCTATGACCTGTTCCTCTTCGATGATATCATCGGTACTGTTAGCTGGTTTATCTGTTTTTACAGAGCGTAAGTAGCTAACCTCATTCTAACCCTCATCTTTCTTCCGGGCTGGCGAACGGCAACAGTACTACTGGGCTACTCAGTTCGCCCAGCAGTACTGCAGGCTGAAAACGGCAACGACACGCAGTAACCCATCCAAGTGTTAACTGCGCCCGACGTTGCTTGACATCGGTGATCGAATCGATGTTCAACGTGGTATGGCCGTTTTCCCGAACGTTGCAATGATTTATGACGTGATTTAATTATGCAGCGTCAAGTGTATTATGAAGAATTTCATTAAGCTGTTCGATGTTAAGGAAACTCAATGGACTGTAATTTATTTAAGAGCAAGTTGTGAACAATTGTGTCAACTATTTTTTGAGTAGTGTAGGTATGATTTATCTGTTGTATATGTTATATTTTGCGTATATTACAACTTATATTAAAATCTTATATGATCAATTTTTTATTATTTTACTGTGAATCAAATGGCGTTTTTAAAACGGTTCCAGGGCCGTCGCGAATTATCAGAAAGGCCATTAACGATATACCGACAGCACGGTCCGATCGACGAACTTCGAAACTCCTTATATCGAGAGGGCCATTAAATTAGCAGTAACATTAAACGCGAACAAAGTGCTCAAAGGAAAACACCAATTAAGTTTTGTTTTTTGTTTCACGCGCAACGCCGTGAATCGCAAATGATAAAATTAGTCGCAAAACACATATTCGCTCTTAGTTCAGACGTTATGTGAGAACTAGAAAAGTTAAAGCCGAGTCGAGAGCTATTAAGTGGTATCCCGCGTTAGTAGGTTTTCAAGGAGCATCCATTATAAATCACACTAATTAATAATACAGCGGTAATTAGCACCCGACTTCCTGGGAGGCCCTCCTTTGTACAGCATTACTACGTCCTCTGTTCCGGAACGAAAATGGTAGAGGCGATCCTAAATTAATTATTTCATTGCGTTTCATTTAAAATTTTAATAGCGATGAATGTATTTCAATTAACGCCCAACTAGCGGCCGCTTTATTGACAAAATATTTCATGTTCATTGTTATAGAGGGCGGCAAAATTGCTGTCCATAAGAAAATAAAAAAAAAAAACAAAGAAAGTAACCAATTATGGTAGACGTTCAGTTAATTAAAAAAAGTATTATAAAATAAATAGAACAACTAGACTAGTGTACAAAATTAATGCACCAGCAAAAGTTTTTATTATTTCTTATAATTTTCGGAGGTTTCTAAACCTTAAACTTTTTATATAGGCAGTCTATGAGATCCTTCGTACCACTGATAAACAAATGCAATTATTTAAATATACATGACACATGTAAAGTGACATATTGTAATTGTTTATTAGTAATACATTAACATTATTTAAATTAACATTATTAAAATTCTTTGTCCAGTACATTTATAGTAGAAAAGATAAATATTCCACGTGATTTAAGAGGAGATGAAGCAGTAGAAGCGATAATTCGGGTTAAGAAAGGACTTAGCTATCGATATCTGGCTAATCTGTTAGGAATTAGACAATCAACGATCAGTCAATCAGTTAAAGTTGGAAGTTACTGTAGAACCCTAGGAAAAAGTCCCAAGGAGCCTACGGATGCAAGAGATGAGCGATACCTTATACAAATCGCTTTAAGAGACAGACATTCCACCAGTTTAGTGCTAAACAGAGACCTAAAGAGAGCGCTAACGGCGAACGATCAGGAAAAGGCTTAGCGAAGGAGGATTGGATAGTAGAATACTAGCTATTGCGCCACTGTTTATCAGAGAACATAGAGTTAATAGACTGCGCTTTGCAACAGAACACGTAAGTTGGACATTTGACAACTATAAGCGAGTTTTGTTTTAAAACAAAACAGGAGTAAGTCTTAATTCACCAATTGGACGTTAACAAGTATGAAGAGGTTTTTTGTCTATAATACCTCCCCGAGAATCCCGATTTTTGATGAATCTATAATGTTCTAGGGAGAATTTGTTTCGATGGCCACACGGACTTGGCTACTATACGGGAGAAATCGATGAATGCATGTTTCTACATAAAAAGCATCGTAGAATAATATGTTATGCAATTTGTCCAATTTGTCGGGGACAAATTCAGTTTTATGCAGGATAACGCAGGACCCCAAGTTGCTAGAGAGGTACTGGATTACCCTAGATTTAAATATCCCAACTATGGACTGGCCACCAATAAGCCCAGACATAAATCCCATACAGTATTTATGGAATATACTAAAATGATTAGTTATATTATACCTTTCCCCCTATGGCTCTCAGGGAACTCGAATAAATCGTTCTTGTCGAATGGGAGAATATTCCTTAGGAAACCAGGCAACACTTGATTAATAGCATAATCAGACGAAGTGAAGCAGTGATAAGAACTAGAGGAGGATATATATATATATATATATATATATATATATATATATAGATATATATATATATATATATATATATATATATATATATATATATATATATATATATATATATATATATATATACTACTGAATTTAAATTCTTACGATTTAGTTTCTAAAGTTGTTCATTAGTACCGTTTTCATTACATTTGACATAGTAGGCAATTTGCATGATTTTTAGTTATGTTGTCAAAACATTCTATAGGTCATTAAATCCATACAGCGTTAAATTTAACACTTTTTGTGCAATAATAGACACAAAATAAATAAATAAAATTTGAAATTATCATCAGCGCGCGTAAACCCAAGAAATGCAAATGGCTGTCGCGTGACGTCACTGTATATAACTTTGTTGAGAGATAGATGGGCGTTTAGTTTAATTTCGTTGAATATTGCTTTTTCGGTGTGCGGCTCTATTTATTATTATTAATATTGAACAATTGTGTGTAGACTATGGCAACAGACAGTGTCTAGTTGTTGTAGTTGTAGTTGTGCAAGGAAAATCTGATAACTTGCCAAAGATTGATTCCTTGACAATGTTTCCCTTTCTAGGGGAAAATTCACAATTTATGGGTATTGAAATTAGAGGAATTAAAACTGCAAGGTTAGTATATCTATATTTACCATTTCATATTTTAATGCATGTTTATCTGAAAACCATTCATGTTAATAGTTTTATACAGTTTGTAGTTTTATAACCTATTATAAGCGCTGAGATCTACTCTTCACTTGGGTGGATTTATCTGGACTTGAACTCTCACAAACATTCGAGAGAGGTTCCTCTGGAAGATTAAATAAAGCTGACGTACTAGGCAGCTCAGAGTCGCAAACCGTTGAACTGAAGGCAACTAGTTCACTTTCTGCCTCCTGAATAACTTGCAGTCGTCTGCGTTTCACCCCAGTTTGTCGCTCAGGTACTGGGTCTCTGTGGCAGCTGAAAATATGAAGTAGAATGCCCTTTTTCAAACTTAACCTCTGTATATTTCCAGCCAGTCTGTATTGCCAGTAATTTTCCATGTCTTCCTTCAACTGTAAAAAAGATTCAAATGTAAATCTTATTTAAGTATCTATATCTAATGACCTCCAAAACAAACATTTTCTGAATATTCCATGCGGAAAGTAATATAAAAACAGCATACAACGTGAAAGTGAGGTTATGTACAAATACATCCAAAACAAATAAATGTTATTAGGTACTCACAATAAAATGATCCTCGCAATAATATAGCGGCGTCGAGCTTGATTGCTTTATATTTTTATTTTCGTCCCTTTTCATTGCTACGCACCATTTCTTCCGTATTCTTTCCTCTTTGGGAACCGAAGAGAACAGTTTTTCGGGCGTTGATACCGTAGTATTTGTACACATTGGCACAATGCAATACTTTGTGTTTTATCGGCTCCATACCGTTAGGCACTTTATAAAACGCACTTGTTACAGATTTTACAAACCGTTAGCACTAAACCAAATCAAAACAGTGACGATTGGGATACTTCTCCATACAGTGACGTGGACTAATCAGACTAGCGTTTTCGAACATGTGACTTTGTTTACATAAATGAGTGAATTAATTTTATTAATTATGCAAAAAATACAGATTTTCATGAAAAATTACTATAATATTCTTCTTAAGTACTTATTATATGTCAGAAAAAATTTATTTTCAGGCGTATAGAAGTCTCATGCAAATTGCCTATTGTTCCTTTCGTGTTGTTATTTATTCGTGTTTTTTTCCCAGCAATACCACTGTAATTTGTTAAACATTAGTTGAAATCGTTTAATAATAATATCAAGTATGAATTATAATTTACAGATTGAAAAAATAAAAATTACAATGTGAATTTCGCTCATGCGTTAGTTCTGTTCAGGAATTTATAAGCTACTGCTGACTTAAATTAAATAATCAAATGTTGTACCAACAAAGATAAGATTTGCGCATATTTGTGTTATATAAAATCAGAATTCTGCTGACTTCTTTCATTTTATTTATTTATAGTATGAAGGTGTCTGAAGATCTCAAGCGACTTACTGTATCATAGAAGCCAGAGTTCATATTAGTTCAGATTAATTTCATATTCTTTCCTATTCATTGTTATAAGAAGCAGAGAGCGAACACATTTCTTCTAGTAAAAAACAAAGCAAAGCAAAGAAAATAACCAAATATGGTAGGTGCTCAGTTAATTAAAAAGAAGGTATGTTTCAAAATGGATATAACAAATATAAGCTTCCATTAACTTAAAATAAACAAACTGTTAAACCGATATAACAGGAATAACACTTATACGTATTTATATTATATAAAATCAATATTCTGTTATGACTTCTTTCTTTTATTTATGTATAAGTATAAGATGCCTTAAGATTTCAAGAAGTTGATGTATCACAGAAGCCAAGCTTATCTCAACGAAGATAGGGTCACTGATAGAGGGAATAAAATTATAAAATGACTAGTATACAAAAATAATTTGTAACACTAGTCAGTTATGACTTTCTCTTCTTAATTATGTAAGAACGCCAATAACTATGGTCTACGCCCTTGGCTTCGGAGTGTTAAAGAGAAAATCGGCTTATCAATTCAGAGATGTATTTATCAATTTGCTTTCAAAAAATAAAACCCGCCATGGATAGGATTCGACATTTGTCCCGGATGGGAACCAAACGACATACAGCTGTTTCGAACTTATTATTTCTCATCAGTGCCGTGCAAGGTACGCCGATCCAGGACAAATGCCGATTAAAACTCAAGCGGTAAAACATCTATATCGATACGATCTATGTCAGTAACATATAAGTCGGAAATCGAGAAAGGAACTACCTAAACCGCCAAGCGGTTATCAAGTAGTCCCCGAATAGTAAGGCTATTACCTTACCTCTTCACAATACATATATTTTATTTCGAATGTTATACAATTAAATAAAACACAGAAATCTAAAAACTTATAATATTGAATGGATTACTTATGGTAGAAAAGAAAAGAAATCGAAAAACTCATGTTTTAGAAGGACACATATTTTATCTACGTTTTTGCTATTAACGACTTTCACCTAGATGCTATCGAGGAGATTTGTAAACAATAGAGGAGCGGGAATGTATATGGCAGCCACCGGGGTAGCTATCAGATTATGGGAGGGCATACAATTTTAAACTTGTAAAACTAAAAATTGTTTTTCATTACTTTTGTGCCTTTGAATTCGCTATATAAACTAGTGCGTTTTTAATATTTACGTTAGTTGATTTAGCTAGTTCATATACTTAACCATAAAAAACATTCGTCATTTATTTAACGAATACTAGAAGAATACTTATATAAAACGTAGCTCTCTTTAATTATTTAAGAATCTCTAAGAAATGTATCAAGTAACTTATTTCAAGTTATTTTCAATAATACTTAGTATGAGTACATTTTACAGAAATAATCTCCTCACAATCCTCACAAATTCTTAATGCGTACTAAATATTCCGAGGGAAGTTCTGACAACAAACTTATTTCGTAGGAAGCACCTCCTACGAGTCCCTCTCTGAAAGAACGAAAGGCCATAAAGGATCCATTTACAAAATACGGTGGGCGCGAAGTAAGATAAATATATCCAATAATCTCAAACATGTATTGACTTTGTGTGATGCTTTTCTACGCTATAAATTTAAACGTAATGTATGTCTGTTCTAAAACAAGTTAAGCCGAGTTTCTTATGTTTTTAATGTTGTATGAGGGTACTGTTTGTGTATCTAAATACACAAACAGTACCCTCATACAACATTAAAAACAAAAGAAACTCGGCTTCGTCATTGTACCAATTTTATGTATCAATGGTTGTTAGTTTACCGCTTGACCTCTAAACTATTAATCCTACCACCAGGTAGGAGTTTATCAAGAAGGTTTCGCACAAAATTATAATGAAAGGGAGTCTTATATAAATTTATCTTATACATATTAATACGTGGGTTCTATAGTGAAATGCTCTTACTTGAAACTAAGAAAAGGAAATCATTCCTTACCCAACACCTGTTTCTCGTCATCGGTGGTGATTACTTTGGCTCCATATCAAAATAAATAATCACTTGGTTAATTTTACCTTAATTACTCGTTTTGTCGAGTTGCCTGAGCAAGGCTTACATTAAAGTGAACACTAGCTAACGCGAGAGAAACACCGATTTAATTAACAAGGGATTTAATTTAATAACAACGAATAAAGTTAACAAATATAAAAACAAGAAATAAAAATAAGAAAAATGAAATAGTTATGTATGTTATTGACAAATACAAAATAATATCGATTTAATTTAAGCAAATAAAATAGTGTAAACTTGTAGTAATGTTCTACAAAGGTAACCCGAAACTAGCAACAAAATTTAGAAAAGTAATAATACTTAATAGTTATTAAAATGTTTACTGAAAGATGACCGAAACAGAACTGACAAAAATTGTAACTTTCTTCAAGGGCTCAACATCCCATAGGGGTGGTTTAACACAAACACGATAATTAAGATTATATTATGCAATGATATACATATGTATGTGTAGATTAAAACATTGAGTATTAACCATATGGTTAATATTTTCGTATCCTTCGTATCCCACCCTATGTCGTGATATTGTTTGAACAGTTTATGATTGGTCCATGTCTACTATTAGAGATAAATGCAACGAAAGCTCTCCATGAACCAATCGGCGGGTATTTAATTAAATCCTATAGCCTTAATTATTTTAGCTTAGTCGTTTCTCCATTTCAATTAATCTACAATATACAACGAATTACTTTGGTGAATTGTGTCCATTCAGACATCTGCTAGGTGGCCTACTTCAATCTTTAAAATAAACTCTTTATCTAACTAACTCTTGTTCTGGGAATTTCGAAAAATGCACGCCAAATATAACTTTCTCGACACATGTCAGAAGAATGCCACTTCTAACTTGACCAATTATATCCAGACAAGCGTTAAGGCACTTTTCAGAATCGTCGCCAACTTTCCAATAAATTTTGATCAACACAATGGTGCTTTATTAATATTAAAAAAATGTTATTCAGAGTAGAGAACTTAATGGCAACCGGATGTTCCCTCACCTGCGTACCTGTTTCTACAATAAGAATAATGCACGAGAGTCATCTTGTTACATCACCATATAGTCGGCTCATATAGAGTACATGGGTTTGCTTTTTCTCTATTTTTCTGCCACATATAAATAGCCTATTCAAGATCTGTAGCTGCCAGTTTTGTCTGAGAATTTCAAATACATTAAAATATAAAATATGCATTATTTTTACAAAATGGTCATTTCTTCATAGTTCACACATACATATATAGCACAACAATTTACATGAAAAAATATATGTTCGTGTATTATTTAATTAAATGATCAATAGAATTGCCTTCACTGCATTCCTATTAAATTAATATTTTTATATCAGTCCCTATGCCGGTCATACCATAAGAAATTAGTGATTTATTTTACAATTATAACTCCAATACATCAATACATATATCGGTTTCATATATCATTTGTATACGATGAGAATTTCGTGTTTTACAATTGAATTCGTATTGGTGCATACTATACCAACGTATATGCTCTTGATTTTTATTTTAGCTATGTAGAAAGATCCTTTCCCAAATAACACCAACAAAAGATGGTCTGTAAGCTGCGAGTTAGTAATTAAAAAAGGTCACACCACGAGACTATTGAGAAATGGTGCGAAAACAAAAAGATACGTACAATATGAATGATTTTATGTGGTAATAAATCCTGTAATTGAATGCTAGCTTCTTTCAAAAGCATATCACAAGCAACTATACATATTTATTCTAATAAGGCGTGAATAAAATTCACTTACTACAGTCACTGAATATGCTAGGGTAAATAAGCGAAGTCACTTTATGTTAGAGTAATAAGTTGGTGCGGACATTTTAGCACGCCGGGGTTCTAAGGACTTTCTGTTGAGACCGAAATCAGTAACAGCGTTCAAAAAAGCCGCTTGAAATTCCAATATCAAAGACACGCTAAAGTGCCATAGAGACAGGCGGATCAAAACTAACAGTTGTATATAATCAAAAATACGTTTAGCTACATCCTGCAATAAACAAACAAAATATTGATTCAATCTGTCACATACAGATCTATGAATCAAATAGGATTGTAGACAGGACGTAGTAGGCTTATTGGAAAATGATGCAAAAACAAGAAGATACTTACAATCTGTAATATTGAATGTGCGAATATATTTTGCAATTGAGCACCAGCTTCCTTTAAAATGATATCACAAACAACAATATATATATATATATATATATATATATATATATATATATATATATATATATATATATATATATATATATATTTATTTTAATAGGGCTTGAATAAACATTCCAATAGGGCCTGATATTGCAAGCATCTCTTTGTCATGGGATCTACTGTCACTCTATATGCAGAGGATACAATCTGGAGGATGAAACTGTGGGATCCTAAATAGGTGTTCGATACTCTCAAAAAAGGAGATAATTTGAGCACTATTGCCCGGAAACTGTCGATCTTCGTCGACTATCACCAAATGCACTTCTTCAATGCATTCACTCAGTGGAATGTTTGAGTGACAAATTAATAGCTGTCAATTGGTAACCAAACACTGACTCAGAGGTTAGTGTTTGGTGACACATTAACAGTTTTGATGGAAGCAGCACAGTGAACCCAGCAGGACAGTCAGAGTGAATATGGACTCCCTGAACTCTTTCCTTTATAGAATCCAAATCCGATGCACAATTAGTGAATAAATATAATATAATCCAGTAGTTAACAAAACTTCTTCACAAAACGCGGGAATGGAATGCCCGCTGTTGTAATGTTCATTTTTCCCAACTTCCATAACATGAGACACACGACTCTTCTAGAACATCTAGAATATTTTCGTCTCTTTGCTTCTTCTAATGTATGTAAATTTATATTTTCAAAAAGTTAAATTTACGTAATTAAATTCAGATCTTAATAATACAACTAAGTCAAAAAACAGTAGCTATCAACAATTTACCTACATAAGATAAGATAGGCATCGAATACAATGCAGGAACTTCTGGTGATCTATATGAATAATAAAATAATAAATATTAATATTAATATCAAATACTTTAGGTTAATCCACAAGTCAATTTAATTTTACACATAATCTTGAATATTAAAATTAGTACTTGATTTATATATTTTGATTGATTTTTATACAACCAACACTACGCTAACTTACACATTACCTATAAGATTCTATGAAAGGAAAAAATTTGTTTGTAATAATTATAATTATCTTGGTATATAATAATTTGTGATAACTGAATATGTTACTAAAGAAAAACAACACACTCTACGAGCACGATAAATTAAAATGAGTGGAATATCAAATTATTTTTATTCATTGAGGAATTCACTGATGTGCCTTTTCTGTTTTTATATGATATATTTGAGCATTACTTTTTTGCTGGACCAATGTTCCTCGTCTGTTTTTATAAATATTTTTGATCATGAATGTTTATATGTATATTCTCATCCCGCGACAAAACATTGCCCATACCAGTTTTTTCCTTGATTTCTAATAAAACTTTGTATTGAATACTTGTTATAGTAACATGGAGCTAATTTCAGATATTTATTATTTAATAAAATGTTCTAATTTGACGTTAATTAAACTATAACAGCCTATTATCTCTGTCTTGCAAGGGCTTCTTCTCAGATATATTATCTGTAATGTTATTCACCTATAACGCCTTCCATTTCAAAATGAAAATAGTAGAGACGAACTTAAATGAACTTATTCATTACATTTCATTTATAATTTTGTTAGCCATGAGTTTATTGCAATTAATATCTAGCTAACGGTTGTGCGTTTATTCGAACAAAATATTTCGTTTTCACTGGTACAAGTTGCAAATACACAAACTTCTCTCAGAGAAGAATAAAGTAATTAGACAGAAAATAACTACATTCAGTGAACTTCGTTTTTAAATTATGTGGAGTCGAATGTTCGTTAACACAATTTATACAAAATTATGTTCAAACTAGCAGGACACGTATTGAAATTTCGACTTTCCTATTTACATGTTCGAAGTTTTGAAATGTATTTGCATTTCACGAAGTTATTTTAAGAATCTATTCACTGATTTCTCAAATAATATCAGATTTTTAATTGAATTCAATGAATATCATCCAAAACTCCAATCAACGCCCGATTGGTGGCGCAATGCTTGTTTACATAAATTTTTATATTCAACTTCCGAACATCGAAAGGAATTGTTATTCAGAAAGACGTTTTTTCTTTAGCAGAAATATAATTAATGTAATATAATATGTACGAAATATTTCACTACTGTCATCTATAGATGATACAATGTCAACATGCCGATTAACAGTTCGACAATGAATAGTCTGTGTACAATTATTTTATGAAAGTGAGTGATCGTTTATAGTTGAATTAAGAAAAATACGTTCAAAATTAGAAGAAAGCGAAGAGCATACAGATTTAACAGTTCGTAACATAATAGAGAAATTTGAAGAGACGGGTTCTGTTATTAATGAATCAATACGTCCTCGTTGTGGTCGGTCAGATGAAAATACTGCGGCAGTGGGAGAAAATGTATGAGAATATTCAAATACATCAATCGACATCAACTATAACTCTGATGTATACCAAATTTCCTGATGATGTTATATTGTGGAATGCTGACGTCAATTGAAGTATAAGATAATGGGATGTAACACAACTGTACTTTTTCTTTGGGATTATGTCCAGGAAAAACGTGTATGCCACCTAGCTAGCACTTAAAGCAATAATTCACAAAAGTGTTTAATACAATTAATGACCTCAAAGCAAACATTCAATTTGTTATTCAGGAAAGAGAGCCCGTTATAATGCCCGTGTTATGAACAGTTTCTCTAAACGAATGACATTACGCCAGATGAGTCGAGGTGGCTATATAATCGATATTCTTTTCATTTGTAGCCGTATCGTCTCCATTTTATGTTGAAGAATTAAAAAACCTCAGTTTGTCAAATATTATTAGTTTTATCCACAAATCACTCCCCATAGTTTCGAATGAAACACTCAGGTATGTTGACCTAGTATGGTTCGTAAATGACAGTCTTTAAATATTGACGCCCTATCTTTGACGGAACACAAATTTCGCGCAAATTCTGCAAATTGAGTTCCAACTGTGACACTCTACATAAGTAATATAAGTATGGTACATGAATATAAAAATTAAGAACAAGTATGATACACCAATTTAGACTAAGCACTTGCCACAGAGTTAAACGGAGCTAAATTAAAAAGATATTAAGAATGTGAAATGGCATTATTTCTTTTATAATTGGCCGACTAGAATCTCAAGGTCGTTTTTCTTTGGTGGCATATCAAGAGGAAAAGAGAGAGATAGAGATAGAGCGTACATTTTAAATTCCTACATATTACATACCAAATTCATGTACAATATATGGCCAAATAGAATATTGTAGTGAAACTACGTATAATCGCAAGTAATGCATGAGTGTGATTTTAATAAATCTGTGATAATGATATATCCAATGTATTTATCCAGCTAGCAAAGCAATTAATAAATAGTAATTATTACTTAATATATATATATATATATATATATATATATATATATATATATATATATATATATATATATATATATATATATATATGAAATTAATACATATGGTAGGTACAATAAGTTATGTTACAAACGTATGTACTTAGGGCGCCATGTGATTTTATCTACCAGTGATTTGATATCTAATAACGTAAGAAAATCACGAAACTAATAAAAATGAGCCAATTCATCAGGCTTATTAATAAAATAGCTTTTTGAAAGACATAAATTCTCGTAATAACATTTCGCAGGGCCATACTCCAGTTTACAGCGTTGTAATAAACAAAAAAAAGATAAAAATTGTTCAACACACCGCAAATTATCAATAACAAGTTTCTTGTTCTGTTTAGATATGAATAATACTAAAACACAAAATTGTATGTGCATATACATATTTACATTGTACATGAATAATCATGGCCAAAGAGAAATTGTGGCAATACTTAAGTTTAAAAAAAAATGCTGATGCTTAGGTACTAATATAATAACAAAAAAAAGATAAATAATGATCGTGATTTTGTTAGAACTACTACAAATCCTGCTGCTTCAATTATTAAAGGATGAACAGAGTTTTTCATTAAAACTGCTATCCTGCTACCAAGATAAAATTCGATAAAGGAACGAACTGGCCTTTATAAGGGTGTAGAAGGGAAGTAGACTCCAAGGAAGTAGTTCACATAGGGCGTAGAAGCGGTGGAGGAACAGCTCAGCTCTTCAGCTCCAGAAGACGGATACTCACAGTAAGTAAAAATCAACGTCCTCTGCGATAATGTCTCACAATTATGTGGTGACTAACTAACGTCTAATTAGGTACTATTCAAGCGTAGGTACTCGAGAACCTACTCTTATACAAGAACACTCTTGTGGAGGGTTCGTGAGGGTGTAGATCCTTGTGTGGGAAAAAGACCACGTGAATCCTCGTTAGAGAGCTGATTTTTCGAAAAATATAATTTCTTAGAAATCCCAAATATCACAACAAATACAAAATCAATGCAACAACAGAAAAGTAGATAGATCTCCGTAAGATGATTGTTAGCACAATTCCAAATTTCTTTATTTTTCGCGTGCTCGCACCCCTAAAGGATATCGATGGAAATTTACATTATACAGCAACTGTGACCAACTAGACAAGTTAGAGAAACCCTAGAATTTTGATGATCTCGGATATATTCTGAAGAATAGGCAGAACATACAAATGGAAAAAGGGATATTTAATATAAAATGTTAATATATTATGAGTTTAATGAAGTGATAATAAAACTATTGAATTATATCAATGCAAATAATGATAAAACCCACAAAATTGTGCGGCGTTATGGAGATAATTATTTTATTAGATAGTGCACCAAATAAAAATACAGCGTGCGCTCATGTCCGGAAATTTATATCCTTGTTTTAAACCAGCGTGCGACTGTTAGATTTCAACGTAAAAATTGCGCGATAAAAACATAAATTATCGGCCGCTAAAGAAATATTAAAAAGTATATTTAATATTACTCAGATTGAATAAAAACTTTTACACACTAACTGAGAGTAGCACTAAGGTTAGTTTCTCCAAGTGCTAACATACATTGCTCCGCAGTCACCACATGTGGCCTACCATATTCTCCTATAGAGGTGACTGCGACAATATGATTAGTACCGTGGTACTGGGGTAGCAGTCTAGGCCCAGTATTGGGATGAAATCTGAGGCTGTAGTAGAGAAAGGTCGATTTCTGTATGCAAATTAAGAAAATGTACATATTTCTCATGAAAATAAAATTTTCTGTAGTTAAAGGATTGGAAATATTTAGACACTAACTCGAGAAAAGTATGCTTTTCAATGCAACAGGTATAAGTTTAATCACGAGTATCTTCTAATTTATAAGGAATCCTTAATTTCGCTATAAATTTAATCCGGAAACGTAACGAGCCGAGTGTGGTTTTGTATATTTTGATATCGATCCGCTTTAATAATGCAACCGCAAACAAGAAAAGACCAAAATTTAATGCAGTACCTATGTCACTGTAGGTTTGCTTACCACAAATCGGTCTGATAAATTACATTCATTAAAACCAGAATTAGTTGAACAATTAAAACTGGGTTTATTTTACCATGGATATCTCGGTATTAAATACTACACATTCAAACATTATTAAAATTTGTAATAGAATGAATCTATACTAATATTAAATTTTATTATTATTTATATGATGATATGCGATATACTATATTTAATACATAATCAGTATGGTATACGTATGGATTTTAAGATTTATTTTGATTACATAATAATAATAATAATAGTAATAATATACAAGGGTAAGAGATCAGAAGTAAAACTGTGGTGATAATATTAAAAACAATTATCAGAGCTACGAGAATAGAAGTAATAGACTTTGATCTACAAGATGAGTTAACATGCCACAAAGACCAGCTCAGTCAAAAGTTTACAGTAAAGGAGATTGAACTGAGGAATTAAAATGAGATCATGAAGAGAACAATCTAGAATACATGGTTTTAAAATAGCTAAAAACATTTCTACCACGGACTAGAGGCTAAAACAAATGAAGAACGCGAGACAATGGAGAAAACTTACATTGACGTACTATTCCTCAACTATAGTCTGGGATAGATGATTGAAATTCCGCAATTATAATCACGGTGGCTACAAATACTAGAGGATGATAGAACACAGTTGAAATTAATGCCTGAAGTCAGCTTAACAGAGGAATTCATCACAAAAGCAATTGCTAACTTGTCAAATTGGAAGCCAACCAGGTTCAGACAACTTCAATAATTGCTGACTCGTAGTATTTTCCTGCCTTCGGTATACCGCACTGTCGAAGGTATTTAATGTAAATGTAAATTTAACAACGTACTATTCATTTCATCGCTATTTACCAAATAAGAAACTCTCTTATCTTGCAGATAAACGGAACAGTCTACCTGAGCCTAGCCATAATAACAAGCCACGGTATGTTTTTATATAAGTCGGAAATCGAGAAAGGAACCACCAAGCCGCTAAGCGGTTATTAAAGTAGTTCCCGAATAGCAAAGCTATTACATAATCGCTCTAGGAAACAACTACTCCTCCTTATACCCAGAAGCGATCCTCGACCCCTTTCTCGTGTTTCTGCACGATCAGATAAGGTTTCAAAAAATAAAACCCGCCACAGGTAGGATTCGACATTTGTCCCGGATCGGAACCGAACGACATATAGCTGTTTCGAACTTGTTAGTTCTCATCAGTGCCGTACACGGTACGCCGATTCAGGACAAATGCCGAATGAACTTTATGGCGTATATATCTTTATCGATACGATCTCTGCCAGTAACATATAAGTCGGAAATCGAGAATTAATGTCATGTAGTATATAACTACCACCTACACAAACTCAAACTCCTCAACTATATTTTATAGTAGACAAGCAACAACAGACGACGTTGCAAGGATAATACGAAGTTTGTAATAATCTCGGTATAAAAAACCCTTCAGGGCGAAATAGTGGGAGGGTAAACTAATCATCGCACGATTAGATTAAACTGTATAATTTGGCAACAACTATTAAATTAATCCACGGAAGTACACTACGATAACTGCCATTAATCTCTCCAATAATAACAATCACAAACTATTTCTGATAAAATAGGGATGCCCTTAAATGGACTCTTCTTATGACTATCAAATTAGTATTGCTTATTTCTTATCTGTAGCTTCATTGTATATCAGTATACATTACAAATTAATTATCAAAACAGACAAACTTTATTGACGACTTCGTTGTCGACGTTTAGTCGACAAACTAAAATCATTCGCGTAATAAGAAAAGAATATAGGGGAAAATAAAAAAATAGATAAGTAGAATATCGGTATACTAAATAATAAAATCATATTTAATCAGAAAAATAATCAGAACATATTTAAGTGAGAAATCTCATTATTATAACATTTATATTTGTTTCACTGTGATTTAGTTAGTGGGAAATCTTTGGTTATTGTGGACATGGTTGTCGGTTTAGTTACACAATATTTTTCATAAACCCTTGAGAGCGAAGTTTATGAATGTGATATGCATCCCATTTAAGAAATCTACTCTATAAATATATTTGAATAGCACCTTAAAACTCCAATCAATATGGTGAGAACAATTTTTAAATAGAAAATTATTTCTCCTAGTAATATATGCCAGTTATAACGAGATTATGATAGTGAATTCTTCTTATTATTTAAATCCCCTGTATAGTGCCCCTTCAGGCAGATTCACAGATTTGGGAACTTATGGTTGTTATTAGTATAGCAAAGTTGTATTTATCAAAATTTCTTATAAAGCTGCCGACGATATTCTATTGCAAAAGTGCCCAAATACTTGCGTGAATGTGGATGATTGAAATCAAGTGGTTGCGCCTATTGCACTCCTTCAATATGAGTAGATAAAGGTATAATTAGTGTACATTTGCCAAATTCCCATAACAAGGGTCAGTTAGATAAAGAGATATTATATTCCAATATATTCAACTAGGCAATATAAAAGATATCTGAAGAGACACAAATTCGTCCGATTAAATTATATTGGATAGGGAATTAATTAAAATAGAGGAAGAGCTAAGTTAAAATTATTAATACTGAAGTGTTTAAGCAAATACCCGTCGATTGGTACTTGCATAGCTATTGCCGTGTTTTTCTCTCTGTGCAATATCAGACAACCAATCATAAATTGATCACGTAAACACAACAGAAGACGAGGGAAGATATTAGTGATAGAGATAATAATTTATAATTTATTTTATCATTGTTTCAATAACTGTCATTAGATTATATCATATTCTGTTCACATAATAAAGAGGGTTGTCTATATTCCACATCTGTATGGAAGCTTCAAGAACTCAACCAATCCCGGTCTGATTTAACTAAAGTACCCCTATGGGATGTTGAGCTCATAAAGAAAGTTACAACTTTTGTCGGTTATGTCTCGGTCTTCTTTCTGTAAATAATTTAATTATTGTAATTACTTTTTCTAAATTTTGTTGTTAGTTGTGGGTTACCTTTGTAGATCAGAATGAAACTTATACCATATTTCATTGCATCAGTTCTCAGATATTTAGCATTAACTTTCAATATCTTTGTTTCCATTCCTTTTCATCTGTTTGTTAACTTTATTTGTTATTAAATTAAACGTTTTCCCTTGTTTATTAAATCCATGTTTTCTCTCGTTGAATAGCGTCAGTTTTATGGTAAGTATTTCTGAGGTGATTTAAACATTAAAAGTAATTAAGGTAAGGTGAATACAAGTGTAAGTGTTAAGGTAAGTGAACAACACAGATGACGAAAGGCAGGTGTAGGGTAAGAAACTATTTTCTTTTCTTAGTTTCAGTTAAGAGTATTCTATGATAGAACGCGCGTAGATATGTATAAGCTAAATTTGAATAAGACTTCCTTTCATATAACTTCTGCAAAACTTTGATTAACCCTTACCTTTTGGTAAAGTTAATAAGATTAGAGATCAAGCCGCAACCAACACTGATACATAGTTTTCGAATCTATTTGTTACATATTGGAAAATATTCTATATAAAGCAACGTGCTTGCATTAATACATTTGGCTAAAGAAACATTTGGCATTTATCATATGTTAGATAATAGACTGGAGATAATAGACATTCTACTTACATGCACCGTAAATGTGAAATCTAACGGGGTTGATGATTTTATGGAAAAGACGGAACTTCCAAAAGAAGAGTTATAACACATATCAACGTTGAAAATAAATAATAAAAACAGACATTAACTATATAATTTGGTATAGACCATTTGGCCAAATTATGAAAAGCATTAATTCATTATGGTTAGTTAATAGGCCAACATAACATTATTTGGCCGTCAAAAGAAAAGGAAAATGTCAAGTTTTGATGGATGAAAATAATAAGTATTCCGTACGAGACAGTAGTAGGAGAAGAGACGTAGTACATTTTGTAAGCTTACTCGTGAAATAAACGATTATTCGTATTTTCTTCGCAGGAGGAATACCTGAAGGTGACAGTTAACTAAATAATTGAAGCTTTAAAATAGCCTAATAAGTAATTCATACCTTCCATCTAATTAATTCCATTATTCCCGCCCCAGATTTTTCTGCATTATTAATGAAACGCTTTATATCCGTTTTAGGGCATCCGCCCACCTTCTTCTTTAAACGACGGAGCAGTCAAAGTGGATTCGGTACGGAATTAAAGAGATGCAAAAGTAGAATCAGCAAGCCGCTGAATGTAATCAAATCGCGATTGATTGAATTAATGTCGTATGCAATATTAAATTGATGAAAAGGGGAATATTCCGTAATTTTTAGTTTCGAGAAAAAGTGGTAGTAGAATGAAAGACTACTATAATAGATAGGTATTATGCAACCTACTTTTATATATTATGAGATGATTACAATATTGTTTTAAATTTAATCTAATTAAGGCAGACTCTAAAATGTATGTATATGCTAATACGAATTAAAATTATATTGATCTAATCCATGTAAATCCTTTCACAAATAATGAAATACTTTGATAGAAATTATTGCCATCTAATTGGTTCTCAGTTGAGAACACCAGGCGATTCTGGAACTGCATATCGCAATTTCATACTTATTAGGAATCATGAATGCAAATATATCGGATTAAACCTGCTGCTCTAGAATATTAGACGGGCTTTACTTTAGGCTGGCATAAACATCTATATAAAATTGGAAGAACGTCAACAACTTGCTAAACGACAACGTGTCCTCAATTGAAAATTAATTAGATCCTAATAGATATAATCATTACTTTTAAAATATCACCATCTTACGTGGCGTACGTGAAGCAGCATAGCTTCTTATAAGTCGACACTATATCGTTTAACAGGTAGATATATATATATATATATATATATATATATATATATATATATATATATATATATATATATATATATATATATATATATATATATATATATATATATATATATATATATGCTTATGTCAGTTTGGTACAAGAACTATCTAGCATTTTAAAAGCGCCAGGCAGAGTCCTATATACTGATTGCACTGATGATTTCTAATAAGGATGAAATCGCGATATGCAGTTTCGGGACGGTCTGGTGTTCACAACTGAGAAACAATAATTAGATGACAATAATTTCTTTCAAACTATTACCACCTCACATGGTGCACGTAAAAACCTGTATTAGACGAAGAAATTTTGCACTAGACATGAAAAATTGCATAACTTTCTACAAGTTGTCACTTTGTGGTTTACTAGGTAGATGGCGCGCTTTGCCAATTCTACGTAATGAAGTAGCACCTATAAAAATATATCAAAAGTTAATAAACTGTGAGAAATACATACTTTTCATAGTATTTGAGTACTGTTCTCGTCTGGCATACTTAGGGAATGACATTTAGTTATTTCATTCAAACACATTTTAGGAATAGCAAAAACGCAAATACTACCAATATTATGTATTCAAAATAATCTTGCTATATCACTGACTTCTCGAGGTTAGAAATTTATTCTTAAGTGTTATATACACTTATTTATGACTCATAATTATTGGAAATAACAGGGACTGTGCAATGTGAATGACTAATGGAAATCAGTAAAGGTTATTTTATAAAAATTTTTAGCCATAATAATTTTTTAAATAACTGAAACTATTGTCAATATTACATTCATATAGGTAAATGAAGATACGCATATCTTCATTTTAATACTGTATTTTTTAACCAGGTCGCAGCGATATTCTGGAATTAATATTGCGTGACAAGAGGTGCTCCCCTGAGATTATCAGCTTCCGAAACTAGGATAGTAGAACGGTTCTTCACATAGCCACTCAATTTTGATGCAGAAATTGTTTAATAATGATAATAATATAATCCAGAAGAATTTATTATGGAGCTACTGAAATGATGAAAACTGAAACATAAATATCACTATGATATTGGCAAGTGAAAATAATTTCATAGGTAGACTTGAATAGTAAATAAATTATAAAATCTCCCACGTAATTAATTTTTAAAATCGTAATCATGTCTTTAATTGTGGAGAGATAACGAACTACATTGCATTTTAATATTAATTGAAAGTCATCAATCGATATATAATGAGATGTATTTTTAATAGCCCCAGACCTTAAGACCTCTCAGACTATTTTGAAGAGGTATACCTGTTACTGAGGTGCATTATGTGAATTAGTACTTGGCTGTTTAAATTTCAAAATTGATGGTGTTTATTTATTTATTGTCCAACAGATAAAATCTAACTACAAAACAAATACAGGGTGTAACATAAAGGTTGGGAATAAATTAAACAGTGGAATTTTCAGTAAAATAAATATTTTTCTCATATGAAGTTACGCTGTACGGGTTTTCGTTTTCAAGCTACAGGGCGCTAAAAAATTTGAAAACATTTAGTTTTTCTCTAATAACTTTCGAAGATTAGAATATACTGGAACAAAATTTTAGCAGTAGCTTAATTTGATAATTCCCTAGTAACAAAAAAATATTGACTTCGTATTTACTTAGTGGCGTGCTCACGCATTGTACCATAGGGTCCTCCTAAGATAATTGTGATACGCCACTGGTAAAAACGTTTTTTTTGATATCAATTTGAAATACTCTTTTTATTTTAAACAAAATTACCTTATTGTATTTTATTTGTATCTCTTGTCATTTGCCCGTAATTAAAACTTTTGTAAATACAATTTTTTCCCACTGCTAACATAGGAAAATGAAAGAAATAAAAACATTATCAAGTATGCTTTGACTCACATATCAAAAATGGTTTTCAGATGTTGAAAGACAAAACGTCATTGTTAGTTTAGCTTTCCTTAGACGATTGTAGTTTGGTTTAAATCTAAATTACTATGGATTTATAAAAATGGACTACTCATTTCAAGAATTAGCAGATATGTATTTTCTTTATGGCCTTGCTAACGGAAATACTGTGTTAGCTGTTCGTCTGTATGTTGAATATTTTCCAGCTCGGCGCATTCCAAATAGGTAGACTTTTTCGAGAATTAATGCACGCTTACTTGAAACTGGCTCGTTAAAGCCTTGCACCTTCAGCGGGAGACCTCAAAATGTAAGGAAAGTACAACTTGAGGAACGGATCCTTCAGACGGTCGAGGCGAATCCTGTATCAATTACTAGAAGAATTGGAAGAATGGAGAGAGTAAGTCATATGACTGTCCAACGAATCCTGCATGATAATTTGTTATACCCATATCATCTACAAAGAGTACAGGCACTTCCTGCCGAGAATTATGCACCACGTCTTAGATTTAGTACCTGGCTTTTAAATAAGTGTAATCAGAACTCGTTATTCCACTCATCCGTTTTATTTACCGACGAAGCTGGAATTACAAGGGATAGTATAGTTAATTTCCACAATAACCATCTGTAGTCTGATGAAAATCCGCATGGAATAATACAGTCCTGGCACCAGCAACCATTTTCAATTAATGTTTGGGCCAGAATAATTGGCGAATTTTTGATTGGTCCCACATACTACCAAATAGACTAGACGGCTTATCGTATCTGGGTTTTCTTCAAACCAGATTACAACCTTTATTAGAAGAAGTCCCAAATGAAACATGTCAGAACATGTGGTTTATGCATGATGGCACCCCAGCTCACTTTTTCACAGCGAAAAGTGAAAGAATACCGTAATGAAACGTTCCGGAATAAATGGATAGGTCGTGGAGGGTCAAGAGCGTGGCCTCCTCGTTCTCGCAACCTTAATCCATTAGACTATTATTTGTAGGGGCACTTAAAAGACATAGTTTATTCGGTTACCGTTCCTGATGTGCAGACTCTTCGTCAAAGAGTTTAAATGGGCTGTCAGCAAAGTCGAGAGATGCCTGGTATTTTTGGACCAGTAAGAATCCATGAGAAAACGCATTAAAAATTGTACTGAAGTTGGGGGGCAAAATTTCCAGCACCTTTTTAATCATGATTGTTGCTTATTACCTCCTATTAGTCAATAAATACTTTAAATTTTTAAGTCACTAGTATTTTTTATTATTGTTGAGATAATATGGCATTTTAATTTGAATTTTCAATGCAAAAGTGTTTTTTCAATGCTTATTCGACCATTTTCGGTGTCTGAGTCAAAGCATACTTGATAATGTTTTTATTTCTTTCATTTTCCTATGTTAGCAGTGAGAAAAAATTGTATTTACAAAAGTTTTAATTACGGGGAAATGACAAGAGATACAAACAAAATACGAGAAGGTAATTTTCTTTAAAATAAAAAGGGGATTTTAAATAAATATTAAAAAAACGTATTTACCAGTGGCGTATCACAGTTTTCCTCGGAAAATTTTATGGTACAATGCGTGCGCACGCCACTGAGTATCTTACGAAATCAATATTTTTTCTGTTACTAGAGCATTATGAAATTAAGGTACGGCTAAAATTTTGTTTCATTATCTTCTAATGTTCGAAAGTTATTATAGAAAAACGAAATTTTTTGCCAAATTTTTTATCGCCCTGTAGCTTGGAAACGAAAACCCGTAGAGCATAACTTCAGTTGAAAAAAATCCTTTTTTTTTACTGAAAAATCCACCGTTTCATTTATTACCAACTTTTATGCTACACTCTGTATAAACAATTAAACATAAAGCTATAGTACGTCTGATTACAAGAAAGAAAAGAACAAAGAAATTAGTATTGTAAAAAGCACAATATAATTAATGATAATTGATTAAGTAAAAATTGATATATGAATGTGTGAATAGATGAAAAAATGATAATAATAGTAGAAATGAAAATTGATATATAGATTTAATTATTATTAGCTATAAAAGTTAAGTTAGAAGCAACAATAATTTCTGCGTATTTAGTACAATTAATATCACATATATCTGAGAGCTTATTGAAATTATTGCACAATTTATAATAACTGGTGCATCTAAAAATGGTAGTTGCTCATTGGTTTCAACTTCATAAGTGAATATTACTGATGTTAAACGGTTATTTAATTTCGATTAATCCAAAATAAATAACCGTTTCCGTAAATAACCGTGGAAAACTGAGTTAGTGCCATATTCAGTTCCAACCTATTCCAGTATATTGGACTATAGTCAAGAAGTCATTAAAAAGGATATTTATATGTTTACATAGAACTACTAACTTTCATTTATAGCTGTTCTAAGTATTTAGCTAGATTTAAATAATAGTTTTTATTTCCCATTCACCTGTCTAGATAATTTATTATTTTATTAATTATTTTTTATATATATCTCATTAAATATCAAGTAATTGAAGCTTATATTATCGTGAAACTACTGATACTTCATACAGATCGTATGCCAACTTAATAATAAATAAAAATATACATATTATTTATATTAACATAACCTGAATTAAGGAACTTACTATTGTTACCCTAATAGTAATTATTTTATAAATAAAATATAAATCCATATTCACTACCCTGCTCACTCACAGATATTTGAGATGTTGAATTATAGATTTTTCTTACAAAATCATAACTTATATATATTATATAACTTATACACATTGTTCTACATTCATGTTGGCCTGAGATAATCTGTAGAATGAAGAAAGTAAATTCAAAATGAATAAATATTGCCCTTCTGTTAATTCAGAAGTGACAAGCACTAAGAAATATTTTCTTAAAGGTGAATCCAAGCACCTTATATTAGTCGAAAAAACATTAATAAGTCACTATTACTATTTCAGATATGTCCAATAATTGATTACAGCGAATTTTTACTTATTATGTCATAATAAAATGAGTTACACCATATCTGGAACATTAATAGGAGGAGAAAAGTACGGTTTCCCACTCAATACTCATCTATCATCAAAAACCAACCATTAAATCTGACGCCATAAGGTGACATTCGTGCATTGTGAATGAATCTATTAAAATAAAAAGACAATAAATCTTCCTTCTTTGAGACTTCTCGTATAAGTTATCGATATTCATTCCATTTCTTTCTCGGTGTAGAATTTAAAAAATCACACTCTAAATAAAGACTGATGAATAAAATGGTGGAAAACAATTTACAATGATAACGCAATGGATAACCTGTCAAACTGTCAAATTTATCATAACACCGTCGAAGGCTCAATATTGACCCAGCGAATATTTAAGTGCGGGATACAAAACCGAGTATTGAAAGTTTTATTGCCTATGGAGATAGCTGAATAATTCATAAGAAACGGTAAATATTCTTTTACTAATGCCAAATGCTATCTCAGACTTTAAGGGGAGGTTCTCATCAAGCGACTCAAAAATTGCATGATTCTCTTCATTTTTTTTTCATAGAAGGAAGTAAATAATATACTCAAAACTTTTTATACAAATTTATCAAATACTCCGGTGTACAAAAAATTTTTTTTCATTAAAAAAATGACACGGTAATTAGTTATATGCTCGGTAATGTGACCGTCCCAAAAAAAGGTGTCCAATCGGTGGGAACTCTAGCACTTGTAAAAATCATCTGAAATCAAAATAAAAAAAAATAATAACATATATGATATTTGTTGGAGCTTACACCAATAAAAAGAATCGAAAATTAATAAAGGCGGCAAATTAATTAATGGCGGACCTGCGAATTTTCGGTACCGATTTTTCACTTATTTTTTGTTCTTTAAAGCATTATAAAAAATAACAGCGAAATCAATGTTTTCTTAGGTATAAGCTCCAATAAATTTAATTTACTTTAAAATAAAAAATCAAGATAATCCGTTAATTAGTTTTTGTGTTACAGTTCCCACCAGTTTAAAAAACATGGTTTCGAGAAAAACGCGTGTTCGACTGACAATACACGCTATACCCATCGACATTAACGTATAGAGAGGCAAACTATCTAATACTATATCATATACTCTGACATCTGGTGCCACTTGGGGTAACCATACTTACAATAGAATGCTAATATAGGCGCGCATTTCAAAAATATTAGGATAAAATATGTTCTACTGCGCGAATTCTATTTTTGCGTACTTTTTCGTAAACAGATGAGTTCCATTATTATGTAATATCTTTTCATAAAAATATTTTCGGCCATATCGTTTTAGGAACATTCTACATATAATAAAGTATCAAAAAAGGCAAAAAAATCGATTTTTTGGTCAAGTATGAGGAGAACCTTCCCTTAAATAAAAAATGTTGGGTAAATACATATAATGACATTATTAACTAGATTAGTTTTATCTATGCACAACTTGAAGGAAAGTAAATTTCCCTTAATTTTAGCCCAAATTCGTATAACTTTAGGAATCCTGGGAATCCGTAAGAGAAAGCAGATCATATATGGATTTGGAGCTCTTCTTTACAATAAATAAGAACTGCACAAACTACATCATTCTATCTGTTGTTGTAATTTAACCACAGGGCGATTTTAATTTTTGGTAAAAATCCACCCATGGTTTTTAGTATATTAGCCTAATTTTATTTTTAATACAGAACATTCAAAACTTTTTCTTAAAAATGAAAATACAATGAAAATATTTCCATGTATACACCAATTATGTTATTGTTTTATATAATAAGTCTATAAGATGACAAGAGTTTTTCAATTTGTTACATCTATATATGTGACAAATGTTTTACTCATGCCACTTTGTTTAAAAGTACATTACAATTTCTTTTTCAAAACGTTGAACAATTTTATGATTGTTGATGCATCATTTATATGCATATTTCTGAATTCAGCTTTGCCAACTTACTGATATTAAGAATTTTGTCATTGGTAGTACTGATGGACTTGTATTGGTTTGTGGGTGAAGGGAGGTTATGCATTCAATTTGTTGTGGGTCTATAATTGTTTGGGGGCTTCATCTGGAAATTCTTAATATACTAGATGGAGTTTGTCTCTTTTGGTTGTTCCCTTGATATACAGTTTAATCCACTATCTACTCCTTCTTTTTCTTTTTATTACTCTCGATTGAAGTAGATAATATTAATGTTGTCGAAGATTTAAAATAAAAACCTTTCTATTTCAATTAGCCGAAATTCCAGAAAATATAAAATAAATAAAGTATTACGGTAGCGTATAGCAATATGATTACGTCTAGTTCGACAATCTTCCAGGAGTATTTCTTTTTGGATTTATTGCCAAAACATTAGGTCACCCATGTATTTTTGTTCAGCCAAATGAAAAATATGTCATCTATGGATAGATCTATTCCTTGTGTAATATCTCAGGACCTAGTTGGTCCTGAGATATTACACAGGATATAGAATTTAGAATTTTGAGATACTAGAAGAACATCATTTACCTCGAAAGATAGGTAGAGTAATTTGTCGAAAGGACCAGAACGGTCTTCTCACAAGTGGTGATTAAGAATTCCAATTATATATTTTAGTAAGAGGCTAATCATTTGGTTATCTAAGATTTATATACAAACCATGAAAGTGTTTAATAAAACTAAGAGAAAATTAAAATTAATTGTGACAAATTATGAATCTTTAATTTTCAAAACCAAAAAAAATTCAAATAAAATTAACAAGGATAGGCAAGATGCATTTTTAATACTTGTTACACAATATTCAAATACTTCGTCAAAGTGAAATGGAAGAAATAGACTCCACATAAGATTTTATCCGTCTGACAGATTCCTGGAAACAGCTAAAATAACAGGAGTTTGAATCATGTACAAATAAAAAATAATGATAATGATATAACTAACAAACTAAAGCTTCCCTTTTCCATATTAAGTTCCTGGCAATATTTCATTTATGAAAGATGTGAGTTATTTTTTTATTTTTTAGATGTAAGATTTTAATGTGAGTGATTTTGGAGATGGAAAATTGGTAGTTATGTACGTTTAATAATAAACAGCTATGCAGAGACTAACGCTGCAAAACTGAAATTAACAATGAATAATAAATAACTCATTATATACTTGCTAAATCTTGTCATTATTTGCAACATAATATAAATCTATCGATAACGATTTACATTATAGTTCACATCATACAAACAATCATGTAAAACATTACACAATATGTATTAACTAGAAATAGGCTATTTGTTATTTATTCATTACACTATTAAAATACAATTTCGTGCTGTTTTGTTTAGAGAATAAACCAAATTGCAAATAGATGGTTGGTTCTATAGTAAAGATAAAACGTATTAACTTGTCTGTAAAAGTTAATGACAATTACTCGGGCCAACGCTTGTAAATTTGGAGTCCGTAGTTAAAAATACGATACTAAAGTAAGTCTAATAAATTAGCACATCTCATACATAATAATATTAGAGATTAATATTTATATTTTCTACGATACCTACTACAATTTCTGCTAAGGACGATTTGGCATTTCTATTGAAATGCCAAAATAACGTTTATGGTCAAGGAACAGTATCGCTGATTTCCCTTCAATTGATAATTCCTACTGCAACCGTACAATAGAATTATTGGAACACCTTTACTAGAATACCGACATACGGTGGGTATTCTATAATTCGTCATTAAGTAGTTGTACCATACTTCCATACCATGCTCGATTACATCTCGTAGAAGATGTAATTGAGCAAAGATAATTATGCGGTTTCCCAGATTCCATATTTATTAAGATATTTAACGAAAAACACTGACAGCGAATTTCACAGGCCTACGAATTGTGACATTTTAAGAGTTGACTTGGGTTTGACAAGTGATTATAAGTGAGTATTATTTACGCTGATTTCATATCTACTTTACATTATTGTCCCTCACGTAAGGTTTTTCATCAACTCAATAATTGGAATAAATGAAGAATTAAAGAAAACATTATTTTAATAAACATTATATTTAATAAACATTAAAAACATAGTAAAGAGCAATAACACAAATAGTTTTGAGTCTCTAATTTCTTTTTCTCTGTTAATATCTCTGCCTTTTTAACAAAATACTTCATTTTGTAGGTTTTCTTGTGTAATCATTGATTGGATGTCCTCTTTTCAGCATCCAGCAGTAATCTGCAATCATCCTCACATCCCGTCGATCCTAGTACTTCCTCTCCATCTCCCTTAAGTCTTGATGGAACCTTTCACTTTGCTCCTCATTAACAGTACCAATATTTTCTGGAAAGTAATCCAAACGAGCATGCAGAAAATGATTTTCTATGCTCATATTACAACCAAGTTGCTTAAACTTATCCAGCATTTTATTGACAATTCTCTCATACTGCGGATGTTTATAATTTCATAAAAAAATTCTGTTAAATTGTTAAAGCATATTCAAGATTCTTTTTAAATTTCTGTCATTGTTTCTTCAGACTGTCGGTCCTGCATTAATGTTCTTATTTGTAGTCCTACGAAATGCCTTCCTTTAATTTCTGAATTTATTGGGCCGTTACTTGATGAAATTCCATATTTATACAAAATTAAAATCTTTGCTGATTAAATTTTCACTTTTTATTTGTTAAACATAACAATTGTTTCGCCAACACAGTGACTTCTTCAGATGTTGAATACATAGACTAAATTTTACATTGTGGAACTGCGTTTATATAACTAGGGTAATTATAGGTTTATTACTATGGGATTTCCTACTATTAAACTATTGGAATTAAGTTAAAACATTTCAACGGATGTTATAATTTACAGATAACATCCGTTGAAATTTTATAACTTAATTCCGATAGTTTAATAGTAGGAAATCCCATAGTAATAAACCTATAATTACCCTAGTTATATAAACGCAGTTCCACAATGTAAAATTTAGTCTATGTACTCACCATCTGAAGAAGCCACTGTGTTACCGAGGCAATTGTTATGTTTAACAAACAAAAAGTGAAAATCTAACCAGCAAAGGTTTTAATTTTGCCTTCCTTTCACTTTGCTTCAGAAAGAGCTAAAAATTTGCCACATAAGTACTTAAAATAATTCCCATTCTTATGTATAGCTTTTACATATTGCTTCATTAATCCTAATTTAATATGAAGAGGCGGCAAAAAATTTTTTTACGAATCAACCAAACTTGCATAAATAACGTTTTTTGAGCCAGGTGTCAAGTTTATAACAAAATATATTTTCACAACTTCTACGCATTTTTAAAACAGAATAAAAACATAATACGCGATGTCACGAGTAAACATACACACATTAAAAACGTACTACAGCGACTATATAAATACCCGAATAGTATAAAGCCGTAATATCCCCACCAGCTAACTCTGTTGCGGTAAATCTCCTATATTTGTGTGTATATAACCGCCTAAATACAGGAGCGCCGCAAAAATTGAGGCAAAATTTAATTTTATAGAACCTCGGTTTTAAAAACTATAAATTATTGTACAATGTACATTTACAGGTACTGGTACGCAAAGGAAACAAAAAAATTGTGTTTCTGTAGTTCATGGTATGTAACTAAGCCAAAAAGTCAAAAGAAATCCGATCAAAAAATCTTTGTTGGCCTGTGTTAGGTATTTCTATACTGAACACCCGAACAACATCACACACTGTTTTGTTGTACAGTCTGTTAGATCAATAATCATAAATTATTCATCGTGAGATAGTAGTGCATATGTTCACAATAATTGTCATTCATTATTATATGTACTACTGATTTGTATTTTCAGGTTCTGATTTACATTGTGTGGGATTTATAAACACAAACAATATTTTATTTCTCTTATTTCTCTATAAAAATATCAGGTACAATGAAAATATAGCCCGTATTATATGAACGCAGATAATATTACAGACAATAATTTTATACAACGGTTAATATACCGTTCAAGAAAAACATAACAAAAGTTCGTTTAAATTAACTGAAAAATTAAAATTCAATTTTATAAAATTTATTATTTATTCTTTCATAAAATATATGATCATATTTAAGGTAAAGCAAAAAATAAAACGTTACTAGCCTTTCTGTTCTTAAACATATACAGCAGGTATAGGTTCTGCTATTGGTTTACAGCTGTTTGTTTTTTTTTTTTTTTTGAGAATACCGTACTCATTGGCATCTAATTCTACAATAAACATATTGAATGGTATACTATACAGTAGCTTAAAATACAATATGAGAGCATCCAGAACTCGCTTTACGCATAATTAGGAGTACTACGTCTTGATATTAGATTCATTTAAATTCTGTTAAAATATGGAGCAGGAATTTGGGCAAATCCTAGCCACAGACATGACATTACCATGTGCACTTACACATGATTATCAACCAGTGAAGGGCAGATCACAAATACCGTCATCTTTTCGACTAAGAATGTGCCAAGAAATGTATAACTTGCAGTTCCATAAAACATGGTCAAAAAGTTTTTGTGAAATATCTGTAGCGATATATTCAGCACCTTATATGTTTTAGTTTGGCAATATTCCACAAACACACAATTAGTAAAATCACACTTTTATAAGATTCTAGGGAAATAAAACGATACAAAAATTGTATATACAAACCGAAAATCCACACAGGCACAGGATGTGGACTATATTTTCAAGGCAACAGTCACTAACTCGTTAACTCTTCCAACATATATCATACTGTAAATCTTAACTGTATACGATCTGGCAAGATCTCTTTCTCTGTACCACATTAACATATTGTAAAATTATAATACAATCAGACTCTCCTAGCTCCATTATGGCCATATATGTCAAGTTCACGCAAGATCTATTAGTAATGAGAACAACTATATTGAGATGCCGCATTCTCTCTCTTCATAAAGAAGTTATCTTCTTGTGGTACCCCGGACATATAGAAATAATGGAAAATGAAGAAACTGATAAAGCTGCTCAAATCTCTTGTGTGATTCATGGTAATAATGCAACGATTCGTCCACAGGACGTCCACAGATTTAGTAAAACAAGGATGCAATAAAATATGGCAGAATCAGTGGGATACAACAGTCAAGAAAATTGTGAAAACAGGTATAGAAAAATAGAAACTGCCTACAAATTCAACTCGTCGCTAAATGATTATACTCATCAGGCTTAGGCCTGGACATATCTTCTCTGAAATGAAAGCCCACCTACGTTCTACGTGCAACACTTCTAATACGAATCTATCAATAAACCACAGAATAGAGGAATGTATATATTGTTAGGTATTAAACGTATTCAACAATATAACAACAGCGCTGTGTAACAACCCCATTTCATTAAATGGTATAATAGAGTTTTGCAGGCAAAGTGCAAAACTCTATGCAAGTAAAAGTGCAACTAAACTGTAAATATATATATATATATATATATATATATATATATATATATATATATATATATATATATATATATATATATATATATATATATATATATATATATATATATATATATATAATGGATTGATCCATTCTAAATATGGCTAATAGATGTGGCTAAAAACTGTAGGAGTTGATGCTTTGTTATTTAATTGATGTTTTAATTGTGTAACAAAAAACCTGTTTGTAAACTTTATGTAGTTAATAGTTGCTTCCTATTGATAATCTACGTCAATAGAAACTTTATATACAATGTGTCTCATTTAAGATAAAGACATCCGAATATTTCCGTTATTTTTGGAATCCAGATTTGAACTTTGGCACAACTGTTGTCCTATATGAGACGTACATTTCGAGGCAACCAACTTAAATTTAAGTAACGAACTGAAACAGCGGCAACCCCCTGAATGGCGTTAATTTTCGATATTTTGGTTCACGTTGAAGATATCAAAAAAAGTTTTTCAGAATCTCAGGGGCTCTACTAAATTCCATTACGAAATTCGCATTTTTTGTTTTTTTAATATTTCTCCGCAAAATCCAAACACGGTTATAATTTTTGATTTTCAATTTAATAGGTTACCATAAAAACCAAAACCATGATTAAATTAAATAAATTTTATTAAGGGTATTGGGTGATAGGGCTCGTAGTAGCAAAGAAGAAGCTACATAATTTAATCGAGGACATTTTATGAGTCGCTATTAGTAATGAAGCTGCGGTCGCCATAAATGCTCTTTTCAATGAAACTGGCAGTGTTCCTAAAAGATCTCAGAATGATCAATCACGTCGAATACATCCGAATCCTGAAGATAACGTTATATTAGTAGCAAAAAAACGAATCCAAGAATGAGTCTGCGAGATTTAGAGTCTTGACTAAATATCAACAAGGAGAAAATTAGAAGATATTTCAGCCGTCATAAAATCAAGCCTTATAAACCAAAATTTCTACATATTTTGATAGAAGGTGATGGAAATACAAGACTAGAATATGCTATTGGAGCCAGGGAAACTTTTTAGAAGGCTGGAATTTTCTACATCAAGTTTTGTTTATTGATGAGGCTACATTTACCGCTAATGGAGCGATATATTTTCAAAACTGTAAATACTGGGCTGCAGAGGATCCTCATTGTGTTTTTAATTATAAAAACCAGTATTCAGGGAAAGTTAGCATATGGTGTGGAATTTTAGGAGACAGAATAATTAGTCAATTTTTCCTTAATAACTCGTTAGGTGCTGAGCGTTTAGTTACCGTTTTCTATACGAAATTATTGGATGTAATTGAAAATATTCCTCCCAATATGCGACAGATATTTTTCCAGCTAGATTTTCCAGATGGTGCGTCAACCCATAATTTCAGAATTGTTCGTCGATGGTTGAACGAACATTTTCCAATGCACTGAATTAGAAGTAATAGTTCTTTTAAACTCTGGCTTCATAGTTTCCCTGATATTAGTCCATTAAATTTTTTATTTCTAGAGAACACTGAAAAATAATATAAAACAAGGACCAGGAATTGAGAAAAACTTTTTTGCGGAATAAGGCGAGTCTGTCGCGAAATCGACAGTCCAGAACTGAGAAGAGTAGCTAATGGTAATCGTAAAATAATTGAGAAATGTATTCAAATTGAAGAAGGAGTAGTTGAGAGAGGCTACATCCGATAATTCATTAAAATTTGTATTTATATATAACGAGTAATTATCTCAAAAACTGATTTACACTTTAAACTGTTATTTTTTTACTTATTTCAATTACCAAAAGTTAACTGTTTGTTTTCTTTGTGCTAAATCTGGATTGTATTAAAGGTCAAATCTAGATTTAAAAAAAATGACGAATATATCTTGTGTGCTCATTTTAAATAATATACATGGTAAAAAGTAACAATGGAGAAATTACTGTTTTGATGGAAGTATTTTAGGTATACGTATCTCGTTAATGCACAATGAAAAATGTAAATATTTTGAAAATATTTATCTAGCTGATTACTATAAAGTACACGTTGAATGAATATGCTTGCATGATACAAATTATTTTTAATCGTATACTGTATTTGTACTCAGACTTATCCCTGCACTTTCCAGATAACAATGTATTTCGTTAATTATAATTCTTTAATCAATTTATTCACTTCTATGAATACCTCCAATTTTCTAAGTAGGCCAAACTTTACTTGCTAGACAAAGAAAACGATAAACTCTGAGCGCTCTTTTGAGCGGTGCAAAACGGCGTTGATCTCTTAGTATTGTCCGGGTTAATAGCCACTCTAATTGAAAATATTACCGACAGCGTTCCAATTTATAGCTAACTGTAAATGGATGAAATCGCTCTAGTATGTCTTTTGAATAAAATTGCCCTTGCCCGTTTCTGTAAGAGGATTTCAGTCATTGAAGTATTTGAAGGAATTGTGGACTATTACGCACATTTTCATGGGAGACGACTGTTTAGCATTAAACACAAATTTCGTCGTGTGAATAGGAAAGTGTCTAAACGATGTGAAGGATAATGAGCGAAACATGTAACTAACAGGACTGTAGGATCACTATAGGGCGATGATAAAAACAATTAATCTGGAAATTGGACATATTCGTATTCTTATTATAATTTATGGTTTGTTTGCATAGTTGTATGTACGGTTTGGTATTCTCATTGTGATTTAAATTTGAATTCCTAACGTAAAATCATAATAATAATGACTTTATTGTCTAGTAGAAAAAAATCCATTTATAGAACAAAGTATGGAATACATATAATCGCATATGTATAACTAAAAATATATTTCAAGCAGTAAGTACAAGTACAAGTTACAAGGATTATTACAATCCGCGCAACTCCCACAGAGATAAAAACAGTTATCTGTTGGTGGTGGTCCTTCGAGCCGGATATTTATAATAATAAATAAAATATATATGTATAACTAAAAAAAAGTAATTCTAAATGACTTTAATATAAATAAGTAATGTAATACTCCTACTACATTAACATATAACATACAGGACAGTAAAAAGTTGATATTTCCCTAAACATAGTAACTCGTTATAAGTACAATTGTTCAAGTCACAAATGAGATATTACTCGTACATTTTCTGGCATTACGAACGCTAGTAATTTTAGCAGCACGTTAGTTCTTGTAGTCTGGCAATAAAACATACTTTCTTCTCGAAGGCCTAGTATAGGTATGCGTATATTAAACATGCTTAGTATTTCTGGTGCATCTATATGGAACAGTTTAAATAAATCTGAGAGGTTAGTAAACATCCTTCTAGTATTGACTGACTTGATATCAAATCTTTGTAGACGCAGACTATTATCATAACCCCTTACTGAATAATAATTACACAGGCCAACAGAAATGTCGTGATCAAACTTTTTTGACTTTTTGGTTTAGTTACATACCATGAACTACAGAAACATTTTTTTTTGTTTTCATCACGCACCAATATTTGTAAATGTACATTGTACAATAATTCGTATTTTCTAGAACGGAGGTTCTATAAAATAAAATTTTACCTCACTCTTTGCTACGCCCCTGTGTTTAATCAGTTTGAAACGTACACACAGGTATGAGAGATTTACCAAAACAGAGTTGGCCGCTTGGAATATTTCGGTTTTATACTATTCGGGTATTTACTCTGTAATACATTTTTAATGTGTGTACGTTTACTCGTGACATCGCGTCGTATGTTTTTATTTTGTCTTAAAAATGCCTAGACGTCTTAAAACACACCAAATATATTTTGTTATGTCCACGTCAGGGGCAAAGACGGAAGGTAGATAAAATTAGCGTAAATAACTCACTTACAATCAAACTCAAACGAAATTTCAAAATGTCAAAATTTGTAGGCCTGTCTTATCTATGCGGAATGAGAAATACTTTAAGAAATGCCGCTGAAAATTTTAGATACCGGGACTTAGATACTTCTCTTATATATAGTCAATAATGTTTTTTGTTATAAACTATAATGCCAAAAAATGATCTCAAACTCATGTTACGTTTTCAAGTATATGAATGATGAGATGGAGAAAAGATCGTTAATGAAATAAGTTTCATAATCAAGATTAATTGTTACATGCAAACATTTACTCAAAGTATTGATAAAAGAAGCAATTATATCAACATTACCTAAGAAAAGTCGAATTCAAAATAAAAAATACACCTAACAATTTCAGATCGTATATTGCAAAAAAAAAGGAAAATTGATACAGCGTCCTCTACAATGACCTTGGGTGACGTTTTAGGTCGAAGCGAAAATACTGTAAATTAGTTCTCCAACTATCCTGTGGTTTTTCTATGTGATATTAATAATAGATAATATTGAAGATTATACATACAGATCCAAAATTACTCACAAGATATGTGCTTATTATTAACACCGACGTAGTTTTTCACAAAACACCAAAACACTGTACACTATATTCGCCACCAAAGTTGGCATCATCTGGAGATGATTAAAGCTGATGGTTAACGGAGATGATTAAAAATTAACCTCGTTATTAATGATATTTCTGAACTAGAGGTACTCTAAACAATAAAACGTGTACAATGTCAAGAGCAATGTTTGTATTTCATACATAGAAGTGGTAGCCTTGATGATATCGTAAATCATAGCCGATATATTATTACTATGATATCTAACTAATGTGAGGATATGTAAATAATTCTACATCAAACCTATAAAATCATGTGAGAAATTACATTGACTGCAATCAACATAGCGTCATAAGAGGTAGATCTATACTACATCAACTAATCCTATATGGATTATATAGTATAATGATGATAAGAATCAATTTGTACATTTACACATATTTTCGAATACTCTTGATAAACTGGACCACGCAGTGGCAGCTGGTAACATATAAGCAACTCGTGCCATATACATCGGCAGCCCGCTGGCGCGCCTACTTCGCAATTCTTTAAGCACGTGTTCTGTAATTCGTATCAGCCGCAGGCCGGGCTGAAAATATCTCCGCTCCATTGACCGTTCACGAGCTCTGAAGTCTGAATCATATACTTAACTTGAACTGAGCGTGCAAGGTGATATTTTTGGAAGCAGTTTAAATTGAAGATGATAATAAAATGTAGTGCTGTTTTAATTAATGTGAATACATAAATTAAATGGAATTACTTTTTATTTTCTATTACAATCAAAATGCTTGCCTTGTTGCAGCACGGCAGCTCTTTTACGAGTATACCAGCCGCCACATTGACCACATATATTGTTGAACAGTTTACTTTACTTATCCCTTTCATTGCATGTTCAATACCTTGTAAAACCTTAATTAGAAAAATGCAATAACAATGTGTATAATATAGAGGTAATGAATCCTAACTCCATAATTAATTACTATTAGTATGTAAGTTTCTGCTTAGTTTACCCAGAACTGTACTTAAATTATTGTAAGCCAAGACATCACATTTATAGATTTAATTTTATGTTTAAGTAGTCACAAATGCCCAGTTTATTTATTTAGTAGTCGTGTATTTGGGTTGATATTATGATTTTGAGACTATCACAGTACGTTATATGTGAATACGCAATACCAAATCAAATTTTAGAAGGAAACGTATTATTGCAGTCGCCATACTCCTTTACAATGCGGAACATATATAATTGTTTATGTGTAATCTGAGGCCCTAAAAATGTTCTTTTCGAACATATACAATAGACTGAATAACTATTGAGTCAGCACATAAAGAAATATGTTAAAATGCTTTACTGTTGACCCCATTTGTACTTCGTGTAGGTTACATTTTTATGTATCGCGATTTTATCTAAACCTTGCTTTATGCTCGATACGATCCCTTTAGGAGTGTTCCCTTGTCAGGAACAAGCTTGTCGGAGGTCACCTATATCTCCTGCCATTATATCACACAACACTAACTCGGATATTACTTTCTATAAAAGTTCATCACTTATTTAAAAATACTTTAGATTCGCTCGATCAGATGCTAAGAAGTTTATAGGCTGTCTGAAATTTTAATGTCTCGGAAATTATTCAGAGGAATGTCAATATTCGATATAGGAGGGTTTATTTCTATGTGATAAGAGGGTAAGATAAATTGAAGTTTTAATTACGCGTTTGTATCGTTTACATTTTGAAAAGAACATAGCGGAAATGGAGAAGTGTCTGAGTCTAGTTGGTATTATATTATAGAGATATAAAAAGCACTTAGTAATCTACGTATGAAGTACACATTCTATTTATTGATTATTTATTACTTTCTTTTCTAATTTGTGTATTTTGCTCTGTGTTTCATTATATTTCCCTTAAGACATAAGTGTTCCTATATTTTAATGAAAGAACAATGTTCTATATGTAGTAATAAAGGGTATACTAATAAAATATGTCATCATATTACTTTTAGTTCATATTTAAATTACGAGAAGGTAACTAACTTTATGACATAATTACTTCATACTTTACTTCATACTTCAATTAATACTTCATACTTTATTTACTTGATACTTTACAAGATACTTTAATTATACAACGTCATCAATATATTATTCAACGTCATCAATCGAACAAGGACAAGAGGCCAAGGAATCTTAGTTGCAAATCCTCTCCGAGGGATGCAATGTATTGTCCACAAACGTTGCATACATTGTAGCTCCTGAGAATCTATTTATGTACAGTTCGTCAAGAATAGGAACAAGTCTCAAAACTGTGATATCAGACCACCCAGCGGATGTGCAGTCAAAAGACTGGTATTTGCTCAGTCGCATTGAGACTCTTTCAGAGTAATGTATGTGCAATGTGAATGTACACGAAGTTCGATTTAGTCGCGCAGACAGTGGATCGTTTTCCCTCTGAATGCTCATTCTCTCTTCTACGCATACAGAAAGATTCTCACAGTTTTTCCTATTATTGACAAGGTGTACCAGTCTCTACAACTTATAGTGGAGTCAGTTCACCAACTAACCAAGTGATGATCGCTCTAGCCGCCGTTACTTGTATTTAATATTGATAATACGAGTATGCTAGCTGAATGAGCTTAGGCAACCATCCTTATAAGAGAAAAGTTATAATAATTTGATTGTAAAACTATGTGACAGTCTATTCGAAAAGGAAACATTATTTCTCTATTGGTTGGTCAAAGGAAGTTACATAGAAATAAAAAAAAATCTGATGAACCTATTTGTGGAGATTTTAGTAAATATAAAAGAAATATATACTGTAATGAAACACTATAAATTATTATAACTGTAATTAAATACGACATAAATGCTGATAGTATAAAACACATTCTATTTATCTGATCTGGACGCAAGCATTTAGACGCAAAGTGCATATCATGACGAAAAAATTGAAATGTTTTCATATTTCAATTAGAAGTAAGAAAAATGTTGCTGAATTGTAAGGGTGTATTTGCACCACTATATCAGGTTTATGAGTACTATATTATCGATATCTAGAATTTACATTGCTTAGGTACGCAATGGTCAAAATTGCTTAATAAAAATAATGCTAGAACCTGTGGCTTATCATTTTTCTTTTTTCACAGAAACATAATTGTATAATAAACATACGAAAATCTAATTTCAGCTAACGCAACGCTGTGCATAAAGAAGATGAAAAAACGTGCGTTAATTTTTTTAAAATACTGAATTAAATATTTAATTTAATTCAGTATTTAATTTAATAATATTTAATTTAATAATATATATATATATATATATATATATATATATATATATATATATATATATATATATATATATATATATATATATATATATATATATATATATATAATATACTCAATTAACACCATAGTGTAAGGTAAGAAAAACAGTTCTTTAATATAATGCGGTGTTAAGTGGAGAATGGTCGACATATTAATACTTCGTAAGCGCTTGGATCACTCAACGGCTGGACGTGGGATTTTTTCTGGGCGTATTTTCACCATTTTGTTGTATTTTTGCATTTAATAGTTATTGAGATATTTTGGTGGTACATTGTTAAGGTAACACATATTTTTAAACTTTGACCAAGTAATTTATCGAAGCGTTAATAATGACTAAAAATAAATAAATATGATCTATGATCTGACGTAGATTTCGGTTGCTGTTATCAATATTATAAATATTTATAATCACCTTCTCAATGTTTATTTTACTATATTGAAATACATTACGGGTGGCTAAAGATACAAAAATAGGAAACCTAGTTCTTGCAGAGTTCGAAATAATGTATAGACACACATAAATCGATTTTCTTTCCCTAAATCCTCGGGTCGTGGAACGGAAGGTTACACATGAAGACAAGGACAAATACGCCTATGTTCAAAGAGAGGTGTCAAACTCCTTCCGTTGGTACTCTAACATACAGTGAAACCACAAAACTTAACCCGGTCCGCCACCCCAACCACAGTATGAGTAACATTATTATAGCCACCTATATAGAGGAGTATGAGGAAGAGGTGGCCCATTCATGTAATGGCTACGGAGTAACGTACTGTACTCTTGTAGCTAAAAGAACGGGGAGGAATCTGAATGGGAAAAGAATGCAAAATGAAATTGTGCTAATTGTTAGCTCTGGCCCATATACAATTGATTATGTTCTTACTTTGCCTTACTGTAAAGGACGATTAATAGTGTTACTATTATTTAATCAATCAACAACCTGTGTAATTGTTTACTATGAGTTATAACTAGTAGATCTTTATCCCAAAAATATATGATTTATAGAAAAGATCATTCTTCGAAGAATCTTCAAGTATTCAGAAATTCTTCTTACACTTGTTGGTATTAGCATTTTCTGTTAAGCTCGATTATTCCATGTTTTGGCTTCGTAAAGATTTTCATCGTAGGTTTATTTGGATTCTCCTTATCGAAGTAGTGGAGTCATGAAGTAACAGAAACTCTCAACTAAGCAAGACCGGAAAAAGGGGAAAAACGTGTATACGAGACAAAACAATAATTGTCACGAAAATAAAATTGTAAACTCTGAAAGACCAATTGATTTTAAATTATGAGTATCCTGATTATTGCTTTTCATAAAATATGTGAAAATGCAATACTAACCTCTACACCGCAACAGAATTCTTGTGTTCACATGTGTATAAAATCCGCAATTACATGTAATTATACGTAAATTATCTAAAACATAACTACACTTAAAGCCTATAAGGATTTTAAATGTTTGCCTTTTAAAAGGTCTTAAAAGAATTAACTTATTTAAGATCTACAATCACCAGAGACACATCACATAACCACATAACCTAATCAGCTGTACACGGTAAGAATTTTTCGAGGATTCTTTCCATCATATACAAAGGATGATTTTATGAAAATGCTGTTCATACATGTACGATTATTTCGTTATTTTGAATTTCTAATAATGAATAAATTAAGATATGATTAATACGAAATATTCGTATCAATGAATGAATCAGTGGTTCTCAGTGTATAATTTTTATTTCCCATAAGCTTAATGCCTTATTATAATATGTAAACAACTATTAAAATATTATGTTACCACTTATTTTTCTATGAATTTTTACATTACAATTTCCTTCTTAAACTTGGTAGTAGTGGCACTATTAGGATATTTCAGAAATGAGCAGGGGCGTAGCGTGAGAAAAGAATCTAGGAATGTAATAAAAATTTTATAAGGGGAAAAGATATAGACAGATATATGGTAGACCACATGAAAATGGTAAAATTAAAAAAAAGACATTAATCTAAAATGATTATGCCGAGGTATATATCCTAATTTTTAAGATGAAGGTCAATTCTTTGGTTTTTGTTCGTCCAGTGAAAACGTCTATCACTGTTTCTTCAAATTTGGAGACGATCTCATATCTTCTAACAAGACACTTTCAATATTTATCAGTGCTACAGCCAACAGTCTTTCTTGCTTTCAATAATTTTACAGATTAGTCTTTACTTTCTTAAAACATGAAAATGATCTTTCCGCGAAACTGCTTGTGGTAGAAATAGTCAAAATTAAACGGCATTTGTGATGTCTCCGGGAAAACAGAAGATAATTGAAGGGACATAATATATTGGTGAAGCTCAAACACAGTGCTCTTTTTCATATCGGGATCACTATAAATCACTGAAAGTTCACTTTTTAAACGATTTTCATCAAAGAATATTACATATGTATCTACTCAAGAAGAAAATAGTTCGTCAGGAAAACGTTCCACGAATGAAGCAAATTGTGTGGAATCTAGGTTTAAGTATTTCAGTTTAGAAATTTCACTAAACCGTTCACTAATATTCAAAGTAATAACGCCCAAAATTTCATAAAACAATCGTGCATAGGTGATTTTATTATCTTCTTCAGGAATTAAATCCAAACGCATTCTTTTATTTACTGGTTGATTTTCTAACACAAATCTGTCCATATGGTCTCAAATATTACTAAACTCGTTTCTTATATTTTGAATATGTGATTTCAAATCGGCGATCTTAGTAGTATCTAGTAGGCGATAGTAACTAATATCTGATATTTTTGTCTGTAGAATTTTCAACAGACTCTCAGAATGTGGGAATATTGCAGAAAATATTGCTAAGGAAAAATTAAAATCGCGCAATAAAGTTAAAAGGCCTCTAGCACAAATAACAGTTTCTCGATCCCATTCCTCATTTTTATTTTCGACAATTACCTGAAGCAGCGCTTCCAAATCTTCCTTATGTTATGGCGACAGTCGCCAGGATGCGTTCACATAATAGCATAACTGAGTCCGGAAATAACGACAACACCCACTCGAGGTTCCACTGTTGACTGCGTAAGATCACTGACCTTTTCGCCCATCTAACACGTAACGTCATCATCATCACTCATTTCAGCAGGGATTATCGCATTTCAGCACTGCAGCAAGAAACGCGGGAGTCCAATAATTTCAGGTGCTTTCACGGCCGATTTGAAATTAAAAAGTTGATGGTAGCGCTTAAAGTAAATAATGCATGTTTGCGATCGGTTCAAAATAATTAGAAAATTATAATAATTGAATAAATAGATTGAACTTTTAAGTAACACTAATTTGCCAATTGTTTAAGGGATGCTACGCATCACTCGCATCCATGTAAATTACGCCCTTGGAAGTGAGGCGTTACTGACCCATTTTAATTGTAGAGAGAAGCGATGCACTAGCGGCTCAGAAGTAAGATAAATTGTTCACGGCTAACTAATTAATACTCCACTACCATGCACTAAAAGAAATCAAGGGCTGTTTCAAACGTCATGCTTCACCTATTGTACCCCAAATTGCGAAACCAGTGCCCTCTTTCATGAAATTAATAACGTTCCCTTCCCATTTTAACTTGCTCCTACTTTGAATCGAACGATTCCCGAGAGTTTTAGATCCACACACGTACGCCCATCTCCTTTGACAAGCATTCATTGCCCGTTCCGTTATATTTCAAAAGGCATTGTTAACAGCGTCTCAGAAAAGTAAATATCTACCAATTAAGTTAGCTTCTGGTGGCCCATGATTTTCTTTTGTCGTCTTCAAGTAGACTAAGATCCTATTCCGGTGACAATACGGGCATCAACAATTGAAGCCCAGGGGTAATCGCAGCCAACAATGACATCTATCTGGAGTGCATCAATACTTCGAGGTCGCACGAGTATAACTCTGGGGTTTCTTGGGGTAAAACGGAAAACCTGGCCATCCCGCCTTTGTGAGATTAACTATTGAGGTAGGTATATCTCTATGTTGCAGGATGGTATTAGGGCTATTGGAATAATAATTCGGCTACGGATTTATTAAAGGACACTATTGAGAAATGGAGGGATGGCTTTTAACATATTACAGTTTTGTTAATATGCTTTGCATAATTATTTTTTGTTGGTGGAAAAAATATACTTTTATAACTCTCATCTTACTCGTAACCTGTTTGAGGACAATAAGTGAATATTTTTATGTTTAGTGACAGAAAATAAATTGCCTAGAAAGCATGGATTAATGTACTAAAGCCCTAACATTGACCTGAAGGTTCCTTAAATATATTTTATAACAAATTTTATAAGGGTACTATTCTATAAGAAATAATATAGTCTATAATATATCTCTAGAGGGTCACAATGTTTCAGGAATTTTGATTTGGGAATTTTTTGGCTATTGTTGTAACAGTAACAGGATTGCACTTGCACTGAAATGCACTTCTAGTCACGATATTCAAGGCATTCCGCATTCGAGTACTTGGTTTGGCACTTCTAGCACAAGTGGAATTTCAAATTGAAGGATATTATATTTTATTGGTCACGAACCACTGAGTATTAGCAATAATTCGTCAAGTTTCCAACTGGCATCTTTGATGAATCTCTATATTATATATTCTTGCTTTACCCCACAGCTGCACCCCAAAAGTTTGAAGATCACTTTCTAAGTAATTATTTTATTAGCCAAAGATAATTTAGATTTCATTACAATCAATAACTGAAGTTTTGATAGTTTATAAACTAGTTGCTTCGTCTTCGTATAGATGTGGTGCCTCTAATTTATTTTTTGGTTGAAATTCATACCAAGATATTTAATTTTTTGTATGCATTATTACTGAAAGCTGATGTAGATTAATAATAACACTCGGATAAGTTTCCTTTCTTACGATAAATATTATACGCTGTGATTTCGCTTTTTTCACTTTTACTCGCCAGTTTTTGCAAATAAAGTGATGCGAATCTTGATACTTTAAATGTTGCTGTTATTTATGTGTGCCTGCAAACAGAGCAGTGAATATTCCTTATATAATACATAGATCAGCAGTGAATATTTCATAAATAACAGGTCCCAGTATACTACCTTGGGATACTCCTAACTTTATGTGGTATATACAGTTTATTTATCCATTATATTTAACATTCAATTATCCCTTGTCAAATATGACTTAAGTATTAGGTAGAATGGTGAAAATATTTGAATTTATTTTAAAACATAGATGCCAAGATGCCATACCCTATCGTGAGTTTGTGATATATCTAAGCAAGTAGCGCAACAGAACTTTTTATTTTTAAATATATTCCTTATTATTTCAACTACTTTGTACTTGCTCGGTAGTTGCGTGCCCTTAATGTAAACTGAACTGAGACTTTGGAGTTATATTCAGTTCCTGTAATAATGATTTCTTATTATTAGGAGTAACCTCTCAACTAATATGGAAAAAATGGACAATAGACTAATGGGTCTGTATGAGAAGATTTTTTTTTGATAGTCCCAGGTTTGGGAATCGAAATGATTTGTTCCACTAATATGGATAGTGTCCATTTCTACGAATTGAATTATAAATTTGGGCTAGGGTAACAAATGCTCCCTCTTGTCGTAGTTTTATGAATTGCCTTATGACAACGTCATATTCTCTGCTTTCTTTATATTTTACGAAGTATACTTTTGACTTCGAATACTTCTATGGCCATTGTAGGGCGAATCATTTGAGATAGAGTTTCTAGAAATTACCTTCCTTCTCTATAGTTTTATACGAAAATGGCTGAGAACTATTGGCTAGGTGTTCAGCAAATGCTTCGGATTTTTTACCTGGTTTGCCCTTGTTATATTTTGTTATCGGATTGGGGGAATTACATATTATATATTTTTATTATTTACTGAATTTTTCCATTAAGAGTAGTTTGTATTTTTTCTAGGAGTAAATCCTTGTACATAGTATTGAATAGATTGATTTTTTTCACTGTTGAGTGGCAAGAAAAATGTTTATATATGTATATTAGTTTGTTTCAAAAGTAAATGAATTTAGGACAATTTACTGCTTATAGTTTTGTATTACTTACCATGACAAATACACAAAGGGCCAAACAATGTAAAAGAACCCGATAAACTTCATTTTATCAATAGGAATGTATAAAAAATGAACGATATTTGTCAAGTTTCTATTAGGAAATATTGCCTAAGCTATGTACCTTAAAATTTACTTGAATATAGGTGTAATATTATTTAGCATATAATTTCTAACTAACAATAAATAAATAGTTCAACTGATGCTGACTAACTCGATAAAATGTGTACTGTTAAGTTGTATGAAGCAATGAAGACTAGTATTTGATAGTTGTAGTCAATATTTTTATGAACAGGTTTTCAAATTGCCTGTATCCCAACTTTCGTTGTATATTATTGAAAATAATTAAAGTTTGTTATGGATACAGATATATTGTAATATAATTTATTTTTATATTTATTTACTATTACTATATTCTTATCTTCTGGCATCTAGTCACTGTGGTAGGGTAATCATATATAACCATTGTATGTGATGGTAACAGGTCATAAAGGACTAATATCAAAAGAATGTTTAAATAAACTTCAATAGAACAAAACAATCCACACTTAAATATGATGACGCCTTCGCCATTTCGTTAAAAATGCTAGCTAAACAGTTAAAATATTTCAAAATGTGGTGTAGGTGTCAGTGTGATTTTAAATCATATTTAACAATAATATAATATGCACCCATTTTTAAATAAATGGTGAAGGTGCCAATATAATTTTCAAACTATTTAGATTTATGGTTGCAATATATTATTTCCTTTAGTATTTTTACTGCCACTGTATGTTTCATCAGTCATCGCAGGTAGAAAGCTATGTCTATATAAATGCAGTAGAATATTCATATCAACTATGGTGACAAGGCACGTCTACCAATTATTTTAAAATTTGTTGCTGGGATTGTTGTAATTGGCTTCATTTAAATACTTAGTTGTGTGAAACCGTTACTGTCTTTTTACTTTCTGATCACCATGAGGATTATCATATGTATCTGATATAAATTAGAATGAAAGAATAACAAGTCACATTTACACAACTTGGGGGCAACTAAATTGTATAATAAAATGTTAGTAGATAGATATCGAGGATCCCATAAAAATTTACATTACTTTTGAAAATATATAGGCGAAAGTAGTTTTAAGAGGTACTTAATTAAATAAAACCGGAGCAAAATTATTTTAACTACTAAGTTTGAAATTGTAAATAATTTTCCATTTTTTGTTACTTTAATTAAACTGAGTGGGAATATACTGCTGAATAAATTTATTTAACGGTAAGATACTGTCATGTTTCAATATAAAAATATACCGTGGAAATGTATTCAGTTTCTGAAAGCTTATTTTAATGGACGTTGACAATTTTAGTACAGTTTATGTTTTATAGAAATATAGCATATTTCGGATGATACACCAAGTTATATATTTCTAGAAATACAATGGTAATTTTGATATTTCATGTCTCACCTTTCGGAATATGACTTATAGAATAGTTATTCGTGGCTCGATTATTAAAAAAAGAGTGGAAGCGTAAGAAACATTTGAACCCCTGAAAACATCGTTCGACATAGGCGGTGCAAAAAAGTCCACGCCGATCAGTCATACGTTATGCCGTGCGTGACAGATTAGTGAGAAGGATTTTTCATCAAGATATTCAATTTCACCCATACAAAATCCAGATTGTGCAATCACTTAACTCCGGTGATTATCAACAACGAATCCGATTTTGTGACGATATGCTCAGGATTCTTGAAAATGACGACCAAGTGAACAACTTGTAAATAAACAAAACTTCAGATATTGGGCGGATGCAAACCCTCGTTTACTTGATGAAGCGCCTCTTCATTCTCAAAATGTTACAGTATGGTGCCCGATTTCAATGAATTTTAATGGAGGATATTTGGCGAACGTATTGTTTAGAAAATAGGTTTTTCTTATATTGTACGCCAAATGGCTAATATTTTACCTGAAGAATTAATAAAAAAATCATTCTTTAAAGAATACTTAAATTTTTAAATCATCCCGTTTCACTGCCGGACCCTTTATTTTAATGCAGTGTTGGTTTTAGTTAAATTCGGTATATTTAACAGGAATTTCGAAAGCTTTCGACAATGCTATAGTTAATAAATTACTACTGGTGTATGGTATGAAATTATAGAGTCGTGCTCCCAAATGGAAAGCATATGAAGATTATCAATATAATGCAAAGTTTTACTATCAGAAGGTAACATTAAAACTACAGAAATAAGGAGTTTATACTCCAACCCATCTGCAAATGCCTTATATAATAAGGACTAAACAAATTAGGTCAAAACAGCTATTCTCCTGGCTATATGCCAATCGCCGAGCACTGAACTACATGACAAAATTTGTCGTATTTTTGTCTAACAGAGTTAGTACTAAAAATACAGTGATTGTTCTAAACCACCAAGAAAGATGCAAAGTGTGACCTATCTCAGAATATCGTTAACTGCAGACCGGTTTCGACCTTTCTATTTTGGGTCTCATCAGTGCAGTGTAAACGAGTATACCTTCGACAGATAAAGCTCACATCTAGTAGACGTTGCTACGTTCCACCGTAGTAGAATGTACCAAACGCCATCTCTTGGTACTTCGAACAATCTAAATCGAAGTAAAAACTCGAGATAATCAATATAGTGCAAAGTTTTACTATCAGAGGGTAACATTCAAACTACGGAAATAAGGAGTTTATACTCCAACCCATCTGCAAATGCCTTATATAATAAGGACTAAACAAATTAGGTCAAAACAGCTATTCTCCTGGCTATATGCCAATCGCCGAGCACTGAAGTACATGACAAAATTTGTCGTATTTTTGTCTAACAGAGTTAGTACTAAAAATACAGTGATTGTTCTAAACCACCAAGAAAGATGCAAAGTGTGACCTATCTCAGAATATCGTTAACTGCAGACCGGTTTCGACCTTTCTATTTTGGGTCTCATCAGTGCAGTGTAAACGAGTATACCTTCGACAGATAAAGCTCACATCTAGTAGACGTTGCTACGTTCCACCGCAGTAGAATGTACCAAACGCCATCTCTTGGTACTTCGAACAATCTAAATCGAAGTAAAAACTCGAGATAATCAATATAGTGCAAAGTTTTACTATCAGAGGGTAACATTCAAACTACGGAAATAAGGAGTTTATACTCCAACCCATCTGAAAATGCCTTATATAATAAGGACTAAACAAATTAGGTCAAAACAGCTATTCTCCTGGCTATATGCCAAACGCCGAGCGCTGAATTACATGACGTAATTTGTCGTATTTTTGTCAAACAGCACTACAAATACAGTGATTGTTCTAAATGTAATTTCAATATATTTTCAGAGCATTTTAGTGTATTTTGAGATAATGGTATATTTTGAGCCTTACATATTTTGATACAGAAAATATATACCGTTTCTGACAATACTTTTTCCAGGTAAAGAAATGTAACAAAATATTTACGATTTAAATGTATGAGTTAAATATCATATTATTCCTCATTCATAACCTATACTGAAATTTAAAACTAAACTATAGCTGCTTACCAGAAAGTGCTATATAATCCATTTATTGTTTACAAATAGTTAATACTCATGTGGTATCAGCCATAGTGAGTGTCATAAAATCTATTTTCAGGAATTTGGAAAAACCTGAATTGCTAAGGAAATGCCTTTCTTGGAGCACACAGAACCCAAATGGGAGTTCCAACAATATTATTTTATCTCGTGCGCCCAAAAATGTATTTATAATGAGAAATATTCTAAAATTATGGAGCGGGTCAATTTTTATTTTTTTTTATTTTTAAAGCTTATAAAATATAGTTTAATAAAAGGATTCTGCTACTATTATATTATTTTGATTATCTCCCTAAAATAATAATAAATAACCATATAGCTATGAATTGAGATAAGTGGAGCTCTAAGTAGTGTAGGTCGCGAAGAACCAGCCCGCTTGTTATCAAATCGACTTCAGTTTGATATGAAGAAAAAATACAATCTTTTTTAAGAAAAGATTAAAAGAAAATATTTTTTTGACTCCTCCAAATAATGTCGACCTCCCCCCCCCCTTAAACGATAGCTCTTTGTGCTCTTTGTTTCACACCTCTGGATGGGTGCTCCCCTATAAAAACTGTACTTGATTCGATGTAACGAAATACTCACATGGCTCGCGTGAGCCACTGTTGTTCTGTCCCCCTTTCTTGTTTGGGTATAGGGTAATTTATTTCCGTGCAAAGTAATTTTATAATACATCTATAATTTCTATTATTCAGTAGAAGTCACGAAGAGACTCACCCAACTTTAGTATGTATTATAATCAGTTGAATTGATTGGTTATAGTAATCAAGTGGCATTAATATCTGTCGGTTTGTTATCAGCTTAGAATTTGCAGTCAAAGTTAAAGTGCTTTCAAAATTTCAAATCGAGTCCACTGACATCGGTATTGTAGTAAAGCAGTTACTCTACAGTCCCTGCTTACCTTATATAAGTACTTATAAGTACAAAGGGCAATTTGTAAGGGGCATGCTGACTGGCTTGGCTAGGGGCTTAATTTATTTAATACTCTCCTAATCTTCGTGCACTTTATACGCCAATACACCTCAGATACGGCTTTGCTGACGCTAATTCTCTGTCTCCAGTCTGATTCCATGGATTAAATATGAATACATTGTTCCCTGCTGAATGCTTTACGGCATTAATATAAGGGACATACAATTGTACTGGGATAGTTGATCTTCTTATATCTTTTCTGTCATTCATACATTATCTGATAATAGACATAATGCAGACACCGATAGATAAAATTTTTTTTGCTTCCGTATAAAAATCAGTTATCATTCCACAGTATAGAAATATGAGTTATAAATATTACAGAAGTATGCTTATGAAGTGAGTAAAGGAATTCTTATGTCAGGTGTAGTCGTTTTTGAAGTGAATACTTCTTTGGCGGCGTTCTGATATTTGACGAGAATGGAGAGTGAAATGAAAAAAATGTAACGTTTCAAGATTTCGTTACATGAGAGAGAAAAAAGATATAACGTAGAGAGAAGGAGAAAGAGAGCTATACATCATATATATCAGTTTAGGCTATCCGCGTCTCCCTATTGTAGCGCATGCGCGCATTGTAGATGTACGCGTCCAGACGCTATATATTAACAGCTGAAGCAGCACGCGTGTGTACCGAATATTTATCATTGTTTTGTAATTATTTACGTTATTTACATCTGTGTTCTGTGATTATTTGATAATATCCTTGAACCGCTTAACTTGTTAAAATCTAGAAGATATAATATATTTCATTCACCGCTCCCTACTTGTTTACAGCCACACAGGTGCAAATGCACTTGGAAGAAGCGAAGATAAAATCTCCTTGATTCTCGGGGGAAATTTCAATATAAATTTTGGATCCAATGATTCTTTGACGTTGATTAACTTTCTTCGAGAGACATTTGGTGTGCTTATAAATAACAATCCCAAAGAATCAACAACAAAATCCGGAACAACAATAGATGCAATTTTTACACGTTATCTAGAAAATATCGAATCACGAACATATATTTCATATTTTAGTTATCACAAACCAATCATATTAGTATTACCGAATGAACCACCAGCCGATGATAGTGTAGATAATGAATAAACCGAATATTTTTTACACAAATGTTATATTGTTATATTTCTTTTGAAATTATCCCTCTTCCTTTCTTTCTCTCTCTCTCTATCTTTCAATCTCTCACTCTTAATCTCTCTCATTCTCTATTCTAAAGAAGTATTCACTTCTATCACGTGTACTGTGCTGCACATGATATTTTTTTAGTAATCTGTGCCTTCAAATGAATTTACATCATATGCAATAAAAAATATTCTATTTATCTACTTAAAACCGAAACATTTATTACACAGGGTGTAATAAAACTAACTGACTGTATGGAACAAGGCATTCTACTATGCGGAATTTAAATGAAACTAGAGCAAGACAAATACTTACGAATAAAAGGTAAAAGAACAATATTTGGTAAGAAATACATAATACATAGTAAATCATAGTAAATCATAATAAATAGTAAATATATCGACTATACTTATACACTTTTGTACTTACTTAGTTGTCAGCTAGCTGTAGCAAGAGATAGAACAGGTTTAACAGTACTAATAATCCGGAACTATAGGATACCTTATTGTTTAAACTAGTTATTAAGACTTCAACATTATATACCCAACAACCATAGGCAACCTTTAATTAATTTAGAAGGTATTTTGGTCTATAAACATAAACTTCGGGCGTTCTGACGAGCCTGATAAAAAAAAATAAAAAACATTTTTACGATCCATTATTTTTCAACATATTTATTGATATTTTGAAAATATATAAAAGAATTTTTAAAATATAAATTAAAATTAAATTAGCTATAAGCTGATAATGTTGGAAGTGAACAAGGGGTATACTGGTCATCTGATTGCATCCCTTCTGGTCATCTGAAAGAAAATTAAAAAAAAGATTATTAATTAGTAAGAATGTCATTAAGCTGGCCACCATTTGTCGTTATACTTTTTTTTTAAATGGCGGCTGTTTGAAAAAAGACATTTTTCTACTTTTTATTTTAATTTCTCAAAATAGTAAAAAAAAATAATTTTGATATAAAAATGGTAGGGACGATAAAATGTTATATATTGAAGGTTGGTGCAAAATTCGAATAGAACTTGAAATATCATGTCACCCATGTTGAAAGAAGTAGTTTTGAGAAAAACGCGTTTTAAGTTTTGAGCAAAAGATTCAGGCAGCCACAGCGGTCTGTCATAGAATGGTACTTTATACTTACATTTTGTTAATTGAGGGTTCATGTTTCAGTACCGATTCGACTCTCCCTGATTCTCTGCTTGAGTGGAGCATCAGGGAGATCAGTTCTCGAGCAGTTCTAGCTTCCTAAGAAGCATCAGAAACTCGTTGCTCGGAGCACTCAATCCGATTATTGTCCCATTGAATAGCGAACGCATAGGCTTCGGGACCAATAGTAATTCCCTCGAAGTACGTGAAGTACTTCCTCCTGCATTTTGTTTTATCCATTTTACACTCAAAAATTAAAGTTTATAGTCAAAATTATTTATTTTCAGCCTGTGAGCGTGTGAGTACGCACGTCTACGTTGCTTGAAGATTGAAACTAAACTAAGTTGAACTGAACACTGAACACAAGAATCTTATGGGTCATGTGGGTCATCTTATAAAAGTCTTGGCTTTATTATCAGACATTCTTTTAGTTTTAACATTAATTTTTTTCAGTCCGAAGAATACACAGTTACTGAAATTTGTTTACTGCTAAACTGGTTTCTCTTATTCAGTTGTTGGTCCCTTCTACATTTATTGACTGGGAATAGTTCCTGCGAATTTCAAGTTTATCAGCAGGAAGATAAACGCACTCTTTTGATTTTTGATATTTTAATCATCATCTTATTTTGAGATAGCTCAAATTTAATTATTTTGTATTCACAACTAGGCGTATTAATATATTTTATTTATTAACTGTAAAGAAAAAACTACCTTCATTGGTTAACTTATATACCATGCAAATCAATCAAAAACTTATATCTAAATCATTAGGGAGACAACTATGGTTATTGCGATTAAAATTGAACCCTTTACAAGTTTCCAGTTGTATACTTTTAGAATGAAGAGTACTGTGTTACTATTCATCCTATAATTTGTATTGTAGCGTTAGGTTGTGAAATTAAACCAGGAAATAAAACAAATAAACTGACTTTCTTCAACATCCTGAAAATTAATGCCAAACACTAAATAATGTGTAAAACTTCAGACCCAAATGAAAAACGATTATCTATTTTGATAATTCACATCTAGATTCTCAAATATACATGATTGTATATCATATAATTTACTATACAAACATATATCACTGTATTATGAATGGATTTGATGTATATATTATAACTTTCCACGTGAATGGGATCGAAATGGGAGCAGAATGGGATCCAGTCGAGAATCTTCCCTGCTAGATTTTTCTATTAATATACAAAATATTTGTTTATTAGAATACAAGAATAAATGTTATTAAGATGTATAATCTAAATGATTATAATTTTTGTTCTTTATTATAAAACAAATAAAATTTGGGTAAATACAATTTCTTTTATAAACCGTGAACGTTATTTAGCAATGTAATTTAATAGAAACAGTTTTCTTAGTGTATATTCTTACAACATTAACATTTACCTAGTTGTAAGTGAAAGTTTACCTTAATAATACCAAGGGTTGATGTTATTAAGACTAAAATCATCTTAAGCGAAACGCAGATACGGCACGTTTATATATTATGTACGCAATATAAATAATCTAGCTCAATTGACTGTATTATAGGAGTATCCTTTATCAAAGAAGTCTTTTAATTATTGACGTACTTTAATTCGACTTCATTTACTGCTAAAATATTTATAAACCCCGGAAATTCTTAATTAAGCCTTTTTTTAATACTATGCCGAGATCCTTCATTAGATCCTCCTATACATTTTGTGGTGCTTTAAATAACAAACTTGATTTAAAAAATGTAATTTGTGGCTTAAAGATTTCGCTATTAGCGAGCCAAGGAGTGTAATTAGAAATTGAAATATTAAAATTGTTAAGCAGCTTGAGTTTTAATTAAATCCGGGTGACTAATTGCTCATAAAATGTTTCTTTAATATTGATTGGGACGGGAAATTTGCATAGTGTATTCCAAACTCATGGGCTAGCAGAAGGCGATTCGAACTATTAACAAGTGTATTTTTTTAAGTGGAAACCTCAACTTAACTAATTTACTATTTCTCCAATGTGTAAAAGTATTTTTTCAGATTTTCAGGGCACATAACGTGCGCAGTGCGCAGATAAAATTCTCATATTATATTGTTCTCAGATGGAATTCTTGATGGCATTGTTACTTAAAAGTAACCTCTAATCTGTGTTTAGTTGAGTTCAAGCTATTATTAATGCTTAGTGCTTAATAATTAAGTACAAGATCCGGCGGTTGTATGATGGTTTTAAAACATCAATAATTCTGTTATTTTTCAAAGGAAGAAATTTTTTATTTTTTCAAAACATTCGCTATACGACATATGAATATGATAAATTTTAAAAAACGAAAATTGTGAGCTAAAAATAACAGCATCTAAGTGGTCACCATTTCTGAACTATTATACACATTTCAATAACATCACACTACTCTGCTGAACCCCATAAATTAATATTAATTAGTCAGTGGGTAGTTTAGTTGCTTGATATCTTTGATCATTGGCTACTATTTTTCTGTGCAATATTTTTTCACATTCTAGGCAGTATGTTGTAAGCAAACTGTACTACTCTTAATGCATTCCTATTGTGGGTTACACATCCCATTAATGTGTTTAGTAACTTGTTTGTAGTGTATACATTTTCATATTCCCTACATTGTAGTAATATATCATTTACAGTTAACTCATAATGACATATCAGAGACCTGGGTTGTTCTATTTTTTGTAGTAGATGTGAATGCATGAGTCTAGTATGTCCTAATCTAAGACGTATAACTTACACTTCCTCTCTTCAAGATATCTTGCAGAGAAAATGCCATTGTTCTACTGTTAACTTAATGTGTTTTAGTTTGGATTCTATTCTACTCCATTCACTTTTCCATATATCAATGAGTCTAATAGATGACTTTCCATACCACATGGAAGTATAAATATACTTCCATGTGGCATGGAAGTATATTTATACGATTATCTGGCTCATCATTTGTTGCATTCTTCGCAGACTGATTTACTATATGGTTATTGGTTACCCTAATATGGCTGTGTATCAAACACAGAATACACTTTTTCCTAATTCTTGTAGCCTCCCGGTTATATAGAGAATATTTGGAATCAGTGGGTTAAATGTAAACCATTTTCACGGCTTCCATAGCACTTAGGGAGTCTGAAAATATAAAAATTGATGTATTATCGATGTATCATTTTTAGCAAAGTTTAGTGCTCCCCATACAGCTTTCTTCGTATCGCGAATTTGCAGTGAAAATACTGATCCACACTTTTAAGGAATCTTGAGCGACATTACAATGGGTTTGTATCGCACTTCCTAAGTTCCAACATAAATGACCAAGAGTGGAGCCTCCATGATTACCTTAGGGTGTGGATAGGAGGAAGGTTAATGCCTAACTGATACAGATGCTCTTTTGTTCTTATTAATACTGGTCTTGAGATTGTAGGTTTGTCTTGAAAAGTTACATTATTTCTTTTATTAAATACTGTGCCATGACTTGAATGTTTAAGTTAGGCCAATATGTTCGTCCCATAAGTTAATATAAATCCACATCTTCTTATGTGTAGTGGTATCTACATCTTAGACCCTATCTACACAATATCTTATTCTATACAGCAGTTAATAGGCTCACACTGAAGGCTCCTATTGATTAATGTAGTTCTGTTTCATGGATAGTGTCTAGTCTCCGAATACATATAATTTCATTATTCATTCTTGATAGAACCATGAATTTATATAATTATATGTATATGAGGGTCTCACTGTTCACTCTCCAGTTTATGTACCCTAGAGATCGTATAAGATTCAAAGATTTCTTACGCCTGGCTGTTAGGGTTTAGATGTGTAGTCTCCATGTGAACTTATTATCAAACAATACTGCTAGAAATTTTGTTTTAGAGACTGCTTCTACGTCACGACCATCAATGCTGATCTGGAGATCCCCATGGGGTTTTCTTCTACAAAAATGAATGCATTTTGTTCTTATTCTTGAAAGTTATGAATGAATGGCGGCTTGTAAATTTCTCCTAGAAATATTCCATAGTTCCATGTCCATGTTTGAAAGAGACATAGGTAACTGAGTCGTCTACATAAAACTCCGTCTCAATATGTGGATCTATATTTATAGATAGATCATCTACTGTGATTGCAAGTAGAGGGATACAGTGTTAAACTTTCGGGTATTCCATACACATTAATTATTGTATCTGAAAAATTCCTTTAAAAACCATCTTATAAAATCGTTCTTCCTTTACGTTATAAATCACCTTATAAATGTAGGTATGCTTCTCCTACTTATTATTAATGTTTATTAGTATTATAATATTCGTATTAAAAGTTCATATTTAGATTATATTTATATAGGAAACTTATCGAACATTATTGAATATTCTCACAACCATTTAAATTACTAATTTTCTAAAACTGATGATGTACATTTCTATGTAAATTTTTGTAAGTTGAGCTTTTCTAACGTAAACAACGTACTATTATCGTGTTACTGTTGTCACAACTTTAAATCCAAGAAACAGATACTGCTAATAGGCTCATAAAAATGATTTAAAAAAATTAAAGTCTTGTTTACTACGAATAACTGTTTATGATATATTTGGCAAAGATGATTATACGAAGTATTGTTCTTTCTAATAGCTTGGAAACAGTGATAGTTAATTTTAAGTTAAGTTCTCCATGGATTCAACATAAGCATAGAATGTTCTTCCACTCTGCTGTTTATCCAAATATTTATCTTCTTTATGGTTTATAATATTCTAATGGCGAGAATCAATTTTCAGACACTCTATATATTCGTCGCACATCATATTTACACATTTAATATGTATTAATAACAAAGAATTTAAAAAGTAATTTTGACGACGATAATACGACAGTGGTACGTTATTTACGTTAGGAATATTCAACTTACAAAAATTTCCATAGAAACGTACATCGTCAGTTTTACAAAATTAGTAATTTAAAAGGTCGTGAGAATATTCAACAGTGTATCACCACTCAAGTGATTCTATCGAAATTCCTAGGCAACTCACGGCGAAGAATCAGTATTCTTAAACAATCCTAGCATACGTTTATTATTTAAAAGAGTCACCTGCCAAATAAATCTTGAACGTAGGGGATTTTAAGAAGTGCCGGAACGACTGAAGGGGTTGCGAAATAGAACCGTGGTTGTCAAAACTAGATGATTGATAACGCGACGGGGCCAAGCTTAGCTGAGTGCAATATATCAGTTCCTCATAGCTGTTGCCTTGATTCCGGCTGATGTCGTCCCAGAGGATTTGAAAATTCTCTGGAAACACTCTACCTACTCATTTCCCAGAGAGGGTCAATCGTCTTTATATGACCTTTGCTTTTACATTAAATTAAGTTGTCTTTGTCTATATAGCTAGTTTATGGTCCTTGTACAGTATAACCTAAATTTGTGTTATATGATTAGTTAAACTCGTATTTTTATTCCTATTATAATTATTAGATTTAAGTGCGTTTCATAGAAATTGAAATAATTTCTTTATTAGGACATATAATGATACGTTTATTTTTTTTTCAAGGAAATATCTTTTACTTATCTATATTAGAATATTGTTATAATCTAGTCTAATCCTATTATACTAAATTACTTAAATTCCAAGAGTCATCCATTGATGTCTTCTTAGACATTTCTGACAAGTATGGCACATTTTCTTATGCACTACACAAATTACTCTGCTTTTAATTTGACTCAAACCACTACACTAACTCATGGGCTTAGTCTTTTTAAGTTTTATTATTTCATTGGAGTTACCAAAGAACTGGATTATTTCGATATTCTCATGTTGTAGAAGTCTTCTTTCGTAGTTCCCTGCACATTTTTGAATCTCCATCTCAACGTTTTCTATTCCAAGATCATAGTGGAGATCGTCATTTTTTATATACCAAGGTGCACTAACGATGTTTCGCAGTACTCTATTTTGAGAGGTTTGTATAACTTCAGTATTTAACTTTCTGGCACAAATTGAAAAATAAACATTATTATGTAGGCGTGCGTATTTAAATTCACGTGAAGTTGAAACTTGAGGGAATAGAAAATATTTTTGTGGAGTAAGAAGAACAGTAAGAAGTATATTAATTTTCTTTAGTCCAAAATAAACCAGGAAATTTTATGGTTATTGCATAAAAGGTGTTTATTTGCCTTCGGACACGCCAAAGGGATAGTTTTTCATAGTTCTGAACATTCATTGTCTATGAAAAAGGAATCGACCTGTTTAATCCAGTTATATTTGGGATTAGCATAATTGTATAATTTTGAAGCATATTATAGCATAGTCTAGGAAATTTACTATTACTCGTGGATAGAAGTTTCAATAACAAATTAATAACTAATTTAAACATTTCCAGAGGAATTTTCACTATTCCATATGTACGTCTGATTAGAAAATGTGTATTTATGTGCAGTGATAAGTCTTTTAAATAATTTTTTGTATACCTGTTCAGGTATTGGATTGTTTAGATACCTAGGGGCACTATGAGTGATACTTTTGACCCAACCCAACAAGTCCAAGTATTCATTTTTGATTTCACAGTTACTGATAATTCTACTACTGCACTTTGTTTCATTTGGCTACGATAATATCTATCATTAGTCTAAAAAATGAGGCTGGCATAAATATAACTCCACTATATTTGTACTACAATACATCATCTTAGTTTTTATTTATGTTATTGATTGAATTCTAAGATATGAAGTTATGGATGTTATCTTCATTTAAGAAAAGTATTATATCATTTATACCATCGACGATATTGATACCGTTTATACCCGTTCGTGAAAAACAATTTTTTACGTCAGCAAGAAATAAGAATAAACAGGGATTCGTAGGTTCGCTTTGTAAAATGTCGATTTGTAAAATATTGGATCTACAGTTTTTTTTATATATATGACGCATAAAATATGATTTATGCTAGAACTTACCCCAAATTTTAATAATTGTTGCTATAACACATGACGACCAATAAAAACAAATGTATGTTTAGGTCAATGAAATCAGTTAAAATTTTTCATTTTCAAAATTAATATAAATATAGAGGATGAGGCAGCGTACTTCGTTCGTTGTCGGACCTGCGCTATTCGAAATCAAGCAACGAAATGTTTCGTTGTGACTTGTATGGGTGACGCATGGGCTCATTCTCATGCCGCGGTGGTGCTGACTTAGTATTTGGTAATAGGATGGCAACCGGGCCAAATACTGGGCACATTGTCTGCGTGACTTCAATTCTCACCAGAGGGAATTTGGCACTTCCTTTAGGGCTGCGTGTTTGTCCGCGTCTATATGTGTAACTTTCCCCTACTCTAACCTGCCTGTAGGCGTTTTGGGGAAGGAAGTCTACTTTCTGTGTGTCCAAACTTTAAAGACTTTTATATAATGGTACAATGTAAAAAGGTTCCCAGAATAGCATCTAAACCAACGAAAGCCAGTTTGATATTACATCCGAAATTATATTTTTTCTTGTGACCAAGGTACAAACTAATAAACCAATCGGTGTAACAATATAATAGAAACAAACATTGCGGAACAGTTAACAAGAGATATAGCTGTATAATCTTCAGGATTATTAATTGGACTACTTTCATGTAACATTGTAAATAATTAGGTAATTGTAAATATTAATATAGTTAATATAATTAACTGTATTAATGTTTTACGTATCTCGCTGTATGAGAAATAGAACCATAGAAGAACGGTAAATATTTCTGTTGTAATTAGCATATGATAATAATGTATCATATTATTATATTTTATGGGTATATAAACTCATAATCATGGTATTATACTTATAGAGAAACTTATAACCATCCAACTAATGAATTGCTTAAATCGTATTAAAAGTCTCTTTCACTTCAATTTTCCTAATGTTGTTCTACGTTCTTATAACGTTACACCCGATGGTGCAAAATATATATTATGCCTTGTGTAGCAATGTCGGTAAGCAGCTGGCAGATTAATAACACTTTGACCCTTACCATTTGGCTTGGTGGACCTTTATTAATTGTACGACATTTCTTAGGGCGACAATCTCATAATCCGAACAATGGTGTAGGCATTTGTAATAAGAGGTTTATTCCCCAGTTGATACAAATGAATATTGAATATTATTAAAAATGGTCATTAGCAAGAAGTTAAGAATTGGAATTAGATAGCTTTTATCTAGCATATTTGAGAGATTTTGATTTTGATTCAAATAAAAGTTTGCCTTAATGAATAGGCATTCTACCAGCTCAGAGCTAAGTAGAGCCCTAGCAGCAGTTTGAAAGTACCAATTTCTAGACGAACGTTCAGAAAAAGGCTCAGTGAAGGAGGATGGGGCAGTAGAAGACCAGCTATTGCACCACTGCTTAGCAGGAACATTGAGTTACTAGACTGCATTTTGCAAGAGAACGTAAATTGAACCCTTGACGACTAGAAGAGAGTTTTGCTTTCAAACAAAACAAGAGTAAGTCCTAATTCACCAGATGGACGCCAATGAGTCTTTCAGAAATCAGGAAAGAGGTTTGCTACCTACGATATCTCTCCGAGAATACCATTTTTTGATGGATCAATAATGTTCTGCGGAGGAATTTCTTTCGATAGTCACACAGATTTGATTCCTATACGGGGATGATCCATAAATAAACATTTCTATGTAGAAAATATCGTAGAAGAACATGTGATGCCAGTTTTCCCATTGTTCGGGGACAATTTAATTTTTTATGCATGATAGCGCTCGGTTCCCCTGTGGTAGAAAGGTACTGGACTAGGTACCTTCGATTTGATACCGGTGAAGGATTCGATTTGGAGGTGAATATTCTTTCAATATACTAAATAAGTATCTTTAGTTACAAAAAAATGACATAAGAGGGTTTGCACTCTATAATATCAACACTCGATTACCATAATCAATACATTTTATAATTTAATTAATTTAAGACGTTAAAATTAACATAACTATGGTAAGTTCTTGTTTTTATATTTAATCAGATCCCTTTTATTTACAATGTAATTTTGTAGATGGGCTAAACACAAAGAGATAGAAAAACTCACAAACACACAAAAATCTAAATGTTAATTGAAATTATTCAATAATATCTAAATATTATTAAAGTTTTAAAATGCTTAAAGTTATCTTTATTTACTGTTTCAAATAATTTTTATTATAACATATTATAATATTTTATTTTAATACTCATACAAATGAAATATAACAACAGTTTAAATGAACTATAAACTAAATATTTCTTAACAAACTTTCTATACAAAGAGCTATTAACATAAATGTAGCCAGTAAATCAAATTATGGAATCCTTGAATTTTGCACATTTTGCCAGTAATTTAAATTCCTGCAAATTGACCCAATTGCTTTTTCATCCCTCCATCGTAATTTTTCGCACGTCTTAGAGCATACTATTACTAAAGTGTTAAATTACGGGCAACAGGAACTAATTTTCGAAGCTTTACCGCGATCATCTGAAATATCCCTAATGGAAAACAGACATAATTCAAGAGCATAAAGGCGTACCAAGAGATTTTCCTTTCTCATCTCCTTGATTTATACTATATTGTATATTATAGGAAAGGTACACTTAAGGGATCCCGTATGGCGCGTCTTAAAGCATAAACCTCGCTGTTAATTTATATCTGGGTGTGCGACTATAGCACCGATATCTAATTTACATTATCCTAATTAAGATAGGGCTGTTGGCTACCGTATGGAGCTATGAGTTGACTACCCGGAATTTTGCATTTAAATGCTCTATAAATAGACCCTCAATGAAATCCATTGCTCCTTAATGATGTATTAAAAGAAATATGTCAAGTAACTAAGTTAATAACAAACTATAAATCGGAACTGTAATAAAAATATGACCAAACTAGATCGACTAATGGACTTTACTGTTTATTACTAAAGTTGCTTACACAGAGTGCTGCATTAATAATGTTACACCAGGTGACCATGCTGTACTCGTGAGACCATATCATAGACTTGAAATATTTGAATAGATGTAGGAACAAGCAATTTAGTTTAGCTTTACCGTTGCTTTTCACCACCTGTTGCTTTGTTGGTTGTGGTAGTATAAGTATTTATACCGAGTGGCCCACGAAGTTTCGGCCAGCCGATATCTTGAAACCTATTTGTGCAATACTTTTAAAAGTTGGCGATGTTAAACAGTCAAAAGTGTTGTCCATTATTGTCCATTAACTTCATTTCACGTGCACATTTCCGGTCACGGTACATCAACTTTAAAATTTTAAATGAGACACCTCATATGTTGTTACAATTTTGTGACGGCCTATCTAATACCAATCCAACGATACTATATATATTAGCACGTTTATGTAAAACAGTGATGATTTGAGCTGTTAAATGAATTGATTAATTTTTTAAAACTTCTATTAAAGAAGATAAATAACTACCCATCAAAATACAATAACTATGAAAATCAGTACAGTTGATGCTCAAATTGATGATGTCCACCTTCATTAACGCAATACTCAAATCTTTTTAAAACATTTGCGTAGCATGTTGCTCTAATCATTTCTGGTGTAACGATTTCGCAAGCTGCTCTGATTCTGTTTTGCAAATCGTCTAAATTTCTAGATGGTGTATTGTAAACCAAACCTTTTAAGTATCGCCATAGAAAGAAATTTAAACGTGTTATATCTGGAGAGCGAACAGGCCATTGTACCATTGTACTATTTACATTGTAAATTGTAAAGGCGTAATAATTTTATTACTATTTTTGCAAACACAAAATCTACTAACACTGCTTGACAGCTTTTGACAAATAGTGATGTCTTCCTGTTGCTAGGGCAACTTTTGTGATTCTAAGCTATCTACGCTTTTTTTAATAAAAATATATAAATGTTCATAAACAGTTGTTTATCATTACTGTAGTGCCGCAAAAACTTGACATAGTATCATTGGGCTGGTACTAGAGGGACCATCACAAAATTATAATAACACAAAGGGCATCTTATTTAAAATTTTGAAGTTGATGTCACGTGACCGGAAATATGCAGGTGACATAAAGAAAATTTATGCTAAAAACGGGCAACGCTTTCGACTGTTTAACATCGCCAATTTCCAAAATTATTGTTCAAAGAGATTTCGAGATATCGACTGGCCAAAACTTCGTGGACCACCCGGTAATTCTACATCGTCCGTGTGACTTTGTGTAGCATATTTTATTATTATTATTATAATATATAGGTTTGGGCCTCACTAGCCACTGATCCCATGGCTAGTCCCATGGCGATCCCCTCTTATCTGGGTCATTATCCAAAAATGCTATCCCATAAAAGGAGCAATTTAGGCACGTCCCCCGCCTTAAGCCTCGCCTCCTCTAGGATAACAGGGGTCCCTAATATCCTAACATAAGATACCTCTTCTCCTTCAGTGCGGGGCAGGTGTAAAGAAAATGAATCGAGGTTTCCTCGTCTTCTTTACAGTATCTGCAGGCCGGGCTGTCAGTCAGCCTCAGCTTGTGCTTATATGCATTCAGGCTACTATGGTGGCCCGTTATGATTCCCACCAGGGTTCTGGCTTTGTGCCTGTTCAATTTAATGAATTCTTGGGTAGTGTAGCATAAATATGACGAAAATTTACAATAACACGTTACTGTTTGCGTACAATATAATTATGTGAGATTATTTTAAAACTGAAGAAAACGGTTTTCGATTGCATGATTCATCTAACCTGCCTAACTCATAGTTTACATAGGCTGGCAGAAGAGTACGAAGACAATATGAAAAAGTTACTAAATTTCTGTTTGCAACAAAGACTTTTACAAGGCATCAGATCGAGTACAGGTTAATACAATAATTATATAAGTAGGTATGTTAGTGGTGCAGGATCAGCATATTTTCCAGAAAATACCTCGAGAAGGTGAAAGAGTTTATTCTGATCTCATATTTCAGAGATTCTACAGCAATAAATCATCGTTACGACTAATTTGTCTACAAATTAAAATTTACAATTTATTTATACTTCGTACTCATTCCTTGGATTTTCACACATTGTTTGAATAGCAGTAAATTGGGGATTAGCATCAATTAATATTATTTAACCTTCAAATGAATATATTATGGAATTAGGTATTTAAAAAGTATGTATTTTAAACAGTACTAATACTATACTGCTAGCCTTATAATAATTTTAATAGCCTTATAATAAGCGTTTAATTACGAAGGAAAATATTCTCTATATCAAATTAATTACCAATGGGAAATCCAAAGTGCTTCGTCGTTAATTATCGAGTGTATAATTGTGTATAACACAATACACAATTACACTGTTCCTGCATTATATGTTGTATGTGCAATGCATAACTGAAACATTAATCGCCCTCTCAAATAACCAAACAGAGTAGCACATCAGGGAATAATATATAATATTTACAGGTATGTATTTAGTACATGATGAATACACTGTTTTCATATATTTACTTTTTCATAAATGGTTAATACTTAATTTAATAAAAATAATCGAAAAGTTAATAGAAGTGTTCAGAATTCTTTCCATTTATTACACACAAATAGTAATAGATATATTTTCATTCCTTTGCCTAAAGTTATTGGTTATTTATACTTTTAACATGGAATAAAAGTAATTTATTACTATCATTAATCTTATCGTCCGCATTGGCTGCGCCATATTCTATGTTTTCTATTGTGTTTTAATGGGTGTCCTATTTTTTATATACAGGGTCATCGAAGGCATTCGTCATTAGCCGCTTCGGTACATCCTGTTTAGATATTACACACTTCATGTCCTTTATATTTTATTTATTTGTAGAGGCTGGTACTTTCTATAAAATTTACTACTTATTCCTCTCAACTAGTTTCGTCACTGAGAAGTTCTTGAATCGTACAAGGTATTTACAATATATCTCTGTGATTGTGTGTGTCTATGTATTGCAACAAAATACGTTTTATTATCAGTGTTTGATAACAACCTAGACATATTTGTGGTTGTTCTTCTCTAAGAAGATTCAAAGAGGTAAGGCGGATATGATCTATTATTCTTTAATGAATTAATAGTTTTGCTTCCGTTAAAAGACTACAAGCCAAGATCCATTTACATAATTTTGATTTAATGATTTTTAACACTGTGTCCATTCTGTTCTACTCTAATCATCATTTATATTCAATTTTAACCATTGCTTCAAATCAGTTATTTTTAGTGAAATATTTATAGCAATAATTTATTACGCCTGCCTTTATATAATTATACAGTTTAGAAAAATAAGTTTCTTTCCATTATAGTTGAACGAAAATAAAATCCACTGACAAGGAATGTCCACAAAGACAGGTAACTTTTATTTTTGTTTTGTCATATAGTATATATATATATATATATATATATATATATATATATATATATATATATATATATATATATATATATATATATATAACCCTATATTTCATATAGGGGAACCAGTTAGGAAGAAATTAGAAGCTTTTGTGGTGTTACCGAAGAATGATGAAAACACCGATAGGGTTAGAAACAAAGGATTATTAGAGAAAATCGGCAAGAAAAGAAGTATGTGGAAAAACATAAAAAAGAGAAGAGAAACAGTAGGCCACTTGCTGAGACATGGGGGAATAGTCCGCGATATTTTGGAGGCAAAAATAGGAGTGAAGAAAGGCAGAGGTAGGCCTAGATTAGACTACTGCTCGCAAATAGTAAAGGATGTAGGTTGTAGCACGATTAGCGAAATGCGTAGGTTAGCACAAGATAGGAGAAGCTGAAGGTTAGCGTTCAACCAGTCTTAGGACTGATGACCTCATGATGATGATAGTATACATAAAACAGGAACTACCTCCGTAAGTGAAAATAGCAGTCTGGGGTTATAAAAAGTATTTCAAACCTGGCCCACTCTTCCCTGTGCGAGAGGTATGTGTTTTTGTTCCCCAGTTGAGAGTTCCTTTTGAGTGAAATATTATGGTTGTGTTCATTTTATTATCTAATATTCCTTGTGAGATATGCATTTTTGAGAGGTGACTTCGGATGCTGTTTTCACCTCTTAAATCGTTTATTGATAGCAACAAAAGGATATATGTATGTCTCTTATTTTACGATGCTCTATCTACATATAATGTTTTGTCGAACGATTTCGAGAAATTGCACACTTTAAATAGAAACCAGTTTCTTTTTGCTACAGATCTACTCATGGCATCTTCAAGTAGATACTAATGAGTAAGTAGACTTAATGTGTGATGTATGTGTATATTATATACTGAAAATTTATGCGATGTGCTTATAGAGCTTATTTTCAAATTTATTTTGACGACCAAGGCAAAAAATGAGCTCCTCAAATTGTAAGTAATAGTTGTGAGGAAATGCTACGTGACTAGATGAATGGAAAGCGTAAAGGTTTGCCTTTTGGAGTTCACATGATTTGGCGAGAGCCTACAGACCATACAACAAATTAGTATTTTTGCCCGTGGTTAACATAAATTTGTCTAGTCATTCTGAAAAACTCCTAGTTCCAAATTTTAATGGAATTGCCTCATCTGAACCTGAAGGTGAAAAGGAAAATGAACTGAAATACAACAGAAATTATGATATCAAAATTCCGGAAATTATTACAACATCTAATGATTCCTCATCTTATAGCGAAGAGGCATCAGTTCCTCAGAAATTCATTCAAACATAATTTAGTGACTTAGTCATGATTTAGAACTCTCTAAGAAAGCAGCTCAGGTATTAACCTCAAATCAACATGCACTATTCTTTGCCGGAATAGGGTTATATAGATTTTCACTCATATCAGTTATCACAGATCACTTCACTCACAATATGTACAAGTATATGTTAATTTAATATCGAAATCAGTTGTACTTACCCATATTTGAATATATGTATTTTATTTTGAGCAGCCGATTTTCTTGCCATAATGTCACTACAGGAAGCCTCAAATTTCTACCAGAACTAAACTAATTAAGAATTTGAACTAAGCACCTTAAGATTAGATAAGAACAAATGATGTAATAAATGCAACAGCATTTTTGTTCCCCTAGTATAATCAATTATAGTTAAGCCTTACACATTGTCATCTTCTAGAACAATGAACAGACTGGATTGTTGGGAAGAGGAAGAAGAAAACTAAAATAAATAAAGTCTTGAGAAGGTCACAGTGGCCGAGTAGCACCGTTGCGTCTCTGTTTCAAAGAGGAAAAGGCTGGTTATAGAGGAGACATAATATTACAATTATTATTTGTAAAAATCGTCTATGTGTAGATATGTGTACACCAGGTATGGGTATGCCTGCGTACTGATTGTGAAATGAATGCAATTATATAATACAAATTAACAGTAGCTTAAGATGGCATATGTACTTAATAGGAAATAAAAGTTTCTAATGAATGTGTGGATTGTTATTGAAAATTTCCTCGACTCAAAATTACTACTGCAATCATAACCGCATATTAACAAATCACCTCAATATGAGGAGGCTATTGAGTGGGTACTCTGTTTTCTTATGGACTACATAATAGAATAAAAATATGACGTGGATTTACAGAATCTGTATTTATTATGAAAATATTCATTTATAGCATACATTGAAGATGGATAAAAGTTGGATGCGATCATGATAATTTATTTGCAGAAAAACAAGAAGCAGATTCTTTTTTCGGGCGTCAGCTGAGATTAAACGAATAAGTAGTTAGCGAACAGACGGCAGGAACAATTTTATAATGTTTATATGCTAGGTTAGCATCCGAAGACAAATGGAAACCTTTTCATAATCTAATGCCCAGACACTTTTATCGCCCAATTATTATTTATGGTGACTATTAAAACTTTCAGAGTGATAAATGGTGCTGATTCACAAGTTTAAAGATAAGTAAAAGTTTCTGCGTTTGCAAAGTAAAAGAAACAGTCGCCATGCTGATATATGTCCATGCTGGATCTCTTTTATGAGCCTTATCAATCATACCGCGTGCTCTAATGCCTCCGACCAACGTTACTTGGAGCTGTTTTATAAGTGCAGATATTATGTACATTTACATGATAAACGATATCTATAAACTGTCAAAATAGAAATATTAGGTCGCAGCACAAAGCACGCCTGTAAACAATAGTCACATACTTCTTTCCAATTTCCTTTTGGTGCCATATACACCTTAATTTTGGTGTTTACAAATATATATCTGATAATTAATTTATTAACCACATTTTATTATCAAATATTGTTAATTTTCGAGTGGTGAACATTATGCATTCTTTAAGCAATATAAAATGACGTCCACATAATTTATGTTTTGACTTTGATGGGCATAATCCAAATATGAATCGCTAATTGCAGAAAGGGGACATGTCAAATTTTATACCAAAATGGCATTTTTGTATATTTCTATTTTAGTCGCCTATATGCATGTTTTCTGCAAAAATGAGACATGGCCCGTGATTTCGCAGAATTCTACGTGAACGTTAAATTTCAGTTTACTGTAGAAACGGGGTATGCCCAAGAGATATCGCCTTTCTACAATAAACACGCAACACGTCATGAAATATACTTTTATAAACACTTTGATTCCATTATTCGCATAAGTGGTATACTGGCATTCTCTAAAATGAGTTTCAGCTCTGAAAGTCAGTTTGAACATTAAGAAAAACGAAAGAAATACGAGTAGTAAATGCAGAAAAATATAAAAGAAACATAATAAAAAGGACTAAACTGCGTGATGAACAACATACCAATAATTATTCTGGAAGGGTTGTGCTAGCTAAATGAGCCAGTTTGGCGATCCCGCAAAATATACCTGCAGCACCAGTGAGGAGCTAAATGCTAAAATTAATAGCGAAATGTAAAATGAAAATGCTAAATTGGTTGCTGTTACTGAACTTCTCGTCCATAAGCCTCGTCGTAGTAAAGAATTCTATGCAATTTTGAACTCAACAGAACAACTATGCGAGGAAAACAATAACACTTTAGCAGTTTGTACTGATTACATGCCTAATGTTTCGTTGGCTCAAATACCCGTACGCACCTATATTAACTCCGGCAGCTTACACTGTGCACATTCGGAATACATAATTTAAAATCAAAACAGATGATTTGTTACGTATACCACGAAGGGGAAGCCGGAAAGGGGGCAAATGATCTATGTTTTTTTATTAGATATTATATCACGCCGTTGAACAAAAAATAAAAATACTTCACATTTTCTGTCACAATTGTTGTGTCAAAATAAGAATCACACAATGATTCGATATCTAATTGATAGAATTTCAAAGATCTGAAGAAATACTAGTATATTTTTCTATGAGAGGGCATGCCATGTGATCGTGATATTGGTCTAGTCAAGAGAGCACTTAACAAATGCGAAATACTCTACCGACTCTCCGATAATATAGCGAATTGATTTCCAAAACATCAAAAAAGGAGGAAAAATCCAAATTGTGACGGTTTCCAAGGAATTAGTGTATGATTATAAGAGCTGATGCTCTTCATCTTATAAAAGAACATATCTAAGTAACGAATCCTATGGAGAAGATTCCCACGGAGACAAGAAATATAATTTTCTATTTCATCATACCTTCATCTAACTATTTCTTCTGCTGAAGAAGTTATCTACCGAGAATTTATAAAATGCCTGGTAACAGACACGTTTCGACTTGGAAATACCTCACAACAATTAACCCTTGCTACAAAAAAAGCTTATTTGGAGAAGATACCCATAAGTGAAAAGAAGATGGCTCATATAATGCAAACCGTAAAATTCATACCTGATACAAAATTTTGACAAGAAATTACTGCTTGGCCAACTGAAGATAAGGATTATGACGATGAATAAATATCATTATTTTACTTTTTTTGCATTACAGAGTTAAAACATTTGAAATAAAATTTTTGTTGGAGTTTTGTTTATTTCCAGTAATATCTTCATTTATTGCATAAGGGTCCATATGCCAAATTTGACATTTAAACTAACAATAGGAACAAAAGTCGAGTACACATTATACTGATATATAATAAATGTCATAAGCAATATGCTGTCGATAACGATGGTTAATTTTTTTTTTGTTTTCAAACAAGTTAACAGTTTTATTAACTTCTTCCAAATATGGGAAAATATAACTTGTCCCTTTTCTGCAATTAGCGATTCATATACAGGTTGACTTTATTATTAAGGAATATATATTTTCAGTGGTTCTGTATTATATTACGTTTAACTGTAGATTGCAATTAGTCCAAAATATAAAATACAGAAAATTGATGATACACAAAAATTATAGTTAATAAATCTAACTGTTTCAGATTTTCAATATAAATAAATCCGTATTATATTTCACAGGTACATACTCGTATGTTTGAAATCGAAACATAGTTGAATCAGTTTGTGTATAAATAAAAAGCATAATTTTCCGCCGAAGATGATAACAGCAGGAAAGCTGTGGTCAATTGATACAATTTCTAAAATAAAAATATGCATATATTTGAAAATATGTATATGCAAATATTGTTAAGGGAAAAATGTATTTATATACGATTTAAAAATGATCTATGATTTGATTTGAAAAAAAATACTCGTCTTTAAAAGTTACAATTCTATATACAAATCTACTTTCTCTAACGGAACTGTGTTTAAAACTGCGACGGTATCTAACAACATTCTTAAATATTTTCTTTATTAATAATTACGAAATTGTCATAGTAATTACGAAAAAAAATAATGATTATTTACCTAGGAGGTTTACTATTTTACAGTTTTCACACATCAATTCCGTATTCTTAGAGGAAATGTATCAATAAGAAATCGACTGAACATTTGTTATTAAATACATGTTGTATGCATATGTTTTAAAGTGTGTAAACTGCATGTATAATATTTCATCGCTATTTGCCAAATAATGAACTGTTTTATCTTGCTGATAAACGGAAGAATTGACCTGAGCCTAGCCTTAAAACAAGCCAAGGTTATGTTTTAAGATTTTTTATTTGACAAATAGCGATGAAATAAACTATACATATACCTGTTAATAATAAACTATACATCTCTTGTTTGTATAAATGTTAATTCAATGGATAGAAAAAATATTATCAGAACAATATTAAGATATTTTTAATGTCTTCACAATTAAATGGAACGCTATGGACATTCACGTTAGTTTCCTAACGTGTAACTAATAAAAGTGCAGCATTTTGCATCATCTCTATAACATAGATAGGCGACCTATCGTGTTTTTCTATATAGGTTGCTGTAATAATGTCATTTTTACTATGATCTTATGTGGTGGACTACTCTCAGTGTTGGGGGTATTAGTGTATATTTGACGCCTCTCCATGAGCATTTGTACTCGTCTCCATGTTTAACCTTACTCCCCGAAGCCTGTGGATTTCAGGGAAGGAAGTTGATGGAAGACTGTCTGTGTCTCTTTCTACAGATCCAGCGTGTTTACGTTAATTGTTTAAGTTATTGACGTGTTTATAATTTTTCTATTTCACAAATTTAGATAAGAATTTTTTTGTGATATTGAGACAATTTTTAGTAAAGGTGTTGGTATAAATATGTTAAAAATATACAAATACTGTGAAAGAAATTTATTTTATCAATTAAATTTTTGATATAATAAAACAAAAAATCCATACAAACTGAAAAATTTTTACGTATTTAATAGAGAGCACTACAACTATAGCCTTTTCTTACAAAGTACTGTTGTTTATTTTGTATGTGGGATAGTCCAGTTACAAAAAACAGTATATTGCACACAAGATAAAAATTTGTGAAATGTTTAACTCTGGTTGCTTCACAGAATGTTTTTCTCCTTCTCAACATTATATTTCAAAGTTATGGATAAAAATTGCTAGGAATCTGATATTTAAAATCTGTATTTTCAGAAATAACTTAAAAAGCAAAATCCAAAGAGGTTACACTTGTTGGACGACAACTAGCGAAAAATATTTTGATTTAAAAACAAATAGTACAAAAGGAAACACTCAAATAATATTATTATTTATATAAAGTCTGTTATGGAATTTAGTGCAACATATACATACACGTAAATACATTAGAATTACAAAATAATTAATTTTAAGTTTGCTTGGATTTTGGAGTTGGAATTTCTGAAGGAATAGTGTCATCAATACTGAAATCAATACGGACTGAATTATTTAGCAACGAATATATTGACTACTGCGTGTTTTTATAGTTCTAAATACTTCTGGTAAGCAACTAGTTTGTAAACATAAACATTATCAATAGTTCAGGCAAAATATTTATCAAAAACATTTATGCACTTTCTTTCACTATCAAAATTAGTGACAAGGAAATTATATGTCTATTTTAATATCTATCATAAATAGTGATAATATTATTAGTTATTAAATATTACTACTTCCTTGATTGTTTACAAAATAGCATATAGACACTTTCTTCATCCAAATATTTAGTTATTACATTTAATAAGGTAGGTACTGATAATATTGTTTATTTTTGTCTGTTAAAAATGTATTCCAATCTAATTTCGAATTGCACAATCTTGATGCAACTAATGATAAACAAAGAAAAAATATTTCATCACGACATAAAAGATCAAAGAATGTTACCGAGTTATTGCAATGTAGTTGTGTTAGCAGATTATAGCTGGTTTTTAATACTAAAAGCTTCGATGTGGCATAAAAACAAATATTAACACAAACTATTATTTTAAACTAATAAACATTTAATACGTTTTACTACGTTAAATATTTATTTTAAAATACTATACGTCATAAGCTTTAGCAGCTTACCTATTCAAATTTAAATTTAAATGGCAATTAATACTTCACTGATATTAAATTGAGTAAATATTCATATTTTTCTACTCTCCATAACGCAGAAACATTTAGCTGCAATCTTCATTAAGTATTACAAAACTGTCATTGATATATTTTTAAATGGGGCCACCCACGTTCATTGATGTTATGCAAAAAAGTTCTGAAGTTCTCACAATGTGTTATTTTTAGAACGAATTTTCCCAAGCCTATCGAAACACTGTGAATAATAAAGCGAATCTGTATGTACAATTCGCGTTTAAATTTCTGGATATATTAAACAAATTAGTATGTTTACAATATAGACAGATATCGGTACAACGTTTCCGCTTTACGTCAAAATAAAAACCGTTTTCTCTGCTTCCCAGATCCATTATTGGAATTCTCTGAAGACAGCGTGATACTTTGATAAATTGATAGTCCTTTTGCCAATATCTTAATGGCATGAAGTGCCAGCATCTAGTGTCACCGTCCGTTTCGGTAATTTCACGTAAGATTACACTTGTCAACTATATTAACGAAGGCGGTTGTGACATTCAGACGTAATTAAACAGAATTTTACGTAGGATGAATATTTTATTAGAGCCAAAACTAAACTAATATTCAACAAAGTTGATCAAATCACATTCTCTTGCATGGTACGACATTTTGTAGGCTAAATACAGTATATGAAACGTTTAGTTTTCATTCAATCCTCTCTCATAAACATATTGTTTCAAAGTTACTTTAAATTTTCTAAATAAAAAGTTAGTTCGGAATTGTTCCAAGGATATTTGTAAACCGATAGCTCATAAACATATTAGTGAAGAGCATGGACGTTTCTTTCCGAATTAAATATGTATTATTTAATTATTAATAGATGTAGATATAAAACCCCTATTACGAATATAAAAACCAAGTAAGTAAATTTACAGAAATTTACAGATTTCTTAACTTGAACAAGCATATAGCAAAATATGTCCAAATTGCCCTCCAAAGCTGAATAATGTTTAATTTTTTGATAAATCGGAGACGCAGTTTTTAAATTTGCAAATAGTGTTTAAATAATGGTACGTTTGCAGATCAGGTCCGGATATTCTGATATATATATATATATATATATATATATATATATATATATATATATATATATATATATATATATATATATATACATATATATATATATATATATATATATATATATACATACATACATATATATATATATATAAATATATATATATATATATATATATATATATATATATATATATATATATATATATTTGACTATGTAAATTAAAGCAGTTGATTGTATTATCGATTAATTTATGTAATATATTGTAGTATCCTCCTGGATTTACCATATTTTATTAAGAGCAAACAAAATATGTTGGATTGGCATATCGGATTCTATACAGCCGAAACGTATCCTGTTAGTTCTAAATAAACAGTTTTAAAACCTTAAAACGGACTTTTCCGCACGTAGAGCATTTCTATCTTGAAATTGAGGGGCCGATAAAAAATTCACCAACACATAAATGCAAAATATGTGTTTTATGCAACAGTTTTACTTTTTTGATATAGTTCACTATTGTGCCTTCTCATGACCCATGAACATGGTAGAGTGTGTTCTGTCCACCGCAAAATCAATGTTGTAATGGGAAATTAGAATCAGTCAAAATTAGATCGATCCGACACGATTTAGTTGAGTTATCGTGCTAACAAGAAATTTTATTAATGCCGACGACAAAGACAACGACAACGAAAACGACGACAATGATACCACATACACACACACAAAATGGTTTAAGAACCATTTTTTATTGTTTTTAGACCGAAAAACGAAAAATAAACGCTAAAAATAATTTTTTACACGATTGCATTACTTTTCCGCGTATTGAGTGCGAAAAAGCACTAGATCTAATAAAACTGACATACAGTAGTCGAAGACTGTAAAATCCACGTTGGATTTTAAATTCCTTAGAATTTATAATAATGGAACATAAACTAGTGATTTCGGAGGAAACATTTGCCTCTATATGTTTTATGAAACTTAACCCTGATTTGAAGTAAATATTAATGTCAAGAAGATATTCAGGTCTGCTTAGAATCGTATTGTTTGCTGCTTAGAATTTGTAGTTGTATGTAAAGGTGGCGTTTCACCTGGTATATGACAATATATTATATTTCTTAAAGTTTAAAAACAGATCGTAAATTTAAAAACAGATTCACATAGTACTATTCATTGACGTTCTTCAGACATTCTGAAATGCCAAGCAGTTTCCAATTTCTTTAATTGTGAACAAGTTTTTACATCGTTAATATATATTGCGAAAGGGAGTGGTGTTATATATAGAACCTCGCGAAACAGCTGATATCTGTTTATACTATTTTAACTGAAAATTGTGGTAATGAACGTACTGAACTCTATTTTGCAGGTAAGACTGAAATAGTAGTAAGAGACTGTAACTACTATTACCAGAGAGAAAAGATCGAAATTATTAAATTTCTCTATTATACTGGAGTTATATAACTTGTCAAAAGCTTGACATCCGCTCAGTCTTTGTGGTCCAAATTTTCAGATATAAATTGTGTAATACAAAGCAACTTTGTAATCGCTGATCGATGTTGTATGAAATCATGGTGCGGGAAAGACACCATACCTAACACAGAAAAACTTATGGAAAATAATTTCAAAAATGAGTCAACGGTTTCGCTAAAATATAATATGCATCTCTGATAAGAAAAAGATGGAATAAGGTCAGACCCCACTGTCATAGATGGTTTCAATTTCTTAACGACAGAGACAATGTCTATTTCATTAAATGAGTCAATATTGAACAATAAATGGTTTAATTGGCATTAACTATGAAATCTGAGTCTTCAAAGATTTCGTTATTGTCATAAATAACTGAAGAGTAAAATATGTGACATATCTTGGATGAATGTAACCCTAGAATTAATTTGGATTATTAAATATATCTTGTCCAGTTATATTGGCATAGTTTTCTGATGCTAATTCAATATTGAATCAATTGACATCAAGTTTTCTTGTAATGGTGATGTCCTTCTGTTTTATGTTAAACATTATTTGGCAAGTAAATCAATGAGGATATACTATAAACTGTTCTATATAAGATTTCCCCATTATATCGAATTACTAGCATAGTACTTAACTCTATATTATTTAAATTTAAATTCAATTTGATCCTGGCGTAAAAATAATAAATAAGGAGACCTTTCAAGGAATCAACTATTTAAACAATTATCATATTAGCCATTTTGACAATCGAGTTAATTAAAACGTTGTGGCACATGCAACTAGTTACTGACAGTCGTGATTTGGTTTGAATCCATGTGCTGACACTGGCAATGTCGGTCGAAATGGATATTGTCCACGTTCTTTCAACGTGTATCTCCCATCTAGATAACTTCGGCTTTATATTTGGGCGATTGTCTAATTTATCTAGTATGTATTATATTTTATATTTATATGTATGTGTTCAAGGATATTTTGTTACTAACCTGAGAGGAGATATACGTAAATAGATGAAAGGGTAACGTGAAATATAAATAAAATAAAAATTGGAACATTGATTAAAAGTTTCTGAGACTTTCAGATTACTTCTTACCAATTTGATTTACCTAAAATAGATTGTATAGAAATTTATAATATATTAATATGATTCTCATCTCTGATCTAGTTTGGGTTTCAATATTTTACTTTCCATTTACAAATTACATGTACGTAGTGCGCGATGATAAGCATCTACTTTGAACCATAAGATTCCTATTTTTAAAAACAAATTATCAAACAGGATAATTTTGACACAAGATAGCCAATTTAGATGCAGAACTCCATAAGTAATAAGGGTTTCGTTATAATATTTATTATTAAAAGAATTTTAATTCTCTTTGAAGAAGTCTCCTACACTCGAGGTATAGACTAACTAATTTTGGAGTTATCTCACTAGACTTCACTAGAGTATCACTAGACTGACACTACATGTCATTATTCCTCATTTGGCACAACACATGCTTATTGCCCTCTGGGTAGATTGTAGTACTCAAATAAGAGTTATAAATAGAGAAACAATACACAGAGGGACAGAGGTCCCAAACTCGCCTTGTTGGGCATCAAACAAAAGGATACGATGACGCTCTTAAAACTAGACTCTGTCTGTCACCCCAGACCACTATTTGTTTATGAATTTTAGAAGATCATGAGGTATAAGTAGTCAAGGGGAATCCACACTCAAGGGTTCTCACACAATTTACAGCTATACACTTCGTTATTTTGAAAAACTGTAATGGATTTCTTTAAATTATAAGTAATTTCTAATTATCATCATTGGTAGGAATTTTGTTGATTTTCTCAGTCATTGCTAATTAAAATTGTGTCACTATAATTTGTCTAAGACTTATAATATAACTAATACTTGTCTGTGTTGCAGTAAGCCAAATTATGGTATTTGAATTTCTTCTGTATTATATTTTCTGTTGTTATTATAGTTTGTGAAATTTGAAAAAGATGCGTTCTATTGTAGTTAGTTCTGTATTAGCAGTGAAAATTATTTTGTATTACAATTATGTTGGGAAGTATTCGAAAGAAGTTTACAATTGGTTCAAAATATTGGTTCAAAAAAAACCGTCACAGAACTATAGAAATTGTCAAATTACTAAGGGCAGCATGTGTCTCATAATTAAACTAACTGCTTGAAAAGAAATCGCCAACATGGTGATTGTTCTCATTCATAATAATGATGTTCGCATAAAGTTACATAAACAGGTAAGTCATTCCTACTGCCATTTGCATATAGATACTGCATTGACATTCCGTACTGAATGTTCTAAAACATGAAGTTCGATATCAGCATACTCAAGAAGTGCCAAAGAAATAATTGAATATCGTTAAATGACAATAAACATTGAAAAATAATAAAGAAGCAAATCACAAGTTTCATCATCATTATAAATGTAAATCGTTCTTCTTAGGAGTAGGTATATAAAGGGTAAGAAGACGGTATTCAGCAATTTATTGCTACATCTAATACCGGAGTCTCGTTAGCATTTATTGGAGAGGCTAATAATTCAAGGTAGAGTTGACTTACCAAGTACATGCTTATTCACTTCAAGTGATAGATCTAAGTAATTCAGCTCGTTGCTGTTAATGCATGTTCTACGTGAAACTCGGATTTATTTCTCTGCCGCCTGTGTCACCAAGTTTAGTTGGCTATTGCTCATGGTCGTCCTAGTCCTTGAAATTTGTTACGAAGCTTTACTGCTACTATTGACAAATGTAGTGAATACGTGTATTAACTCATTCTAAGTTTCCCAATGTTCACATAGCTGGTAGCCTTGTATCAAAACTTTATTAGGATAATTAAATTTCGACGTATACTATAATCCCTTGGCACATAATATGCGCACATACTTTCATGAGTAAACTTGGGAAGTTTTGATGCATTAGGTAGGTCATCTTATTTAAATATGCGCTTGCATAGAGGTGAACTACATTGTACTAGGCTGTTAATTATCTCAGAAACATGACACATGAATCGACAAGTTAGGAAATTCAATTTATGTCAATAACCAACACAATTATATAGAGACTTCCAGTCTGTTTAAAGGTGATGTCACATAGAAAATACACTAAAGTTATCCAAACTCATTTCTATTGTATTAAAACTATTTTCATATGGTGCCAATTGTACCTTCATTGCTTTAACCAATAGATTTTACGATTTTTAAACAGTTCATAAAAAACAGATATGTTAAGAGTATATGACAGTAAAAGAGTATACATTTATCGAAAAAAAAATCTATGATATTTTCACATAATTTCCATGTGCATATTCTTCAAGAATAATTCAACAAAGAACCCGACATGGGTACTCTAAACCCATGTTTGATCTTGGGAAATTTGGAAGTTGGAGGTTTATTTATTCATAAAGAATTTTTGTCTGTCACATTACTTACAAGCACTCAATTTAATGGGTTTCAACTGCGATTTCTTATTCAAACTTCCTAAAAATATATCGTAGTTTTTCAACACTAAAGAAGGCAATCAATGCCTAGCAAGCACTTTTTAAGAAAATAACAACGAAGTTTCTGTTATTCTGATATGATGAAATGTTTTTGTATGTTGGTATAACAGACTATATATGGATAGGTTTATCTGTGTCCCTACTTTTGAATTTTTAAATATGGCTGGTATATAACCATGCATAAATATTATATATTATTTTTTAGAAATTAGAATGAAAAATACCATAAAAGCATTTAAATGTACTCAAGTACAACGAATTGTGCACATATATTAACATTACATTGACACCTCCGCCATTTGCTCGAAAATCGTTGGGTTGTACGGTAATTACAAAACTCACAATTTGTATATATTGTAACGAATTTACTAGAAAGCTCTTTATTTCTAGAACACTTATTTACAACTCAACTATTCACAAGTCCAACTAACTAACTAACTTTATTTCTACTTTCTTTGTACATGCGGCCGCAATTCCAACACCTTAGTCTCCGTGGCTCTCGGTCTTCTAACAAAACCTTTTTCAGCTCTAGCAGGAAACTACCAACTTAATCCTGCTTGGTTTCTTCCTCAGCGTTGACTTCGGCCATGCGCACCCGCACGTGCCCTTTCGATGCTTGTTTTGCGGCCTCAAACTTTAGGGCGTGCGCTAATGCTTTGCTGGGAGTGTCATGCCGTGACATCCTCAGCACCTGCTGTATGTCCGGGTCTCTCAAGCCACCGATAAATGTTTGCACGTACAGTTGATTTGCAAACTCCTGAGGTGCTGTTGGGTATGCCAGGTGTACTAGTTGTTCGACGTCTGCCCCAAATTGTTGCAATGTCTTGCTGCTCCTTTGATTTCGGCTCTTCAGTTGTATTTGGTAGACTTGTTCCATGTGTTTGTCACCGTAGTGCATCTCTATACGATCTACTATAGTTGTAAAATTCTGTTGACTTTCCGGAGTAAATCGGAGTATATCGAGAGCCTCCCCTCTTAAGGCGACGATAAGAGCTATAGCCTTTTCCTGATCGTCCCAATAGTTTGCGCAAGCAGCACCCTCAAATTGTCTTCGATATACCGCCCAAGGAATCGAACCATCAAAAGTTGGTGTTGTCGCTCTGGCTGGCTGTTGGACCCCAGGTGCAGTACTTGTAGGACGTATTCTTAGTCACTTAACCTCCCTTTGGATCTCTTCCACCTTTGATGCTAATTACTGATTGGCTTTCTGTTGGTCTTTTCGTATTTCGTCTATTTCTGATTCCTGTTTAGCTAGCCCCGTTTCCACCTATTTCATACCAGCTTCTAGGTTCTTTTCTGTTTCGTCCCGTAAGACTTGGAGGTCCATCGCGACTTGTTCTTTTATCTCCTCTTGAAACATTGTCATGACATTGTGTACAGATTTGAGTTAGTCTTTCATTTCCTCTTGGTTTGCTTTCATTTCTTGTTTCATTTCATCGTGTCCTGCTTTATTTCTTGTTTCATTTGATCTTGTTCTGCTTTCATTTCATCTTGTCCTGCTTTCATTGCAGCTAACATTGCTAGTAGCTCACTCATTTGTTCCTCCATGGCCGCGGCTTGGCTTCTAGTTCCTACTGGCATCCAATTCACTTTTATTTAGAGATTTCCCAAAACCCAGTAGACGTTTTGTTCTTGACGAAATAATTCCGGTAATGCGTCACACTTAGGGGTTTTCTTGGCTGCTATCGTAAGTTCGAGAATGTTCTCTGATTTTCTCGAAACGTCAATCTTCGACCTCTTTAGGATGCGACGAGTTCAGTGATATGTCACACTTGTGGGTTTTCTTGCCTACTATGGAAAGTTCGCGAATGTTCTTTGATTTTCTCGATACGTCAACCTTCGACCTCTTTACGACGAGACGAGTTCGGTGATATGTGACACTCGTGGATTTTCTTGAATGTTTTCTGGCCTTCTTGAAACGTCGATATTCGACCTCTTCACGACGAAACAAGTTCAGTGATATGTCACACTTGTGGGTTTTCTTGACTGCTATCGAATGTTCGAGAATGTTCTCCGACCTTCTCGAAACGTCGATCCTCGATTTCTTCTCCAACTAAACCAAGTGTTCCAGAACTTTCTACCACATTCTATCCCACTTCTGACTACTTTCTTTCTAATTTAACTTTATAAACTACCTTTCGCACTGTATATCACTTTCTTCGCACTGTATCGCTCACTATCGAGGTATAACTCCTGGCCGGACGACACAATTCTTATATAGGCAGTAGAACGTCTCTCCAGACGTTTCTAGATAAAGAACTTCGGCGAACCTTCTAGTATAGAATACACTGGAAGTCAACACCGCACACTCTCGAGGTGTCGAATATATTGCGGCGTTCGGGATCGCTCGAGGCGTTCGTGACAGTATGCTGTAACTGATAATATTAAAAAATAGTTTTCTCTTTATAAGATTATTCACATATACTTGATTCTACTGTTAAAGCGGTTAAGGAAATGATAATGTTTGGAAATACCTCCACTCATTCATGTTTCTTACAGCTTACAAAAATAGATTCAAATAGGTAGATATTGGAAAATCCACACTGAATTTAAGCAAGCATCTAGTAATTGTTCAAAAATCATTTGTCTGTGTATATATTAACAGTAAATAAAATAAAATACTTCTAGAATCTAAATGGAAATAAAAGTATTTCTAAGTAAAGTGTAAGTAAAACAATTTAAGTTGTATATTTATTAGTAACAGAAAAATATGTAAACTTCATAAAAATTATGTATTCAAAGTTAAATCCAAGGAATGTATTATAAGGATATCTTAAGGAATTCCTAAGGACTTTTGTATAATAAGATAGTGGTATTACCCACTATTAAATTTAATTTTCATTATGTATTACTCCTGATTTTGTCCATAAATATACGTAGAGTAAATCTAGATACAGGGTTTAACTGCAAAACAGTTTTGAGAACTTGTTTAAGTTAATTTAATATTTCAAGGTATATTAAATTCCCTGGCACATAATATGCACAACTACCACTTTAATGAGCAAAGTTGAGAAATTATTATATAATAAGTATGTATTTTATCTTATTAAAATATGTGCTTATATAAAGTTGAACTACATTTTAATAGACTATGTTCATTATTTTAGCAACATGAAACATGGGCGGGCTTACGTGGAACGAAATTCACTTTGTGTTAGTAATTAACGCAATCATGAAGAGAAGTCTAGACTGATTTAAAACTATGTCATACAGAAAATGCACTATAATTTGTAAAACAGATTTTTACTATATTAAAACTATTTTCACATAGTAGTAGTTGGTGCCTTCATCAGTGTCACCCATCATGTGATGTATTCCTATATTTTAATATTTTTAAATACATTGTAAACTTTTACTTAAAGCAGGTAAGATGGAAGTACGTGACAATATAAGTGCATAGGTTTATCGCAAATATCAAGCTATGATATGTGCACATCATTTTTCCGTTCAAAATTCTCAAAAATGAAAGTAACCCATGTTTTGCCTAGGGGAATTTGGAAGTTTATTGAGTCATAGTGACTTTTGTCTGTAACATTTCCTCTAAGCACTCAGTCAATGATTATCAATTGCGTATACCATGACGTATATACCGAATTTTACTAGATTTCGCATTTAAAATTTACTTTTTGACAATATATAAGTATTTGTCAATGCTTAAGATCAATTGATAGTCAATTCCCAAGAAACACTTATTAACAAAATGGCGATAAAGCTCAAGTTATTCTAAATTGTTAAACTGTGTTAGAATAACAGATTTATTTTATTATTTAGAAGAGTTTATCTACACAAATGTATTAAAATAAGCTTAGCTACACGTACAGTAACTAATATCTACAAATATCTTTAAATTACATTGGCACCTTCACCATTTATTTGAAAATAGTTTGCTGGAATGTGCAGAAAGTTAATAAAGAAACTCCTATTTTACATACGTGATGTGACTGATAGTATTTAAAGAAAATGGTTTTGTCTTTAGAAGGTGCTTTATTTATACTCGAGGTTTATTTTTAGAGTGGTCAAATATTCACAACAGTGACAGTAAATCAATTAAAGCACTCTATGAAGTTAATGTAAATGAATGTACTTCTACAAAGTACGTAAGTAAAACAGTTTAAGTTGAATGTTTACTAATAACAGAAAAAAACTTCATAAAATTGGTGGATACGAAAGTAAATGTAAGGAATATATAACTCTGTTGATCAACGGGATAAATATCAAAACCCGTATTTATCGAAATGGTTACAATATTAACATTAGGGTAAGAGAATATAACACATTTTAAATAATAATAATTATATAGGGTCATCAACATACTATGTTGAAAATAACCAATGTATGTCATATTTATGTTTAATTGTATGTAATAAGAAATTAGTACAGAAATATAAGTGTGTAAACTTTCTGAAACAAACATAAAAAAGAACTTATAGTAGCTATACTACTAAAGACAAGAAAAGAGGAATTTTATAGATGGGTATGTAATAAATAAAGTGTGTTGGTATAAAGTGTATGGGTATGTAATAACAACATTTGCTAGAATTTAATTGTATCACTTAATGTAAATTTTATTTTCTCTATATCTAGATTTTTAAGATGCAAGCACTTTTGCATCGTTAAATGGTTGCATAACACGATTTTAAATTTGTATTTAATTGTGTAATGCTCTTGATTTTATCTAAAAGCATATATAGAGTAAACACTTTGAATACTTGTTTAAGATAATTTAATTTCAACGCATATAATGATCTCCTGGCATATAATATGCAACGACTACATTTATGAATGAAGTTGAGAGATCATATCGTAATAGATGGGCCATTTCATTCGTATACGCGCTTATGTAAAGGTGAGTTACATCGTAATAGACTTTCTTCATAATTTTAGCAACATGACACATGAATTGACAACTTACGAAATACAGTTTGTTTCAATAATTAACGCAATTATGCAGATAAATCCAGGATAATTAATATGAAACCACACAGAGAGTCTCTTAAGAAGCTTCTGTCATTACAAAATGTCAAAATGTTTTTATATGTTCATATGACATACTATATAAAGATACACAAGAGTTACATTGGCACCTCCGCCATTTATTCGAAAATTGTTTGCTGAATTATATATGGTTAAGTTGCCAAAGAAATTTCATACTTATGTATATGCTGTAACTGATAATGTTCAAACAAAATGGTTTTCTTTTTAGAAGGTTTATTTTTAAAGTGGTCAAAGAGGTGATAATGTTTGAAAATACCTCCACATTACAATTTAACATTATAATGAAAAAGACAGCAAGTGCTTCTTCAAAACGAAATCATTATTTCAACAACATGAAATATGAATCGACAAAGTTCAGAAATTCAGTTTGGATCAATAATTAATGCAATTATATAGAAAGATCTAGATTGGTATAAGATAGTGTCACATAGAAAATACAGTAAAGTCATTAAAATTGATTTCTATTGCATTGTATATTAAATAACTATCATTATTTAATAAAATACGGCTACGGTGTCATTTTAAAATGTGTTATGTTTGTCTAACAGACTTTATATAAGAATTTATCTACTGCTACTGTATTCCTACATTCTGATCTTTAAACATCACAGATGGATAACTATACATAACCGTTACAAATTATTTGTTAGGAATGGTAAAAAGAGAAACCACAAATATTTACATAAAGTAATGTTATACGTATAACAAATAGTGCATATATATTAACATTAATTACATTATCAACTCCGGCATTTACTTGAAAAAAGTTCGTTGAGTTGTGAGGTAAAAATTCTCATTTTCAACGTCAGTTTGCAACTCAGATGGGTAAATACGTAGTAAAAATAATATTTTAGAGTGTCATATGGCTCTCTATATAGAGCTGTAGAAAACTTATAACTCTAGCAACAAGAACAGGAGACCAGTTTTAAACTAACATGGAAATATTTCACGTTATTTTAGGCGCCTTTCGTTAGCTAAGTTTCAGTCATCGATATATGATTAAAACCTTTACTTTTATTCATGTCCATTGTGCATCCAAGACGTTCCAAAGTCAATGTCAAAATTACTTCAGTTATATTATTTCAGTGTATATACTTCATAATGCCGATTACTTTCTTAGCATAAGAATATACTAATAATATATCCAGAACAGTATAGTTTTAGAGATATTAGAGGAAGAATCTAGCATCGATAGGGAAGATGTAGGAAAACCTATATTGAGAGAGGAATTTGAAATAGCACTAAGGGGGCTAAAGAATAATAGAGCGCCGGGTGTAGATAAAATACAGGCGGAAATTTTGAAATGTGCGGGACAGAAAGTAGTAAATAGGATGTTTGAACTGGTAAAATACATATACGAAACGGGCAAGACGCCGGAGGATTATAAGAGGAACATTATCGTTACTATACCGAAAAAGAGAGGAGCCGACAAATGCGAGAACTTTAGAACGATTAGCCTAACTTCCCATGCGTCAAAAATCTTAACTAGAATAGTGCAGAAGAGGATGGAAAATAGAGCGGAGGAAATACTAGGAGAAGACCAATTCGGGTTTAGGCGAAATAGGGGAACTAGCGAAGCTATTCTGGCGCTAAGAGTAATGTTAGAGAAAACAATAGAAAAAGGAAAGAACGCTTATATAGGATTTGTAGATTTAGAAAAAGCTTTTGATAACGTAAGATGGGAAAAAATGTTCGAGATACTAAAGAGCGCGGGAATGAAGTATAGAGATAGGAGAGTAGTACACAATCTATACATAGAGCAAACTGCTGTTATAGAAGTAGAAGGGGAAAAAAGGGAAGTAGGTATTAGGAAAGGAGTAAGACAAGGATGTACGCTATCACCACTAATTTTTAATCTGTACATCGAAGAGGCGACTAATGTGGTAAAAGATAGAGTGGATTTCGGGATTAAAGTACAGGAACAGAAACTAAAAATGCTGAGATTCGCGGATGATATAGCAGTATTAGCATCTAGTAAGGAGGAACTGGAATCAGCATTGAACGAAATGGAGGCAGTGTTGACAGAGGAATACGGAATGAGGGTGAATAAAAACAAAACTAAAGTGTTAGTGTGCAGAGGGCGCGAGATCAGAGCAAAAACGAAAGTACAAATTAATAATGAAAGATTGGAGGAAGTTAAAGACTTCACTTATTTAGGAAGTAAAATAAATTAGGATGAAAGAAGCGATAAAGACATAAAACAAAGAATAGCGCAGGGTCGAGTAGCGTTTAACAAAAAGAAAGCACTTTTATGCTCGGGGGTAATAAACTTAGAAACAAGGAAGAGATTTTTGAAAACAGATGTATGGAGCACGGCACTATAGGGCTGCGAAACCTGGACGGTAGGGGAAGCAAGTAGGAAGAAATTAGAAGTTTTGAGATGTGGTGTTACCGAAGAATGATGAAAATACCATGGACTGATAGGGTTAGAAACGAAGAAGTATTGGAGAAAGTCGGCGAGAAAAGAAGTATGTGGAAAAACTTAAAGAAGAGAAGAGATAGAATGGTAGGCCACTTGCTGAGACATGGGGGAATAGTCCGCGATATTTTGGAGGCAGAAATAGGAGTGAAGAAAGGTAGAGGTAGGCCTAGATTAGACTACTGCTCGCAAATAGTACGGGATGTAGGTTGTAGCACAATTAGCGAAATGCGTAGGTTAGCACAAGATAGGAGAAGCTGGAGGTTAGCGTCCAACCAGTCTTAGGACTGATGACCTAATGATGATGAGTATAGTTTTCTATCATAAGTTATATAGAAAATTCTTTGCCCTAATTTCTCATTAAAATATTTTTAAATTTAAGTTACTGTATAATAAATGTAAGAACGTTATTAATTCTGTACGTATACAGGCTAAAATAGTATTTCCCATTTCCGACGTGGTAAGTTATTCATGTTTATTAAATATAAAATAGGCATTACAAACATTCAACACATTTAACCCTTGCTGAAAGAACGTAAATCTTCAAAAAGGCCAAGTGATATTAATTATTTATAAGGCGCCTGTCTAAAGGAGGGTATCGCTTAGTTAATAAAAATCAGAAAAGGGTCATTAAATAAAGCATAGGAAGGGAAAATGTGATGTTATAAAGGCATTTATGCAGACGAGTCATAAAAAGGTTAGTCATTTGTTATAATGGATTTACGGGTGCAGCACACTAGTTCAGCTATTAAATATTTATATCTTTTTTTTTTTTTTCATTTTTAAAGCTAATACCTGTAGAAAAGAATACATGTACAGAATTTTTATAGACTATAAATCTGCTTTTAGATTGAAAGAGTCCAATTACAATATTCATTTCCATAATCTACTATGAATAAATATACCAAGTAGCACACCAAATGGCCGATACCCTAAGTTCATTTCACTCTCCTCAACTTACAAGTTAATAAATTCCTTTTAGAACTTCTCTCTATTTAGTTTTTATCTACTTTCCTACTTCATACTTTTGTTCCTTAGGTTAAAGTTAATTAAGGAAAAGTTACGCAGAATCTAATTGCCCCTGTAGATAAACCAGGCAATATAATTTGGCTTTTTGTGAGTTTATATATCGACTGAATATATCATTATATAAGAGAACAAATATATACATAAGGGTTTGTTCTATATTTTTCAGCTATTTACGCCAATTAAAAGTTCGATATCTCTAAAATGCAGCGCTATATCACTGTATGTATACTCACCAATCTTTTACAGCTGCTGGCGATGATGGTTAATGAAAGAAACCTAAACTAAATTTAAATGAATGTCATCTGGATGTGTCGGTCATAGGTATGTATTTCAAGCTATTTACAGATACACAGTATTCTATATGATAAAAATAACTCCATGAGCATTTATGATAAAAATAACTTTTTGGGCATAACTATACAGCTATGCTCACTATTGACAAAATTATCTTAACTTGCACAGAAGACAACAGAATATGAATAATTCTTTGTACTTCGCAGGCATCTCTAGATATAAAACTACAGTATTGTTAGCAGCTGGAATTATGATTATATATACAAAATTATTACAGAACTATGATTATTAGCTAATTTATATATTTTCTATTCAAATCCTTCATATTAACTCCGAAAGAAAACTGTAATTTATAAAAAATATGTAGGTGTACTCTAGAGTGAAATTAAATAAATTTCTTCGCGCAAATCTATTGAATATGTACTATGCATATAACAGTAATACAACAATATAATATAATATAACAGTAATAACAGTGACAAAGAAGAAATGCAGCTAAGAATACATAAAAATATAAAACGCGCAACACATATACTTGATATAGTGTGGAGATATGACATAATAAACCTGAATTCTATATATTAATTAATAATTTGGATGTGCACTCAAGTCAAACGTCGATCCCAACCATATTTCAATTAAATAGTATCTTCGTCTGTAAATTAATGTCTCTGACCTAAAGCCTGAACTACGATATAGTAATATTTGCATCTCCTATATCAGCAGTTAAACTGACAGACTTGTTCTAGTGTCACTATGGATATCGTAATCATAGCAAAATATTGTTTTCATAAATTGCAGCTATTATCATAGGATACCAGGGCACAGAAGACTCTTTTCAATTCTCGAATGGTTTTTAAACTTCTCGAATAGTATAGAAGCATATCTACAATGTGCATCTAAAAAGTTTTGGTCATCTCCTAACGTCATATTATTTCTTAATATACTTAAAGCAACAGTACCTCGTTTTCTGAAAATGTATATTCTTTGCTTTATGTCGGTATGTTATTAGTTGTAATACTAGATAAATTTGGACAGGTAGAATGTGGATACACATTGCTAATGTGCCTACTAAACTCATCCACTATACTTTGTTGTGTATCAAATATAAGATGCTTATTTTTTAAATTTCCCTTTTCCTATTTTGTTTTGTCTTTTTGTTTAAATATACAACTAAAATAATTAGGATTTCTCTCAATTATATTGCCCCATATCTGATAAATTTATTATAAAATTCTCTAATTTGCATTTTCAATGTCGTTCTTATGTCACCTGTTACTCTAAATACAAAAATATACTTGTACTTTTATGCCTTTATTATTATTTGATAAGTTTTTTCTCTAGGAATTCCTGAAACTAGGAAACCGTTTCTTGGAACTATATAGGTTTGTTGAAAAATTACTTTGTTTTTCGTTTTGCTACTTCCCTTTCCGGGTAAACCCGACCAACTGAATTCAGTCCTTACTACACAAAGCGGGATTGTTACTTTATGACCATATTTGGTATTGTTACCAACCTTTCAGTAGTCTCTATTAAGTCACCTTAAAGATGACACCACTCTAATATTTTTTACAGATGCTACGATTTTTCCAAGCAAGAAATCAAGATTTTTAAGAAGGACAAATAAAAAAATCATCGCATCCTCAGCAGACTTTCATAAACCGAAATATTCACCATATACAGCCCTTATATTCTTTACTAAGTCATTCTAACCATAAAATCATCCGAATATTGTTTCTACAAACGTTACGATTATTTAATGAAAGGAGAATGTTTCTAGGGAGAATAAATAAAAAAATCTTCATATTCCCAGTATACGTTCTGAAACTGTAAACCTCAATATTCACCACAGATAACCTTTATAATTTCTACTACTAAGTTATTCTAAACATAAGACTGCTCTGATACCTTTTTTACAGACGAATTCTTCAATTTAAAAAGTACATTATTTTTAGGGCGAAAAAAACCAACACAATCACTGTTGACTTTTTAAAATCTCTATATTCATCACAAACAACTCTTACAGGTCCCATATTATCTACTTAAGTTACCCCTAAGGTAAAACCGCACTAACTTTTTTTTCAGACGCTACAACGATTTCCATGACACAAGTAAAAGATTGTTTATTAAAACAGAAAATCGCCACACCTTCAGTACGCTCTCTGAAACCGCAGCATTCACCATAGACAACCCTTATAGGCCGTACTAAGTTACCCTAAATATAGTTTTCCCTAATCTTTCTTGTTATAGGCGCTACAAATTTAAAAATAATTACGTAACGTTACGAATATATCTCAATATCCTCAAATCTTTTGTACACCTTTTGTGCTGTGTTTAGTTGAATTAACAAATATAAAAAATAACAAACATAACATCTTAAGTAACCTGAATAAATAAACAGTTTTAAAACCTTAAGACGAACATTTCCATATGTAGAACATCTCTATCTCGAAATTGAGTTGCCTGGAAAAAATAAACCAACACATAAATGCAGAATATGTGTTTTATGCGACAGTTTTACTTTTTTCATTGGCGACTGCATCAGTGCCGTATCAATACGTTTGTGATCGAACGAAATTATTTTTTTCTCATTTATTTGTATATGATACAGGCCGAATATATGTTTTTTTCGTTCAATGCAAAATCGGCAAATTTGTCTCAAATAGTCCACCAATATGCTTTCTCATGACCTATAGACAGGGTGGGGGTGTCCTATCCACCTTAAAATCAATAGGTGTCGTCTGGAAGACGTCCCTAATCAGAATCAGTCGAAACTCAATCGATCCGACACGATTTAATTGAGTGATCGTGCTAACAAAAAAATATTTCTCAAATAGTCCACCACTGTGCTTCTTCATGACCCATGAACATCGTAGAGTGTGTTCTATTCAACTTAAAATCGATAGGTGTTGTCTGAGACCCGTACCCGATCAGAATCAGTCAAACCGATCGATCTGACACGATTTAGTTGAGTTATCGTGGTAACAAGAAATTTTTTAAACGCCGACGACAACGACACACAGACAAAATTTTTTAAAAAGCATTTTTTTTGTTTTTTGGTGAAAAACGAAACGTAAACGCTAGAAAATTGTTTTCCGTTTTTCTTTACACGATTACATCACTTTTCCGCTCTGATATAGTTGAGCTCGTAAAAGTAAGAATTGTACTGAAGTCGTAATATACTGGATATAATATTGGTACTTTCTGAATTACAACTAGATATATTTTTCTATTTTAGTTTTGAACGAGAATATGCAAAATTATACTCGTTTTTAAAATGTGCAGACTGTAATATTAATCTCATACAAGCAAACCCTCTGATAGAAGAAGAACAATAAAACTGTGTACTAGTGTAAATAGATTTAACATTTTGCACAGCGGAATCGTAGATATTCTCAGTGTAGAAATGAAACGTATGAACTTATTACTGAATCTAATTTATCCCGACTGGGGATGACAAAGAAAATGGAATATCGTAGTTCTAAATTACAAATTGGAAATTTCCGTTACGTGTTGTGTACAGCTACGGTTGAAAAACGAATTTAAACGATTTAGTGAGGAGACGTCAGACACAAAGGGCATCACATTATAGCACCTTTTAGTTCTCTCCGGCCATGGCCGCGCCATTAGCTTTCCTTCCTAGCTTGCCGAATCAATCAGCACACTTAGCCTTGACCAGAATCGTAAACGACTCCAGAATATACCGAATGAATACCATAAAACTAAACCGAGACCCTAGATATAAAATAAGGACGCACAGTCTCTACTTTTTCATTCAACAAATAAAAGGAGGGACTAGAGATAATACGTACGAGGATGTATTTATTTTTGGAAGGGTCTAGTGCACTAGATATTAGGTCTTCACCCTGGTTGCATTTCTGAACAATCAGTTCCAGTTGATAAAGCAACGTTATTTTCTTTTTAGTTTTCATTTATTTCTTCTATTTGCAGATTATGTAAGCAACTATAGCGATTGGTTTATTAGTAAGAGATTAATTAGTACAGTTAGTAATAGATTAATTAGTTTTTGGCATAGCTTTAAAATATCCTTGAAATGGAATACCGTCTGTGATATTGACTTTATATATTGCACTAATAAAATATCGGAGTATGGATATGGTGGTGCAGGTTTAGGTAATATTCTATTATCCTAGCGTAGATGATTTTTTATTAGTAAGTAAGTTTATTAGTAAGTAATAAATGTCCCTGATATCTATCCATAAGTCTTGTGATATCTAATCATATTGTTTTTATATTATAAGGGGATTTAACTTTTACTGAAAATAAAAAATTAAAATATAAACAATTTTAGTGTGGTGGTAATAGTGTACCCACATAATTGTGTAATAATTGTTAAGGTTGACGTTAAATAAGGACATAATAAAAATATAAGAGACTAACTTAACTTTAATACATTGTTCATTTTAAATTTATCTTTATAGAATTTCGACATATTTAAGCACTGATTTCAACTGCATAAGCTTTCGTAATACAACTTTACAGCTCAGAATAAAACTTTTAACATACTCGCGTTCTCTTCAATCTAATACACGCATCACAGTTCTTGAAACAAATATATCATTGTTAAAATAAAACTTTTTTCATATTCATTTGGTCAAGCTTCTATGTCTAGAATGGTATGAAGTGAATAAATAAAAATCTTGCCGCTTTTCATGTTCTAAAACTGGAATTCTCTACAATTAATTGTAAAACACGGTTTTTATATCTCTTGATTAAATGAGTAAAGATAATTGAAGCCGACTTTAAGCTTAATACTATTACACGACACGTTGTACGAATTTGTTGGTGGAAGTATAACAAGAAATTTCGAATAATTTGCCCTAATCCGAGAGGAGCGGGAGAAGGTAGACGAGTTTTAATTAAAACTGTAGACGTTAATTAAAAATTATGAAAAAAGTTCATCGGGTAACTTTTTGTATTAATTTTATTTACGGCGAAGGCCGGCAATTTCAAATTAAGTGTTCTCCAACTTCGTACTTAAACAATTCAATATTTTATGAGTTAAATTTTATACGTTATTTACGTTACTCTCGATGCAATTTTTAATTAAAATGAAATACTTCATATACAACGTATCCAGATGAAATTTTACGTAGAATACAGCGGAAGTTTCGCATAATATTCATAAATATTTCATTAACGGTTTTTGAAACACCTCAACCTTACTATTAAAAACATGATTGACGTAACAAATTTTATTTTTTCGGGTTGTGTATTTAAATTTGAGTGATGTGATCATAGTATTTTTAAATTGCAATCTCATTCTTCTATTACAAAAATAAGTGCCTCAAAAATTTCTAATGACAATGGTACACCATGTTAGGGTTTTCCTATTCACTATTTATGATAATAATAATAATAATAATGCTTTATTGTCCAGTAGAATAATCCATTTGCAAGGCAAAGTACCGAATACATGTATAACTAAAAAATTAAATAACTAAATGTAAACATATTTATAAAAATAAATAAAATATATATATATATATATATATATATATATATATATATATATATATATATATATATATATATACATAACTAAAATAAACATAAAGTAAATAACTGTAAACATAAATAAATTATGAATAATGGAGTACTACTGTAACTTTAGAGATAAATAATGGAGTAATAATTGAGTAAAGAATCAGATAATGTATACTTAATTTTCGTTTTCTGATTTTCAATTTTTTACTTTTCCCCACTCCACTATACGCGGAAAAGTAATGTAATCGTGTAAAGAAAAATTGAAAAAACAAAATTTTTTTTGGGTTTGTTTTTCGTTTTTCGGCATATAACCAAAACAAAAAATGGTTTTTAAAAATGTTTTGCTATGTATGTCGTTGTCGTTGCCGTTGTCGTTGTCGTCATCGTTGTCGTCATCGTTGTCCTCCGCATTTATCCTTGTTAGCACGATAACTCAACTAAATCGTGTCAGATCGATCTGGTTTTTACTAGCTCTGATTGAAGATATCTCCCAGACGACACTTATTGATTTTGAGGTGGATAGAACACACTCTATCATGTACATGGGTCATGAGAAACTGCAATGGTGGATTATTTGAGAATTTTATTTTGTTAGCACGATCACTGAATTAAATCGTGTCGGATCAATCAGGTTTCGACTGATTATGATTAGGGACGTCTACCAGACGACATCTATTGATTTTGAGGTGGATAGGACACACCCCACCTATTTGGTGGATTATGGTGGACTATTTAGAAAAAGTAAAAGTGTCGTATAAAATACATATTCTGCATTTATGTGTTGGTTTATTTTTTCTCGGCCACTCAATTTCTAGATAGAGATGTTCTACGTGCCGAAAAGTCCGCTTTAAGGTTTTAAAACTGTTTATTTATTTTGAATAAGCTGGACATTTATTGTTCATATATATAAAATGATTTACATCAATATTTATTTTTAACTTTGTTTAGCCTCAATACAATTTAAAAATTTAAAATTATTATCTCCGAAGGATTCGGTAGAAATGTTTGATGCAGTACATTTAAACATTTAACTGGATTTGCAAAATTATTAGCTACCGCATTTGATATACCTGAAAACGCCTACATATTCGAAGATTCCACACTTAGCCGAGTCAATAAAAAGATAATTTTGTTACATAATTTCCGTAAATGTTTCAGGATCACCCTGAAAGATAGCCAGCCATAAATTTAGTTTTCATATTTATTATAATTTTTACTTGTAGTATAATATTTCTACAAACTGCTTATGCTCTTGCAAAATTGTGACAGCTAAAAAGTAGGTATAAAAATAAATTTCGCGCCAAACTAATTCGAGCATATTAAAATAAAATACAACCCATTCTGTTAAGTATTTAAAAACGAGAAAGTTAAATTACAGTTCTCCAGAAACTCCATTTAAAAACTTAAAACGAATTACATCCCAACTAGCAGAGTATTTCAGAAGACATTTCAAATTCACCTCGGGCCATTCCTTATTAATGAAAATTTTATTATTAGACAACAAACGGATGCGGAGCGAACGAAAGGCCACACTGGAAGTTTAGTGCGCCGGAAATTATAACAATCCTGCCGGAAGACAGCGTATAAACTCTATGTAAATTTTGCGTTTAATGCAATATGGATCGTGTTTGTTGCATATGGGTAGGACGGCCACTAGCGGTGTAACAAGGTGTTTTTGAGTTTCCTCGTCGACGAAACCTTGACGAATAAGCAAAAGCTATGATTATTCATTACGAATTTACAAGAGGCCGGATGAATGTACTCGTAGTAGACTATTAGAAATTGAATTTTTATTTAAAATAACATGAAGCTTCTTTCTGTTGGAACAGAGGTGAGAGAATTTTAATACTGAGGACTTATTGAAGTGAAACTTCTATAACGAGGTAGTCAGTCCGAGGAAACTGAAACGGAATTCAAAGTGAAACACTTTGGTGGAGGGAATACAATCAGTGCATGAGAATAAACGAGAGTGGGGACGCGTGAGGAGTGTAGAGGAGATAAACATAGGCTTGTGCGTCCGTAGTGTGAGGAATGAGCGGCTGTGTATAAGTAGTGCATTAGCTTCTGTGAAAATTATGGTTTATATCGAGATATAACTTCTATATAGTTCACATTAAAGTGTCTAAATTATTCGTTATTGAAATGATTTAAAGTGATGGAAGAAATAATTTAAAACCTTATTTTATACGAAAGTACTATCAACGTAAGTATACGTGGATCTCTATGTAATAATTAATTATAAAATGAAATAGAACCGATACGAAATTCATCTTACACGTAATAATTCAGAATGCCGAAAGAATTATCAACGAGACACGTTCGCGAATTTAGAACAAGACAACGACAAGACAACGATCATGTGGCGGCTATAGGTAAAATACAGGACGACTACGAGGTAACCGGATAGCAGCTGATCGTCTTCGTCAGAAAATCGAGAACGTGCAGCCGATATGCATAGAGCAAATATAAAAAATAAAATGGATGGTTAGTAAATTTTGAATTATTTATATTTATTGTTGTTTATATACTGTCATATATATTATATAAACTAATATGCTTTTATAAAGACTTTTCAGATGGAAATAACTAAACAGCTGATGTGTTAGAACACCAAGAACATTCTGAATTTTAGCAGTATGAAGATTTTCATTCTCACGAAAGTGCCGGAAGAATCTTCAAAACATTTTATCTGATAGTGTCGAGTGACCCTGCGACATCAACAACGAAACATGGAAAAACAACAGACCCTATTTTTAGTATATTAGTCGATATTTACACACAGTAGAAACGCGAATATTTGTATCGAATTTTAGTTATAATAAGTGACTTGTGACATTTGTAAAAGAAAATGATCGAATAAATCAATAATATTATAAAACATAACTATAATAATGACTTTGAAACTCAATTCCTAATATCTTCTTCAGAAGTTTCATTTCAATTGTGTGCTTATAAATGTCAGGCATACTATTATTTTTTTAACCTTCGAATTTTACGTCAAATAAAAATACCTAAACTGAATTAGAATAAACAAAAGTGTTAATAATAAAAGATATGAGTACAATGAACGACTTATTGATTATACAATATATCGCCGGATGGTGTACTCTACTTTTTCTTTTTGTTGGTTCTTCGAAGACAAAGTGATTCTTTATAAAAAATGTAGTTCTTCTTAGGAAATCATGACAAATAATAAGATTAATGACAAAATTAATCGAGTATATAAAAGTTTAAAAAACAGTAGAATGTTGCTTAAGCAAAGTGTTTTTATTTTATATTTTTCTTGAATTCATTGTTTAATATAATTGTATATTATCTTAAAGGGTGCTTAAATATGGGGTTCGTAACCTGTTTTCTCTAGTTTTTTCTTCAGAATATTTCTGTATTATGGATATCTTTTATTAATAATTTAATTAGATGTAGAATAAAACTTGAATTATCCTCTATAAATTTTGTTATGTCATAAAATAAAATGGTTACAAAATCGGCGTCTGTGCGGTGTCTGTGCGATCTGTGTGTCTTTTTATCCATTATTTTGAATAAGATGTTGAAGACAAATAAGACATAAAGGCTTTTTTCTTAAAGAGGTGTCAGTATTTTTTATTTTTTTATATTCTTACTTTTTTTTATCGGATTTATTTTGAGGACATTTAATAAATTGGATGTACAAATTATATATACAGTGCTATTCAAAAGTCCCCTCCCCCCATCTTATCTTTTTAACAATTATACATAAACTAGTGAAATTTGGTAACTGAATATTAAGGGTTGTAAACTTCCCTACTAGTGATGATAGATAACGTATGCGTCAAAGATGACGGCACAAGGTCATTGTGACCAATAATTTTAAATGGAACCCTATGGCAAGCGACACCTCTTTTAAAAGGTATCGAAAAAACGTATTCAATGATACTAATATTGTTTGTATTTATGGTAGTTTTGATGGATTAAATCAGTAAGCTTGGATAGTAATTTTAATTACAGATTCAAGAATCAGTACCTACTTATAGTAATTGTTCGAAGTGAGCTCCATCTACTTCCTGACAGTAAAACATCCTATTGCGAAACTCTTCTCGTACTTTTTCAAATGTGTCTGCGGAAATAGCCCTACATTCTGTAACAATACGTTGTTTTAAAACATCAATATTGTCAGGCTGAGTGGCGTAAACCTTCGATTTAAGATACCCCCACAGAAAGAAATCTAAAGGTGTGAGGTCCGGTGATCGAGGCGGCCATTCCATTGAACCTCGTCGTCCAATCCATCTACCAGGATATTCTTCATCCAAATACCGTCTTACTGCACCGTAATAGTGTGGAGGAGCACCATCCTGTTAGAATTTTATTTCCAGAATGTCGAATTCATCTTGATTATCTTCCAAAATTTCAAGGATTAACGGTTCTATTGCATTTTGCAACATCTGCAGATACACCTCACCGGTTAAGTTGGTATTTAAAAAAACAGGCCCAACGATGTGGTTTCCCAGTATACCTGCCCAAACATTGACCTTCTCGGGATACTGAGTATGTGTTTCACGAAACATGTGAGGATTTGCGTCACTTCAATATCTCACGTTTTGTGTATTTACATTTCCATTTAGATAGAAAGTACTATCGTCACTAAAACAAATTGTTTTGACATAGTCTGGCTGTTGGTTAATTTTAGTCTCCATATTTTCACAAAATTGCAGTCTTCGGTCTGGATCGTCGTCTGAGAGTTGATGAACCATTTTTAATTTGTATGGGTGAAATTTGTTTTTTTTTCAACACCCTGTGCACTGTACTTTGACTGACTTCACAGGTTGCAGCAACTTGAGTTGTTGAAGAAGTAGGATTTATTATTACTTCTGCCAGTATATTAATTTTTTTCTCATCAGAAATTTGTGGTCTGCCAGATCGTTTTGCATCATTAAGAAGCTCTCTCAAATAAGTCCTCGAAACTGGGCGATCGGGAAACCTTTCATTAAAAATGCGTTCTGCTGCATGAATATTTTCTCCAGTTTCACCAAGTATTAGTATCGCTGCTACTTTATCACCTAAAACACGTACCATTTCTCTTCTTGAAGCACTTAAACGTTCAGCTCACACAGTTTAACAAATTATTGAATGTACAAATATTTTAAAATTACCACAAGGTACTAAAACAGTTAAACGTTCGATCAACAATACACAAATTATTAATTGTATAAAAACTTTGACAGCTAAAAAAACATCAAATTGGGGAGACTTGCAAAAACGTCAGATTATTTACTATCCAACTATTCAGTGGCGGAGCTTGAATTTTAAATTTTATTATTAATTGATTTAATTCATCACAGCTTTGCGGTTTTTGAAAGCCAGTTGTCAAAATTGCCGTAAACAGACACAATATTAGTATCATTGAATAGGTTTTTTTGATACATTTTAAAAGAGGTGTCGCTTGCCATAGGGTTCTATTTAAAATTATTGGTCACAATGACCTTGTGACGTCATCTTTGACGCATACGTCATCTATCATCACTAGTAGGGAAGTTTACAACCCTTAATATTCAGTTACCAAATTTCACTAGTTTATGTATAATCGTTCCAAAGATAAGAGGGGGGAGGGGACTTTTGAATAGCACTATATATATATATATATATATATATATATATATATATATATATATATATATATATATATATTAATACACTTAAAAACAATCCCATAATAGGCATCTGTGTAACATGCAGTAGCAAAGTCGTTGCTACAAAAACGAACATTGGCAGCCTATTGTTCGTCAATCTCTGTTATGGCTCACCAGAATAGACGCTTTACTTAAAATTCAACTAAAAATTGAGCTAAGCATCTAAATATCATGATCACCGTGATCTTATCAACAACTTACTAGTATTTTAAGCCATCTTTTGATTGACGACGTATTGCTTCATATAGCTCATAAAAGTGGATTTAAAAATATTGGTTAGTGCACTAGAATGGATTAACTGCGCTGTCGTCGATACATTTAATAAAATTACTTCGGAAGTATGTTACCAGAATAAAATTTCAACATTCATCTATTTGTTATAAGCCAATTCAAACATATGTAACTGGATATAAGACAGACAAGACGGCCACATTTATGACCCCAAATAATTGTAGGATTAACTCCGGAATAATTCAGTACTGTAAATATTCATTGAATGTACTGTGACAAACATGGACTGATTTAGCTTGTCAAGGTCATTTGTCAAGGTCACTGTGGTTAAAATTTTCAGATAAAATTTGAATAATATAAAGAAAACTTGTAAAAATTGGTCCACGTTACATGAAACGTCAATAGCGCATAAGAACTGATGGAAAAGAATTTCAAAAACCTTAGCAAAATTACAATAATTGTTTTTAGCATATAATTTTTAATATCATTCCTATCCTGTCCTTTCAAAACAGATACTGCACGTGAGTTTTCATTGTGACGTCCTTGATATTAAGTTAAATATTGTGGTCAAGGGTTTCGCGAAAATATAAGTTAAAATATAATTATCCCAGTTATAGAATTAAATGCAATTATGAATTCCTATTTTTTTGTTTTTAAAATGTAATGTTCTTAATTCTGTAACTTCTAACTTTTAAAACATGTAAAATGTACTAAGATTCAAATTATATTATTTTAGTTTGTATTATTTTTTATTCTACGAGTATATTTGCTGTGCTGTTGAGTGGTGTAACTAAATAAATAAAAATCTACAAATATGAAAGCTGGTGATAATCTAACCTCCGGTATAATCTCTTGTCATTTGGAAAAGAAGATCGTTTTATAATATTTATATGACCTCAATATTGAATGTGTAATACAGAATATATAGAGAGATATGCCGATTATGCTGAAAGCAATCATGTTACAAAAAAAATATCCCTGAATCATCTATGGGTTACATCCGGCCTACAAAGACGAAAAATGTTCGAGGGCGGGTATATAGTTATTTGGAACACAATTCTATGAAACATTTTTCCCAACAATATCACATAATTTGCCGTTTTTATATTATATTCCATTTACATGTGCAACTTTGAACTCGCGGCGCGAAACCAACAGAAACGCCAATTGAGGCGAGTATAAAAATGTTTTCTCTCTTTTGTATTCCATTCAGGTGGCCCGAAATAAAATTTCCTGGGATATTATATACCGACGCTGTTTCCGGTGAATTTTAAATTCCGGATCGAAATGAAAACGCATCGGCCTAAATAGAATTTAATATCACAATAGGCTTTATCTGGGCTAATTGCAACTTTGTGGTTTGATTAGATACTATTTTCCGTTACGTATTTACGAGCTGTAATATTAATTAAAGGCCAACAAGTTTGGTAATTAAGTCTTGTTTTTAGTGGCAGTGGGAGCAATGGATCGTGAAAGGGGAAGTGGAAAGTGTTTGCACGCTGTAAGTTGCTTTAATTGCTGCTAGAACGTTATTACCTGTTTCAAAATGTTTATTAATGTTGTTATAAGCTGAAGTAATTGTTATGAATATAAAACACGGCATTGTATATAACTATAAGTGACAGCATATGCTTGAAATCTTCAACAGATAACACATATACACTGAGAGAATAATTTACTTATTAAATAACGAGAATGCTTAAATACATTATTTTGTTATACCTTACTTTATTTATTCTTTGCGACAGCAGTCTTGTAGAGTATAGGGTACATTTTTAAGCAGAGTGAATATACAAATTAATGTTAATTGATTTGATCTCGAATTAGCAGGTGCATTTCTATTGTAACGATAGAAATGCACCTGCATTTACAATATTTAAACAAGGGCCGAAAGTAAGGTGGAACTCCTTATATCTATCTGGTCATTAAAAAGGACTTTTTTTTGTTTTGCAAATGTATGTACAATATATTTCAATAGAAAATATACTTACATACAATATAACAAATTGTTTGAAAATAAAAAAAAAATTTACAAACCATTTTCTAGAAACAAACTATCATATTACTTCAATAGAAGTTATTTATTATTCAACAAAATTCAAAACACTAGATATATTAGAATCAATTGAATCATACAAATATTCGAAACACCCAAACACAGTTCTTCTTAATGCCCAGGTAGGTATAGGTATTTCCTCCGTATATTCAGTCCTTATTTAAACATTATAATGATAGACATGCTAATTCAAGATAAACAATTTCCAACTTTAATTTGTTATATTCACTATGTTTAAAAATGTAGTCTAGTAACTACGAAACTGCAGTCGCAAAGAATAAATAGAGTGATATATAATAAAATAATTCCCTACTCATTATTTAACATAGTGGAATATCCCAAATCAACAAATAAATACATCGAATTTATTTATTATTAATGATATAATGATTTACTTTTATAACAAATAGATAGTAATGTGAGTTGCAAGTTATTTTCATTGCTGCTAAAACATTCTTAATTATTTTAAAATTGTCTACAATCTCTATATTGAAGTAATATGAAAGTCCGTTCTGTGTTATGTCAAAATAAATAATAGCATATGCATGAAATATTTTATGGATAATAAATAAATATACACCAAGAGGAGAATCTATTTATTATCAATGTGTTACTATTATGACAAATAGATGCTAATATGAATTATTTAGCTATTACTAGAACGTTATTACTTGTTTCAAAATTCTCACTAATCCTTCTCAATATTGATTAATTTAAAATACAACTATTTGTTATATAACTATAAGTGATAGAATATGCTCGAAATTGTTGAGAGATAACAAATATACACCTAGAGAAGAATTTGTTTATTATCAAGTAGGTATTTACTTTTTATGAGAAATATATTCTGATGCGGATTGTAAGTTACTTTAGCAGCTCCTAGAATGTATTTCAATATTCTCACTAATTAATATAGTCAATATGCTGGAAATTCAGAAAATTTTGATAAACTGTAATATACATAAAGTACAGAAGGCAGAAGTATTGCATCAATTTGTCATTTTTTTTAAATCGCGACAATCATTTGCTTTCAGTTAATGATGTCATCATTAAAACTAATTAAACGCCTTTGTTTTGGCTCATATGATAGCCCAAAAAGGCTGTGTAAGATTTTTTTTTATTTGCAAAGAAAGTTTTAATGAAAAGTCAGTTGAGTGCCAGAGACCACATTTTTTATACAGAAATAAGAGTTACTTTAATTTGATTTTTTTCTTAGAAAAAAGTTTCTAAAGATCTTAAAGAAGTGTAAAGTATTACCGCCAAAAGAGATGAGGTATGTGTTGTTACAATTATATTTTTGACAATGGTAAGTTTAGAGTGTCTTTAAAATAATTCTTGAAGAAATGATTCTTTGCAAATTATGTCTTATATAGAATATAATGAAAAAATTGATAATGCTAATTTTGACACAGTGGTTAATTTTGGATATATGAATTGTTTTACGGGTAAATATTGTAGATTCGCAATTATCTTGATTCAGATCAACGTGTCTTTGAAAATAAATAACATACATTTCTTTTTCGTATTTCACAATCGATTTCTTGCACCCTTCTATATCAAATTCCATGGATATATTTCGATTCTAGAGATATGTAAAGTGTGATGGCGGGGAGAGATGAGGAATGTGCTGTTATAATTATATTTTTGACAATTGTGGGTCTCAGGTGTCTTTAAAATAGTTATGGAAGAAACGGGTTTTTGTAAATTATATATCTTATGTAGAAGATAATGAATACTTTGAATAAAATCAGTTTTGACAGATAATGGTTAGTTTTCGAGATATTAGATGTTTTACGTATAAAATATTGTAGATTCTTGATTCAGCTCAACGTATCTTTGAAAATAAATAAAGTACATTTTTTTTCGTATTTACCGATCGATTCCTTATATGCTTCTACATAAAATACCATGAATATATCTTGATATTAGAAAGGTGTGAGGTGTGACGGCGGTATATACTGTTATAAGTATAGTTTTGTTAACGATGAGTTCCATATAAGTTTAAAATAATTCTCGAAGAAATGGGGAAATATTGCTGCAGTGATAGAAAACGTACGGAAGTTTCCAAACATATCAATTCGCTATCGTACACAACAATTGACTTTGTCAAGAGCCACCACGCATAGGAATTTAAAGAAAGATTTATATCTGTCAGCATACAAAATTCAGTGGATACAGCAATTAAAAGTTACAGACCATTTACAACGTCAAATATTTATTAATTGGGTGCAAGAAAATAATGAAGGTGATTCTGATTTTTGCAACAAAACTTTGTTCAGCAATGAAGTACATTTTTATCTTGAAAAATACGTCAGCAAATAAACTAATTAAATTTGGAGTGCTAAAAATGGTGCATATGTTGTTCACGAAAAATAAACGCATCTACAGAGGTGCATGGTTTGATGCGTATATTGGAGTGGTGGAGTGATTGGACCATGCTTCTTTGAAAATGATGCTGGTAGTGCCATCCCAGCAAATGGGGAACGCTATTGTAAAGTTTGTAGATGACAGTTATTAAATATTAATACCCTACCATTGACAGGACACAAACGGCGCTAATTCAAATCATATAGTTCCAACTGAGATACCCTATACAATAATCTTAACAACTAGTTCTCATTCATCCACGATAATCATTCAAGGCTAAAATCAGTACCTGACAATGAAGACTAGGAACCATAACCTCACAGAGACACTGCAACAGAGCACATGTAAATACACATATAAATATAATCCACAATTTCGGAAAGTTTTCTGAAGCGGACGTAATTCAGATCAGAAAGCAACCAGGTAACTCCTGAGCTGATTTTAATTTGTTGTCAGATTATTTACTAAATTCTAAATATTCAAAAATTAAACCCCAATCTCCCCGTTTCAGTTTACAAATCAAGCAAACGAGATATAATTAAATATTCAGATTTAATGACTATCAAACAATTTCTTCTTGTTTAGTGTCCAATAAAATATTTCCTCGATGTTCTACTGAAACTTTTCATTCTGTATTTTATTGGGCACTAGTTAATATTTACTATACAGTACTACTAGCACTAGCAATGTAGATATGTAGCTGATCTAGCAATTATATTGTTTATTGACTCATATTTGAAAACATTCGTCAGTATTTTTTTAAAGGTATTCCTCAGCGTTTAAAATGTGTTCAACAGGACAAGGAAACTGTATATATTTAAGTAACTACAAGTTAAAATAGTCAACGAATAAATAATATTAAACAGAAGATGTAATAATATTTTGTCAACATTATTAAAAGATATGTATATTTTTCCTTTTAATGTCATCAGTATAATCAATTTTTGAAATTATAGTGTTAATATTATAACATGAAAATTATTGTAAAAAGCCCGGGTCAACATATTCTTTATTATGGCTTTAGAGATATAACAAATCATTTTCAGAACTTCTAGTTCATCACGTACTAAAATTGGTTTAATAATTGGAACTTCCTGTAATCGATCTCGATACAGAAAAATAACCGTACCGGAAAATTTGGTTTTCTAAATTAATTCGATTCAAACCGACTAAATAGATTTCAATAAATTTATTTGATTCGAGCTATTCTTTATGCTCAAACTGGAGTGAAAACGTTTCGATGTTAACGCGTAACTAAATATAAATCGAATTTATTTGCTTTTTTTAATTTGGATGGAAAAAAATAAAAATTTAATTAGATATGAAATATAGTTATTACTGAACTTACGTCATAGGACTAATTCATATAATATTTATTATACATATAAGAGCATATAAGTGATGATAAATATCCGCGAGTATATAGTATACTACAGACCTACTCGGACCTACATATATTTGTGTTTTAATGTAGATATGAAATTTAATTATAAAATTTCATATTTTCAATAAAAATATGTAATTCATATTTGTATTCGTATTTGTATAATGATCAAGACTATCTCTCACACATGACATCGGAAAGGGTCAGTCACCTAGCGACTATCTGAGATAAGAGGAAACAGTCTGTGTTAATAGTTGTACACTTTCAGTGAGATGTATCGAGTGTTCGATGACATATACTTTGTTGCAAATAGAATTAACATTATTATTAGACTTGAAAGTGTCACGTAAATTTACAGGTAAAATTACGCAACTGTCACGTAAATATCACGTAAACATTGCGTGCTATAGTATAAAGATGGATAATTATTTTATCGAGCACCATTTTGAGGCCACAGAACTACGATTAACTGTATGCAACATACTGGTATCAAGGAGTGTAAAAATGCGCGTTACAGAACATGTCACGGCTGAATAACGTAAAACTAGTTTAAGTGGTAATATAATTGTTAAGGAAAATCAAAAACCATTTAACATAGACTTTGTTAACATGATCAAAAGTTGCAACATACCATGGAATACTTGATAGTATTACATGGATCGATATTTATGAATAAAAACATGATATGATCACTTTCACTGCAGAATTAAAGTGACTCAAAGTCAAGAAAACCGAAAGTATGGTATATCTTTGATATTGTAATAACATGTTCTTCCTAACTGTGAAAAAGTCCAGATTTATATTTAAAGCTTCAATATGATGAGGAAGATATTAAACGTTGGATTTTAAGTTTAATCGCCACTACGTAGGGAATGACTTAGTCAACCCATAAATCTATCAAGAATCATCGTAACAAGTGAAATAAGATCCATCCTACAATATTACCTTTGGAATTTTATTTTCATGGTATCTTACGTTTGGCAAAATAGCGAGAAAAAAAGAAAATAAACTAGAGTCAGCGGCAGAAGAATACCGAAGATTGACTAAGGGTATTGGATGTAGGAATGATAACTTTATAATTTATATACATTATATATTATAAGATAACTTATTATATAGTAACTGGAAGTATTCTCTAACAAGGGATTGACAATTAAACAACATATAGTGCAAGTATATAAAAAGGCAGCAAAATCAGCTTCGACATTATAAGAGGACTTACATCCAGTGGAAGGTGAATACTCAGTCAAGTCATATATTCTGTTATGTAATATCCAGTACTTAAGTGGCATAAAGCACTATAGATGCAAATATATGCACATAAAATGAAGAACAAACAATCGAAGCTGATAATACTCGTATATAGGTCATATAGTTTTAGTATCAATGGATGCTGTACTAGTACTTTCGTGCTGTAGTTAAAGTATGAAGTTTGGGAAATGAAATTCAATGCTTATTATAAGAAGATAAAACGATTTTGTTATTCAATCTTTGGCTACAACCTAATTTTGTCCTGAGCTGTGGGAAGGGCTATCAAGGTTTTCAGTTTCTTTATAGTGGTGTTCTAATCTATGTTCTGTTTTGCAAGCATAAGTATTTTATAATATCTAGTCACTTTTATAGGAGGATAAGGCAAATTCATTACAACAAAAAAAAAGGACGCATTACTTCCATACCTTCTTCCATCAATCTACTAGCATAAGCAAGCCTTATATTATACTCATAAGCTCTATTTCAATCCTTTAAATCTTTTTTTAATCGTAGGAGAATTTATCATAGCTTTTCTGAATGAACAATTCAGACAGGAAACTATGACTTACACTGATAAACTAAATATCTTTCTGATGAACTCAGATCTTAGTTATACTTGAAACACTTTAAAAAAGGACTGAAAAAGTCACCTAGATTATTTATGTTTAGTAAATAATAAGCCAAATATCTTTTTAAATTATTTGTCACCATCACGCATACCAAGTTTAGCTCCAGACAAGGATAACGAAGAGCGCCTCGAGGAACTTCTGGAACTCGATTGTGTCTTTCTTTTTTCCTCTACATCAGAAAATTGAACTCCTGCAGGATGTTTAGGTTTTGAACTTTGCTATTGCTTTTTTCTAAGAATAAATATATGACATTGAACTTTTCATAGGAATACACAAAACACTAAAAACAAACCTAGTAATAAGTTAAAAAAAAAAACCGACTTAAAAAAAGTAACTTAACTAAAAAGCAAGAAATAAATGTTTTTTACAACAATTTAATACCTCTTTGTTATTCCGTTTAATTTAGTTAAGATATTATTGTTTATTGTGTAATTATTATTAATTGTTTTATATAATTAATATATGGTATATATTACTTTATCGCACCCCAGAAAAATAATGTAATTATGTAAAGAGAAATTGAAAAAAGAACACTTTTTTTTTGGGTTTATTTTTCGTTTTTTTGGCCTAAAAACCAAGAAAAAAATGGTTTTTTAAAGAATTTGCTATGTATGTGTAATAATAAGTAAGTATTAAATTGTTGTAGAAAACATTCTTGCTTTTTAGTTAAGTTATATTTCTTCTTTTGAAGTCGTTTTTTTAAACTTATTTTTTTACTGTATTTTATTTTAAATGATGGGTGGGTATACCTACTAAGGATGCTTTACGAATGAAAAAACGATGCCTACTTGAATAAGGATTTCCGTTGTGGATCTCCAAAGTCCAAAATCCAATACCAATGAACTTAAGATGGAACCACCTTGGAGCTATACTGAACCCAACGCAAAAATAATAATTAGAATCGGTTCATAAACATAAAAGTTATACCCGAACATTCGTAAAAAAATATATACAGACGCCAGAGAACCTCCGCCATTTTTGAAGTCGGTTAAAAATACGAAGGTTTGTAATATGGTAGGCGAAAATAATAAATCCTTCACGGAAGAAATAGAATCTACTGGAAAAACGACTTTCCTGGGGCCCGCCGACTGTTCGTTCGAAAAACTTTTCCCCTGAAAAGTTAGGTTTTGTAACTTTAGAAACTAGAAACTCCCAAATTACTCAGATTTAATAGCTGAAAATTATTAAGCCCTATTCTAAAATAGTACAGACTTAAATTGTAGCTAAAATAGTATAGACTTATATTATAGCCGATTTAAAAAATATTGACTAAAAATTAACTCTTACATTATTGGGATTTAATAGCTGACAATTTTGAAGTATATTTTTAAATAGTGTAGAAATGAATTTGTTATTCATCGATTTACAAAATATTAACTAAAAGTTAAAGAAAGTTGAAGTAATGACATTTTTTATGTTGATTTTATGGATTAATAAAATGGCTAAATTTAAAAAAAAATTAAAAAAATTTACTAGTCAGGATACTACACTTGTAATAAGTAATTGATTAAATTTTCAAGCAAAGATATGAAACTCTTTGAAATTTATGTGTTCCTAAGAGATATTTCCCATATGGATAAAATATGGTTCAGTATCCCTTTGAATATGATGAAAAATTACCATTTCATGTATCAGATACATGGGTGAAGAAAATACGTGTTTGATATACCTCACAAAGTTGGTGAAGGATACTAAAGCAGCGTTCCTTACTAGTCGAACATATATTATTCTGAAAACAGTATGTACTAAGTAGGATGGGATATAGTGTTACAAAGCTAGTTATGTATCTCAGTAGGAGACTTGAAAATTATTAATGATCTTACAGTTTAAAACGGCATTTATCCCTTAGATTGCTTTCGTACGAAACTTGTATTAAACACATTACATTATAAAAAAGAGCTTAACCCTAATACACATACTTGAGGCATGTCACGTATGGACTGATATAAAAATCTATTATTAAGTAATTGATAAAGTCCTATACAATATTCATTATATATTTACTTCAACTAAGCTGTTACAAACGTTTATAATAATTACAAAATATATTTACTTTGTTTTAGACGATCATTAAAATATATAACATATTTTTGACAATAATTGCTGATGATAAAATAATTTTTTAAATTACACCATTAATTTGTGTGGCTACCTAGAGTAGATAATGAAGAAATTTCAGATAATTAATTACATTTTGGGAATATAAATAATATAGAAGTTTTAATAATCTAAATTATTACAAACTTTATGTCATCAGTCATGTTCAAGAATCTGCTACCTAAATTGGATAACTGATGTACAGTATTTATATTTTATTCGCAAAACTAATATGGGCTTTCATGTACAGGCGTAAATTATCACTACTCTTCTAAAAATTATTTTACGACGAAAACCGTCTCTCTTAATAAACCTTCTGGTTTTATAGATAATTTTAATCATTGAGTTAGATTAATACAAAAAGCTTAATTACAAAGATTATTTTAAAGAAAATCAGTTGCCTAAATTAACTTCATACACATATCATTGATATCAGTGAAGCAACAGGCGTTGTGGTTACCACTGGAATGGGTGGCCACTACCTTGTTTCTTGGTAATTTCTGGAAACTTGTACATCAGTGGAGTTGTAGAAGCTACACAAGTTTAAACGAGGTTTATGTAAAGACATATCATCATTCGTATTGAATGTAGAACCGACAGTCTATTAACTATATTTTCTCATCTATTAAATGTTAAGTAAGGCTACCTCACAACATTAGTAGGGGTTAACCAAATTTCTAGGTTCACGATTCAAATCTCGTATTCTGGCATTGAGTTCGATAGCAAACATAGGTCGTCAACATATAAATAATATGAATATATATATATATATATATATATATATATATATATATATATATATATATATATATATATATATATATATATATATAAATACAATATATAAAAGAATACTATTTGAAAACTACATGGTCTTTCAATAGAGACGCTCCAAATTTGTTAAGCTATAGAGGCCATGTTGTTTGTTGTAAAGCAACATTGGTCAAATTTATTGTGAATTTTTACCAGTGTATGGCAAACCACCATTGTGAGTTATATATAGTGTTCTATAACATGTGCAAATCATCAAACTCTATTTTAAAAATTAGTACTCCGTTTGAGAAACGTTCCGCGTATTCCATGATTGTTATCCTCGCCACAACCGTCCCCCCGAGTCCACTATTCGACGTTGTGGCCAAATTCGACTAAACCAGTTTAATAAATAATCTACCAACACCTGTACGTTATTGAAATGGAGAGTCTGCTGAAAACAACGCTGCTGGGAGTGGGAGTATACGGGAAATCCCGAGGCAGTCAATTTCTCGTCGTTTACAAGAACTTGGCCTTTCTGCGACTTTAACTTGGCAAATTTTGCGTCGGGAATTGGGTCTGCACTCATATAAAATCCAACTGATCCGGGAACATAAGGTAAACGACAATAGACAACGCCGTGCTTTTGCTGATTGAGCTCTTAAGCAGTTAGAAGTTGACCCAAATTTTGCAAAAAATCATCTTTAGCGACGAGGCCCATTTTGGACGAATGGATTTGTGAACAAGCAGAATTGTTGAATTTTGGATGATACTAATCCACACGGGATACACCAGCACAAAATGCATCCCAAGAAAGGTTTAGCAAAGCCAGACTTTGATCTGGCGGAATCATCAGTCCATACTGCTTCCAAAACGAAACTGGCATTGCCATAACCGTTAGCAGCGAGCGCTACAGATCGATGATAAGCAACTTCTTGTAGCCTAAACTGGATGGTATGGATACCGACGATCGGCGCTGCATGCCACACAGCGCATGCCACAATGATCTTTTGCATGAGAAATTTGAGGGCACGGTTATCTCGTGCAACGGTGACGTGAACTGGTCACCGAGATCGTGCGATGTAACGCCTTTAGACTTCTTCCTTTGGGGATATCTTAAAGAGAAAATAATTGACAACCTCAAAGTCAACATAACGAATGCCATTCAGCAAATTCTGTCAGATTTATGAGACAAAATCATCGAAAATTTGACCTCCCGAATACCTGCCACTAGGCAAAACCACGGTAGATATTTGAACGATATTATAATTCATACTTAAGGCCATAAAACAGTCTTTCAAATAATAAAATATAGAGTGGATATTTCCATACACAACTTGCTTTATTTATATTTAAAAATCGAGCGTCCTTATTGAAAGACTCATTATTTAAAAGTAAGACACTTACATAGTAAAGCAAAAATGTTGGTAATTAATTTAAGGCCACCAGTTTTTCAAAACATTTGACACCACAAACGGAGCAACACAATGAGAATGTAACACTTTATACTTCTGAGAGACTCGTCTCATCACCGCTAAGGGAAATGAAGATTGTTTAATTGAATTTGAGGTTCAGTTCGCGACAATTCCGAGGCATTCGACACATGCCTTAAGAATTAGTTTCTAAAAATGTGTAGTGTTTTTCTCATATACAGTTGTCCTCTAAAGTAATCTAATTGTTTATTAGAGAATAAATGTGTTTGTTCGTAATATAGATTTTAACTTAATTTGTTTTTACTTTGCCTTTTCTTCATATTTGCCATAGCAATACGAATATATTTGGCAAACACCACCTTTCAGAATTACGCTATAATGCCAACAACTTTATGGTTTTAAGTGATTCACCTGAAACCATAACTAACAACCTTATATTTGTCCTTGAAAAATTCTGTCACGAAAATTATCAAACACTGAAAACTGCCAAATGAAATAACGTTGTTTCTTCCCTGTTTATGTTATTAACGCTTAAACGCATTTAGAGACAAATTATTCTTCTTTATCCCTTGTTTATGTAGAATAATATATATCATCAACGAAAAAGCATATCACAGTATTATTTCGCATAAATGGCTGGCGAAAAACTAATTAACGTTCCAAGAATAACCCTTTAATGGTATTTCTATTAATTATTCCGTAAATATGCAAATTATATATGAGAATACGGTAAACACTCAGTTCAGTTGCCAACATAGAGCTAATAAAAATTGTAATACGTTTGCAATATAGATGGGTGATTGGTTGCACTTTCCTATCAAAGGCATGTATACTGTACACAGTATTGAGGGTTAAATTTATTGCTTGGATTCATGTTCCAACAGCAAGTGTTTGGTACCACTCCCTGAGTTTGGATATTTGTCCTCACCTCTGTGTTTAACCTTCCCCTCCACAGCTCTGGGGTTTAGGCGAAGGCGACTTATATGAATATGAAATATAAATACATAGAAACTAGATATAATATATTAAATTATTAATTTCTGGGATAAGAAAATGTAATCTTCAATTGACGAAAATGTATATTTCTCACGTATATACATTTTTAAATTAAATAAACGTAGTGAATTTTTTATCTCATTCAGGGTAGGAACGTTTCAGTAGAAGGGAAAGAATAAGAATAAAACATTAAAACAATTTACTATCTGCTACTGGTTTATTGCTAGCACCTGACGAAATAAATGGTCGAAAGTTTAGTCCCTTGAATAATTTGTCGACTTTTTATGTGCACTGAAAATTTTAAACCGCCTTTCTTTAGAGTAAATAAAAAGACACACATTAGCTTTTCCATCAACGCACACATAATGTTGACTCTCTCTGAATGTTAGAACCCAATTAAAATTTATTATTTTTATGAGAAAATTCTTTTAACGATGTTCTAAAGTATTTCGAATTATATCAGCAATGTTTATTCCTTAATCTAGAGTATTAAACACATTTTGCTGGTCTATTCCATCGAAACTATAGCGTCTCCAATTATTGTGGTAATATTTCGTATTCTACATCGGTTAGTTTAAGAAAGTTTGTACTGTGCTAAATTTAGTAGACAAACTTTACCGCACAGGGTTAGTATTGTTAGTTACCCTCAGGTTTCATACCTTAGAGACACAGTTCACGAAGTATAGTAATTTGTTCCACAGTCAACCCAGGGCCATATTTTGTCTAGACGAATCTGGCATCACAACTATAAGCATCTGGCTACATATTTGTGTATAATTCATGGTGTCCTTATATCTGTCATACATGAAATATACTCGTAGGAGAAATTTGTGTGGCAACAAATGGTGTCTGCACAACTCATCACATAAGAACAGAGATCTTAATCCAAGTTCTCGTATTACATAATGTTAGTTTGTGTAATTTTCTACGCTTTAAGTATTTACACCAGATGTACGTAATTATTATGATATACGCGGTTATTTATGATTTTTATTTGTATTTTTTGTTCTGGATATTGTTGTCCACGTTTATTGGTTTGAATTATTTTTTAAGTGACGTAAACACAAAGCTCAGTAATATACAATGTCCATGATGTATAATAATTTGTAACTACCCACATCAGAAGACAAAAAAAAATTAAACAATAAAAGGTATAGCAATAAACAAGGTATCAGGAAAATACATATCTTAATTAATCAAAAGAAAAACAGTTTAAATTAACATGTAGTAGTATTTACCTCCAAAAATATTTCCACATATATCTCAGAGCTATTACAGTAATATTTCACAAAAAATTGCAAGCATATTATCATAACATAATCTTATACTTAATTTTATATCGCAGGCAAAATAGTACAACTTATTGTATGATGTAAAAGGAAAACCTGATAAATAAAAAAATACATGCGTTGACAAATTATCATGTCCTTAATGTAATTCCTTGTGTATAGGTCAAACTAATTGGTTTTTTGGAATACGATGTAAAGAATATATGCTTTCAATTCGATTTTATTAAACTGAATCGACATTTTTACATCACATGTTAGAATAAAATCATCAATTTTCTAATCTCGACTGTCTAAATATATTACATACACAAAATAAAAATTTTAAAGTAAACCTACTAGAATCAGTATAAATCATAGATTAAACAAAATTTCGGGTAATTACCTGCATACCTACCGTTATGTGTTTTTCTTTTAATGTGCTATTTACTTGTAAGTTTCCGCACCTTAGTAATTTATTTACGTAAATATTTTTTTTAGAAGTATGTAGTTCAAGAGGCCCCTTTTGTTCATTTATTCACTTAAATTATTTTGAAGATACACTTGGGTATTGAAACTATAATGGCGTTAAGCTGTAATAAAAAACATGGTAGAAATGAAATAAAAAATTATCATTTAGAATATTAAGCACAATCAACACTTTCAATGGTTCACATAAAATTAGAGTGATTGATAACATAGAGAGTGCATGAATATTTTGATACACTAACAATAAGTATATGGTCACAGTGTGGATAAAATGTAATGTAGAATTACTGAGTAAAATTCAATAATAATTTTGGATATCAATAATAAGTTGGATATCCTTAATAATCCTTAATAAACATTCACGGGTAAATCGATTAGGATATAGATCGAATGAAATAATAAATCAATATTTGAGGAATTTAGGATTTGGTGGGTTTCAAATTCAATACTTTTTTCCTCATAATAATTTGGGGAGAAATCGGTAGATAATTGTGGACATGGGGGGAGAAGATTTATTTTCATAGTGTAACATTTTCCTTACCATATGTGGTCATCTGAGAATGTCCTAAAAATGGATGAAAAGTTGATTTCAGGACATACTACACGAAACATTGGGCGTTCACGTTTTCCCGAATGAACACTAACGGCGATTTGCTACCATAACCAATAGCTTCTTATACCAATAGCCTTAGGATATATTCATATATATATATATATATATATATATATATATATATATATATATATATATATATATATATATATATTATATATATATATATATATATATATATATATATATATATATATATATATATATATATATATATATATATATATATATAATCGGGATTAGTGAATAAATAACTGATCTCGACACTTACATTTTCAACCATTTGTTGCAGTGATATGTGGAAATAAATATATAATGTACACGAACTGAGAGTCCCAAAGACCTTCTTCGTTGGGATACCGTTGGAATTGATATTTGTCAATCATAGCCATTGAACGTCAAAATCGATCACTTGCAGCTAACAACTGATACTAGTACTGGTACTATAATATCAAATAATGAATCCAGCATGAGTTGCGATATAAATAGAATAATTTTTATAATTCGATATAGTAATATGTTGAACCTTGAAAGTAAAAAATTGAAGTAAAAGCTACAGAAATATGAAAACATTTTTAATAACTATTCTCTCATTATCACGAACAATTATTTTATCAGTAAATATACAGGGTATTCCATCAAAAATTTAGCGAAGACATATTTGGGCTTCATTAAATTTATTTAACAAAATGTTTAATATACTTCCCGAGCTAGAATCGCTCGTTATTAGAGGCAAGTCTATTCTAAAATTTTAAATATCAAATAAATCAAATATCTTTTAAACGTTTTTTAGATATATGTACCTCCAAATCGATCTGCTTAAAAAAGGGTTAGGTTACGAAAAGATAAGTTACATATATAGAAATGAGAGGACAAACACATGCATATTTAGAAAATGGTGCCAAAACTCTCATTGTGAGTCGAATACAATGACATATTAACGCCTCTATTACAGAACTCATTCCGCCACCCCGGACAGTATGATGACATTATACGAATACCTCTGTAGTAGGATACCAATCATTAATAGATGCGGAGTTTTTATGACTTCACGTCGAACATTGAAGTCATATAGTCTTGAACATATAGTCTTGTCATCAACATAATATAAATGTAAAAATGTATACGTTAAAAGTTTTATGTATGTTGACGATATATATTCGTCAATTGATAAGCGACATTCCATTTTGTTTTTGGTGATGTTCTTGCACTGGGTAAGGCCGGAAAAAGGTTTTACCCGCATATGAAACCGACATAATCCAGAATAGATTAGAATTAGATTTAGAACACTTTAGTGTTAAAACCGTTAGATTGATCCCGATTAGAAAGTACCAATTAAATTAGAAAGTGCCTAAACTAGAACGATAGATTGAATTCAAATTTAGAAAGTGACTAGTAGACGATATCTGCCCATAGAAGTCCTTAGATTCATTAGAACACCCGGAAGGTAAGTTCAGAGGGTTTCCTTTTTTCCTCTATCTATTTTCCACTCTGGACACTACCGGAGACCTCCAAAGAAACTAGGGTGAGTTATTCAGTTGTTTTTATTTTTACATACAGTCCATTAATACTATTGCATTTACTGTATGAAGAAAATTAAACCAGCGGCCTAAACAATGTATTTTCATTTATTTTGAAGAACATAAATGACAGTAACGATTGACATTAGGTATTGGAATTGACAGGCTCAGTATATCAATGAACTTTAGTTCACTCTTGTCAGTTGCAACAAGAATAGACAGGTTTTATTTTTGGAAGAAATAAATTTCAGTTTTTTAATAACAATACGATTCAGTCATTTAAGCACATTAACATTAAATCAGTTTTTGTTGCCAACATTAATTATCTATATCAAATAGTAAGATAGGATACTCTGATATTCACAACATTGATTAATTAACATGGAATTATATTGCAGTAAACGCTTTTCTTATATGGAAGGTAATTTCTCAAAAACCGTTAGGTTTAGTTTAAGAAGTTGTACATTAAAATAATTTTTCGGGCGTGACAAACAACTTAACCCCTTCATGATTTAAGGGAAAAGTTTATTACTAGTGCGAAGTAGCATTTTTTACTTCCTTTACTTAGAACCACTTTGTATACACATCATTATTATCTCTTTCCAAATGTATTCTTTATCTACTTATTTGTTTGCCCCCATTCTTTTATATTTCCTCAACGCTTCTTGTTGACTTTATGTCCCGTCGTTATAACAACAGACATATAAGTAGATAAGGATTCCTTCTATGAACTCAGTATTCTTATTATCAAGATATCACTTTGCAAAACATATGGGATTGGCTTAATTACTTGCGGATAAATATATAATTAAAGGGTTTCAATGAAATATTCATAACTGCAATCACTAGTGTAGATCAGACGAGTAGCTATTTCCTGACAGATACTTACAAGGCCTTTCAATAGGGATTCTCGAAATGTGTTAGGTTATAGCGGCCATGTTGTTAAAGCAACATCTGTCAAATATTATTTACTAGTGTATAGAAAATTATCGTGGAAGGTTATAGCGTTCAAAAGTATGTGGAAATCATCAAATTATATTTTCAAAATCGGTGCTCCGTTGGAGAAATGTTCCGCGCATTACGTGATTTTTATCCTTGCCACAACTGTCCCGCCGATAGCCAATCATGGACTGATTAAAGTAGTATATCCTTGACTGTATACGTGACGAATATAATTTATTCCTTCAACTATTCAGGCAAATTAAAGCCGGAGGCGTACTCTTTGTTTTTGAGATTTTTATTTAACTATGCATTTATTCTTATAAATATGGGTGTTATTTTATTGTATTATTGTAGTATTATTTTTATTTACAGCATGACGGTCTTCACGATTCCGTCCTCAGTGGCTGCGTGGAGGCAGTTTGTCATTTTCTATCGAATAAAACTGACGTCAACGGGAAAGACAACAGTGGAAATACACCTTTATTGTTGGCCGTATGCATAGAGCAAGAAGAGATTTATAACGTCATTGTAAAGCGGTTAATTGAGAATGGGGCGGATGTCAACGTTTACAATAAAGGTAACTAAGTGCCGATGATATTGCCTAAACGTCCCCTTCTAGAAATATGAAGCAGTCATTTTGGATATAATATGAGTCATCATTCCATGCACAATATGGCTCTCAACAGTCTTAGGGGGTATCTTAAATTATTAGTTAGGTAATATAAGTCTTAACGTTGTACTGGGACTTCTATAATGGCTCTTCTGTTACACCAGTAAGGGAATCAATATCCCATAATGTCTTACATAATGAATAAGTTGTTATTTATTATCGATTTATGCCTAATTGTATAATGTTTATTAGAATAAGTGTTTTTATTAAAACACAGCTAATTTGCAGCATGCCTTAACTGACGTAAACGTTATTGTTTGCAAATTTTATTTTCAAGCTGTATACAGACGTCATTGTATTTTTTTTAATTGCCACCTTTTCTATATTTTTTTTAAATAAATTTCTTAAATAACTCCAATAATGCCAGAATGGATATTTATGTGTTTTCCTTTATTTGCTTTTCTTTAAAAATAATATTGTGCAGTGTCTATTAAGGCAAGTTTTGATTAAAAGTGTTATTGAATGTAACAATATTGAGGAGTATGATAAATAGTAAAATAATTTTGACATTTATCAAATGCCGTTCATTATTTAAATTTATTTTTCTTAACATTTATGAACAAATAATATAACAGCATTAGAAAAAATTACTTTTAAAATAGCATAAGTGTTAGATAAGTTTAAGATAACTGAAGATAAGTAGTGAATAAAATATAATGACAAGTTGCCTCGAAATTCCGCTTTAAGAAAAAATTACATTTATTTCTTTATAGTAGAATATAAACCAAAACAAGGCAGAGATGCACCGATGCCAGAAAATATATACAGTGTGGTGCTGCTCCTCTGGTGCTGTGTATTGCTATCTCGGGTATCATCAGAGACAGATAGACAGTACTTTCTTCGGTACCGTCCGCTCAGAAAAAATGCGAGGGGTAAACGTAAAACATTTGGAATATCAGTAGTCTAGAGTTCATTATCTTTATTCAGAGACTGCATGTATACCGAATTGAGCGAGCTTGGCAAAAATTTAAGATGTTGTGAATGTAAAACGTTCCTTCACTTGAAAAAATAAAGAAGGAAAGTCGTTTAGGACTGAATTCAATGTTATTATTATTATATATTATTTGTGACGAATTTGCAGTAATAACACAAGTGACGACTAGTAAAATACATGCCGCTGCATTGCAAGGCGTTAATTGATAAGTTCTAGACTTACCAAAGCTTAAAAGCAAAGCTGCAAAGTTAGTTTAAGCTGCAAAGCTTAAACTGACATATTTTAAAAATGTTTACCTTTCAATAAATCAAACAAAAACTAATTATTTCAATTCAATATATTCATAATAAGCTATAGATAGAGTTGTTTTTGGAAAAAATATATAGAAAAATTTTCAAGTTAAGATGTAAAATGTCTAACTTTTAGTCAACTGGTACATTCAAACCATGCAAAAAGTTCCAACTTTGATTGTGAATATCTTCTTTATTGTATGGGCAACTTTTTATTTGTTAATAAATTTCCTTAGGGAAGTTTATACTTTAAGTGCATCCGAAATTTGATGAAGTTCTATTGAAAAGTGGGTTTCCGGAGAAGCTACCTTAAGTGGCGATAGTTGTAAAGAATTTACTCTACCATTGCAGTATCAAATTCTATCTAAATATTTTCGTTTTTCAAATAATTATAAATGAAGAGGATTATATATTTTCAATTTTAATTGGAAATATGGCAATATTTTAGTAAATGCATTTTTAAGGTATTTTTAAAGGCATTTTTAGCTATAGTAATAAACAAATATAAAGAGTTCATTGTATACGAGGAAATGGTATTAACTTTCATTTTCCATATGGGCGCCATATTAGATACCACTAAAATTCGATTTTTTATTTTTTTTTCAATGATACATTACATTGTCAGGAAACTATAATTTTTGGGATTGTAAATTTAATTGTATTTTTTTCTATCTTGGCTGTGACACTTAGGTAACTAAGGTATAACACAATCGAACTGGAACATATTTTTATTGTGTACTGTCAAAGTTTATTTACGCTTCAGTTTGCTCATTTTTTTCCTTTCTTGTTAAAAATGCATCGGTTATTACTTACTGTATTCAACTTTATCGTAACCAAGACCCGAATTTTTCTACAAAAGTGCAAAAAATGGACCGACGAGATCAGGTTCACAAATTACAAGACTTATGACAAGCATAATGAGCATTATTGAGTCATTGACAATCTTCACATAATCAGCCAAAGAATATTGAAAACCTGATTTGGATTTTAACGTCTGCTGTGGTACTTATGTATATGTAAACTTATTTTCTTGCTTTAAAAAGTAAGCTTCATTTACAGTCCTAATTTAAACTACGACACTTATTTAGAAATGCAAGAAAATATAATACCTGCTATCAGAGGAACTGCTACACGATGGGACGATGGGACATGGGATATTGACGAAATTTGGTTTCAACACGATGGTTCTTCAACTCATAACAGGCGTACTTATCGTAACTGAATATTTAAATTATATTTAACTTTGCACTATTTTTAGTGAATTTATTTTCCATCGAAGTGGTATACGTCGGTGTGTGTAACACACAGACTTTCAAAATACTTACAAAATTTGTAACAAAGCTTGTTTGGCTTTAACAGCCAACGATGTAACCTTTTATTGGTTTAAAAAAACTAAATTATCAGTTATTATGAATAATATCTCATGTACACATGACGAAAAAATTATCATGCTTTTGAAGTATGGATAATGCAGAAAGAATAATCATCAGACTTGTAACCTGTAAGTAACCGTTACAGACCATTCGTTATCATAAAGTATGCATTCCCCATCATAATTATTTAGTTGTGTTATTATATCTATTGTTGAGATTGACGAATATCCCTCCACCTTATGCTTGACATATGAATACTTTTCATGCGAATAGCAAAAATCCTGCCATATTATCGTTCTGAGAATTTTGGACTTATTCTATCAGAATCATAAAAGCAAGGGCATTAATTTGTACTTATACTCTCCAGCTGCGTGAAGGAAAAAGAGAGTATAACATAATAACCTCTCTGCAGAAATTCAGCTTGATCATTAAATCTCTATATATCCAAGAAAACATATACAGAAATTTTTCATCATTAATTATATCTCCAATTACGCCTTTCGCGCCTGTACATGAATTTAACAAACCAATACAAGCCCCACAGCATTTCTTTGGGAAATAATTCCTTTCACTTAACCTAATTGAAGTGCTGAAGGAAGAATGATGCTATTTAGTGGTGTAACAGGATTTTCATTAACCTCCTGTCTTTGAATTAAAAGCTCTAGCGAAAGCTGGCGTCTTATTTTCGCTAGTACTTTATATTGAAGCAATATACGAGGATATCATAGCCACTTTCAGAGGTATATACCTATATCTTAGCCAGAACTACTTCACACTTCGCTATCACAAATCTTATCTTCATAGATCACATTGAGGGGACGTATACATCAGAATTGAAGATATATTAACAAGTTATAATTAGAATATATTTAAGACTTCAAATTCTTCGGGACGCATAAAACGTCATACGTTAGTCTATGCATTTATTTTAATCTGGTGGGAGAGAGCCTGTTTAAAGTCGGAAGCCAACCGACTTAACAAGCTAAGAGGATTGATTCTTAGAAGTATAACCGGAGCCCCAAGATCAACACCGATCGAGGTGATGGGGATACTGACGGGGATACCATCTCTTGATGTCACCCTGAAAGCGGAAGCCGCAAAAGCAATGCACAGGGTGGGAAACATAAATAGGAAGGTAAGGGACCTGAATAGACTCTCAAGAGAGCTAGTTGAGGAGGGACTCTTGTGGATGCCCTCTGACAGTACAGGTGTCTACTTCCTGTTTGACAAGAAATATAAGATCACCCTCACCAGTAAGACCGACTGGATGGAGGATCGAGCTGGATTGCCGCTTAATGGAGACATGTGGTACATGGATGGAGCCAAGAGTGGGAACAGAACGGGTGCGGGGATGTATAGGCGACGCGACGGGATAGGTAAAACCTTTCCCTTGGGCAAATACACTACCACACTCCAGGCCGAGCTAGTGGGAATTACATACGGTGTTCTGGGGACCGACCAAAATCGCACCCAGGAGAAGGTGTGTATCTGCTCGGATAGCAGGGCGACGTTGGCAGCCCTGAATTGAGCAACAACAAAGTTGAGGCTGGTCTATAATTGATATGAAGCATTGAACCACTTGACAGGTAAGGGACCGGTGGAACTCTTATGGATACCTGGGCATAATGGCATTAAGGGAAATCTAATTGGAGATGACCTTGCCAGACTAGAGACCAGGGATAACCTCTATGGACCAAAACCTGCAGTGGGAATAAGTCGGAATCTGATTAGAGATCGCATCAATAGCTGGGCAAGAGACCAGCACAATAAAAGATGGAGAGGAGTAACGGGTTGTCGAATAACCAAACTCTTCATCCAATACTCAGAGATTGAGAAATGGGCCCAAGAATTCATTAAATTGAACAGGCACACAGCCAGAACCCTGGTGGGAATCATAACGGGCCACCATAGTAGCCTGAATGCATATAAGCACAAGCTGAGGCTGACTGACAGCCCGGCCTGCAGATACTGTAAAGAGGACGAGGAAACCTCGATTCATTTTCTTTACATCTGCCCCGCACTGGAGGAGAAGAGGTATCTTATTTTAGGGACTCGTGTTATCCTAGAAGAGGTAAGGCTTAAGGCGGGGGACGTGACTAAATTGCTCCTTTTATGCATGATAGCAATTTTGGACAATGACCCGGACAAGAGGGGATCGCCAAGGGAGTACCCATAAGATCAGTGGCTAATGAGGCCCAAACCTATATAATATAATAATAATAATATTTTAATAGTGTGGTTTCTTATAGCGTCGGAAACTAAGACCATTAATTGTATGTTTTGTTCAAGTAATTACGTAATTAATTCTAATTTGAAATATGGTGTTTCTCTTGATAAAGTCTACAGTTCTCCCAATTTGCGTATTTTTATTTGAGAACAATTATTTTAATATGTCGGGTGTTTTCATTGTTATAAACTAGTATGTATCTTTAAAATCCAAGAATATATATCTGACAATGAATCCTATAAAACATGGTAATGATGCGTAATAACCCTATTCTGGACTATGTTGATACAACCTTCTCCCATCTTGATATTTTATAAGGTAAAATTCGTATTTCTAATTGTGGTTTAACAAATTTCAGTTTTGTTTCTATACTATTTCACTCAAATTGCCTTAGCATATATTAGATATAAGATTGGTCGCAGTACACTTCCTTGAGGAATTTCAGTTTTAACGAGATCGAAGTCAGAAATTTCGTTATCTTGTTCCAAACTCTGTCGGATAAAATGATCTAAATATTTTATAATGTGTGGAGATACATTATGTTTTCATATGACCTTTGTGTTAGACTTTATCAAGAACTTAGCTCACAACTAACCTGAACAATATTTTATCTCGTTTGAGGTTTTGCTGATTGCACACACTATAAGGTGATACTGTTGCATAGTAGAACTGTTTACGCAAAAAGCCAAACTGGTGTTTACGCATTATATTTAGGATGAGGTTTATGTGGTAAATTATTAGTATTTCTATAGTTTTAAGATGATTTAAGGAGAATAAACTAATAGAACTGTATAATGTAATATTAGCTAAAGGTTTTCCTGGCTTTTGTAAGGGTTTTTTCGGAGATGTTCCACATCCTGGAGTCAATCTTATTTCAGTTCTTTCAACACTCTAGAAGTCATCTAATTTAATTCTAAGATATCCTTGTTGTTGAGAAGAGAAAGTTGCTGAATATATAGCATATGTTTCGAGATATCTGCTTAAATTATCTAGTTATTTTGATTAAAACTTTGATTACATGTGCATATGCTTACAGAGTCACTTTTTCATGATTACTCCATCGACGTAGTAAATGTTAATGTGTAGTGTAAGTGTAAGTCTTAACATTTCTCTTCTCTAAGCATTTTCACGATCTATTTTTGCTCATCTTAAGAACTAAATTAAGCTGTTGCATTACATTTTTTGTAACTGCTTAGTACATTTTATACTTGATAACATTTTTAGATCAGATTTTAAATGCATTTTTATTGTTCGGGTATCAGCAAAATGTTGTAGTACTTAGGATGTCACTAATTTCAAGTCCATACTACTTACAAAATGCTGTTGGTTGCCGAATTAATTTTCTGAAAAGGTATGCCATTTCAATAATGATTTCTTCTTATCCTATCACCATATGCAATCATCAATAATATTTATTTCAGCTCAGGTTTTACTAAATCAATGAAATATTTATAATAGTTTAAAGTAAAGGGTTGATGAAGCTGGGGTTATTTACTAGTAATATTATTTATTAACAACAAAATGGTTCTTTTTATCTCATGACTATGCTGATTACATATTTATGACACTGCTTTACACTGCATTTTTCATAGGGGCCTTGGTAAATTTTGTAATTGGTAAACAGCATAATATACATCAACTCTTGTAACAAACTCTTGATATTCAATACATGCATATTCATAGCACTAATCATATACCTAAATACATATTCATAACTGTATGTACGTACATCAAGGATATTATGATTTTAATAGAGTATTTTTATTCCGTTGCAGGCTTTACACCTTTGTATAACGCCGTATTCTACAAGAGACACGAATCGGTTAAAATGCTCCTGGAAGCCGGAGCATGGTTGAGACCGACCTACAGAAATGAACTTCACTTACTCTCTGAGATCGGTAAATTAATGTTATATTAATTATACAGCATGTTCTATTTTAAATATATCACTGTTTGTATGTTACTATGCTGACTGTTTCTAATATTTTATTTACTTGCAGTCCTCTGCAAAACAGATTTATTTTCTGGTACATAATCGTTTATATCCTCAATTCCTGTCAATATATTAAGTCAAATAAATTATCAAAAAATCTAAAATCAGATTATTGCAACTATTTTTGAGAACATATTTGATTACTCTCCCTATAATACACAATTTAAGAATTAAAATTGGTATTGTATACTCTACAAATTTTTAAATAAAAACACAAATGGATAGTGGTCTAACATAACATAGCCCACATGTCACTGATATCAATCAAGTAACACCCAGCGCTGTGTTAGTGTATTTGTAGAAGCTACACAATCTTACGCGAGGTTTGTGTAAAAGATATACCATCCTTTGGATACGATGTAAAAGTGTAAACATGGTAAATAAGCCAAAACAGGTTTGAGGCTAGAAGAAAATATGTCTTCAATATACCTTTTTATTTTATCATTGTGTTCTTATTAATTTTAAATATATTTCTTTAAAGCAACAATATGGAACCATGAAAATACTAAAATACCATATAAAACAATAAATGCAGAAAGTACAAAAAATAATAAGCATTGAATCATTAAGAGAAGAAAGCAAAACATAATACTGGAAAATTAAATTCTAAAAGATTACCAACACGTTTAGAAGATAGGTTTTAAAATGATGCAGATTTGTTTGTAGTTATTGCTGAAAAAAATATTTTAATACCAGTAGTACACATATGTACATCAAATGATTACTTACAACCCACAGCGTGTATAATGTAGGTGTATAATCAGAATCGAGTGTTTCAATTTAAAAATGATATTTAATAGGAATTTCATGTGTGGGTTTTAAACCATAGATAAGCAATATGTGGTAAACGGACGGTGAACTTTGCGGTTTGTTATAATTAACGTAAATAGTGTCGGTTTGTTTAAATACTACATTATTTACGGAAAATGAATGTTTGACATATAACAAAATAAACAAGTGATATATTGAATAATAGTTTTATTTAATCTATAAACAAAGTTTAATATTGTGTATTAATTTCGACCTTGAATGTGAGATTCTTTTTATTTATAAATAATATAAAATATAAATATATTAATTATATATTTATTCTATAACACTGCTTCACTGCACTGACTTAGAATTTCCTTTTATCAACTATACTAAATAAAATATATCAGGGTAGCATTATATTACTTCTTTTGTATAATTTTGTATTTTTATACTTATAGTTTCTTGGACAGAAGCTGTTAACAATCAATAGAAACACATTAAAGATTCTGCGATGCAATTCCAACGTCGATTTTTATTTACAATGTAATTAGTTAAATCACTTACTTAGAAGAGCTATCTCATGATATGTTCCAGAATTATATATCCATTTTTGTAAAAACTTTATTTAAAAAGTATATACATAAATTACAATATATTAATAACTTCATACAATTTATTTTTATTTACTTTTAGTTGACACATTATGTTGTACTATATGTATTATAAAAATTTAAATAAACAGCAAAATCTCATTTAAAGAGGGAAAAACTATTTTAAGAATTTTACTAAGACTTATTCTTCATATTATTGTATAACGACGATCTAACAAATGTAATATTAATATTTAGCGTACTATTTTAGTTCACACATAATAATTTTAAACATAATAAAGACGTCTAAATTTTTAATATATTTTTTAGAGTTTTCTATATACAATAACGATGATATGTCACATTTACATTTAGTAAATTATGTACTGTAAAGAAAACAAATAAAAATGTGTGGCCATTGAAACCTACCAATGAATTGAAAGTTTTATTTATATTAGGAAATAATTGTATATAACGCAAATTTCACAATACAGGTATTGCAAAAAGAAATTAAATTCTAATATAGAAAATATGAAAATGTTATATAATAATATAATATAATCTATACCTCTCCTACCGTTAGGTGTTATGTTATATATCATGTATATATATATATATATATATATATATATATATATATATATATATATATATATATATATATATATATATATATATATATATAGCGAGGTTTTGCAGCATCATCGCCGCTTCTCGCATCCTAAGCGCCATCTCTCTTTATCATTCCAGTCTCCTTCCTGTAGTCCTCGTTCTTCCATTCCTTTGTGAATATTCATTATCCACTTCTTGCGTGGTCTTCCTCTTTTATTTCGTTTGTATGGGGTCCAATTCCAGATTTTCTGTGGTATTCTTTCTGCGTTCATGCGTCTTAGATGACCGTACCATTTTAGTTGTTTTTCGTTTATTGTATCTGTAATAGTGTCTGTAGCTGTCATTATTTCTCTAATATCTTCGTTTCTGACATGATCTAATGAAGTTAACCTGCAACATCTTCTCCAATACGACATCTCAGCTGCAAGTATTTTCTGGTTCATATTTTTGCCTGTAACCCACACCTCTGATCCGTACGTCATGACTGGTTCTATTATTGATTTAAAAATATTCTTTTTTGTTTTAATTGTAATATTACTTTTCCACAGGATGGGATGTAGTGTTTTTATCAAGTTCCTTCCTTTAGCCATCTTCTCCCTGATGTCCTTGTCGTCTCTCTCATTTTCACAAATTGTAACCCCAAGGTATTTATATTCGGTCACATTTTTTATCATCCCGCTGTCCAGTTCTATGTCTTCTCCTTTACCTCCTATAACCATATACTGTGTTTTCTCTGTATTTACCTCTAGGCCCCATTTATTATATTCTTCTATAAGTTTATTGAACATATATGACATATCTTGCTGATCCTCTGCGACTACTATCTGGTCATCCGCAAAGAGGATGGTGTATAGGTGACTGTTTTCTAAGCGTATTCCCATCGGGCTGCACTTTCTAGTCCATTGTTTTAGAGCAGCATTTAAGTAAATTTTAAACAGGGTGGGGGAGAGGCAACATCCCTGCTTCACGCCCTTTGTTGGTGAGAAACGGGCCGAGGTATGTTTTCCAACCTTGACAACAGCTTGATTTTCTCTATAAATCCATTCCTTTTGACTGATACTTTTCCGCTAAATGTCTCAGGGTAAATATATTATCTGTACAGGATCTTCCTGGTCTAAAACCGCTTTGTTCCTCCATTTCCTCAATGTCTTTCTCTATTCTTGTCTTAAGGATTCTTCCATATAGTCTTCCGGTTGATGAAGTTATACTTATACCTCTGTAGTTATCGCACTTCCTTCTGTCTCCCTTCATATATATAGGATTTATAATGGATACTTTCCAGTCCGTTGGTGTCGGTTCTTCCCTCAAACACTTATTAAATATAGTACAGATTGTTTCCAGTACTTTTGTTGTAGCATGTTTCAGTAGCTCGATAGGTAGATCTCCTGGTCCCGGCCCTTTGCTATTCTTCATTTTTTTTAGTTCCGTCTTCACTTCTTCTAGAGTAATTTCTTCTATTGTTTTATCTTCTATTTCTCTATTGGTTAAGCCAGTGACCACTATTTAGTGACACTGGACACTAAAATGAATTTACATTTATTATAAATGGACCACAACGTATATAGACATATTATTTATTTCAATCGGTATTATAGTGCATTCTTTAATTAAAATTATCTTATATAAAAAACATAGATAGCTAAAACCGTCACCATAATTTAAACCAACCAAATTCATGAAAAAAAAAATTTTAAATGAAAGTGAGGTAAATTTTTTATATGAGAGGTAGCTCTAGAGAACGGAAAATTCAATTATGCAATGAATTAAGCAACACCATTAGAAGAAAACTTATAAACTCTATAAAATAAAATTGTTCATTAATTTGGCTATAATATGAAGGAACCCCAGTAATAATGTCTGAAGATAATCGCTCTCTGAGTCTCAAAAGAATTAGAAATAGTAAAGAATAAAAAGTGAACAAAACATATTACTTTTAAGAAACTATATAAAATAATTATTGATATTAAAATTGAGACTATTTGAGAGATTTGCTATTCTTCATTTTTTTTAGTTCCGTCTTCACTTCTTCTAGAGTAATTTCTTCTATTGTGTTATCTTCTATTTCTCTATTGGTTAAGTCAGTGTCCAGATATTCTCTTCTATTTTCTATCAACAGATCACTGTAATAGTCTTTCCTTGTTTCTGTTCTTATAGGGCTTATCTTTTTCACTTCGTTAGAGTTTTTTTTAAGTTGTTTATCGTTTTTCATGCTTCCCTGGACCTAGATCCTCCTATCATTGAGTTTATTTCCGTGCATTTATTGTCCCATGCCAAGTTTGTCTTCTTTTTTATTTCTTTTTTAACTATATATTTGTATCTGTTGTACTGTTTACGATCTTCCTCGTCGTTGCTAGATAACCATTTGACATATAGCTTCTTCTTGTCTTCTACCAATTCGTTTAGTTCGTCACTCCACCAGAAGTTTTTGGGTCTTTTCTCTTTTGTTCCTAATGCCTCTAACGCTACTTCATGTAGTTTCTGTTTTAGCTCTTCATATATTTGTTGTACCGTTCCGGTTATTTCGTCTTTTATTTTCTGAGCCAAACGTAATTTGTAGAGGAAGCTGGTGGATTCGTTTCTTAAGCTATCTAGGTTGTAAACCTTTTGTCTCTCAGAATTTATATTCTGTTTGTCTTCTTTTTTTCCAGTTATTGTGTCTTATTTCTATAGTCGATTTTAATAATAAATGGTCCGATCCACATTCCGCTCCCCTCCGTACTTTTACATCAAAGGGTTTTATCATTTAGTTTTGTTTAGTAACAATGTAGTCCAATCCAGTAGATTTTAGATTTTTCGTTTTTTGGATCCAGGTATATTTATTGATATCTTTATGTTGAAAGAATCCATTTAAGATTTTCAACGAGTGAACTTCGCAGAGCTCTATCCATGTTTCACCATTTTCGTTTACCACATCTTCACCGTGTCGTCCAATAATCTTACTGTCAAGGGCTTTACCTACCCTTCCGTTTAAGTCCCCTAGCAGGATGATTTATATTTTATCTTGTGTCTTATCCAGTTCCTCTGAGAGTTTTTCAAAGAATTCTTCCTTTTTTGTTCTATCTGAGTCATCAGTTGGTGCATAGATTCCGAATATTCTTATTTTTCTCCCTTTTATTTCAAGGTCTACTGTTATTATTCTTTCATCTATTGGGTTCCAGCTTATTATGTTTGTTTCAAGTTTCTTTTTTATAGCTACTATCACGCCAGATTTAGCTCTTTTTGCTTTTTCTACCCCACTCCAAAAGTATATATATATTCATCTATATATTTATTTCCTTGTCCTTTCTTTTTTGTCTCTGTAAGTACAGCAATATCGACATTGTACTAGTGAAGCTCTCTAAACACTAAATGTTCTTTTGTGCTTAGACCCTGAATATTCCAACATGCTATATTCATATTCCTTTTCCTTTGCCTGAGTCGTTTTCCGTTTAATCCGTCCTTGTTCCGAGGCTGCGCTTTTGGATTTTGATGTATATGTATAGTAGTATACATACTTTATACATACTATTTATTAATATTATTTTAATGTTTTAGTTTAGTGTAATTTTATATTGTGTTGTGTTAATACATGCGAATAATTAGACGTTCAGTTATCCTAATATACTATATTTTAAGTACAGTGCATGCCTATAATCTATTTCCCCCTTTAACTTTGGAACTGAGAGACCTAAAAGAACGAAAATTGTCATACGTTGGTTAAAATGTAAAAAATGTATCTTAGTTAGTAAATAATGATTTAACCATCAAAGGCGTTGTGACGTCATATTTAAAATTATTATTAAATAGAAACAGTATGAGAGTAATTTCTTATTTAGAAGCTGCTTCAAATATTTATTCAAACGTTGTTTTTATTACATTCTTTACTTAATATGTTATTAGATATTTTGAACTACTTATAATAACATGGAACGTACATTAGAAGAAAATATTAAGGTGACTCTAATTATTGGCGAACCTGGAAGAATTGAAAGAATTTCCAAATTTTCCAAAAGCAGAAAGAGTTTTCAATGATATATATATATATATATATATATATATATATATATATATATATATATATATATATATATATCCTAATCACGCTTGCTTTAGACCCATACTTACGATATGTACAGGGTGAGCGAAACTCGACGTCTCGGCTCTATTATAAGAAAATGAAAAACGATAGAAAAATTGTGAAAAGAGGTTCTTAAATGGGATTGAGAAAGGTCGGTTTTAAGCCAAGTCTGCATATTTTTCTATATTTGAAAACTGAAGTAATGACGTAATAAAAATTTTTTCTCAGAAACATACCTATATATTGACATATTTAAAAGGAAATAATTTTTGTGAACAAGTTTTGTAAAGAAAGAAATTTGCTATCTTTTTCTGTTAAACAATTATAAGCAAATTTGTGAAAAAAAGTATTATCAAAAATTCTCAATCGTCACGATTTAAACAAGTAGCCTTTATAAACAAATAGCAAAGTCGTATAACGGAAAAATATAGCAAATTTATTTCTTTACAAAGTTCATAAAAATTAGCTCCTTTTAAAAATGCCAAAATATAGGTACATTTCTCGGAAAAAATAATTCGATGACGTCATTACTTCAGTTTCCAAATATGGAAAAATATGTAAATTTGGCTTAAAATTGATATTCCTCAATCCCATTTAATAACCTCTTTTCAGATTTTTTTCTATCGTTTTTCCTTTTCTTATAATAGAGCTGAGAAATCGTGTTTCGCTTACCCTGTACAGCAAAAGATCCAGAGAACAGATAGTATTCAGAATGAAAAGGACCTAGACGCCCAAGCATTTCAGAAATCCAACAAATAGATATTATCGCTAAAACAGTCCTGAATTCCAAACAATCTACATCTTAAACTGCAACTATTTGTGGAGTTTCTGTAAAAATTGTGGAAGGGGCTTTAAGTAATCAAAAGCTTCATTCCTGCAAATTGAAAATATCAATAATTGAATAGCTGGATCTGTGGTTTTAATTCGAAATTTAACGGGGGAGTTGTATTTAGACATGTTGCAGAACGCTATTGAGCATCCAATTGTGAAGATTCTAGAGGAAAATCGTGAGTTTTGATATCTAGAAGAAACTTCTCAACAAAATAGTGCTCCTTCACAATATTGTGGCGCTGTAAAAGTTTATCTTTACGAAAAGTATCCCAATAGGTAGATTAGATGCCAGGGTACAATAGAACGGTCTGCTCGCTCTCCAGTTCTAATGCCCTTATATATTCGTTCATGGGGCTGCTTAAAGTCCAAGATATATGCTACCCAATCTTCTAACATTGAGGTTAATTTCCGCAGAAATACATGAACGGATTAGGTAAGAGGTTTATAACTGGATGTTGTACTGTCAGCAAGACGGGCATACACATTTTGAGCATTTATGTTACAATTCTTCGAATATATTCGCTTCTTACTTTCATCATTCTATTATTTGGCAATTAAATTCATTGTTTTCCGTTAACTCAAAACTGATTTTTAATGTAAACACAAAATTAAATTGAGATATATAAAAAGTCTTTTTGTAGTGATTTTACATGATTTATATCAGAACATATTTCATATTTATCTTTCACAGGGAGGTCCTACCTATTTAAACCTATAATGTGATGGTAAGCCTATATTAAATTGGCATACCATCGATACCGTTGGTTAAATTAGCATTAATTATGATCAATATGCATTGATTTAAATTATACTAATTTTGTCAAAAATTATAACATATATGAAAATAAAAACAATGTTTAATTAGACATTTGAAGCATCTTCCAAATAAAATATTACTCGCATACTATTGCCATTAAAAAACTGTTTTCAAAATTGGCCCATAATAATACTGTAATACCATATTTGATGATTATATAATTAATTATTAACTAAGTCATCTTTTCTGCGTGTTAATGTATGTATGTCAATTTTTGTTCTTTAAATATTTGAGCTCCAAAGTTAATAAAAGGGGAAGGACTTATGTACCATATAATATAAGTTTCAAATATACCTATATAATCATTAAATATCTATAAAAATGTTCTTATACATTCTATTATAATATAAGTAAATAACATTAAATAATATTAGAAACATTTTCTGTCAATTAATCTACTCATATTATTTAGCAGGGCCTGTGAAAAATGAATAAATCCTGAATATCAGGAACTATTTTATAATAACCACTTAATTACAGTAATTATTTAAACTAATTTTAAATCAAAACTGGTTTCTTTTTACAAATCAATATCTAAAGTCATATATACATAAGGGATAATACGCATATTTTTAATTTAGTACTGTATTTATTATTTAGGCGGCAGCAACATTTTGGAATTAATATTGCGTGACGGGAGGTGTTCCCCTGAGATTATCAACATGCGAGATGAGGATGGGAGAACGGCTCTTCACATAGCTGCCCAATTTTACCACAGAAATTGTTTAAAAATGCTAATAACGTATGGTGGAAATTTATCCGTTCTAAATAATGACGGCGAGAGTGTGATTGATATAATTTTCGAACAGTTTGTTAATCCCGAAGAATTTATTACGGAACTGCTGGATGAAAATATTGAGATGGTGCAAACTGAAACATATAAATATCACTATGACATTGGTAAGTACAGATAATTTCATAGGTATTATTTTAAGTGCCCGTTTAATATATTTCTGTTTAATAAAAATATATAAAGTGATGAAAGATTTTAATTGAAAGAATTAAAAGTCTCAAACTACTTCTAAAATCTTAAATATGTTATTAATTGTGGAGAGCTAATGATCTATTTTGAGCGTTGCTACTAATGAGAAGAAACACAAGTTTTCCCGTATTTCTAATGAGAAATATGGGGAAAAAATTCATTTACTTCATATACCTCAAGATATTTTTTTATAGAAAGTACTGTCTCCTTTTTTCAAGAAGTATATATGTTATTTAGGAATATTATCAAAAATCAGGGTGCCCAAAAACTGATAATGATACAACGATGTTATTAATTGTTGATACTATTGCCAAGGTAGGAACAGATAGAAAATTACACTATTAAATAAGGTTATTCAGTGATATCTGTTATAAAAACAAGAAGAAGGTGTATAAAAAAGGAAATCAAATAAACATATGGAAGATTTTAAATCATCTATACAAGATTCAATTTAGTGACAAACCTTAATAATGAGAATTCTAATCATTCACTAGTACTCAATAACTTGGCGAAAAATTCAGTAGCTTATGAAATAATAACTTTTTATTTCACCTGAAAATACTCTTCTCTGATTGTGATTATACAGGATGAATCGGGAGAAACGGTCTAAACTCTAGGAGTGTATTGTACGCGTGAAAATTATGTAAAAAAACTGAAATGTTGTTATCCGATTTTTATTTGTTTTCAAGTTTAATTAAAAATGTTTATCTAGTATGCTATGTTCGAGGTTTAAAGACATTTGATAACTTTGTGGTTTTACAATGTATCAGTGTATCGTAACAGTGATTTAAGGTTAATTTTGGAGATTGAACGATTAATGTATTACAAAATGCCACACACATGTTCAAATTTAGAATATGCAAATATGGTGTTTGTTTATGGTTTTTGTAATGGGAATGCTTGAACTACTGTTGAAGAATATTGTCAACGGTTTAAACATCACAGACATCCTAATAGAAATGTATATATCAGAGTGTTCTACAACCTGTGCGAGACCGGAGAGCTTCTCAGTGTTAACGTAACATCTGAACGAGCTACTCGATAAGATTTAGAAGAGGTAGATGATATTCTAGATGTAGTAGCAGAAGATGCAACGACCAGCTCAAGAAGAATTAGTATTCAATTGAGCATTCCCCAAACAAGAGTAATCAGCACACTCCACCAGCAAAGCTGACATCCATACCATGTACAGAGAGTACATCACCATCAATCGGAAGGTTATCATAAACGTATGGAATTTTGTCGGTGGATAAATAAGAATCCCCGTGTTGTATCACGCATACTTTTTACAGATGAAACAACATTTACCCATGACGGAATTAATAATACTCACAACTATCATGTATCGTCAGATGAAAATCCCCACGCAACGGTCGAAAGTAACTTTCAACATGAGTTTTCGGTAAACGTGTGGTGTGGTATGGTCGATGGTTATTTAATTGGCCCTTTCATTTTGGAGAATCGCCTCACAGGAGACAACTACTACATCTCACATCACTAGATTATCGTTTTTGGGGCTGGTTCAAAGATGAAGTGTATAAAGTAAAAGTAGACACTCGGGATCCACTAATTCAACGTATTAGAAATGCTGCAGCCGATCTTAAACAAAGACGTGACTTAATCAGGAGAGCTACAGGCGGCCTCCGTAGAAGAAGCAGAAAATGTTTAGAGGTGAATGGTGGTATTCTTGAATAGTTATAACGCTATGATGACCAAAACGTCAATGTATGAAATTTTGTTTATTGTTAATTACGCTATAACTTGAGAACAAATAAAAATGGGATAACAACATTTCAGTTTTTTAAATTATTTTCACGTGTAAAATACACTCCTGCAGTATGGCCCGTTCTACCCGATCCACCCTATATAGTATGGAAAATCGATTCATAGATGCTGCAGCATAAGTAATCCTTGTAAAAAGTTAATATCTACGAATAAATAGTCGATAGTAATATGTACGTCAATTTTTACGTCAGTAAATATTTTTTTTTATTAAGTTGATGTATTTCAGAGATTAAAAAATCATTTTATTATAAAATTATGAGTATTATCCGAAACTTTTATTACCATGCTGTACAGAATATAGTCTTGCATATTATGTATTTGGAAGCTATAGAAATAAGTTTTTGCGAGTCTATATGACCCGGCTAAGTTAAATATTTTATTAGAATAGTTTCCCAAGGTAATAGTTTCAAATTTATTTGCAAAATAAAATGCCTTTTAGTCATTGGAGAATACACATAAAGCAAGTCTATTGCTAAATTTTATCTGTGACAGCGAACAGCAGAGACAAAGCAGTTTGCATATATAGTAAATAGTTAAATATAAACACTAGAAAATGTTCACTGGAAAAGTTCGGGTCCGCAATAAGAGAATAAAGGTGTTTTAGTATTTCGCGTGCATTTGTGGTGTATTAAAGCATGGTTAACAGATTTGTTTTAAATTTTGTTGTTTGAAATATACTTGTACAAAATGGAACTTCATAAACTGAACGTTTTCTCACAGTCGGCTTGATTCGCCAGACACTTTACTGGTTAAACATTTACCTATCGCTTATTCAGTATATTTTGTTACTTATATCGAAGAATTTTGTTTTAATAAATTGATATAAAATTCAACTGAAAATATGTTTTCTATAGCACCATCCATGTTTAATCTAATATGTTCAAAATTACGGAATTAGTCATATACTTTAGAGAACTAAATGCAATTCATATGTTATTTCATTATTTCAATTAAATGTGTTTCTTAATTACGAATATTCGATGGTCTAAAGGAACAGCATTGCAGTGGGAAAATATGGTGTTCTTTTTAATTTCACTTTGTTTTTCTGTATTAATTATGGTTATGGAATATCTAATAGAATAATGACTCATGCAAATTAACATGTGTTTCTTGTATTCATAGTCTTATTATCACTATAATTATGTATTAATAGTTCTATAGTGGAGAACAGAAGGATAAATATTCCACCGATATTGTGGTTTCAAAATTAATTTCTGTTGCTATTGGAATGAAATTATATTTTAGTTAATTATACAACTAAATGAAAATGACATTTAAAATTTACATATATTTCCGTGGTTAATTTGTCATGCACTTAATGACTACTGTGGCAATTAATGAGTATATTAATTAACACATATAGGATTCCGTTTGGCGTAGGTAGTTCTAAATTTCAGAAACCGATTGACTAAAATAAATTCCGATTGTTCTGTTTATGACATATAAAGGTTATATTAGAATAATCTTCATATTTTACATAAAGGTTATTATAAATACATACATGATATAAAGGTTATTGCAATTTATTCTTATTAGTCAAATAAAGTTTTGGAAACCGTGAAAATAAACAATATATATATATATATATATATATATATATATATATATATATATATATATATATATATATATATTTGGAGAAAATTACGCAATATTTATGAAGTGAAGAGTGTTCAAACCATATTTTCGTATAAATTAGAAATCAAAGCTATCAGTAAAATTTCTTAATTAGTATTTGAACTCGTATCAGGGGTATTCCATATCAGGCCATATGTATACCTCATACATTTTCATATCTTTATCAGGCTAATTGGAATATTTTTCAAGCTATCGATCTCTCAACTATCTGTATATATCTATGTCTCAGCTATCTACATATTCATCGTATTAGAGTTTTGTAGAAATAACGTACAATTATACATACGATAAATATGTAGTATGTTCCTGAAGATTGGAATAAAATGTATCTTGAAGGAATGTTTCTTTGAGGAAATCTTGGGAGACATCAATTCTTCTTATCAAAGCAACATCTGTATGGGTTGTTTTTTTATTCCACGCATTCAACGCCTAAGCTCTAGCAATCCTAACTTTATAATTTCTAATATGAAGATATACCCTTCATGATACATAATTTCAACGACTTTCACAACAAAATAATCTAGATTTTGTTAATAATAACCGAAATATTTAATAAAGATCTTTTAAAATAGGTATCTAGGCAGCTGTAGTAACAACTAATTAGAAACAATTGCTAATGGTTTGAGTTTGACAAGTAAGCTGAAATTCACTATCAGTCTCTCTTGTCAGTCACTGTGGAGCATTTTGTAATTATACAGAAGATGATTTGTTAAATTGAAGCCATTTTCAATATGCCGAATAAACAAATTACACAGAAAATCGTGTGTGTAATATATTATAAATTAGAATAAAGTGGATTCTGGATAAGGTTGACCAATAATTAAATTATTTGAAAGTTCAAGTAATGATCGATTTAACAAACGGTCCAATAAATCGATGAGATAGTTTGGTTAGCAATAATTCGTTTCGAAATCAACAATTTATAGTTGTATAAAGAAACAATACCGGTCATCATTCAAAATACTTGAGTTCAAGTCCTGTTATTTGATGATAATAACATAATTGCGTGAAACAGTGTCGAGATAATGGCATACTAAAATTTTCCTTTCATAATATGCTTTTCTCACACGAAGGCATATTTTATTTAATGACAACATAAAGATATTGGAGTAGTTCGAAACCTTGGGTGTAAAGATAGCACTGACTTAGTTTTCCGCAAAACATCAAAACATTATACACTACACTCGACATGCGTTTCGCCAATAAAGTTGGCATCATCTGGAGATGATTAGAGCTACTGAGTTTTATTTATCTTCAAATGGTACCAACTTTATTGACAAACCGCACGTCGAGTGTAGTGTATCGTGTTTTGATGTTTTGTGGAAAACTAAGTCAGTGTTCCAGCATAAAGAGATAAGCGATATTATATCGGAATGACATATTCCTAAACCCTATTGAATGACCTATTCATGAAGCCTACAAAAAGTGAATGTTTGGACAGAAATAATGGGCGAGAGAATTTTGGGATCATGTTCCTTCCAGGAAAATATGAATGGAGATGTATATTTGAACTTTTTATGATATAAATATGATATAAATGATGGAACCCACATACATATTTGATTCCAACAAGAGGGTGAAGCCAAGTACATTTTGTTGTTGGTATATAAGAAAAATATAAGTGTATATCTTTTTGAATATTTCTGTTATTATATATTATATATTAATCGAAAATTGTTTTTTATATATATATTATATCACATTAAATGGATTTACAACAATATATCACACAAGGTGTTTTCATATTTGAAATTATAAAATTGGGATTACTGGAGTTTTGGGGGTTGAGGGTATAGAGATAAAAAATGCCTATAGATGTTGTTTCCAAAATATCATGTGAAATCGTTGTGAATTTAATCAAGAACTACAAATTTGATTTGATCAATTATATTCAATTCTTTAAGGACGCATTACATACAATCATAAAGTCTAAGTAAAACAAAGGCGAATAAAATTACATTGGATTATTACCATTACTAATATTTCTCAATCCTAACACTTGTTTTCTTTTCCAGCAAGTATTATATTGTTATTTCAATTGTGTTACTATTTCACATCCACCATATAGCTAATTTGTGTTGTGTTTTTACAATTGTCGAGATATTATTCATGTAATTTGTTCTTAATAAAATAACAATATCAAAATGGTATTGTGAACAAAACTATGTCGGTAACTTCATTTATATAATTTAATTATGCACATATTTGAGCCAGTACAAATTTTGTGAAAGTATAATCACTTTAAATATACCATTCCCAAGTAACATCCAGGGACTAATTATCTTAAATAAATAATATAATGGTACTACAAACCTTAGGTACGTCTTTAAGGAATTTAAAGCTAGATATATAATAGTACAGTTATGTTATAATGCATATTCTTATATGGCTTACCCATTTGTACACGTATTTCAGTCATATAGTGTTCCACCTGTTTGTGTATAATGTTCTGACTGACCCCTGGGTAAGAAGAGTGTTATACCCACACTACTTCCCTCGATAATCGTAGTTAGGGTACTTAAAAGCGTACAATTTTCTGACAAATATTTTTTTATATACTCGAAGCTAAAAAAAATATAGACTAAAATTGTAATAAATATCTTTTGATTTACGAAATATGTACCGCCCATATCAGCATGTTGTGGATTCTATTATTACAAATTATATTATAACAAATTATTTCGTTTACGCGCAACTAGTATATTTAATATTAAACAGATTATTACATAGATTAAACAGAATATATTATAGAAAATATGGCATTCAATTTTAAATTCGAAAAGTGCATTTATATAACTTGGCAAATTTCCTAGACGATTACACGCATCTATCTACTTTTTTTACTAGATCTCTCGGGTTCCTAGAACCTTTTGTTTAATTCAATTCTAACACAAACATTTTTGGGGTCTTAACAGAAGAATAACATGTGGGTTTTTACCAATGATTCGTATATATCATAAACTTGTTTGAATATAAATTTGAATATATTATATAAACGACCTTGGGTTTATAAAACTGATATGAAATAGTGGTTGAGCAATAAATACCGAAACGTTTAAAGATGCACAGCTTTTTGGACTCTAATAGAAGCGATACAACTTTTTACGTACCAAACTTTTAAACATGAATGATTACTTACGAAAGTAAAAATAAAACCAATACATCCTTATTATATTGAGAATATACAGTGCTATTCAAAAGTTCCCTCCCCCCCTCTTATCTTTTTAACGATTATACATAAACTAGTGAAATTTGGTAACCGAATATTAAGGGTTGTAATCTTCCCTACTAGTGATGATAGATGACGTATGCGTCAAAGATGACGTCACAAGGTCATTGTGACCAATAATTTTAAATGGAACCCTATGGCAAGCGATACCTCTTTTAAAAGGTATCGAAAAAACGTATTCAATGATACTAATATTGTTTGTATTTATGGTAGTTTTGATGGATTAAATCAGTAATCAGTAAACTTGGATAATGATTTTAATTACAGATTCAAGAATCAGTACCTACTGATAGTAATTATTCGAAGTGAGCTCCATCTACTTCCTGACAGTAAAACATCCTATTGCGAAACCCTTCTCGTACTTTTTCAAATGTGTCTGCGGAAATAGCCCTACATTGTGTAACAATACGTTGTTTTAAAACATCAATATTGTCAGGCTAAGTGGCGTAAACCTTCGATTTAAGATACCCCCACAGAAAAAAATCTAAAGGTGTGAGGTCCGGTGATCGAGGCGGCCATTCCATTGAACCTCGTAGTCCAATCCATCTACCAGGATATTCTTCATCCAAATACCGTCTTACTGCACCGTAATAGTGTGGAAGAGCACCATCCTGTTGGAATGTTAATTCCAAAATGTCGAATTCATCTTGATTATCTTCCAAAATTTCAATGATTAACGGTTCTATTGCATTTTGCAACATCTGCAGATACACCTCACCGGTTAAGTTGGTATTTAAAAAAACAGGCCCAACGATGTGATTTCCCAGTATACCTGCCCAAACATTGACCTTCTCGGGATACTGAGTATGTGTTTCACGAAACATGTGAGGATTTGCGTCACTCCAATATCTCACGTTTTGTGTATTTACATTTCCATTTAGATAGAAAGTACTTTCGTCACTAAAACAAATTGTTTTGACATAGTCTGGCTGTTGGTTAATTTTAGTCTCCATATTTTCACAAAATTGCAGTCTTCGGTCTGGCTCGTCGTGTGAGAGTTGATGAACCATTTTTAATTTGTATGGGTGAAATTTGTTTTTTTTCAATACCCTGTGCACTGTACTTTGACTGACTTCACAGGTTGATGCAACTTGAGTTGTTGAAGAAGTAGGATTTACTATTACTTCTGCCAGTATATCAATTTTTTTCTCACCAGAAATTTGTGGTCTGCCAGATCGTTTTGCATCATTAATACTACCCGTTGTTTTAAACTTACGAAGAAGCTCTCTCAAATAAGTCCTCGAAACTGGGCGATCGGGAAACCTTTCATTAAAAATGCGTCCTGCTGCATGAATATTTTCTCCAGTTTCACAAAGTATTAGGATCGCTGCTACTTTATCGCCTAAAACACGTACCATTTCTCTTCTTGAAACACTTAAACGTTCAGCTCGCTCAACAGTTTAACAAATTATTGAATGTACAAATATTTTAAAATTACCACAAGGTACTAAAACAGTTAAACATTCGATCAACTATACACAAATTATTAAATGTATAAAAACTTTGACAGCTAAAAAAACATCAAATTGGGGAGACTTGCAAAAACGTCAGATTGTTTACTATCCAACTATCCAGTGGCGGAGCTTGAATTTTAAATTTTATTATTAACTGATTTAATTCATCACAGCTTTGCGGTTTTTGAAAGCCAGTTGTCAAAACTGCCGTAAACAGACACAATATTAGTATCATTGAATAGGTTTTTTCGATACCTTAAAAGAGGTGTCGCTTGCCATAGGGTTCCATTTAAAATTATTGGTCACAATGACCTTGTGACGTCATCTTTGATGCATACGTCATCTATCATCACTAGTAGGGAAGTTTACAACCCTTAATATTCAGTTACCAAATTTCACTAGTTTATGTATAATCGTTCCAAAGATAAGAGGGGGGGAGGGGACTTTTGAATAGCACTGTATATGTTTTTCATCAAAAACAATGTATTTTACATTATCTACAGCACTCATAGTGTTCTTTAAAATGATAGTATGTCTTCAATTCCACAATGTAAATATACGAGTTAATTATTCGAGTTACAGGTTTACTGAGAATACTATTAGAATAAAATACGAGTCTGTTTTTCTAATAATGCAATTCAAATGAATCTGAAGTTAATGAAACAGCCATAAAATAAGTACTGACTCTTGATCATGGGACAGAATTTTTTGTAACAGTAAGGTTCTATTTTCTGCTTATACATTGTAATCACTTGATTGAGGCTGGTTGGATTACCAGAGTAATTCAAGTACTCGACTGGAATAAACAAATTTTAGATATAATTTAGAGAGCACACTATTTTTTTTGCGACAACTATATTTTTAACACAACTTTATTTTTTACATTTTAATTAATAACTCCGTGAATTCACCCCAAATAACTCTGACAACAAAATATCAAAAGGGTAAAAGGCCAAAGTTCAGTTATGTTTACTGTATGTTTATTTCAAATATAATTTTCCCTAAATTTGTAAATCTCTGAATTAGTTTGCGGACGATGATTTATTTTTCAGTTATTAATAACAGTTGATCTCTTCTCCTGCAAATATAAAATTGTATTAAAATAAATAAAATATATTCGTACAACCGCAATACGAAGTTATTAAAACAACAATCAATATAAATGCCTACATGAAAATACACAAATGCAATTCATACCCGAAATGTGTGTAGATTAAATTAAAAATCGTTCTGTATTGGGTGTATTCACAATTTATGAGGAGCATGTAAACACGAATTTGCTTAAACAGAATATGGCATATGGTGTAGGCAAAAGGCTGTTATTCATCATTCCTACATACCGATATTTTATATTGATTTATGAGAAAGGGATCAACAACAGAAAATATTTAAAAATGTAGTAAAAAATGTATTAGCAGTTAAAATCAGATGCTGTGTCGAATTGGCGTTATTATAAGTTCAAAAGTAAAAAAAGAATGATAACTTATTCATTCGTCATAGAAGTAATACCAGATTAAACATATTGTATACATTTTTTGAACATAATCGTATTTACAATTTTGTCATTGACGTATGTAATATTTATCGATGCAAAATATTTAGAAATTTACGTCAGATAGTTCTCTCAAGCTCAGTGCACGCCATAGTGCAGTATCATAAATATGATTCTGATGATGAAACATACATATAATAGGGGAAAATATTGAATGGCATAATTAACTCAAATCTAGTTGTAAGTGAAAAATCTTAAACTGTTAAAGTACGAGACTTATGTTAAGGTCAAGTTTTCTAACGAACAAAAGGTAATATAGCTACCGTAGGTAAGAAGAAAATACTCATAAATGTAGTTTATGAGTATTAAGAGTTTAATGCGTTTTGAAAAAATCTAATATATCGGTATGAATGATATTTATAAAATATTTTTATTTAAATCCAATTTTAAATGTCTTTACATCGTAGTAATTAGTCGCTTGTCTTCATTAAATCATATATTATTGTATAAATTGTTTTATTACAATATATATTTTAAGTTTACTTATATGCAGAATTCATGTCTAACATAACCTTAACAGATTTATATAAACATTGATGAAATTACATAATACATTATCTAAAAGTTTGCGTAAAAAATTGAGAATGTAGTAAAATAATAATAAAAAAATAGAAACGTTATTTAAGTAATAATGTTTTTGCTGTTAATAATAATATATGTTAGTTTTGTAAGCCACATAATAATATATCAATTACTTTATCTCTTACTGTCAACAAAAGTTATTACACTATTGAAAATCTGTCGAGATAAAACTTTTATCATTTGTAATCTTGTGAGAGGGGTACGCCTAATATAAACCCTTTTTTTATTTCGGTTTAGGGGAGTTTATAGGAAAAAAATTTGAAGTATACAGTCATATTTTGTTTTCAAACTTAAGAACCCTACCCCCAATTATTGAGGGAAGTAATATGGCTAAAACACTATTCTTTCCTAGGAGTAATCTGGACATTATATACAGACAGGTAGACCACAACATAACTGGAATAGGTATACAAATAATTAAGCCACATGGGAATGAAAATTTCAACCTAACTCTATTATAATGTCTATTTTTATATTCCGGAGGAAGTTACCTTCCTCTGGAATATAAAGAAGAAAGGTTCAATATAGCATTATGTTATTTAAGGTAAGTAGTGTTTGAATATTAGTGGGGAGTGGGGTATTTAAAGTAACTATTTATTTTATAAAGTCTGTGCTCGCTAGAAAATGATGTCCATAATTAAAACATATATGATTAAGGTCGCCGACAATCATTACTACAATATGTATTTTGGGAGTATTCAAGATTCAAATTATATATATATATATATATATATATATATATATATATATATATATATATATATATATATATATATATATATATATATATATATATATATATATATATATATATAGATGCCATTGAAATCGACAATAATTTATTTAACTTCATCCTAGGACCTCATATTTACTAAGAAAAATCTTGTCACCTTTTTATAGCTTAAATGAGGCATTGTTGATATACAGCAAGTAGAGAATAGGTCCAAAGATTGGTGCTATCCTGAGGTACTCAGCTGATAGCACCAATCTTCTTCAGATTTGAATATTCTTCCATATTTCAATCAGAAGTGATGGATTGTTAGTGATACATATATGAGCCAAGAATGTTGCTAATTTGCTGTGGAAAATATTTTTTTAGCTTGCACTCTAGACCCTGGTGCCATACTCGGTCAAGTGTTTGAGACTGCATATAGGAATAACGTTGCGTAGATCTATTTTTCTTGTAGTAGGCTCTCAATTAAACGAGTGATCCGATACACTTACTACAATTATCAAATGCCTATTATAAAATCAAAACTGATGAGACGGAATAAGTTGCTCTTCGTCAATGATAGGTTTGAATCCCTGCAAAAGCTTCTCGAGCAGCTTGTATATAGTCGGCAATAAGAACATTGGACGGTATGATGATCTATAGTTAGGTGTTTACTAGGTTTAGGAATCATCATTGCTTAAGCTATATTGGATTGCATTGGCACATATCGGAGTGGTTGTGTTGCGTTGAAGAGATGCGTCAATTTCATTATGCCTTTACGGGGCAACTCCTTGAGTATTTGTGCAGAAGTTATATTATAGCCTGGTGCTCTCTTTGTTTTGAGATTATTTCTGATTACATGTCAGTAACATATAAGTCGGAAATCGAGAAAGGAACCACCAAGCCTCCAAGCGACTTTGATAGCCGCTTGGCGGCTTAATGGTTCCTTTCTCGATTTCCGACTTATATGTTACTGACAGAGATCGTATCGATAAAGATGTATACGCCATAAAGTTCATTCGGTATTTGTCCTGAATCGGCGTACCGTGTACGGCACTCATGAGAACTAACAAGTTCGAAACAGCTGTATGTCATTCGGTTCCGATCCGGGACAAATGTCGAATACTACCTGTGGCGAGTTTTATTTTTTGAAATCTGATTACATTGATAATGTCAGCCGGTCTTTTGGGCTTAATCATGTCGCTATCTCTATTAGTCATTGCTTTATTTCTTCGATAAAAACTATTTATCAATTTTAATGAATGTTTTCAACTGAGATTTTCGCAACTACTAACAGCCATCACGCAACATTTAAGCAGCACAAGAAAAGCTCTTTATGAACCAGCACCTTCAATCAATATGGATCCCTCTGTATGTGAAACTTAATAAAATGAGTTTATTGTAGATAGAAGATAATAATAGTCGACGTTGCCAAAGCCATGTCTACAAATCCATTACACAACGGTTAAGGGTATATTAAAAGACAACCACTAGAGAAATAATGGCGGTTAATTCTCTTTATCTGCAATAAAATGCAATATATCTTGGCGAACATGAAAAAAACGTCGCTCATAAGCCACGATAAGTAGATCTATTATATATAAACGCCAACCACAGGGATATTACAGCATGTAAGTATTTAGGTCTGTCTCTTTTCAGATTTCAGAGTGTTGGCGCCCAAGACATGCGAAAGACAGATGGAGGTAATTTCCAACATCCTTGCAGTCGCATCAGAGGAGGAAAAGACGACAGTAATACAGCATCCGCTTATTGGTAAGGAATCGATAATGTATAACGTATCTGTTTTGGCCATAAAAATATATAGATGGAATAAACTGAGAGAGGTCATCTAAAAATAGTCGTTTTATTACTGATCTGAGCCGTTTATAACAAATTTTTCATATATTAGTTGTTTAACTTTTATTGCTGCGATAAAGTTCTTAATTATTTCTTATTTTCAGATGAAACGGTAAAGATCCATCGTAAAAGGAATTTCACTGAAATAAATTTTGTTCTAGTTAGAAAAAATGTAGACCATAGTGTTATACACTCACAGACAAAAATATTGCATATTTTATTTCATTATTACTTTTTCGCACTCCACTATAAGCGGAAAAGTAATGTAATCGTGTAAAGAAAAAATGAAAAAACAAAATTTATTTTTGGGTTTATTTTTCGTTTTTCGGGTTAAATACCAAAAGAAAAATGGTTTTTAAAATTTTTTTGCTGTGAATGTGTCGTCGCTGTCGTCGGCATCTCTTGGTAACACGATAACTCAACTAAATCGTGTCGGATCGATCGGGTTTTGACTGATTCTGATCGGGGACGTCTCCCAGACGACACCTATTGATACTGAGGTAGATAGAACACACTCTACTATGTTCATGGGTCACGAGAAAGCACAATAGTGGACTATTTGAGAAATATGTTTGTTAGCACGATCACTCAATTAAATCGTGTCAGATCGATCGGGTTTCCACTGATTCTGATTAGGGACGTCTACCAGACGACATCTATTGATTTTGAGGTGGATGGGATACACTCCACCCTGTCCATGGGTCATGAGAAAGCACGAGGGTGAACTATTTGAAAAAAGTAAAACTGTCGCATAAAACACATATTCTGCATTTATGTGTTGGCTTAATTTTTCTCGGCTACTCAATTTCAATATAGAGATGTTCTACGTGCAGAAAAGTCCGTTTCAAGGTTTTAAAACTGTTTATTTTTACTATATTATTATACCTTTCAAACTTTTTGTGTTTTATATTGCTAGATACCCTGCACTGGAGTATTTTAAGTATACTGAAATTTACTTCGAATAAGAGAATTTTTAGACATAAGCTTTACAGCTAAATAAGCAATAATGTTACAAATTAGAAACGTATCATTGTGTGCTTTGGCGACTAACGACTGCTGTTTTGTTTATTGTTGTCACAATAAAATTTCTAGTACTTTATATGTTATTTCGGTGGTTTTGGTTAGAAAGTTGCCACGTTTAAACAAATCAATTTCTGTTAAAATTGTAATTTTGGCCAACGAGGGTTACAGACAAGAAAGTATTGCGAGGAGATTTTATATTCATCAATCGACTGTCTTGTAGTCGATATAATGTGACTAGAGAATATAGAAGATGGCCTGGCTAAGAGCGTAAAAGATGTACAACGTCAAGAATTTCCGCATCTGGAAAATGAATTGCCGTGGTCGAGTATACAGGAGGCCTGGCGACTGTTTTACAGAATGAAGTCTTGCACAAAATGTTAGCAGTGGTGGCGGTTTCGTTATGCTTTGGGGAGACATTACATGGGAGAGTCGTACGGAACTTGATGAGATAAAGTTAAGAATAAATACTGACTTGTACATACCCAACATCCTTGAAGAGCACGTTTTGCTTTATTCTGGCTTCATTGGGTACGATAACTTTGTGGTAATGCATGATAATGCCCGGACTCATGCCGCTAGAACAGTGATCCAGTACCTTGAAGATGTCAGGATTGAGACACTAAAGTGGCCACCAATCAATCCTGATGCTAATCCCATACAATGTGTGTGTGACATTCTGATGCTGTATATACGAGCATGAAATCCAGCTCCTAAGTCAATTGCAGAATTAAATATTGCTGCACAAGAAGAAAGTAATCAAATTCTGCAAGAAACCAACAATCGCTAGAGCTAGATGAGGAAATACTAGGTACTAAATTTTTACTGTCACCTTAAAGTATTGTTATATTGTCGTAATTGTTTATTTTTTCCAATTAAATGTGACAGCCAAAATCAGACTATTTTATTAGTTCTTCTACAAATCTACTGTAAAGTTTCAATATGTAATTTATTTGACTATAATATATGTAAAATACTCCCGTGCAGGGTATATAGCAATAAAAAAATGGAAAACGTTGAAAAATATGAGAAAAGAAAATAAAATAAAAGTAATGACAAAATAATATATGCAATATTTCTGTCTATGAGTGTATATTTATATCGTTATAGTACATAGATAATTTAAGAAAATAAACTTTTCTAAAAAAATAGATATTGTATACCTTTGAAGCTATTTATGAACTTACTGAAGAATATTTATTCACCGAAAGAACTTCTTAGAGCATTTAGGGTATTTTGAATTTGTTATTGAATTTAGTATTAATTATGTCTTATAGTTTTATCTACAATTATATGCCTTTATAACTTACTGAAGTGATACCACAATTTATATAATGGAAATATATCAAACTTAATCAACTCGGTGCTTAAATATAGAAATGTTGATGAGATAAGAAATAATATTACTAATAAAATACATTTAACGTTATCAAAGTATGAATGGTCAAATTTTGTATTAGAATAGTAACTTCAATACTATAAGAGTTTTATTGGGATAGTAACTATACAAATGTAAAATCTCTCTAAATATAAAATTGCCTACTAAATATAGCAACTGTTGCAAAGACTGAAGGCGTCGTGAGGTCCTCTCGGACATATTTACTAATGAACTTATTATTTGAGAAAACAATAGACATTTTAAAAAAGTGTTTAGGATAAAGTCATCGACGAAGAATATAATTTTACTATAAAATATGGGAATAGATACGCATACCTGCAGCATATCACTTCAAAATATATGAAATTAAAGCTAACTAAAAGAATATAATTAAAAGAGTAATTTCGAACAACGATAAAATACCATTGAAAACGCGATGGCTCTTGCAAGCAAGGAATATTTGTGTAAATGGTATAAGGTCTCCTATGCCATTTGCATAAGAGACCTCATGCCATTTGCATAGGATTGTTTGTTAATAGAGTAATGTCGTAATTAATCCATTAGAAATTAAAAAAGAACCCTATTTAAAATATTTATTGTTAATTTTACATATATCGTAAAACAAGAACAAGGCCTCGCGCGCAGGGAACCTTGGTGTGAAGAATTTTCTTAATGCAAATAAATTTAAATGAACCGATGCAAATGACATGAGGCATGGACGTCTATATATCAGATAGTACATAATCTGTTCCAGTATCAAAATATCAATAATTAGAAATTAACTTTCTATTAGATCTCACATGCATGTAAGGGAGAAGTGATACCAATATTAATATTGCAATGATTCCTTAGAGTTTCCAAAAACAGATTTGCCTATACAGAAACTGATAAATCGACTACGAATTGGTTTCTCTCCGAAATCAAGAAATAAGAAAATGTTACTATAAATTTGAAAATATAGAGACTCAAATGATATTTAATTTTTTTAATAATATATAATACTTTTCCTATATACATTCTGATATCTAATAATGAGCAAGTACATAACCTAATGAAGAAATACTAAAAATGTTACGAAGAAACTTAAATACATAATATTTTACGTAATAATTGTGTACCTAATTTAACGAAAATGAGAGTAATTGTGTAATTTAATAAGTATAATATATATAATTAATCTACGTTAAATTAGGATTCTTCTAAACTGGAAAATGTCTTAAATTACAAAATTTAAGGATCCATACTTTAAATTTCTAAACTACAACATCTTTATATAACTTATTAAAACAAACCTTTTAATAAATAAAATTATTTCAGTATAATAAAATATGAAAATATATATTTTCTTACAGAACTCTATCTCCTGCTTAAATGGTCAAAAATTTGCTATTTCTTCTACCTGTGGATTAGCGTTTATGCAGTATTCGCTGTATCAATGGCTATTTACGCTTCCTTGCTTATTCATAATCACCAAAAGTTCAGGATATTTCAGAGACTGGTTAAATACAGTCTAGTATTAACTGCTTCTGGACTCATTGGACATGCCATTTTACAGGTATGTTTAATACTTATTTATTCCTATTATAATATAAATCAATCAAAAACGTGTATTTAATGAACTCAAGGTAGCTTCTCATAGGTAAGTCATAGGTAACTAATTGTGTTACCTATAACTGTTACTTATATGTGTAACTTGTTAACAAACTTGTTAATTAAGAGTAATTACATTGGTAAATTATAGAGATTTCAATAAAAATAATGAGGTTAGTAGTAGTGCAGAATATACAAGATCTCACAAGTTGTCCATTATTATCATGCACACTAGATATTTTTGGCGATAACAAAGATAAAAGTGCATGCCTTTATCGGGAATCGAATCCGGATCTCCCAATTGCTGGTTAGTTTCTCTGACCGCTAAGCTATCAAGGGACACTCATTATCCTTGCTAATGCGCCAGTTTAACACGTCGCTACATACTTATATCTATCTGTGTTTTATATTTAAAATGATCCAACTTGATACAATTAAACGCCATTGAAAATGTTATATTATGTTGCGTAATATAGTTATTTAATTTTTAAGTCAAGATATTCTAGTTCTCTCTTTATTCGTATACTTTAATTAGTGAGTAATCTAACTGGTTACGAAAATAGGGACATATGGTTAATATAAAGTTGCACTTTTCCGTCTACACAAATATCCAAGTATACATCCACAATTTCTCAACAAAATTCTAATATAGGTTTATAAAACACTATACAGTTACTATTATCGGTGAAAAATCGTGTTCTTTTATTTTAATTTCCGTCTGATTTAAAATAAAGCAAATAGAACTAAATAAGAATGTAGAATGTATGCTAGCCATAATTTTGGTAAAAAATTTTTCTTCAGACTACAAATAAAAATGGTTATGATAAATCTCTTTTTTGTAATGCGTATGTGAGAAAAAACCAGTTAGTCAACATATTTATTTCACTAAATAGTTAGAATTGTTATCTCAGGCATAGCTATCTTCAGTTGCTTAACAGTTAAACATTAATTTTGTTCATTATTTTATAAGATTTTATTTGAATATATCTTTTATATTCTAAATAATCTTCTATTGTCGACTTTACTTGAATTTACAAGTAAAGCTTAAGCTTAGAAATATTTTGGAAAATTTCTTGTCACCATTTTCATTCCTTTTTACATAGCTTTAAGTCCACCAAGTTCTTTATCAAAAACTTTATCACACTTTTACATTTATATAGAATGAATTTAATTTTATATAGAAAATTGAGGATGCTGAATAAATGTCAACAAGAAAATCCAGAATTACTACTTTTGTTTTTTATGCTTTAGGCAATTGCATATCTCACAGTTTAGAATACGATTATAGTAAAATAGTATTGATACATATTGATACATATAAAAAAAATAGTACGTTTACCTTACCAACACTCGGTATTCTTAGTCCAAAAAGTACATTCAGCATCTTACCTAAAACAAAAAACGTTAATTAATTAAAATATATAGTGGGTCTGTCTAGTGTGCAAAAGTCCAATCACTCCGTTAAAGTGTGAGTAAGTGTATATTTCTTTAAGTTATTTAATTTTTCAAGTCCCACAATGTAAAAAAATTATTTTGCTTTTGCAAATAACAAACCGTGTTTTAATTATTTTTCGGTTTCTGCATAAAATATAAAGCACATGGTATATTGCTACTCCTAAAAATATTGATGGTTTTCGAGATATTTAGCTTTATAGGTTTTTTCAATTTTCTTCACAAATACGAGTAGTAGTTCAAATTTCTAGGCCATGCTAAACCTGGATAAAATTATTTTTTAACCAAATATTCAACAAAAAATACAATGTTGAAAATCCTCAAGTCGATAAACGCTCTATATATTCATACATGATCAGCATCACCGAAATATCTACAAATATTTAGTATCTTTATTAGTATATAACTCAATATAAAATACGGGGTAGGTATTACAATTTATGATTCTGGAGTAAACTCCTAAATTATAAGTTAATGCACTCCTGAATTAATGGATTCTGTTACTTTATGTTATTTTAGGATTTAGCCCAGCTTTTCCAATTTCCAGTTATATATTTCTTTATTACACTACATATCTCCACAAGAAGCTATCTTTTTTTAATCCAGTTTTAGCACAATTTCCGTGTTGAAGTTTTAAATATGTTTCATATTATTATATGGGCATGGAAATATTTTTGTATAAAGAGTTAAGAATACTGATATTTTAAGATTTCTACATTTCCTTCTGTTTTCACTTTTACTGTGTTATTTATCATCTATTAATAAAACTAATAACTACTTTAAATAACATAGATTTATTATACAGCAAAAAAGGAAAAATTATTTTAATTAAGATCGGTGTTTAAGAAATGCTATCCATTTTCTGTTTTAGGAAAAAAATATACATTAAATAATTTATTTCTTTTATTGAATATATATAATCAAAAGCCATTAGTACTATTTTGATATCGTATGGTAGTAAAGCAATAAAATATTCTTAATCTTATAATTGCATAACTCATCATTATATAGGGTGTCTCAGTTGGAACTGTAGGATTTGAATTGCATGCTATTTGTGATCTGTCAAAGATAGGGCATTAATATTTAATGACTGTGGTCTACAAATCACATGACATCAACATGCCTGGATTCCTCATTTGGAACTATATGGCTATGATTTGTGAATAAAACTAATAATGTTTGAGAAACCGAAGCTTCTTATTCTTCAACATAAAATGGAGGTGATAATGCGATGATTTCATGTAGATTTCAGTTTTAATCATTAGACTAGATTTAAGAGAACTATATGCAACAGGTGCATTTCTAAAATAGTTTATAATCAAATGCCTCAATTGCATATAGGGTAACGAGAAATAATCATCGCTGTTATCTGCGTCATGATATCTTTTAAATTATGTATCACTCGATCTGTTCCCATTTATTCCCATCTTCCCAGTTGAATATTTCAAGAAAGTGGTTGTTTGCGGGAGGGAGGATCAGGTGTATCACAGTAACGGATGCTATCGCCTCCTTTAAAATACAAATTGATGTCTCCAGGCATTGTTTTATAAAAAAATATTTCAACAGTTATTCTGAATTTCATTTTAAATTAGACACTTCGTATATACAATATAATACAGGGTGGCCCACAAAATTTTGGCCACTCGATATCTCTTAAGGGACTTTATTTCACCTGCACATTTCCGGTCACGTGACATCAACTTCAAAATTTTAAATGAGACACCCTATATGTTATTACAATTTTGTAATAGTCTGTCTAATACCAATCCAATGATACCATATTTGTCAAGTTTTTACGATACTACAGTAAATGATAAACAACTGTTCATGAACGTTTCTTCATTTTTATAAAAAAAAACGTAGGTAGCTTAGAAACAAAAAAGTTGCCCTAGCAACAGAAATATATCACTACTTGTCAAGATCTGTCAAGCAGTATTAGTAGATTTTGTGTTTGTAAAAATAGTAATAAGATTATTATGCCTTTACATTCTACTTATGACGAGTACATTGATATGCTGCTGATCTATGGAGAATGTGCAAAAAATAGCAGACGTGCTAGAGATTTGTATAGTTATCGTTGTCTCGACCGAACATCTCCAAGTAAAAATACGTTTGCTTACATTGAACAAACATTAAGACGTAACCCTTTTCCTAGTGGAAAACGGAAAACACCTCGAAGAATTTGAAACAGAGGATACCATAATTAATATTCTGGCGTATCATCAAATAAATCCCCACATCTCAACGCGGTGTCTTCAGCAAGAATTAGGAGTAAGTAGAAGTACAATCCAGAGAGTAATAAAAGATCATAAATATAATTCTTTCAAAATATATTTAACGCAAGGTTTAACCGCTGAAGATCCTGAAAGAAGACTTAATTTTATTGTCAGTGAAAGACGCAGATGACCCGTTCTTTTTAATAAAATATTGTGGATTGATGGAAGTCATTTTCACAACAACGGTACCGTTAATAGATACAACTGTCACTACTGATTAGCTGAAAATCCAAAATGAATGCGAGAAACTAATTTCCAGACAACATGGGGCTTAAATGTTTGGTACGGTTTATTCAACGGCCGTTTAATTGGGCCATATTTCTATCAAGAAACGTTGAACGGCGAAATATATTTAGATTTTCTCCAGAACATGTTACCCCATTTATTTGAAGGTATTTCCTTAAACGAAAAAAGGACGATGTGGTGGCAGCAGGATAGTGCACCTCTTTACTATGCCCAGCAAGTTAGGACATCTATCTTGATGGTACTTTCCCCGAAAGGTGGATTGTGCGCAATGGTACAATATCTTGGCCTGCTCACACCCCCGACATAACATCTTTAGATTTCTTTCTATGGGTATACCTAAATGGTTTGGCTTACAATACATTGCCTAGAAATTTAGCCGATTTGCAAAACAAAATCAGAGCAGCAAGCTAAACTGTTACACCAGAAATGATTAGAGCAGCATGCTACACAAATGTTTTAAAAATATTTGAGTATTGTGCTAATGAAGGTGGACATAAATTTGGGCATCGACTGTAATGATTTTTATAATTATTGGATTTTGCTATGTAATTATTTATATTCTTTAATTAAAAGTTAAAAAATCAATCCATCCATTTAACAGCTCAGATTTATCACTGTTTTACATAAACGTGCTATTAAATATGGTATCGTTGGATTGGTATCATATAGACCCTCACACAATTGTAATAACATACAGGGTGTCTCATTTAAATTTTTAAGTTAATGTCACGTGACAGGAAATGTGCATGTGAAATAAAGTCCTTTTATTCTAAAAATGGGCAACGATTTCGACTGTTTAACATCGCCAATTTTAAAAACTATTGTTCATATAACTTTCGAGATATCGACTAGCCAAAACTTCGTGGGCCACCGTGTATATACAGTAGCTGTATTTTAAACAACTTAACATTTATTTTAATAGAATTATTAAAAAGATATATTAACAAAGTAAATAATGATCAAATATTCAGTGTATTTTAACACTTATAATATTTCTATACATAGTCTGTGGGAATTGGCAATTTTACAGAGACTAATTTGATAAAGAAGGTATATTTATGTTTCTTTATAAAAAAAAACACAATTTTTGCTAAGACAAAATATTCACGCAAATACAAATCATCCGTGTTACACATAAATATGCAACTGAAATGTAAAAAAATTTTATCCATCTTTAAACGAATATCTGACGTTAGTATCTGAGCCACTAAGAAAGGTATACGCCACTAAGAAACGTTCGATTCCTGAAAATATATATATACGTCTTGGCATGCCCTTAGAACATCTGGAGAACCGAATACAGAGAATATTTCATAGCTTGTCGAGTTGTCCAGATTCTAAAAGTTAACCGAATTCGAAATAAACTGATAGCTGACAGGCTTGAGTGAGTCATTCATTACAAAAGCCGTAATGGAAATGCCTCATTTCATTTAAACTTTAGGTTTAATTACGAAATTCATCCAATAAACTTCGAGATCATTTTCATGCCAATTAATCGTGAAGTTTCTTTTATTAATGAGGTCTTAATTGTATAAATATATACATGGTTTGCTATATTACATTGATGAAGAATACGGTGGATATTCAGATCAGTTGCTTGACGCGGAGCTAATAGACATGCAGTAATTTATTTAGCGGCCATTACATGGATGAATAATTTATCGCATTCTGCTAAGGTGGCCATATCCTACTTTCCTATAGAGGTATATGTTTGACTCAGATTTCCAGTGAAGGGAGTTTGCTTTCCCTGAGCGCGGTGTGTCTGTCTTCATCTGCATGTGTAACCTTTCTCCCTACAAGCTGAGACTTTAGGGGAATTAAGTCGATTTTTATGTGATCTTGTCTATGAATATGTCTGGAGTAGTAATATATCGAGGGGTGTCAGTCATATAACTGGTGAATGGCCTTCTCGTTCATTCAAATAAATCCCTATAATAACGTTCAATATTGTTTTTATACAATTTTATTTTCTACAATGGTTAATAATACAATGTTTTAAGGAAACCAATACACTTACTATACATAGATTTTTTTCAGTATTTACAATAACATACAATCAACACACTACCTTATATTAACCTAGTAAGCGTTCAATATATTTTTTAATATACCAAAATGAGTTAAAGTGTGAAGTGTTAAGTACCTAACCTACAAGTGTAAAAAACAATTTAGTAAAAAAAAACGAATTGTGGTACTTACATTGGTTAATCTTGGAAATTTATACTCAGTAAGTGGTATGTTGTTTATTTAATGGAAATAACTTTGACCGTTTACCAATTACCCGATGTACTGTTAGTGTGACATAAAAATATGGAGATTTTGGTCACATTTGATATTTACCTACAGACTGAGAACAAAAAAATACCTGATAATATAGATATAGTCGAACTGTTACATGTTATAATGATAATACCCATTTGATACTCAGACTATGACCGATTGAATAATTCAATTACGCGAATGGATAATAAGAATGCAAAATGATAATTAAAATTTCATGTAAAGAATTAGTTTCTGATGAGGTAACGTCTTCTCTAAACGACTACGTTAAAGGGCAATACGGGAGATGCTGGACGATATAATATCTAAATTTCCTCTATTTCTAGATGCAACATTCCCCAATGGTTGGATCGAACATTTAACAGACTTCGGTTATGTTCTAAAATGTGTATTGCAGACTTTAGAACATAATTTTTATACAGATTATATAATTTTAGAACAGATTATTATATATAAATAAATTTATTTACTAGTGGGATCCTATTTTTTGCTATATAAGTTCTATCTAATTTCATCAATTCAGTCGAAATGGAAATTTAAAAACAAATTTTATAATAATTACTTCGAACTACCTAGAAATTGTGTTTACGATGTAGGAACATGTTATTTACAACACATTTTTGAAACTTGCATAACGTTAACCAAAAGAAAAATGCACACACGGAAAAAATTAATCCTATATTAGAATTATATTGGCGCCTTCCTAATTTATTTAAAGGTTTTAAAGAAATGGCGAAAGCGCCAATGTAATTCTAGTATTTAAATGTAATTTTTTAATACACTTTGTTGAAGTTCAGTAGCGCTTCCATAACCCGGTGAAAGTCTTTTCCTTATATGCATTTCATGTTAATCGGAAGCTAGAGAGTAAAGACTTAAGATTCTTTTAGTATTTGTGGAAAACTGATCTGTTTTTGTTGCCATATCAAAGGTTCTAGATTCCCCTTCCCAATATTCTAGAAGTTTTTAGGAACAGTTTATATGAATAATAAATATCTTATTAGACTCCAATACTCATACTAGCTTGTAACTAGGTTTATACCTCAATCTATTATCTCTCCAAAATGTCGTCTCTCATTTTCGGAAATTGACTTTCGGTGTATACGAAATTTAAATAAAATTCAATTTGTTGTTTAATTTTATACAGACCTATTTTATTTTATTTTAGTTATTTGTAGAAATAGTAATAAATTGAATTTTCAGTATTAAAATATTCAGTTTGGTTTTTTACATTTTACATTTTCTTAAAAATATTGCCTAAAGTAGGATGTATTCTTCTTGTAGTTAATAATATTTTCCCACGTTCTTATTGTAATATTTAAATGCATTATATTTTCAACCACCCAGTGTTAATTACGTTATAAAGAGTACAATATTATTCAATAACAGAGGAGGCGAAGAAGAAGCCTTAATAATACAAATGGGTGGGTATAATATATGTAGTGGGATCCTTGTAAAGTCGTTTGCTCTAGAAATGATAAATCGAAATCACGACCTTTCTCTTATTAAACTGCCCCGAACAAATTATGGTTTTTATTAAACTGTCTCAGGCAGAAATGCCGGACGGCTTTGTTATTTTCAATATCTTAATTTTAAATCAGAACTCCTAATTTCCGTGCAATATATATTTTCCCTTGTCCTTTCTTCCTTTGACGATTATATTTTAATGTTATATACAGCAGTATTATAATAGTAAAATTATGTGTTTGGGAGAACCTTCAGTTTGATTATATATACTTACCATAAATTGTGAGATTTAATCGTTTTCAATTGTTTAATGTTAAAAAAAAGGTATACCTGTGTAATCAGGTTTAATGGTTGAAGTTCATTTAGTATCTATCCCTTATATTATCTATTAAGTTATGAAAGCTTTACATATTTGAAAAGGATTTTGTTGTATTAAAACAATATTAGAACTTATAGCTTTTTATGCGATGTACATATTTACATAAACATTATATTTAAGAAAATTAGTACTCAAAGCATTTCTCTCTACATTCCACGTAAATCAAAAATCCAATCACGTAATTACTATATAAATCACACGTATAAAGTGACCTAGTAGAAATGACTAAAAAATTAATCTATTGTGATCATATGAACTTATACTTACTTTTTTAAATAAACGGGATTTAAAAAGTTTGGACACAAAAATCGATTTCAATTCACTAAAGCTTAAAGCTACACATAAAAAAGTTATGTATAGAGATGAAGACAAGAGCACCCATGCTCACAGAAATATACCACACTCTTGCCGTTAGGACTCGAATTCAAGCATACATTAACAATACTGAGCCCAATTCGGGGCACTTCGGACCACAAAACCAATAACATTCTCACAGCCTTCTCTATAAAACAATATAGTATCCATTCACGTTATGAACGCAGATCAGAGTGGTACACTTTGAAACCGACCTGAATGCCCACCGTATTCTTTTCGTATCAACTTATTTAACGTATTTAACTTCATCATTGGACACATTTTCAACCCCATACATAAATATTGATTTAAGATTAATACTATGCTTACCTTATTTAACAATTTACCAATGACTTTATATAGTGTTGTTATTTTTAACTGTACCACCGGGGTTTATTTCTAACCAGGAGACCTCTTCAGAATCTCTAGTATTTCTGAGTATGCAATTCAAAGTACCATAACTATACCCCAATCTCTGTTTCAGTGTATTCTAATCCGCCGGAATTATTTGCGACGATATGAAATGTGGATGAATTTAATTTGCACTTGCCTCTCATTAATGGTAGCTGTAACAGCGGATGATATTTCAAGCGATTCGGATAGACACAGTAAGTGGTGTTTGTTTAGTTAACCTAATTCTAGTAGTACGGTCATTATGGCATTATAATTCGAAATAGCAACGGTTTATGCATACACATTTTGTTAGAAACACTGCAGGAATACAGCCGTGGCCAGGAATAAATAATGGCTCATTAAGTATATAAGCGGCCCTGTAGGAACCCTATAAGATTTTAATAGAAACTATAGACAGCCTAGTTTAATGTGTTTATTTAAAATTTATAAAAATAACTACAAGGTGGGTTTTTAAGTTGCACATATTTTGAAAATTTAAGGTCTATTTGCATATATATACTTTGTGGGCAATAAATTGCGAGTTACTGAATTTTAAATTACTAGAAATATTTATTTCACGTTAACCAATTAGATGAAATAAATATAGGTAGCACGTGTAGCTTATACTGTTATTAAATCGATACTTCATGTTTACTTTAAAACTGATATAAGAAAATACAAAAATAGATAGTATATTTAAGGTAACATTTAAAATATTGCCCTAGGAATACATATTATATGTTAACGTAATTTTTATTTAACTTACATAGACGACACTAATATATATGTGTATGTAAACTTTGTGTATTATAAAAAATTATGTTTTTTAGAGCACACAGAAAATGTTTTTAATTATTTATGTACATTTTCTAATATTTTTATATGACAAATCGTATTGACAAAAGTTTACAAAACATATAAATTAAAACATAAATAAACCATTCATCTTTTCATCAATGATTGTATGGAACACATTACCTTGATCGTGGTGCAAATACTTGATATACTGTTTATTATATTTTATTGGTGAATAATCTTCGCATTACATTTGTTACATCCTTGTTACAAGACAAATTCGACGATGCCATATTTGTAGGAGTTTTAACGTAAAGTAGCAAAATATTGACAGTTGAAGAAATTAATATGATTCCATTTTTAGACCTATGGAGAAATGAAATATGAAAAAAATATGATGCCAACAACGATTATTTTATTAGCAACAATGGAATGAAATTAATACAAGAACTTCCGAACATCCGACAAAGAAACAAAAGGCACATAGACAGCTAAAATAAACGAATATTATTATTATTATGTTATATGGGTTTGGACCTCATCAGCCGCTTGGGTAGTCCGCATGGGTAGTCCCTTGGCGATCCCCTCTTATTCGGGTCATTATCTAAAAATGCTATCCCATAAAAGAAGCAAATTAGGTACGTCCCCCGCCTTAAGCCTCACCTCCTCTAGGATAACAGGGGTCAATAATATAAGGTATCTCTTCTCCTCCAGTGCGGGGCAGGTGTAAAGAAGATGAATCGAGGTTTCCTCGTCTTCCTTACAGTATCTGCAGGCCAGGCTGTCAGTTACCTTCAGCTTGTATTTATAAGCATTCAGGCTACTATGGTGTCCCATTATGATTCTCACCAGGGTTCTGGTCTTATGCCCGTTCAATTTAATGGATTCTTGGGCCCATTTCTCAATTTCTGAGTATTCGATGAAGAGTTTGGTTATTAGACAACCCGTTACTCCTCTCCATCTTTTATTGTGCTGGTCTCTTGCCCAGCCATTGATGCAGTTTCTGATCAGATTCCGACTTATTCCCACTGCAGGTTCTGGTCCGTAGAGGTCTTCCCTGGTCTCTAGTCTGGCAAGGTAATCTGCAATTAGATTTCCCTTAATGCCATTATGCCCAGCATAATGCCCGGTCCCTTCCTTGCTAAGTGGTTCAATGTTTCATAGCAATTATAGACCAGCTTAGACTTTGTCGTTGCTGAATTCAGGACTGAATAAACGAGTAGGTATAACACAAAATTGTAATGCTTATAATATGCCTTCAAACTGATTTCTACTCACTAGCACAACAGTCAAATAAAGATTCTAGTGCATGTTGTTCTAAACATGGCTGAAGTAACAGTTCCACACGCTTCTACTGTATTCAGCAAATCCTCTACATTTTTAGGTGGTATGGTAGAAACTATGTATTTAGATACCTGCAGAGAATAATGTTCAAGGTCGTAAGATCAGGGGATCGGGGTGACCAACAAACTACACCGTGCTATATGTCGCCTAATTATTCCGTAACTTGCCTGGCAAGGTGAGGCCAAGAGTGACACCACATCGTTGCCACTACATCCTCTTTTATCTCTATGAAATTTACAATCTGTTTTCAATGTATAAACAATAAGTAAATACTAAAATATCTCCTTCCTTAATCAAAATTTTTCAGTTTTGACGAAATGGATACATACCTAATTAAATCTAGTTATTAGATCTGTTGGTTTAAAATCGATGCACTTCACTCTTGAAGTTAGATAACTCATTGCTGAGCACATTTGGATGCAAATTAATACTATATCCATATTTCTCACTGTAGGCTGCTATTTTACTTCTGATGGTGGAAATATAGATTTATTTCTATTACAATATTTGGTACATACTATGGAGCGTTAACTAAAATTGTCAGGATCTTCTTTTAAAACCTCTGGATTATTTATAGGTTAAACTGGGAGGAAAATCGTCATAAATGGATGCCGCATGTCCAGATAGGCTTGATGATAGGTTTTTATACAAGAATTTTATTTTGTAATGACACTTGTAATTCCCTACCAATTACCCAGTAGAGCTCTTGTAGTCTAAGTTCCAACTGCTTTCTCTTATTAAAGTTATTTTCAATATTATTAGTTTGTTGAGGTGTCTAGGTACTTGACGATGTTGCTTTTGTTAGTTGGCTGTTATTCAGTCTAACTGGAGGGCACTGTTCTCTTCTCGCCGTAAAGGCGATGTGCCTTAACTGATTTATTGACTTCAATTTTCCATTCTTTCAGCAGCCATATGGTGGAGCTTATATTTAACTAAACATCTTTAAGTAACCTGGAGAGAACATTTTAAATGTAATTAAATTCAATAAACCACATAAAATATTCATAATTAAAATTTATTGAAAATAAGAGTAGCCAATATTATATATAGTAGCGGCTATAGTTCCATTGTTTGAAAGTGACTTTCGTCAACACATAAAATTTTAAGAAAAGTTGGATCCTCATGTTCTATTGACATTTTAGTAATGCAAATTATTCGTTGGTGAAAATTTTCAGCGGTTGATCCAACTAAATATTATTTATAAGGATGGTACTGATAACTGTTCAGCACTCTTTAAGTTATAGTTTTGCTAACTCCTATATATTATACAAGAAGCCTAGTGGAAACATGAGAATTCACTTACACATAAGCCAATCTATTGAATACGTTATGTTATATTTGAATATACTGTCATAGAGGTGTTTACAGTTTTGCATTTGGAGAAGGACCAGTCCATAATTTTTGTTCCATATTTATGAATGTGTTCCTGTTTGGTGTTGTACATTCTGGAAATCGTTCTCTGCAAATACTTTGAGTCTCTTTACTACCATATTTTTATTCCATTCCTCATAAACAAAGAGATTATCAACGTATTCATCATAAGTATAAGTGATAATTCATCATATGTAGAAGTAATGAAGCAAAAGGCATTATTTTTGAAGGTTAGAAGATTATTCTGTACACTGAATGTTAGGCACTACTAATATAATATAGTAGTATATAAATAATAACACCTCATATTTGATAAAACTTTTCTTAATAAAACAGTATATTACAATACTGACGTGCATAAAATGCAAATCTTTAAATATAGTTAAATCCCTACAAATATATTATCACTAAATTTGTCGTCTAACAAACATATGGAAAATGTAACAAAGAATTTTACTTCTCTACCTTTTATTGATATTTAGTTTACCCTAAATATGTAGATGTATGCCTTTACATGTTCAAGGTAACTGATGAATAACTATGTTTATTCAATATTATGATATTGAATAAATATAGTTATTTTGAAGTTCTGTGGATAATATTAATATATTATTAAGTTCCTTTCATTGTTAGGTGTAATCACATTTATAGAATAGTTCCTATCTATGATCAAACATAACGAAATTATGGGTCAAATCGGTTCAGGGTTTCCCGATCGTGATCTCAGGGGGAGCTAACGTAATAGCCCTTTGAACTAACTGATTAGTTTATAATAGTTTCAACATATTCCGGTTTCAGTGTATATATTAAATGGGTGAAATATATGTAACATGGGGCTTACTAGAATTACAAGTGTAACGGAATTAGAGAATAATAATGTCTGAAAATTATTACCTCAAATCGAGAAGGATATTTGTTGATAGATTTGTTTAGCAGAAATGATCAAAGGAGTAAAATATTATTGTTTTACCCACCCTATTAGGAAACTATGTCATATATTACCACGTACGTGTTAAATATTGTATAGAACATACTCTAATTGTATTTTGAATGTTACTGTATTATTCTGGGAAGATTATATTATTGGCCTTAAAGCACTGTGTATCTCGTCATGTTAATTATTATCACTTAACATTTTCTTCAAAAGATTGTGTAACCAAATGAAGTCTCAAAAAATCATTGACCTCTAACTGATTATCAGTTGCACCAGACCATTCCGGAGTTGCATATCCCGATCCATTCTTTTTGGGAATTATGAGTGAAAATATACTGGACTATGCCTGGAGACTTGAGAAAATGAGACGAACTTTTGTACCTAGAGACGGGACATGCTTTGAACCAAGTTGGCATAAGTATACATCTAGGACATTGGGAAACAAAACTACGAAAATGGCGTTTGTCAATTTTCTAAATGAAGCTTTGTATATATATTGTTGATAATATTTTCTGTATAAAGTATTATAAATTAGAGGAGCCTTAGAAAAAATTTTTAAATAATAGACGAAGATATGATCATTATTTCAATGTAAATGAATAAGTTCTTTTACTTCAGATTGTAAATATAAATATTTTGTTTTATATACTTTCTTCCTACCTAATCTATAAACATCATATGTACCACTTATAATAGGCAGCGATGATTAGAAGTTAAGAGACATGACACGAGTCAAGAAACATATTACTGTCTGTAGAGAAGTATTTAATATTAAAATTACATTAGCGCCTCCGCCATTTCTTTGAACATTGTTTACTGGTTACTCCTATATTCCTAGACAAGAATAACGTATTTTGTCATATTTCTTTGATTTGACTATGTATTTTCTAAAACCTCACATAAACGTGGATTTAACATATTCTAATAAACAGTTAAATTAATAAACAATATTCTATAAGGGGAGTTGTTCCTTTAACGATTTAGAATTCGTAATGCTAACTGAAGCATGGTTTTAAAGATGATCACAGCATAGATGATGAGTATTCTAAAATAAGGTTCATTGGTAAACCATATTAGTAGTTTAGCTGAATATCAATTAATCATTTGTGTGAAGTTTTAATAATAATGTAGTATACTAGTATAATACACGACGGAAATTTCCTACTGAGTTAGTTCTAAGTACATTCGCGAGATTAAAAGAGATATTTTGAACGCAATATTTAGTCATATTGTGCACGGTACTACTATTTTCATTATATTGTTTGTTTTTTGTAATTACAGCAATATCTAAGGTTATTAATCATATATGATTAACTTGTACTTAATTGCAAATCTGAATTCTTTGTTTTCTTGTTTGAAACTTCTGATATATTTAATACCAATTTTTCTTATAAACTTAAGTTTTCTTTATTTGCATATATTCGCTGGAATGTATTCTTTCGATTTTTCAGGTATCTGTATTGCAATTCTCTCATCGCTAGCACCAATATATTCTAATCACATATGGCTCCAATTACTAATTAGTGTTATATTACAGGTTGGACACCTACATAGGTTGTTGTTTATTTATTAAATGGTGAATAGGTTTAAGTCTTGTGAACCTATTTTTAACCAAGAGTTAGAATAACCTGCTTTCATCGACTAGTTTTTCATGGTAAGATCCGTTTCGTTACTTGCGGTTTGACATATTTGAGCTTAGTGTCTCTATTAGTCTATTCTATATGCCACTCTTTTAGGATTTAACTATCGATAAGTAGTTTTTTATTAAGACTCTTGTTTGGGGTATTGTCCACCTCGATCGTGTTTGCTTCACGACGAGAGGTGGATGAAAATATATTATCATAGTAATTTAAATGCATTAATGAATTTAAAATACGTATTTTACTTTCAAGAGATGCATGAAGAGAGGATTGTGCAGCTGCATATTTATACAAATCTTTAACATTAATACAGAAAACGTGCTCCTGCCTGCTAACATATTAATTAGAGATTACACAAATATCAAAACACGATGTTCACAGAAATAACATTCTCCATTTCGACGCAACAAAGTTTTATTTATTATCTATTTCATATACTAATCTCAATTGTGATATTTCTAAATTTAAGCGCATTAAAGTTTAAATAGTTTTGGTTTATTTGTACTACTTTAAGTTCGCACGCAATTATTCGAAGTGGCTCATGTCCATTAATTGTTACCAATTAAATTAAAATATAACAATTTGGGTCCATCTATATTTTATTAGATATATTATCAATGCGATAGTTTTCAAATTGCAGCATATAGTTTGATATTATTTGAGGAAGAAAATAGAGAACATCAATTTCACTTTCGTCAATTTTTGCGCAAATGAAAGAAAAAGACATCGCTGTGTACCTATAGAATTCCATTACCATGTTTAATGGAAAAGTCACTACCGGATGCAGTTTCATTATTATAAAATTAGTTATGCTATTATTTTATTAGTCATTAAATGCGTTTTGCTAATTCACAACCATTAAGGTACCATACAATTTTGTTGATCATCCATTGCTACTTATTTTTCTTTTATATGGTGTTACGATAACTAGAGGTCCCGATTTCGTGATGGTAATCAGGCTATCTCAGGGAGAGCAGTAGGTCGTGGAAAGGACGACTAACTTTTGATTAGTAAATTTGTTTTATTAATAGATGTAATAATTAACTACATATATAGAGAGGGCGCCAGTAACAATTAATTCATTATAAGCCCTGGCCTTTATTTAAGTGAATAGAGAACAGTTACTAGTAATCCATTAAAACTCCACAATTTCCACCACAGAGACAACAAAATGACTGCACATTATCTATTCTCGCAAGTAAATACATACACGTACATACGAGATATCTCTATCGTCGTTGGGTGCTAATTTAAAGCTAAAGAAATGTATATAATAAGCAAAAAGAAACCTAAAAGTGCTTTATTCTGCATCCCCCAAGTGATAACTTAGTTTACATCAAATAAAAAAATAGAATCACAATTTACAGAAAATATAAAAAAAAATTATGTATATATAAAATCTAAAGTAGAAAAAATATAAGAATGCAATTAGCAATTTTTAGTTCATTCAAGCGAAAATAAAAAAAATCGCAATATGCTACATTAAACAAGAAAAATAATAAAATGTTTATCTGTTGGAGATTTCAAGTATGGGCGGCATGTAAGGTGACACAAGGTGGTGTCTAAATTCGGTCCAGCGATGTTGGTGGATGAAAATTCATCTGCCTCCCCGTAATCTCAATGTATGTTCTCCTCAAAATTAAATCTCCGGAAAGATGCAATCCTCTCAATTCGTGTTCGCAGCTCTGGTGTAATAATCGATAACACTCGGATAATGAAACAAGATACCGAAAAGAAAAGGAATGAGAAGAGAAAAGAGCAAAAATACAAAGGAATAAAATGGAATAAAAAGGAATAAAAGGAAATAAAAATCAATAAAAGGGAATTAAAAAGGGAACACCAAAAAATATAAATAATAAAAAATCGTGATAAGAAGAAATAGAAAGCCCTAAAAATTTCATTAAAGTACGAAAAGAACTTCCAAAAGTTAATCAACATATTCTAGATGTGAGGCAGTTTAATAAGTAGCCTAGATTATCAATCTTCTGGAAGACTACAAGCTCGTTAGATCATGTTCAATTATATCCGACACAAAGTCTAGAAGAAATCTCACAATAACTTCAACGAGAAAACTTCAGTGGTGAGTCCTGAATTGTGAATCCCAAAAAATCGAGAGTACAGTAAAACTGTACAAAAAGCAAGTATCTGAACAAAGCCATTCCAACATGTGACACAAAAAAAGTTAGATTAACCAGGGAACAAGAAAACGCAGAATAAATACCACCGAACACAGAATAAAGATGTACGACAAGCAGCGAATTGGACTTGGAGAAAAATAAAATAGAAACCAGAAAACTAACATATAAGAGATATATTAAAGAGAAACCTATTTTTAACTTAAATGTTACAAACAAATAGTTTTATCTAGCTAAACACACATACTTTTCTTAAACAGAGTTCATAGTTCAACATATCTCATAGATCTTTCTTATTGTACTGAAAATTAGTCGCTGCTTTCAAGTTGTCGGGTGCAGTTGAAGATGCACCAAAACTATCTTCGTATCCTTCTATATAGTCATCGGGTGAACACAACTCAAAGGACTGAATGCCACATTTTTACTTTTCGCCTTTCACGTTTTGATTTGAAACGAAATCTTTCCTTAATAACAACAGTGACTTATCCAAGAATCTTCGTAAATAGAGCTTGACTCGTAAATAGAACTCAGAGTTCAATATATCTTATAGAGATTTTCCTTATTGTACAGCAGACTAATCGCTGCTTTAAAGTTGTCAAGTTAAGACCCCTTGGTACTTATGTTCTAAATGTATTTGGTACTTATGTTTGGCATTTGGTACCCAAATTATGTCATTAATATCAAACTAAAATTGGCCACAGTAAAAGATGAAATCACAAAGTTCAGTATAAATTATAGTGAAAGCGTATAAGCCTACCCCAATGCCCCATCCACCCACGAGATACCGCGAGACACCCACTTCATCAAACCCATGAAATAAACCGGTTAAAGTGATTCAAGCCAACGGACCTACCGACTAGATCTAAGTAAGACGTTATAGCTAAGTATTAGCATGTCTCTTAAACAATTTAGTGAATTAAAAAGAAAGATATTCTTTAGTGTAACTTTTTATTTCATGTCGGTAAAAAGCCAAACCAATGTACTCATTATCCTTTAATAATAAAGACATATTGTATGACAAAGGAGGAAACAAATTGTTAAAAATTATTTAAGCGGTTGAGAAATAAAAAAATTAAACATTTTTCTTAAATTTTGGACATCCCGCAGCTCGAAAACTATGGTCCTAGGATTAGGACAGTATATTTATGTAACTAAATTATCTTAGTTTTACCCATAGAATATGGTCATTAATTTTCTGCACAGACTTAGGGAAAAGCCTGTACATAGAAAAGAGATATATTAAACGAAAATTAAAAAGTTTTTCTCCAAAGCTCAAAATTATTAAAGAATAATAATTTAAGAGAATGTAATGAAACATACGAAGCAATTTTTGTACGTTTCTGTGAAAAAATAAATCATGATTCATGATAGTACTCATAGCTCCACCCATGGCATATCGAAAAGTTGATTTTTTTATTTTATACCTACTAATATATTAAAGTCACATATAATTTTTTTTTAGAAATATCTCAAGCGGTTAGAAATACAAAAATTTTAATAATTTATTTTTATTTTGGAAACCCTGCAACTTGAAGGCCATGGCCTTATGATTCTATTTATATAACTAAATTATCTTAATTTTAGCCATACAATACGTTCACGCATTTTCTGTACTGTGATAGCCTGTACACATTTGAATGAATGTTCATTGAAAGTCTTATGAAAACACATTGAAACAATCATTCAAAACATTTTTGTTTCATCTTGGATTTGTCTTAGATACCAAGTTTATGTGTGCCTATTCTGAAATTACAGAACAGTTATAATGTATTTACCCAAGCTACTTTTATTTGCTACTTAACTACGCTCTCTAAGAAATTTTCTAATTAATCAAAATTAAATATTAACAATAGGGGGATATCTTTAATACTCGGTTTTCCTAGAGTACCTACCGATCCATATAATACTAATCTCTATATACATTCGAATATCTTGTACGGAATTAGACAGTTTCATTTCACATTAATTACCCCCGATAAGGTCGAATTTAGCTTTACTGTTAGAAAACTAAAATACGGTGTTAACACACTAATCCTTAATGGAATGCCTCTTAAATTTTCAGACACGCCTAATTGGGTTTTGCACGTTACTAGTATCGCTGTTTTGCTGGCTTGGATTGAGTTAATGCTGCTAATTGGACGTCTTCCAAGTCTTGGATATTATGCACTCATGTTCTCCGCTGTCTTGCAGAATGTCGTTAAGGTAATTTTATTAGAGTTCCGTTTTACGAAATGGAAATTAGGTTTGAGCTGTCAGCGCATACGCTGAAAAATTGCCGCTGCAGCTTCGATTAAAGTAAAGATATGGTTTATAAGCCATGGTAAGTCAGCTAATACTCGTGAACCTTATGCATGAGTTCTTTTGAATATATGTAGCACGTTTAGAATTGCACATAAATTATATATGGGTTACTTAAACAGATTTATGAACACTTAATATTTTTAGCAGGCATTTCAAAAATTCTTTTAAAATGCAAATTGCATACTCTTATGTACGGTTATGACTAAGCCCCGGATTTGACAGCCGACATGACGTAAATAACAGAGGGGAAGTGAAGACAATGAAGGGCAGATTATATATAAAAATTATTCACATATTAGTTTACCTTTCATTGCGTGGTCATTTAGGAACAAATGAGGACTTCTAATTGTGTTCCTAAAACTGCTTAGTTGGGTCTGGGGCAGGGTAAGTCAATATATCACCGAACTGTCAGAATGATCACAACGAAATAGTTCTTTAAGGTAATATCACCACCTTGCGAGACTAAGGACCAGGGAAAACCTCTATGGATCAGAACCTGCAGTGGGAATAAGTCGGAATCTGATCAGAGACCACATCAATGGCTGGGCAAGAGACAAGCACAATAAAAGATGGAGAGGAGTAACGGGTTGTCGAATAACCAAACTCTTCATCGAATACTCAGAGATTGAGAAATGGGCCCAAGCATTCATTAAATTGAACAGGCACAAAGCTAGAACTCTGGTGGGAATCATAACGGGCCACCATAGTAGCCTGAATGCATATAAGCACAAGCTGAGACTGACTGACAGCCCGGCCTGTAGATACTGTAAAGAAGACGAGGAAACCTCGATTCATCTTCTTTACACCTGCCTCGCACTGTAGGAGAAGAAGTATCTTATATTAGGGACCCCCGTTATCCTAGAGGAGGCGAGGTTTAAGGCGGGGGACGTGCTTAAATTGCTCCTTTTATGGGATAGCATTTTTGGATAATGATCCGGATAAGAGGGGATCGCCAAGGGACTACCCATGCGATCAGTGGCTGATGAGGCCCAAACCTATATAATATAATAATAATAATATCACCACACATCTATCACTATTTACGCGTATGATCACATGAACATATTATTAGTAGCTGCTCTAAATGTTCAGCAGATAACGAGCAACGTCTGTCAGTAAATATCCATTTATATGTGAAAATTGCGGAAGAACGCAGGACAGTGTGTAGATAGCTACCTACAATACAGCGAGAGAGTAATGATGGTTAGGTTAGATTCGAAGCCAGTGGAAACAGTAATAGTGCAAGTATACATGCCTACTTCTAGCCATAGTGAGGAAGAGTTAGAAACCGTTTATTCGGACATAGAGCAGGTAATAGGATTTGTGAAGGGTCATGAAAATTTAATAATAGTAGGAGATTTTAACGCAGTCGTAGGTGAGGGGAAAGAAGGAGAATTTGTAGGTCCTTATGGATTAGGAAACAGAAACGAGAGAGGTAGCAGACTGATAGAATTCTGTGAGAAGCACAAGATGGTAGTCGCGAACACATTGTTCAAGAATCACGTTAGGAGGCGGTACACATGGAAAATGCCAGGAGGGATAGACAGGTATCAGATAGACTACATTCTGGTTAGGAAGAGATTTAGAAATCAAGTAAAAGACTGTAAGAGTTATCCAGGAGCAGATGTAGACAGCGACCACAACTTGGTAGTCATGAAAGCTAGATTAAAGTTCAAAAATCTGAAAACCCGGAAGGATAAGAAACGTATAAATCTAGACATATTGAGGGATCAGAATATGAAAGATAAGTTCCAGGATAAAGCAGATTAATTAATAAATAAAACGAGTAAGGACGAAATCAAGAACGCAGAAACTGAGTGGGAGGGTATCAAGAATAGTCTAGCTTCCGCGGCTACGGACGTTTTAGGACACGATAAAAGGGAAGCTAGGAAGCCCTGGATAACGGACGAAATCTTAAACTTAATGCAAAAGAGACGAGGCAACAAAAACAGACGAGACGAAGAAGGACTGAAAACTTATAAGTCAATAAAGTGGGAAATCATTAGAAAATGTAGAAAAGCGAAAGAACAATGGATAGAGGATAAATGCAAAGAAGTAAAAGATAAGTTGCAAGTAGGTAAGACCGATGAGGCTTACAAAATAATTAAGAGGAGCTTCAGGGATATAGGAACAATAAGTAGAAACGTTAGGAGTCAATCGGGGGACATACTGATCGGAAGAGAGGAGAAAGCGGATAGATGGAAGCAGTACTTAGGAAATTTATACGAGGGTCAGGAATTAGGAGAGATATTAGAGGAAGAATCTAGCATCGATAGGGAAGATGTAGGAAAACCTATATTGAGAGAGGAATTTGAAATAGCACTAAGGGGGCTAAAAAATAATAGAGCGCCGGGTGTAGATAAAATACAGGCGGAAATTTTGAAATGTGCGGGATAGAAAGTAGTAAATAGGATGTTTGAACTGGTAAAATACATATATGAAACGGGCGAGATGCCAGAGGATTATAAGAGGAACATTATCGTTACTATACCGAAAAAGAGAGGAGCCGACAAATGCGAGAACTTTAGAACGATTAGCCTAACTTCCCATGCGTCAAAAATCTTAACTAGAATAGTGCAGAAGAGGATGGAAAATAGAGCGGAGGAAATACTAGGAGAAGACCAATTCGGCTTTAGGCGAAATAGGGGAACTCGAGAAGCTATTCTGGCGCTAAGAGTAATGTTAGAGAAAACAATAGAAAAAGGAAAGAACGCTTATATAGGATTTTTAGATTTAGAAAAAGCTTTTGATAACGTAAGATGGGAAAAAATGTTCGAGATACTAAAGAGCGCGGGAATGATAGAGATAGGAGAGTAGTACACAATCTATACACAGAACAAACTGCTGTTATAGAAGTAGAAGGGGAAAAAAGGGAAGTAGGTATTAGGAAAGGAGTAAGACAAGGATGTACGCTATCACCACTAATTTTTAATCTGTACATCGAAGAAGCGATTAATGTGGTAAAAGATAGAGTGGATTTTGGGATTAAAGTACAGGGACAGAAACTAAAAATGCTCATATTCGCGGATGATATAGCAGTATTAGCATCTAGTAAGGAGGAATTAGAATCAGCATTGAACGAAATGGAGGCAGTGTTGACAGAGGAATGCGGAATGAGGGTGAATAAAAACAAAACTAAAGTGTTAGTGTGCAGAGGGCGCGAGAGCAGAGCAAAAACGAAAGTACAAATTAATAATGAAAGGTTGGAGGAAGTTAAAGACTTCACTTATTTAGGAAGTAAAATAAATTGGGATGGAAGAAGCGATAAAGACATAAAACAAAGAATAGCGCAGGGTCGAGTAGCTTTTAACAAAAAGAAAGCACTTTTATGCTCGGGGGTAATAAACTTAGAAACAAGGAAGAGATTCTTGAAAACATATGTATGGAGCACGGCACTATATGGCTGCGAAACCTGGACGGTAGGGGAAGCAAGTAGGAAGAAATTAGAAGCTTTTGAGATGTGGTGTTACCGAAGAATGATGAAAATACCATGGACTGATAAGGTTAGAAACGAAGAAGTATTGGAGAAAGTCGGCGAGAAAAGAAGTATGTGGAAAAACTTAAAGAAGAGAAGAGATAGAATGGTAGGCCACTTGCTGAGACATGGGGGAATAGTCCGCGATATTTTGGAGGCAGAAATAGGAGTGAAGAAAGGCAGAGGTAGGCCTAGATTAGACTACTGCTCGCAAATAGTAAGGGATGTAGGTTGTAGCACAATTAGCGAAATGTGTAGGTTAGCACAAGATAGGAGAAGCTGGAGGTTAGCGTCCAACCAGTCTTAGGACTGATGACCTAATGATGATGATGATGATGATGATGTGAAAATTACCACTTTGCATCAACAGAAGTCAACAGAGCATACAGGAAATATAAGTAATGTTGTAGAGCCTTCATATTGATTTCTGGATTATATAATTATATTTTTGTTGAATTTCCTGAATGTATTAAATATATGTTGATTTATATTCAATTATGTAGTATACTTTCAATCACATGGTCCACAAAATAAAGTACCATGTGCGGCAAACTTTATAATTCCAGGAAACTTGGTATTTATGAATTCTTAAGATTACAGATAACGAATTTGGAGTAAAAGTTTTAAAATCTAAAATAGCGAATCCAGTGTGGCAGACGAATTTTTAAAATGAATTCAGGGTGTCTACTAAACTTAGTATTTGGGGGCTTTTAGGTCACCCATTACATTTCATATTTAGAACACCCATAAGTTTAATATTCTCAACAAAACGTAGTATTTTCAGAGAAACTGAGGGTTACTGACACTAGGCATTAGATAAAACTGGGTGAATCTATCTTCCAGTTCTCAAAATATGAAATAGGAACTTGGTATATAATACATGTGTTTCAGTTTACTATTGGAGCTTAGTGTTGTTACATTTTCAGTTTATTTCAAGGGTTTATAATATTTTTGTAAAAACTATACTTTTATAAACAGCTATAGATCAGGAGCTGCAATTTTCGCAAACCATTTTGGCGGAACTAAAAGAAGGGATTTTCTTTGGCAATTGGAATCACAAATTCGTGAAATGATTAGAGGTTAGAGCTTTGCCATTACGAGGAGTGGAACTGAAAAAGCCGAATGGTTTTGTTTTATGGAAGTTATCCAAAATTTTCTGAGGAATCATAAGTGCGAAAATTGGGAGCAAATAGAAAATGATATGGTTAAGCGCTTTAATAATTTGGGATGGTCGATGACCTTCAAGTTGCATTGTTTACATGACTATTTGATTTGCTTCCCCAATAATTTAGAAGACTACAGGGAGGAGCAAGAACAACGATTCCACTAAGACCTTAAAGAAACAGAGCGTCTGTTATCAAGGAAAATGGAATGTGGATATGATGTAAAAATTTTTGATGGATACTGAAAAGGGAAATTCAATCTGCATTAGTGAATTTGAAAGGAAAACTACTGCATTAATCTATTCAAGATAAAGGTGTTCGCTACCATACAAACATGATTATCCGTATCGCTTTTCAGATCTGTTATCAATGCATTGAAAAATACCCAAATATTAAGTTTTGTAGACATTTGGATTTTTCTTTGTAAAATTTGTCTGACATATTGTCATCCACTGTCCATCATTTTGAATTTTGAAATTATTGCTTCAAGTTCATTATCTTGGACCTCAAAAATCCATAGAGATCAAGATTATGGGAGTACCCAACAGATTTCGTTTATTTATTGTCACGTGTTTTGATCAACCCCATTTTTGAAGCTCCGTCACATCAACCCTGATGCTATTAATCAAATCTGGCTTCTGATTCGTACTTGGCTCATCAAAATCCACAGAGATAGGGTATTCTAGTCTACTGTACATGGAATTTTTTGTGGGCTGTAGTTCAGGGTTATCAAATTGTTTCTCATAATAAGATCTGAGGTAATTTTTTTATCAAAATAAAGGGTGTAAAAGAATTTTCTTACCAGATTATGGATCGATGATAATTTATTTTATTATAAAAAAATACAAATATAAAGATATCTACACGGCCAGTCACACAGACACAATCTGATTATACTGCATAAATTATTGAATGAATGAATAAATAAGCAAATTTACGTCAAACCGTTTATAAATAAAATTTTTATCATTTTTATTACTTCTTGTAAAAGCATCATGTCCACGCAAACAAATACAATACATACCTTTTATACAAAGGACCGCGTATTTTTAATAGCTTTTAAAGTATCGGAAATATTTAGAACAGTTTTTAATAGGCATTCTTTGCCAAAAGTAAAAGCCCGAAAATATTGCCATATTTGCCTTTGACCTAGACATACCGTTATTCTTTGTATAAGAGGAAAGTCTGCCCATTCATGTATTGACAATGTGCCGGAGACACTCGGGAAATTAAAATCCCGCGTACATCTTTGGAGACGTAAAGATGGGTATAAAGGAATCTGAATAACAAACCCTGGATATCATGAAAGTATAACCCACATCATATATACATCGTTTAAAGAAAAACATTCGTACTTAAAAATGAAATTTTCATTAGCCACTTAATAAATTACAGACAATAAATTGCGATTCAAATGGAGTGACATAGACAGTCGCGTTTCTTCTTATATATATATATATATATATATATATATATATATATATATATATATATATATATATATATATATATATATATATATTAGCACAATAGTCTCACAAAAATTAATAAAATAAATATTGTAGATAAAATTGAACTTTTTTCATTTTATTCATATATAATCATTATCACCATTATACAGCGTCCAACAGAAATATATGACGATTTTGAAAGATGATTTCTTAAAGTAATTTTTTATTTTTTCAAAATATTTGTTACAAGATGCCATTTTGTTATCACATGAAAAACATTAAATCACAGGAATTAGGAGCGAAAACCAATGTCATCTAAGTGGCGACAAGTTTTTTAAAAGCTCTCCTGTAAACGAGTAGAAAAATTATCCATGCATCGATATACCACGTCGCGCGTCGGCTGGAATAACTTTTCCTTGTTATTACCTCCTATATTGTAATACCTCACTTCGAAATCGTGTTCCGAGTAGGAACATTGCCATGCTTTCCAACATTGAAATAATTTCAGAATCTACGTTGCCTAATGACAACAGAACGACCAGTCTCTATGAATGTGTTAAAACAAGAACAGGATGCTCAAATATTTACTGCTCCACGGCAACTGAAATGGCATTTCCTGATCTTCACATAACAATTATTCCGAAAACAATAGCCTCCCCCTCTGAACTATTATACTCATCTAAAAAACATCGTACGTCTCTGCCGCACCCCGTATGTTACATCATAGGGTTATTAAGGAAGCTTTTGCATTATGTCGAATGCAAAGAAATGTATTTTGTCATTTTATAAAAAACATATTTTTCGTCCTTTATTCGTTTTACAATTCTCTTATATATTAAGGAAAAAAGTTACGGTGATTTTGTTGTAAAGCATTTCATATATTTCATCATTTGTAATGTATTTATTAGAAGAGTGATAAAAATCCTTGTGTGAACCAAAATAAAAGACATACTAGAGGTACAATGGTAACTAAATTTAGTACAAATTGCGTCTGTTAAAAGTTGCTAGTAAGTTTTATTACGTCTATCACCCGCATTGTTTATGTCATTTCTACACAATGATGTAGCACCATCATAATTTAAGTCCGGCATAAATTTTACAACACGAAATGCAACTAACTAATTGTTGCTATTTCAATGCCCTTATTATCTATATAAGTAACCATATGGAATAATTGATATTGTCCTGAATTGGCACTCGCTAGAGATATATTTTCGTTAAAAAATGGTTCACGCTATATGGTATATAACGTGCCGTTGTTCATACATTTGATAAACTATAAGTGTTGTAATATCCCTTTCAGCTAAAGAATATTCATATTTAGTAGCACATACTTTTAAGCTTTACTATTTTTATGTTATCCAGCATAATTTAATTAAAATAACTTTATTTTAATTTTTACATACTTTTTTTAATTTATTACTATCGAGACTTTTAACTAATACACAATTTTTAAGACTCAATATTTCACGGCCAATATTATATATTTTATTTTTCCGCAATCTACTATGCGCGGAAAAATAATGTAATCATGTAAAAATTTTTTTCTCTAGGGTTTGTTTTTCGTTTTTTGGCCTAAAAACAAAAAAAAAATGGGTTTTAAACGATTTTGTGTGTGTGTGTCGTTGTCATTGTCGTCGTTGTCGTTGTCGCTGTCGTCGGCATTTATTTTTGTTAGCACGATAACTCAACTAAATCACGTCGGATCAACCGAGCTTTGACTGATTCTGATCGGGGACGCCTTCCAGACGATACTTATTGATTTTGAGGTGGATAGTATACATCCCACCCTGTCCATGAGTCACGAGAAAGCACGATGGTGTACTACTTGAGAAATTTGTTTTTTTAGCACGATAACTCAACTAAATCGTGCCGGATCGATTGAATTTGACTGATTTTGATCGAGGACGTCTCCCAAACGACACCTATTCATTTTGAGGTGGATAGAACATACCCTACCCTGTCCATGGGACAAGAGAGAGCACGATGGTGGACTATTTGAGAATTTTTTTTTTGTTAACATGATGACACGTCGTGAGTCGTATCGGATCGATTGGGTTTTGACTGATTCTGATCGGAAACGTCTCCCAGACGACACTTATTGATTTTCAGGTGTATAGAACACACTTTACCATGTTCATCGATCATGAGAAATCACAACGGTGGACTATTTGAGAAATTATTTTTGTTAGCATGATCATTCACTTAAATCGTGTCAGATCGATCGGATTTCGACTGATTCTGATTAATAACGTCCACCCGACGACATCTATTGATTTTGAGGTGGATAGGACATACCGCGTCCTATCCATGGGTCATGAGAAAGCACGATGGTGGACTATTTGAGAAAAATTTAAAAAAGTAAAACTATAAATACTCATATGCCAGACTAGATATTTAATTAAATGTTTTTTGAAGGTTAGTTTGCATAAGGCATTTTAGAGGCCCTGTTTCGTCATCATTCATAAAAAGCTTCTGGGTTAGTGTGTTTTGAGGCTGTTGTTAATAGGTAATTAATTATTTAGAGCTAAATCATTGTATTTCCTCCTGTATGGACAGTATTTGAAGGTCTCTATGTGGTACATGATTAGGTATATAGAAAGATGCATCTACCATTTTTTCTTAACTCTTTGTTTTGAAATATTTCTAGACTTAGATTGGGTGTCTAAGTAGATCCGTATATTTATCTTGCTGTTTGGCGATAAAGTGTCACTGAGGTAGGACTCGATTATCTGGTAGTAATTATACAGTAAACTTACCATATTGACTGTTCTGATAGCTGGGTATTTTCACTACTTAGTAACAATCTCACAAGTTATGTGGAATTACGCCCTTCTATAGCAACTTCTATAGTCAAATACATTTCTTCATGAGTTAGGGTATCGTCAACAAAAAATGGTCGCAAAGTTATTGTGCCAGTAATTTCTGTTCACATGTTGACGGAAAGAAGAGAAAATGAAATCCTGTTCCGTTTCTGCTATTCCTCTATCTATCTGGTAAATAGCGTGTATCTCTTTATCATCCAATGAATATTTTCCTTGGTTCAACACCTGCAGTTTTACTGAAAGTGTACCATTTAAAGAAAAAGTGGTGTCTACAAAAAACAACCTAATTGGGAAACTGGGCTATTATTACTTATTATATAGATGCATCAAGTTTGTTTCTATTATGCAGTCTATATAACGGTCAAAATTATATTCTCGATGCTCGTTACCTAATTGCACTTTGTATGAGTGCCACTTATTCTCTTTCAGGTATTTGAATAGGAAGTCAGTACAATAAAGTGAATTTGAGTGGTAAATTTGAATAAATGTAGAATAAATGTGTGATACATTTTATAACTCCAATCCCTAGTGATACGTCTAACTGTTTTTCAATTGGTTTGTGTCTATGTTTAAAAACAGCAGTACTATTCCTGGTTTAATTACTTCTCATAACATGAAAATCTGTGTTGAAAATATTTTAATTTACTTAAATTTGTGCATGTAATAAGTCGTTCTGGATACTTACTTAAATAACTCATAAACCTCGAAATATTGATGGCGATTTAATTTTAACAGTTATAAGATAAAAAAAACTATACGTACACCAAGAATTGTACACTGAACTACAAAATCAACTACTCTGAAAGTTTTCCACGTAATTACCCAGTAACAGTTTTTTTGTTGAATTTTTTCTATCCTATGCACACATTGTATTCGTTTACGCTTAATAAAGCGTAAACATAAACATAAATGAACCAAAAAAGTATTTTTGGTTCATATAATTGTCTTATCCAGTAATAAACGTAGCACAATTTCTTTCAATATTATTTTATGTTACTGTTTCGTAGCCCATACTAGTGAACAGTAATGTTTCTTCGTACAATGTGTAAAAAAATGGAAACGTATATAAACATATTAAAAGAAGGTAAATGGTGTATGAAGAGAGAAGACATGTCGTGCTCACACTACTTATCTCCGCAATAAAATTTAATTTGTTTGCATCCCCTGTCATAAACTCGGCGGAAAATTCGCTAAATATTTAATTGCCCATTAGATAAATTACCATATGGCGGTCTGTATCTCTGAAATTGCTTAACGTTCTAGGTGCTTCTCGCCTTCCTCTGCCTCATAATAGGTTTCGCTGTGAGTTTTTCCATCCAATTTCATAGTTACGAGCAGTTTGCTGACCCCTGGAGGGCGCTGATTAAAACCACGGTTATGATGATGGGAGAGTTCGAATACGTCGACTTATTTGCTGATAACGCGACCGGCCATTCCCGCCTACCCGCCACCTCCCGCTTTATCTTTCTCATGTTCATTATCCTCACCAGTATCGTCCTTATGAATCTTATGGTGGGCCTGGCGGTCAGCGATATACAGGACTTGCAGCGGCTGGGGTACGCGAGGAAGCTGGAGAAACAGGCCGAGTTTCTGTGCCAATTGGAGAAAGTAATATCGTCCAAACAACTTAATTCTAAGTATGTGCCCGTATTAATAAAGAAGACTTTTGCGAGGAGGAGTTTTATTGATAATAAGTACAAATTGAAGACGACGACCGAATTCCAGAGAGAGTCGAACATTCCTCGGAAACTCATAGGTTCGTACATAAGACAACATTTATTATATTTATATTAGTTCTAATAAACTTGTAGTTCCTATTCTTGATCTAATAGTGAATCATCGACAAAGAGCTAAATAAGTGTGGTTCTAATACTAATTGAGGAATATCTGAAAAATAATAATAACACAGCCCTACAAATTTTGACATTTTGAAAGTTGATTTGGGTTTGATAAGTGAATTATATGTGAATTATTTACGATGATTTCATATCTATCTTCCGCTTTTAGAATTTGGATATGAAATCAGCGTAATATGAAATCAGCGGTTTCCCTCATGTAAGGTGTTTGATGAACTGAATAATCAGAATAAATTGACTGAAAGAAAAATTACATATTAATAAATAATATATTTAATAAACATTAAAAAACATAGTAAAAAGCAACAACACAAATAGTTTTGAGTGTCTAATTTCTTTTTTCTTTGAAAATATCTCCCCTTTTAACAATAGACTTCGTTTTGTAGTTTCTCTTGTATAATAATCCATTGGATGTTCTCTTCTTATCATCCAGCAGTAATGTGCCATCATCGCCACACCCATTGATCATGGTACCTCCTTTCCATCTCCTTTATGTCTTAATGGAATTCTTCACCTTGCTCCTCATTAACAACACCAATATTTTCTAGAAAGTAGTCCAGATGAGCATGCAGAAAATTAATTTTTATGCTCATATTATAACCAAGTTGCTTAAACTTATCCAGCAATTTTTTACAATTTCCTCATACTGCGGATGTTTGTAATTTCCTAAAAAAATTTCTGTTGCATCTTTAAAGCATATCCAAGATTCTTCCTCAATGTCTGTCAATGTTTCTTCAAACTGTTAGTCCTGCACTAATTTTATTATTTGTGGTCCTACGAAAATGCCTTCCTTTAATCTGACTTCAGAAAGAGCTAGTAATTTTCCACATAAGTACTTAAAATAATTCCCATTTTTATCTATAGCTTTTACTTATTGCTTCGTTAATCTTAATTTAATATGAAGTGGTAGAAAAACAATTTTTTGAACCAGGTGTTAAGTTTATAGAATATATTTGGTGTATTTTTACAACTTCTAGGAATTTTTAAAATAAAATAAAAACATACGATGCGATGTCACAAGTAAACGTACAGGCATTAAAAACGAATTACAGCGACTATGTAAATACTCGAATAGTATAAAACTGGAATATCCCCACCGGTCAACTCTATTTCGTAAATTCCCAATACTTGTGTGTACATTTTAAACCGATTAAACACAGGGGCACCGCAAATATTGAGGAAAAATTTAATTTTGTAGAACTTCGCTTGCAAAAACTACAAATTATTGTACAATATACATTTACAAGGTGTACTATTATATGTTTAAGCTGTATTATTGTATATAAAATAGAATAAATATGTAATATATATGTTACAAAACATTCCTGTGACTTGCAAAACTGCCTTGCATCTACCTCAAAGGCGTTTAGTTAATCCCTTACTCTACCAGCGGCCGGCATAGAAAAGTATGAAAATAATACTACCGAATTCTGTACAACTGACTAGATATAAAATTTGACGGCGCACACCTGGTTCTAATTCTAACTAACCTTAAACTTTAAATCCAATATTACAATCATTTAAGTATTTCATTATACTTATATCTAATAAATCTGACTAACTGAGTTCTAATGTTGAATACTAGTAAGCTATTTCAAATTTCTAAAGGGAATTACCCTTAGAAGTAATATTTTTATATTGACTTCAATATGTATTACATACATTTAAATAGATAGCACATTTATATGTATATAATTACAAAACCGAACCCTTTATTACGTCTTACGTAAAATTAATATTGAATGTATATTGCAAGTTACGTTTTATAATATGTGCATAAAAACTTTGAACTTCATTGCCACTGTAAGCAAAAAAGTGTCAGCAGATACATTTGTATATAACACGAATATGTATCATCAAAAATTGTATAATTATCTTCTTTGAAATATGTATATAGTTAAATTTATAAAATTAAATTTGGGCGTATTGTGTGCGTGAGTGGTTTGCGCAGAAGCGTTATACTCTTGGAAGAGTATATCTTAAACAAAAATAACTTTAAACCAAGAAAAGCAAATATCGCACTAATTTTTAATATGTATTACTATTACTTATTACTCACTTTGTGTTGACGTCAAATAAATATAGTTAAAATTATTAATATTTAAGTAAATATATATATACATAGGTATACCATACTCAATGCTCATAATTTGTACCTTTCAAAATCATGCTAGTGGCCCGCCAAATTTTAAATTGCGAATTTAGTGGTCCGTATTTTAAATTGTGAAGCTAATAGTCCGCAGTATCTGAAATACTCTTTATATTATTGTAAAGATGTATTATTTTATAAAGTTTTAATTATTTTAGTTTATATCAGTCCCCATCCTATACTTGGTATTATACATTGGATAGTGTCATTAGTTGATATTATGTGTTAGAAAACGTAATATCAAAAAATATTTAAATAAATTCAACTACAATAAATATCAATACACGTAAATAGCAACGGCGCCTCCGCCAATTATTTAAAAATCATTTGCAACCATAAAACAAATACTTTTTAAAGAATTAGCGGAGGCACCGATGTTATTTATGTGTATTGATATTCGAAGAGTGTAATTAAATAGCGGTCTAAGTGCCAAAACCACCAGTCCGAGAAAATGCACAGTATTGTTCCATTAACTTTTTCTTTGCGTAAATAAAACAAAATTGAATTGATTCAGTTATTGTAATACCATTTAAGTATACAGTAATGGTTTTTACAAAAAGAAACGAAAGTTTATGTCAATACAACTGAAATGCAAAGGTGATATCTTTAAGAATGTTCGAAGTCTATAAGTAGTAACACAAATTATGGTCTAAGTGTATTAATAAGTTCTTCAAAAAAAAAAAAAAAAACGCTTATGGTCAGGATCAGGTAACTAGTCAATCATCACAATCACGTATCTTTTCTCGGTGGTTTGAAACTCAGTTTGGGAAATTTTCTTGGAAGAACTTGGTAGTAAGTCGGGCTCAAGTATTCCTTTGAACTAGGATTCCGTGCGTAATATGGCTTATGTCACGTGGGACCAGATTTACATGATCAACGACTTTCTCTTCATCTTCTTCTGTATATTTTCTGTTCATTCTTTTACTGCCTCTATTCTCTTCATACACCAGGCCTCTACACATTCTCTTCTCTGTAAGTGTTTGAACTTTTCTATGGGTTAAAGAAAATATCTCTTGAAACCTTTTGCGATACACCTGAGGTACTCCCCCGCCTCCTTTTGGTACAGTATAATAAACCGTATTGGTTCTTATACTGTTCATAGGATCTTCATATGTTCCACGTCTTCTACTTTTGATTTCGTCAATATGCATTAATCCTATTAAGTACGTGGACTTCTTTTCATTGTCACCAATTTCATAGAATGCGTGAAAAAGGTTACGTTTCTGCTCAAATGAACGGGTTTTGCAACCCAATTTGCATTTATAGGAGACCAGTAATCAAAAGAAACACATTAATACACGATATGACTAAAGCCTGAATCGCCTATTCATACCACTTCTTTTGGATGATTCTTCTCATCTTTTATAATGCCTCTTTGAGTCACATGTTATTTTTCATAGTTTCTCTTTTGAGTCCTTTATTGAATTTCACTGTCTTCCCCTCTCTGTTGCTTCATTTTGGTATATAATCCACAACTCATTCAGAACGTTTGTAAACAAAGACAGTGGTAAGAATATTAGCAGAGGGAAGGTTATAGTATAAAGACCATTAATAATAGAAAGCAGCGTTGGGCTTACTATTTCTGCCACTTAGTGGGAAACAGGTGAGGCTTAACGAAAGGACACAGGTCCACAGGAAGAAGTGTTTATGGACACAGACCGGTGTTTATGTTATTGACAAAGCCATATAGACCACTTTGTAAGGATAAAATTGAATTCATCAATTTTAACACTTAGAAAGTTATTTAATTACACTATTTATGTATTATCGTTGAATATAATTTTCTCAATTTACAAATCACGGGAAATTAATGAGATATTCGTGAATTATAAGCAATGTGGTCATAACTGGGGTTTAACTAACGCCATTTCCATTACTTTTGGTTTCAGATTCAATTATAACTATAGCCAAGGGCCGAAAGCAATTGCAAGGAGAAAATTAATTACGAACTTTGTGGAACCTTGGCCTGAGACACATTTAGCAGGTCATTAATTTTAAAGATTCCTCGTCTTCATTATAAGAGGTTGTACAATTGGATTATTTTTTATACAAATCCCGAACAAAGGGTAAATTATGACACAAATTGGGAGAAGATGTATCTTATAATGAATAATATAGTGTCTTATTTTATCTATACAAATGTTCAGTTGATATCGTAATAAATTATGAGTCATCTGGGGATTTCTTATTTTCCGTTATTTTTATTATTCCCGCATTTTATTAAGGATGTAGGTGTCAAGGATTTTAAAACTGAATAATAAATCGGAATTAATATATTAGTATATTTTGCAAGGAAATGATTAATGATGGGGTTTATTACAAAATATATAGGCTTATGTATGAACAGAAGAGAGGGTTTTTCTGAATTTCCTCGAATTATATGCCGAATAAAATACGTGTAGGTATATTTTATTAGGTGATTTATTGCAGAATATTTTCAGATTTACCACGCATCCTCGCCTGTCTAGATTTTCCCTGTGCATGGCAGGGTGATGTATGAGTTAATATAGGTATCAAATTATGTTGCAAAATGGAAATTTTAATTTCGTCACAAATATATTATAGCCCCTGCCACTTATTATACTGACAGTGGCTTATATGTCATATTCCTGATATTGTCGAGGTTTCGTGAGCGACTTAAATGACTGACAAATTATTATCTACTCTAAATTTGCAACGAATAAGTACGATATTATCACACATATTAATTATTCGATTTCCACTACTTTAAAATATTATTTCCAAGTAAAAGAAATAAAGAAGTAACCTAATATCTCATGAATAGTTAAATATAGTCTAATATATGGTCGTAGTAATGACTTCGACTTGGCCAAATCAGAGGCAGTGATTAGAAAATATTAGAAACAAAAACATAATAATTTATGTTCAGATTAATTAGTGAAATCAAATAGAACAAGAAGTTAACTCTCTAGTATAAAAATATTTCAAAATACGTTAAATAAACTTTAAAGACCATTTAAATCTAAAGCAATTAATAAAGTTTTTATAAATATATGTACTTGAGAAACATTTTGCTTTCAAGATTCTGACTATTAGAATTGTGAAGAAGAAAATATTTTTCCAATCTTCCGATTTAAGTAAACTAAGTTCTTACAAACCATTTTCATAAGTTACTGCATTTTATGAAAGTCTAAAGTTACACAGCACCATATCAACCCTCAAAAGATAACAGTGGCTGTGGTATTAATGGGTTTAGTGTGATTCAATTAAATAAAAAATAATATAACTGTTAAAAATAGTTTTTATATTTGTATACACGATTTAACTTTCCATAAGTGAATTTTGACTTATTTTTCTATTTATCACTGTCATCAAAATCAGATTTATTGTCGACTTAATTGTACCAAATAAGTACGCTCTTAAACAATGTTTTAAACTCTTCTATAATGAGTTAGATAAATTGAATAATTAAGCTTTCTTTCAAATAATTTATTTGTTCTTTCCTGTTTTTATATTGCTAATATTAATCTTTTTTATAAGGTCTTATATAAGGTACTTTGTAATATACTTTATACTATTTATTCACAATTTAGAGCCTGTCTGGATCATGTTTTATAATATTTGTTTGATAGGTCTTACTAAATATTCCTCTCGAAGTTTCACAACAATTAATAACATTAATTTATTTTTATTTATTTTCGTCTAATTAAACTTTATCAGTTAATTTACTTAGAGTATATAATTAACTTACTTGAGTTAATAAAGTGAGGTTCTATATTTTGAATCTTTTTCATACAAATTCCAGTACAATAGACATATATTTTGGCTGCAATATTATAACTAGTATTTAAGAAGAAATTTGCTGAAACCTATTTTTTCTGTCAGCAGTACTGCAACTAATTATATATTTTACAATTTACAAATGTACTTATATTACTTTGTATATATTTCTACAAACTACTCTAGTTCAATAATCTTAATATTTCATATAAATAGTTAATTATCAGTTATTTCATCAGAGGAAACAATAACTAATTATAATTAATAAATTAATTAATTATAGATGAGCATTTTATAGATATAAGATGAGATATATAATTTATTATGTCCGCTGATAGTCGTTTTTCTCTCCTAAATCACGTAAGTATATAGACATGCTTGTGAGGCACACATAATATATTTTCAAATATATTTCAATAATATTTAGTTTAATCCGTGTATCTAGTAAATCTACGTAAGTATTTAATAACATCGAACTGAACATCTAATAGGGCAGGATGGAAATTATTTTTTGATCAAATGTTTTATATCAACTTTAACGTAAAATTCTGAAAGGTCCAATGAGTTAAGTTTATAGATAAAATAGATAGTGAATATCAAAGGAGATATCAAAGGGGAGATTTTCGCAATGCCTAATATTTAGTTTCCAATATACATTTCAAGACATGAGACAATTTTGTACCTAGGTGAGCAGTCTTAAGCGTAACATTATTTTCATATATGTGGTTCCTAACTTAAAATAAACTATTTAAAATTCAATGCATGTGCCATTCATAAATGGCACATTTATGATCGCAATCTACAAATTATGTTTACAATAAGCGGCGAGGCAAGAAATTCCTCACTGCTATTGCTCACTGATAATTAAATAGCTAGGTATTATTTTAATCAAGAACTCTTTGGACACATACTCGTACAAGAGAAATTGATAATAATGTAATTTGTTTAAAGTTTTAGAATTCATAGGAATGTAAGGTAAGTTATATCGAATTAATACTACAATCAGTATTAGGAGTTGAATTGACAGTTTAACCCTAGAATAGTAAACCCATAAAACTGTTGCATTATTACTAAACCTTTGTAAAAATAACTCCACATTTTAAATTTTATAATAAATTTATTTTAAAATAATGTTTACACTTCCAATCTTCACTACAACAAAGAACATGGAATAATAAATATTTCTAACACAAAACTGCAAAATATATTAATTAGCAATATCACCAGCAATGCAGCAAGTTGAACGATGTCCAGAGCAAACAGGAAGCTTGTAGAGGTTAAAATATGTTGTTGTCATTCTGCGTAAACAGGAAGAGCAATAAAAACAAATGATGTGGTTTTTTCTTCAGCAGTTGTTAAATTAAAATTTATACTAATTAGTTGCTTTAGAGGACGCTGTAAACCTGGAGTATGTTGGCACATTTTCACCCATGGTTCTGTTAGGGATTCATGGAAGAGCATCATAAAATGATAACTACAAATCAGTTTTTGTCCTTGGCGGTTCATATTGTGGTTGTAAATAATATAGAAATTTACAGACGCAATGTGTAGTCCATAAAAAATGCTTAGTGGCCAACGTTTCGTTTTGCGTCCACAATTCATGTTAGCACATAGTCTGTCATATGTATCCACTCCAGCCATTGTATCATTATAACAATGAACTATTTCAGATTTTTCTGAATTTTTTCTCAGTATAGGGCCCTCATGCATAGTTGAACGAAAGAGTGTGACTTTATTTTTGGATTTTTAAAAAAACTAGAGTTTCTTGTTTATCATAGCAAAATATTGATGTTCCCATATTTCGGCTTTTAGTTTCAAAAAGCAGGGGTGGTATTTCAGGCTTATTTTTACGAAGAATTCCAATCAGAGTCAGATCATATTCCGATTTAATCAGCTCGTCTGCAATGGGGATCGAAGAAAGACAATTGTCCATTATTACATTACTTAGTGGTCCGTGAATAGGTTTTGTTAATTCCTAGACATAATATGTTGATAGTGGTAAACCATTTGCGTTAATTCCTTTGCTTAAATATGGGCTAGCGTTAATCATGTACCATGAACTGCAGTCGTACAACATTACCAGTTTTATGTCATATTTGGCAGGTTTGTTTGGCAAGTACACACGAAAAGGACATCGTCCTCGAAAACCTACAAGCTGTTCATCGATAGTGACATAACTGTTTGGTTTATATGACGTTTTGCAAATATCTATAAACTTATCCCGTATACCTCTAATATGTGTAAGAGGATCGGTATATGCTTGCGTTAATTTCTGGTTGTCTTATCATGAAAACGCAAAGAATCTATCTAAGAATAAAAACCTATCTTCACTCATAGTAGCTCTATACATAGAATCACATCGTTTGTCATCAAACAAGTTTTTCGCCGAAAGATGACAAACAATGACGAAAGATGAAAGTAACAAACCTATTAGTGCAAGTAACTCCTCTTTACAAGTTTTAGAAATTGTTGCAGGTTTACTTGCTGCATAATTTTGAGATTTATTGCTAAGCCCTTCATTGATATGTCGCAGTACAATTTCAATAATACCATCATAAAAAAGTGCAGAAATCTCTGGAGCGGCGTGACAGCCTCTTTGGCTAAGTTTGTGGGACCAGAAATAATATGAAGAATGCTGCGTGCTGCTCTTCGTTTTGATAGAGTAGGAGATTCAGTACTCCAGCGATGGTCGTTTCTCCCTTTCAAGCTAGTTTGCTTATGTACAATAATTCTTGGATATCTTCTTAGCAAACGGGATAACAGCACATTGTCATCAGAATCCTCATTGTCAAGAGACTGTAAAGTGTTAGTTCGTTTGAGCTTCAGTTGATCCATTCTTATCTTCACTAGAAGTATCATCGTCGTATAAAAAATGTTCGCTCCCACTTCCTTCATATTCGTTGCCTGAACTTTCATTATCTTCAATTACGCGTTCTTTATTTAAATCTTCTAACAACATTCTCATTTCTTTTTGTAATTCCTCATCAGTGAGAGGACGTCTCTGTTCCCAGTTAGACGCCGTATTTTAAATTATAACGATAATATAATTTCCCAGTTGCAATGGAATAATAATATGTCTAATAAATACTAAAAATTAAAATCCGATAAGTATTTAAATAAATACACACTAAAAAAATGTCAATACTTTTTTGTAGTTTATCAGTAAAAAAATTACGTAATAGCTTAGCATCGTAAAATTTACTACTCACTCGCACAAATCTCTATAACCATGCACATTTTCAACCGCTCGCGTACACGATCAGTTACATACTGATGAACATTGCAGCTACTAAAGCAACCAGTTCCGTGACTTGCGCAGTGACAAAGCTATAGGGAAAACATATTTCTGTTTTCGTAAAATTTACGAAAGTTTAGTATTCTAGGTTAAATGGACTAGTTCATATTGTTCCTGTATAAACATTTACCTTGACTTCGGCGATTCGTTGACGAAAAAGTGAGCTTTATTTATTGTTTATGGAGCTCACTGATTACGTTCATAACATTTAAAGGAGGAAAAATAATTTGGCTACTTGTATTATACCACTCTGTAGATTATTCTACGTTTCAGAAAAGTAAAATCCGGAAAAGTGGAGTAGGATGAAGGAAGCTCTGTTGAGAAATGCGCGATCATTAAGGGAGCCATTCGAATAATGTCTATCCTTTCGACACGAAATGGGACGATTTTCGAGAGAAAACTAGTTTCTTTTCGGCCGCCTACTTACTCATAAAGGAACAGTGAAACTTAATTTGTTCCCTTGCGAGTTTTTAACCTATATTATTTACTTTTACGATGTACAGGGGAAGGAATTTGTTAATTGCTAGACTGGTTTAGGAAATCTTCCCTCGATGCTAGTTTGATGTTTCCGAAATAAGAAAATTGCATTAGAATCATACTCTACATAATGTTATAAAAAACAACAGACTGCATAGTATTTAATTTTGTTATAAATCTAAATTAGTTAAGTATGTTTCCATTGACGAATATGTTTTAATCTCCTTAATTAACATAATATATTCAAACAAATTTTTTTACTCTATGCAAGTTAACGTATAAGTAGCAACTGTAAATGTAGGACTTAACTATGAGTATAATCTTTTTAATTCAGCATACGTTAAGTAATACCTGCAAAAAATAATAGAAATTCTTTCCAATAACTGTTCCACATAATAAGTAACGTAACAAAATAAGAATATGAAAGTAAAGACATCTTCACCAGGTATTTCTTAAGTGGTTTCTATCGTTTGCTTACATATTCCTTGGATGTGAGTCTTAGAAATATTATCATAAAATAAATATTATTATTATTATGTTGTGTGGATTTGGGCTTCATCAGCCACTGATCGCATGGGTAGTCCCTTGCCGATCCGCTCTTATACGGGTCATTATCTAAAAATGCTATCCCATAAAAGGAGCAATTTAGATACGTCCTCTGCCATACGCCTCGCCTCCTCTTGGACAACAGTGGTCCTTAATATAAGGTACCTATTCTCGTCCAATACGGGGCAGGTGTAAAGAAGATTAATCGAGGTTTCTTCGTCTTCTTTACAGTATCTACAGGCCGGGCTGTCAGTCAGTCTCAGCTTGTGCTTATATGCATTCAGGCTACTATGGTGACCCGTAATGATTCCCACCAGAATTCTGGCTTTGTGCCTGTTCAATTTATTGAATTCTTGGGCTTATTCTTCAATCTCTGAGTATTCCATGAAGACTGGTTATTCGACAACCCGTTACTCCTCTCCATCTTTTATTGTGCCGGTCTCTTTCCCAGCCATTTATGCGGTGTATTATCAGATTCCCACTGCAGGTTCTGGTCCATAGAGGTTTTGCCTGGTTCCTAGTCTAGCAAGGTCATCTGCAATTATATTTCACTTAATGCCATTATGACCAGGAATCCATACGAGCTCCACTGGTTCCTTCCTTGCCAAGTTGTTCAATGCTTCATAGTAATTATAGATTAGCTTCAACTTTGTCGTTGATGAATTTAGGGCTACCAATGCCGGCCTGCTATCCGAGTAGATACATACTTTCTCCTGGGTATGATTTTAGTCGGCCCCCAGGACACCGTATGTAATTGCAATTAGCTCGACAAAATAAAAATGTAATCTCAGAAAGGTTTCCCTAATTGCGTTCTTATTATGAACATAAACATACAAAATAGCTAAAATAAAGTATTTATTAAAGCGCGCTGAATTGTATCATTATATTTCTCTTTAGCCAATAGCTACTGAGGGCTTAATGATAACAAAATATATTTATTGTAAATAATCTACGGTATATAAAGGACCCTGAACATTCTTTTAATTACATTTTTTATATGGTTAAATTTTGGAACTAAAACAAAAATATAATTTACCTTAGTTCTCTTCTGGATTGCTATATTTTAATTTGTAATTTCATCTCAGGATGGTAGTCAAAATTATATATAATTATATCTTTCTACGATTTCGTTTATTAAATTATCTTCAAAGATACTACCAAATATTATATAGATTGACTATGAGTAAGGTTTACGATTAATGACTATTAAAAGTGAAAAATAGAAATACTGTAGCAACTGTGTACTCCCCTATGTCGTATATCGTAAGGTGAGGTGAGTTGTATTAACAGTTCAGTCCTTTGTCCTCTTTCAGTCAATGAGTAAGTAACATTTACACCATTATTAGAATTGTATTTATTCACGCTCTTTTCCATTAAAATAATTATGTACTATCAATTATATTCAAATGAAATAATTAACGTCTAAAGACACATTCAGGTCTCTGTTGCACGTGTTGAGGTTTTAGCAGTATTTTTTCTCGTTTACACGTAAAATAAAAAATATTGTAGAACAAAAAATAACGAAACGAAAAAAGTAAAATTATCAAAAATATCATTTTGAAATTACAAAAACTAAAATAAAATTGTAAGAAAATATACTTTACATTGATGTCTCAAGTATGTCATTCACTGACGTTAAACAGTAGCTCAGATTATTATAAGTTGATATCATCAAGGAGTGATTAAAAATATATCAGCTCAGGAGACACCTACATGTTACCAAGAAATTATGTATTTCTATGAGATCAAGGTTGTATAAAGATCAACGAGTTACATTTCTCTGGTTATTTATTCTCTTCTGTTATGGCGTAGGGGTGTTATACAGAATATTTTAGCCCTTGTACATTTATTTTAATTTATTAAAATTTATACTTAGAAAATTATATAAATGCTATTATTTATGATATTTATGTATCTGTATTTTAAAAAATCCATACACAACTTTAACTATCTCCACTCTCTAAAGTATTTGATAATCTTGGAGAGTATCTTGAGAAATTAGTTCCCGAACTTATATTTATACGCCACACTCTTGCATCAATAGAATCTGGTTTATGCATGCATCTTCTGGCAGTAGAAATAATAACTATATGTAAGTTTGATTACTGCTGCGCAGTTACTTTAAATATATTTTTCTGAACACATTCAAACGAGATCATATTATTATATCGGTTGATTTATATATATATGTTTAAACACCGTATAAACACCGTTCTAAAATATATATTTGTCGGATATTTAAGTAGTTTGCCAAGTACTTTGTATATAGATATATAAAGATTCAGAGTATATATACATGAAAACTGGCTTGCGATATGGTGATAGATCATTTTTAAAAGATATAAATAATTTTAGTGTATACTATATTTAACAATAAGAATCTAAACATATTCAAATATCTGCTCTTAAAACTTCAAGTTTAAGTATTAGTATGAAGAACATATTAAAATTATATTTAAATTATTTTATATGATAAGTTAAAACAAATAGTCATCTTCAGTTTTAACATACTTAATTAACTCGTCTTCCTCAACATTTTTTATTTCAAATTGTACTATGTAATAATGTAATAATCTTATTTATCTTCTAATTCTACACATCGGTCAATTTGTTGCATTGATCTATGGATACATATAACATCCACATATGTACAGAACCCTGTATATTCAAGAATAAATGGTTTTTATTTCTACCAGTTATATCTCAATTGACCCTTTGAGCGGATTTCGGATGTATGAAATAAGTTAAATTTGGAAACTTCTAGCTCAAACCCCATTCATTGGCACCGATTCCAATTTGCGAGCCTCTCTGAAGGCCAAATCAACACGTACCTCATTAGGATCAGCAAGAAGTTGCTTTTCAAACAATTCAATGATACCTACGCTCTCACGAGTAACATAGGTAGAGTAATAATTTATCTTAGATATTATCTTAGGCTATTCTCCTTTCTCAACCAACTCTACGCTATATCTGAGGAAAACTTTGAACGCTTATGGAAGTCCATGAAGTTAATTTTGATTGTAGTTTTATATCTGTTTTAAAATTATGCTGCTCTTATAGGCTTTTAAAAAATATAAAATAATTTTTTTTTGAATGATAGTTAACACTTAATGGGTGTATTTGGTTTAAAATTGGTCATAAGATATCTCCAAAAAAGTCCTTTCACGTACTTGTTTTAGTTTTCTAGGAAGATTTAATAACTTGTTATATAAAATATATTTTTCCTCTACAGTGCTGGATTAAAAACAGTAAAATTTATCCATTATTATTATTTCTTATGTCTACAGTTTACAAACTCTTAAAAATTCACTATATGGCAATTGAAGAAAATTATTTTTATTGCTTCTATTGCCAAATATTGCATCTTCTTTATATCTTCTTCATAAATCTCTTTTTTACATCAGTTAACTAATAAGTTCAAAAGTTTATATGATTGCTGAAGTTTATTTTCGTACGATGACAATTCCACGTAAAATATGGATACGCTTGTTTGATAATTCTGCAGCGCCATAATTTCTAGGATCCAATTGTAAAATGAATGTTCTAAGTTCTCAAAACTCTCCTCGCAAAAAATTGTAACTGGAATCTATCTAAACTACCATATATAAGAGTAATTAATGGCGCATTAAACTGTTTCCACCAGAGGAACATTGAGAAACTTTTTGTTGCCTGATGTTTCTCTTTGTTGCAATGAGTAAAAGCATTTGGACAACATATGTAAATTCTTGTTTCAACGCAAGCAACTGAAATTGTCAGTAGTCACAATGGAAATGGGTTACAAGTGGAAAAAATCAGAATTTGTTACCGAAACATGAAGAAACTATTAGGAACTTTGTGAAACATTTCCGAGAACAAGCAACAGCAACACAAATATTAGTCAATGTTTCTCCAGTGGAAACGTAACTTTAGAAATACTTCTATAAGTACACAGGCATGTTTTAAACATTTCTGATTTTCTTATGATGTGGATAGAGGCATGTGTAAGATACACAACGTAGCATACATTATGATTATATTTTGTTGCAACATATGCTTTGGTATAACCTGGAAGAAGATACCTCAATGATGTAGAACGATTGCATTTCTTTATTATGTCCATCCTGTACTATATTGAAATTTTTTTATATAATTAAATATGTAAGTAGACATATAATATAAACAAATAATCAATTATGACTTCCTCACTTTCTCATCCCCTATATATTTTCCTCTAATCTTGTATATAGCTATCGATAAGTAGACACACGGGCCACTTAAAGGCCAGATCAGACTATGTATATTCCACCGTTAAAATGTACTACGAATGCTTGTTGAAGTTGTTATTTTCACTTAATTTAAATTTTGCTTGTATGCGAACTAGTTTGGTATGAAATTGCTGGGGATGAAACGAACCGTTAAGCTGCCTCTAAAACTGCTTTACAAAAGCTGTGAATGTTTTTACTTTGTGGCTCCATAAAAGGGCCATTTTATGAATGTAAAATTCATAAAGGAAACGATGTATTATTTTGCATTTTCCGGCTAGATAGACAAGATGTCTAAATAAAATATGGAAGTGGGTACAAATATTACGTCAATCCTTTTCTATCTACTTTCAGGCGAAGTCAACAAGATTTGACATACATTTTTATTGTGAAAGTTGAATAATGTACTTAACAGTAAAGTATTCTGAGTTTAGTGACTTTTTTATAAAGAGAAATAGTTACACATTGTCGATATTTTTCTGTTGTAAAATTTTATTACTTTTGGTCGAGTTAAAGTGATGTAATACTGCATTATTTATGGAATACTTGATAAAATGTTTCACGGTTATGGTTGCAAATTTGAAATATGTTATGAGCATAGAACACAATATATTAAAGAGGGAGTTGTTTCATATAGCGCTAATGCAAACCAGCTGGACATTCGTATTGCAGATAGATTGGATGTGTAAGTACTATTCCAATAATGTAATAAATTGTAGCTCATACAAGGTGGAAACTGTCAGGAGGAATATTAATAATGCGCATTTCTTGTCTTAAATTTTTTGTCTGTCTTATTGAACTAAGTTAAGTTAGTTTAAATAAATTTATAGGTGTGACTTTACCTAACATCTTATTCTTATTTTAGTGTTACTTTTCACGTGTTATTTATGACCTTACATTAGAATACTTAATTGAACAGTGGCTTATCTAACGGAAACTCTTCATATTGAAATTTTAATTACAATTGGGTATGGTAAAATGTGCCGATTTTATGTGGAGGTTGCTCAATTATTTAAGAGCCAACAGATATATCACCATCCAACCAAGGTATAATCAGTAAAATTAAGCCTCGTTACCGATAATTTGATCATATGGGAGATATATCTAAAAAGAGCCAAAGCATTATTGACTATATAACCAAATTGTTGTCAACTGGTCAGGAAAACCTTCTGCCTCGATAACTGGCTCGTGATTTTAATATTAGCAATATTACAATTCTGAAATTCATTAAACGCAGTACAAAGTAATCCTTATATATATCAAATGGTCCTTGAACTTACAAAGGATAACCTAGATCACACAATCGAGTTTTGTCAATGATATTAAACAATAAAATATTTTTAGAATCGATAATTTTTTTCTGAACGTGAAAAACTACAAAAATAAAATACATTTAGTTTATCAACATAATTTTTATTCCACTGACAGCAACCCTCACTGAACATGGGGTTTATAAAATAGATTTGGAGACTTGAATAATTGGTGACAGACTTCTTGGACTGTTATTTCCTAATAATAACCTTGATGGTCGAACATATAAAAATTTCCTTCAAGAAATTCTGGTTTAATTTTTATCGACTCTCTTTCCCAATGAACTAGACCGATGATCTGCTTAATATCATAAAACGATTTTAATAAGATGGAGCTTCATTGTACCATGTATTATCTTCCATCAATATTCAAATAAGATATTTCCAAATAGGCGAATTTGATGACGATGCCCAATGAAGCAGCCGCCAAGACCTCGCAACTTTATTTCTCCTAATTTTTCCGTGCAGGGATAGTTGTGGGGAAAGTCAATATTCGGTAAGGTATGATTAAACTGTTATTGTTATAAAATCAAAAATGAAAAATAGGTTGCTCAAACATTATATATGTTACGTTATACTATTGGAATATAATTTGCGTAAAATATTCCATTTAAGTTTCTTTGTTTTGACTTTCATGCTTTTTACCAAGACAAATGTTCAGTGTGGGTGTATTTTATACATTGTATGATTATGCAGTAGTAGTTCTTTGTATCGAAATTTGACAGAAATGGCTATTAATGAATGCACCAATATATCTTAAATTTTAACCAAATTAATGTGTTCCTATTGAGTGGGTCTATGATAAAAGGAATAAATTCTAAATAATTTGAGCAATATCACACTGAATGTCCTATTCAATGCGAGTATGTTATTTATTAGCCACAATGCATTTAAAAAGCTGATTAGCTCTGTAGATTTTAAATAACCCCGTAAGAAGCAATCCAAAGAGGTCAGATCAGATAATCGTGGACATTCAATAGATATTCTCCATTCGCTGATTGATAAATGTTGCATCTTGAAATCAAAACCGGTTCCTATTGGGAATAAATAAATAAATAATGGGATTCGATCTTATTAATATCATTCAGTATATCATGCTCCTGTGGGGTAGGAAATAGAGTAGCTAGAATATTAGAGGAAATACGAATTGAATAAACTCTAACTAGAATTAAACCATTTAACCCTCAAATAAATAAGGTTTTCTATTTAAATGTTCCAATTTTTTTTTAACTGTAAACATTTAAATAGAGACTGGATCCATCAGAGAAAATAATTTTTCATATGAAATTTAAATTGTAATTTGATAAATAATGCATTCAGTATATTCCTGAAAAATAATAAATAGATAGAATTCCCCTGAAAAATAATAAATAGCAACCTTGACGGTATACAATGCATAAACCTCACAACTAAGTAGCCCTCTTTTTCTGTATCTCTATATAACAATTAGCAAGTTCATTTATATTTTCTTTTATAAAATGAAGCAAGGAAATGTCGGTATACGTTATATTTCTGATAGTGTCTACAACATCTGCTCAATTTGAAATAATTTATTATTATCAAAGGTATTAAAAAATATAAAATTTGAGATAATGAATATAGTAAATGATGAATATAACTGTAATAAAAATGATTAAGAACATAAATAATTAATTTATTAAGTTAGAAAATAATTTGTTATAAAATTGTAAAATTATTTATGACAAAGAATGTAGTTATTTGACAGTAAACGTGTTGTAGAACATTGGTTCCCTGTTTCTGGATTCTCCTTTTGCTTTATCAAAATATTTTAGAAGATTAAATAAATAAGACGATAAAATTAAAGATTCAAAATAGAAAAACTTAATGACAAATACTTTATCCATTTTATTAAATGTTAATGAAATGGAAAATTTGTATTATCAATAAAGTAATATATGCTTTGGAATCAGATTAACCATAAATTTAGTATGGTGCACATTAACTGAACGGATATTTTTCAGATCAGCTTATTTTGAAGAAACTTAAATTTAGTGCCTTGTATTGTCAACAAACATCAGCATACGATGAAGTATATCTTTAATAAATAAAATGTATTGTTTTTAATATCGATTAACATAATGAAGAAACAAAAACTTACTTATATACTGTTTTGTATGCTATGTAATTGTATGTTCACTTACATATTTCAAAAATAACAATAGTACTTAACAAATAATATTTCATAGCACTAGTTTTGGAAGACAATTAAACGTTTTCAACGATTCCATCTATATATTGAAAAAAATTGTGATAATTACTAGAAGTCTATATTTGTGCATTGCCTTATATATATTCAGAGACATTAACATTAGTTTAGTTTACGTATTATTGAAGTACAAAATTACACATACTTTCTTCTTGCCATCTATAAGGATACGATACGAGTGATCCTGCGAAATTATGGTACGATAAGAAAATAAATATTAATTAATTCTTTTTATGGATGGGTTACAGTAAATAGGGTAAACTTTTCAATGTGAAATTCACAATTCTATCAGCAAGTTGGATTCAAAGTAAACTTCATTTAATTAAACGCCTCGCAATTTAATTAATATTACATAAAATAGTTTGAATACTAAAATCGTAAAACTTTTCCCTCCGCAGACCTAATTAAAATTTGTTTATTGTTTGTTCTGCAGCTTCTTTCATCTGTTTACTATGCTAATTACTTTTACACTTATCGTTAGTATACAATATTTTTGTCGTTTCTAAATGAGAAAGAGTTTGTGTTAATTTACTTACAACTGTACGAAAAGTTCTAAATACCTCTTTCATATTCATTTGAAATTTATACCGAAGGCAAATTCTAGCACAAAAGAGGTACTTGAAATATACAGTTTTGGGCAATATTTGACATTTTTGTTGTAATGATTTGAAATACGTGAAATGGCCAGACTTTAATTTCAATATGTGTCTGAGTGGAATATTTGTGTTGTTGATTCTGAGATAAAATTAGATAGAGATGTGTACATATTTCTTCTTAATCTTACACAATAAAGATAATGCTTGTTTACTTCTTTATTAGTATCTGCTGTATCAATTTGTACAATTTTATGATTATAATTTTAACAGGTATACAGTGTAGTGATAAAGTTTCACATAATACTCAAAATATTGTCTAAATGAATTTTTGAGAGCCCCTAGAAAACGTCAAACTATGTTTATAAATACATTAACATTGACTCATGAATTTATAAACATAGTTTGTTTATCTTATATTTTCCAGACGTTTTACTTAACTTGTGACGATATCATAGTACTCGTATGGTAGTCACCACAACATTTTCACCCTTTCCTTATTTAAGGAGTATGACTTTCTTAAAGTTTACTGAATACAACTGTATCCCATATTAAGATGTTTCCTATTCATCGTTTATATGATAGAGAATATTTTTTAATAAAACTGTAAATAACGCAAATATGACTTTATTTTTGACAGAAATGTTATATAAAATGTCCTGCATCTGAAATCGGTCCATGCACCTTCGAAAATAACTGCATGGATAATTTCAATTTCAATTCGAATCTAGGTCCTCTAGATTATCTGCCCTATTAAAATACACACGCGATTTTATGGAATCCTACAAGAATAAACTCAAGGTGATCAAATCGTGTGAACGAAGAGACCATTTGGTCGGTCCTTGCAAACTTATTAAATCTGCCCAAAGGAGGTGTCAACATGAAATAAACGAACCTCAGCACCACAATGAGGAGGAGTGCTGTTTTTAGAAACCAAATTTATTTAAGAGGAATACCATCATCCTCATTGTCTGAAAAAGAACTTGTAAAGCTCGACGAAGCTGATAAACTAAGTCGAAAAGTAGAAATTTTTACAACAGAAACAAGGAGTTTATACTCTAATCCATCTGCAAATGCCTTATATAATAAGGACTAAACAAGTTAGGTCAAAACAGCTATTCTCCTGGCTATATGCCAAACGCCGAGCACTGAATTACATGACAAAATTTATCGTATCTTTGTCTAACAGAGCTAGCACTAAAAATACAGTGGCTCTAAACCACCAAGAGAGATGCAAAGTGTCACCTATCTCAAGATATCGTTAAGTGCAGACCGGTTTCGACCTTTCTATTTTGGGTCTCATCAGTGCAGTGTAAACAAGTATACCTTCGACAGATAAAGCTCACATCTAGTAGACGTTGCTACGTTCCATTGCAGTAGAACGTACCAAACGCCATCTCTTGGTAGTTTCGAACAAACTAAATCGAAGTAAAAACTCGAGATCATCAATATAATGCAAAGTTTTACTATCAGAGGGTAACAGGAATCCTCAGGAATTAAGCCTAGCAGATTAGTTGATTTTTTCGGATCATGCTTATAATTTAGTAATCTTCGTTGTTCTTTGATTTCTTTGAGTCCATACGCATCCTTATCTTAAATCTTTATATTCTATATAGTGAAAAACTTTTTCGGTTTCATAAATGGACCAGTACACCCTCTTAACTTCAGATATTGATTTCAAAAGAGTCCTTATTGGATATAAGAAACGCATAGCTACATTTACATTTTATTAGCTACATTTTATTTACAAGGAAAGTTAGCGCATTATTAGAAATTATAGGCATATTTTAAGATCTTACTTTTTAAGGAAACATTTACTGTACTTTTATATATTTAGAATTTCTACTTCGAAGATAAAGATGTTTCAAAACTTTATGAGCTGTGACCTTCATATGCGCAGAAACATAATGACGGCCGGTGGCTCGATTCTACGTCCTAAAAACATTAGCTGTGTTGTCACCTCAGTTTATCTCGAGCTCTCGTTGTAAACAGATACCTGATCCAATTACGTTTTATTTTCTTTGAGTTGTTTGCTGCGTTTTAAAGATTTTACGTTACCACAGTGTTATATAATGGTCAGAGCTAAAACATGTAAGTGAATTATTTTGTAAAATTTATGTATGAGCACATGGTCCAGCACCGAGTCAATGTTTTCACAATTGACTTACATAGTAGAATAATGGAGATAGCCCTGCGTTTCCCGCATTTCGCGGCTCATAAGGTTTTGAAACATGTCTACAATAAGACTGAGTTCCTCTTCATTTTGGTGCTGACTCTGATTATTTCTTAATGATAGTTTCTCTAGCAGACAAATAGATCGATAACAATTAACGCAATAGGTACAACATAACCCAAATTTGATCCTCTTAAATTTCATTTTGTTTAGTTACATAAAATTATGAATCTATTCTAATAGGATAAATAATTTAGAGAATCTGGAATAACGAAATCGAATCGCAATGGCAATATTAGACCGGAAATTATTTAATACTGAAAACAAATTGCGTAACGTGCGTACTGGTGAAAGTTAGAGTGAAGTTTAAGAAACTCTATCTCTATGTAATTTTCTCAAAAGACACGTCTCTTATAAACGCATAGTAAACTTATAATGGCTGAAAAAAGGAGGGGCTACAATGTAAGAAGATTGTGTTGACATCACAGTTAAAATACAAGATCTGAAAAATAAAACTTTTATGGTAATGTCTTGACATATTTCTATATATCTCTGTATGTTTTCTCACAAAATAGATTTAATAAGAAATAAATGAGTATTATTCTAAACGTTCTCACTATATTATATAATATAGTGCGTGTCTTAAAGTCCCTTCTTCCCTATTAACTTTAGAATTGAGGGACCTGGAAGAACCAAAAATTTGCATACAAACATTAAAGTATAAAAATAGTATTCTAGTTAAAAAATACTGACATAATCATTAAAGATTATGTTGCGGCGCCATTTTAATCTCTCATAAAGAAACAGTGCGCGAATTACAAGAAGACTGTCATGTAATTAATTCTTAGTTGCACCAAGCTGTCACAGAACTGTATATCGTGATTTCATCCTTATTAGGGATCATGAGAACAAGTATACCGGACACTGCCTGAGAATATTAGATGTATAGCAGGTTAATAGCGTTTGACAACTGTCAACAATACCTCATTTAATTTCTGCAAATGCATTTGCAGATGGGTTGGAGTATAAACTCCTTATTTCTGTAGTTTGAATGTTACCCTCTGATAGTAAAACTTTGCATTATATAGAAATTTTTAATTTCTACTACACATTTAAGACGACTTATCCACCCTGTATATTATAAGTTAATTTCTGTCTTTATCGCTTAAAAAAGTCATCATTATTGAACATTTGATTAAAAAATAAGTTCTCTGAGGCTTGAAATAACTTAGGAGTTTGAACTAGTGAGAACGATAAAAGTCGAGAAGGAAAACCTATAATTCCAAATATGTCAAAAAACATCAATATTCTCAAAAGACTATGAAAAATAAAGATTATGTTATGTTAACAATAAAATATGATCTTTATTTTTCATGTAGAAACCGAAAAAATAATAAAAAAATTACACTGCCATTTGGAAAACGATGTTGGTACCTATCAAAAAAAAAAAAAAATGAAACACCTTTTAATGGGTATTATTTTAAATTGTAGTACTTGAAAAATTCTGTAATATTCGTATATATGTATATGCATTTAAATTATGATTTTAGATTTAGTTTTGGCTTGTAATTTTAATATATATGTTGTAAAAATACATCTTAGTATTCTTATATTTTATATACTATTATAATGTATAATTTTCTTAATATATTTGAAATATTTTAATATGCTTTAGGTGTGCAGTGCTCTAATTGTTAACTGCTGAAAATACTGAAATTCCGATTTTTTAACGAAATTGTTCATTAGGTTACGAAAGCATTGTACAGGGCATGAAGAAGTATTGCTTTATTGGTTATTTTTGTTGATGGAATGATTTATTGTACATAGTTATTATCGCCTGTTTCATTATTTTATTGTGGGTTTTTAAAAATCATTTGGAATAGAATAGTTTTAGTATTTTTAGATCAATTTGTAAGTGGTGAATCTTGAACATGCCAGTTGTGTAATCTTGGAAGTTGAGCATTTCTTTGTTAGTTGGGTGGTGGTGGTTGCATGAGAATTTAACTGATATCTTTCTTCTGACTACCAATACATACAGGAGTAGACTTTCATAAACATTGCCATTTCCTTATATAATAAATGATAACGAGTAAGCAAATCGCAATAATATTGCGCCGTCCCCTCGCTCATATCGATGCACCTGCGGAGCATGCCTCTAGAGGATTCGGATAAAAAAAAAGTTACGACGTTGTTCGCAAGGGTCGACTTACCTAAATTCGAACGAAAAGCATTTCGTTCATTGACCTAAAATTTTCGTAACACACACACGAAAACAGCCGTTTAGTAAACAGAGATATTAATTATAACTTTTGTAACATGGAGTATTATAAAAGTTACAATTAATTTTTGGTCACCAATACCATGGTATGAAATGTAAATGATGACAGTTTGTAGATTTCCTAAGCACCCTACCATATGTTCCTTACATGTGAAAGTAAATAATCACACTTCTCTATAAGTAGATAATTAATCATAAGTTTGTAAGTTAGATATAAGCATACCATTACTTTTGAATATTGACTCGTATATCCAACTGGAATATAATCTGCCGCGTGTAACGTCCGGGATACATCGCCTTTCGGGTTACAATTTTATTATGAAGAAAAAAACTGACACTGAATTAGTTCTTATGATACGAGAACACAATTCTTGAAGCTTATACACGAACATAATATTTGAAAAGCAATATATCATTTTAAGAGTGGTGTCGTGTGAAGTGATTCATTACAGAATTATTTTCCGTGATATAGCTATGATAGATTATTACGAGGGTCCATAAGTTTTTTCATAGAAAGTGTCTTTATCAGTAAAACATTATTTTATAATATGCCTATAATAAGTATGCCCGTTTTACCATCGACAATTAACTAAAATCGTACATAACTTTTATGAGCCGTAATGTCTATGATCCGATAGGACTTGAACCTTGACGAAGTTCTAGTGCAAACTGGAACGGGTGGGTCGGCTTGCGCGTTTTAATGATTTAAGGAGCCGTACCATAGGTTTAACCATAGTGGGGGGGTCCTTATTGAAAAACCAGACTAAGACAAGTCCCTGAAGGAGGGCAGCAGCTCTTTCAGTAGTCATAGTGGCAGAAACCGTGGGGGTTGGTATGGTGCTATGACACACACGACTGCGATGTGGAAGGCAAGAGGAAACCACCACATTATAATCCTCAGAACAGCTAGCAGAAAGCTTATCCTAAATTAATGATGGCGTCTCCTGGGACAAAAAACTCCGGAGGTAAAATAGTCCTCCGTTCGGATCTCCGGGTGAGGACTGTTCCGGGAGACGTGATCGAGTGCAATCATAATAAGAAGTGTAGCATTTCACGAGTTGGAGCGTGGAATGTCAGAAGCATGAGACAGGCAGGGAAGCTAGAAAATCTGAAGATAGAAATGGATAGGTTAGGATTAGATATAATAGGTATAAGTGAGATGCGCTGGCCGGAAGTAGGAGATTTTTGGAGCGGTGACTATAGGGTAATACACACAGGATCGGTAAATGGAAACGCGGGAGTAGGGATCGTTATGCGGAAGAACGCAGGACAGTGTGTAGATAGCTACCTACAATACAGCGAGAGAGTAATGATGGTTAGGTTAGATTCGAAGCCAGTGGAAACAGTAATAGTGCAAGTATACATGCCTACTTCTAACCACAGCGAGGAAGAGTTAGAAGCCGTTTATTCGGACATAGAGCAGGTAATAGGATTTGTGAAGGGTCATGAAAATTTAATAATAGTAGGAGATTTTAACGCAGTCGTAGGTGAGGGGAAAGAAGGAGAATTTGTAGGGCCTTATGGATTAGGAAACAGAAACGAGAGAGGTAGCAGACTGATAGAATTCTGTGAGAAGCACAAGATGGTAGTCGCGAACACATTGTTCAAGAATCACGTTAGGAGGCGGTACACATGGAAAATGCCAGGAGGGATAGACAGGTATCAGATAGACTACATTCTGGTTAGGAAGAGATTTAGAAATCAAGTAAAAGACTGTAAGAGTTATCCAGGAGCAGATGTAGACAGCGATCACAACTTGGTAGTCATGAAAGCTAGATTAAAGTTCAAAAATCTGAAAACCCGGAAGGATAAGAAACGTATAAATGTAGACATATTGAGGGATCAGAATATGAAAGATAAGTTCCAGGAGAAAACAGATCAATTAATAAATAAAACGAGTAAGGACGAAATCAAGAACGCAGAAACTGAGTGGGAGGGTATCAAGAATAGTCTAGCTTCCGCGGCTACGGACGTTTTAGGACACGATAAAAGGGAAGCTAGGAAACCCTGGATAACGGACGAAATCTTAAACTTAATGCAAAAGAGACGAGGCTACAAAAACAGACGAGACGAAGAAGGACTGAAAACGTATAAGGCAATAAAGTGGGAAATCATTAGAAAATGTAGAAAAGCGAAAGAACAATGGATAGAGGAGAAATGCAAAGAAGTAGAAGATAAGTTGCAAGTAGGTAAGACCGATGAGGCTTACAAAATAATTAAGAGGAACTTCAGGGATGTAGGAACAATAAGTAGAAATGTTAGGAGTCAATCGGGGGACATACTGATAGGAAGAGAGGAGAAAGCAGATAGATGGAAGCAGTACTTGGGAAATTTATACGAGGGTCAGGAATTAGGAGAGATATTAGAGGAAGAATCTAGCATCGATAGGGAAGATGTAGGAAAACCTATATTGAGAGAGGAATTTGAAATAGCACTAAGGGGGCTAAAGAATAATAGAGCGCCGGGTGTAGATAAAATACAGGCGGAAATTTTGAAATGTGCGGGACAGAAAGTAGTAAATAGGATGTTTGAACTGGTAAAATACATATACGAAACGGGCGAGATGCCGGAGGATTATAAGAGGAACATTATCGTTACTATACCGAAAAAGAGAGGAGCCGACAAATGCGAGAACTTTAGAACGATTAGCCTAACTTCCCATGCGTCAAAAATCTTAACTAGAATAGTGCAGAAGAGGATGGAAAATAGAGCGGAGGAAATACTAGGAGAAGACCAATTCGGGTTTAGGCGAAATAGGGGAACTCGCGAAGCTATTCTGGCGCTAAGAGTAATGTTAGAGAAAACAATAGAAAAAGGAAAGAACGCTTATATAGGATTTGTAGATTTAGAAAAAGCTTTTGATAACGTAAGATGGGAAAAAATGTTCGAGATACTAAAGAGCGCGGGAATGAAGTATAGAGATAGGAGAGTAGTACACAATCTATACATAGAGCAAACTGCTGTTATAGAAGTAGAAGGGGAAGAAAGGGAAGTAGGTATTAGGAAAGGAGTAAGACAAGGATGTACGCTATCACCACTAATTTTTAATCTGTACATCGAAGAGGCGATTAATGTGGTAAAAGATAGAGTAGATTTCGGGATTAAAGTACAGGGACAGAAACTAAAAATGCTGAGATTCGCGGATGATATAGCAGTATTAGCATCTAGTAAGGAGGAACTAGAATCAGCATTGAACGAAATGGAGGCAGTGTTGACAGAGGAATACGGAATGAGGGTGAATAAAAACAAAACTAAAGTGTTAGTGTGCAGAGGGCGCGAGAGCAGAGCAAAAACGAAAGTACAAATTAATAATGAAAGATTGGAGGAAGTTAAAGACTTCACTTATTTAGGAAGTAAAATAAATTGGGATGGAAGAAGCGATAAAGACATAAAACAAAGAATAGCACAGGGTCGAGTAGCTTTTAACAAAAAGAAAGCACTTTTATGCTCGGGGGTAATAAACTTAGAAACAAGGAAGAGATTTTTGAAAACATATGTATGGAGCACGGCACTTTACGGCTGCGAAACCTGGACGGTAGGGGAAGCAAGTAGGAAGAAATTAGAAGCTTTTGAGATGTGGTGTTACCGAAGAATGATGAAAATACCATGGACTGATAGGGTTAGAAACGAAGAAGTATTGGAGAAAGTCGGCGAGAAAAGGAGTATGTGGAAAAACTTAAAGAAGAGAAGAGATAGAATGGTAGGCCACTTGCTGAGACATGGGGGAATAGTCCGCGATATTTTGGAGGCAGAAATAGGAGTGAAGAAAGGCAGAGGTAGGCCTAGATTAGACTACTGCTCGCAAATAGTAAGGGATGTAGGTTGTAGCACAATTAGCGAAATGCGTAGGTTAGCACAAGATAGGAGAAGCTGGAGGTTAGCGTCCAACCAGTCTTAGGACTGATGACCTAATGATGATGATGAATGTCTATGAATGCTAATTGATTTAAACCAATTTAACGTCGAATTAAATGCACAGTCACTGGTGGTTAACTTCTGTTTTACTAGTATATAGGAATACAACTGCCCAGACAGACCTATGTCCAATTATGGGCAAGAATAGCAAGTATGAATATAAAATAAATAGTTCACGAATGATTACAAATGATTATTTAAAATTGTATAGCTAAGAAAGTTACTAAAAATATAAACCCAGCGATACTTATAATATAATGCGCGTCGAAATTTCAATAAGTAGATTGGAAGCCCAGCCACAATAATGTGGCCTGCTTGTTCTCCATATCTAGTGCCCTTAGATTTACTTTTATGGGGCTTCTTAAAATCTAAGGTATAAACCACGTAACTGGCTAACATCGAGGGTTTAATGAAGAGAATTACTGAAGAATATAGCTTAGTCTCCTCAGAAATACTTGAACGGGTAAGAGATGGGTTTTACAACAGGGTATTATACTGTCGGCAATAGAAGTGTACACATTTTAAACGTTTATTTTAAAATTCGTCAAAGATACCTGTTACTACTTTTATAATTTTGTTTTATTTGTGAACTAAATTTATTATTTTCCACTAACTTAGAATTTATTTTTGATGTCCACAAAAATAAAATGTCGGGTATATAAAAAGTGACATTTTATTGTAATATGAAGGCGTAAGATTAATCGTAAAAAACCTGACACTTAGTAATAATAGGGAGGAACAATTAAAAAGTTTCTTGGTCGGTTAATGCTAAGTTTAATCAACTTTATCGAAAATCAAAAGACAAACGTTGAACAGAACAGAGACAGTGTTTCAATAGATATTTGAAGCAGAAATTAAATGAGGTATTGTTGACAGTTTCAAACGCTATTAACCTGCTATACATCTAATATTCTCAGGCATTGTCCGGTATACTTGCTCTCATGATCCCTAATAAGATCATGATCACGATATACTGTGACAGCTTGGTGCAACTAAGAATTAATTACATGACAGTCTTCTTGTAATTCGCGCACTGTTTCTTTATGAGAGATTAAAATGGCGCCGCAACATAATATTTAATGATTATGTCAGTATTTTTTAACTAGAATACTATTTTTATACTTTAATGTTTGTATGCAAATTTTTGGTTCTTCCAGGTCCCTCAATTCTAAAGTTAATAGGGAAGAAGGGACTTTAAGACACGCACTATATTATATAATATAGTGAGAACGTTTAGAATAATACTCATTTATTTCTTATTAAATCTATTTTGTGAGAACACATACAGAGATATATAGAAATATGTCAAGACATTACCATAAAAGTTTTATTTTTCAGATCTTGTATTTTAACTGTGATGTCAACACAATCTTCTTACATTGCAGCCCCTCCTTTTTTCAGCCATTATAAGTTTACTATGCGTTTATAAGAGACGTGTCTTTTGAGAAAATTACATAGAGATAGAGTTTCTTAAACTTCACTCTAACTTTCACCAGTACGTACGTTACGCAATTTGTTTTCAGTGTTAAATAATTTCCGGTCTAATATTGCCATTGCGATTCCATTTCGTTATTCCAGATTCTCTAAATTATTTATCCTATTAGAATAGATTCATAATTTTATGTAACTAAACAAAATGAAATTTAAGAGGATCAAATTTGGGTTATGTTGTACCTATTGCGTTAATTGTTATCGATCTGTTTGTCTGCTAGAGAAACTATCATTAAGAAATAATCAGAGTCAGCACCAAAATGAAGAGGAACTCAGTCTTATTGTAGACATGTTTCAAAACCTTATGAGCCGCGAAATGCGGGAAACGCAGGGCTATCTCCATTATTCTACTATGTAAGTCAATTGTGAAAACATTGACTCGGTGCTAGACCATGTGCTCATACATAAATTTTACAAAATAATTCACTTACATGTTTTAGCTCTGACCATTATATAACACTGTGGTAACGTAAAATCTTTAAAACGCAGCAAACAACTCAAAGAAAATAAAACGTAATTGGATCAGGTATCTGTTTACAACGAGAGCTCGAGATAAACTGAGGTGACAACACAGCTAATGTTTTTAGGACGTAGAATCGAGCCACCGGCCGTCATTATGTTTCTGCGCATATGAAGGTCGCAGCTCATAAAGTTTTGAAACATCTTTATCTTCGAAGTAGAAATTCTAAATATATAAAAGTACAGTAAATGTTTCCTTAAAAAGTAAGATCTTAAAATATGCCTATAATTTCTAATAATGCGCTAACTTTCCTTTGATGTAAATGTAGCTATGCGTTTCTTATATCCAATAAGGACTCAATTGACTTGAAATCAATATCTGAAGTTAAGAGGGTGTACTGGTCCATTTATGAAACCGAAAAAGTTTTTCACTATATAGAGAATATAAAGATTTAAGATAAGGATGCGTATGGACTCAAAGAAATCAAAGAACAACGAAGATTACTAAATTATAAGCATGATCCGAAAAAATCAACTAATCTGCTACGCTTAATTCCTGAGGATCGCTGTTGAAGATCAGTAGGCATCAGTAAAATACAGAAGACATGTACAATTGTGTAGAATCTAATTTGAACCAGCACATCGTAGAATAAACCATCGGATTCACCAATAAACTTTTTTACTTGATGAACATTTAAACGTTTTCTGTGCTTTCGCACGTGTGACATTATTATTATTATGTGATGTAGGTTTGGGCCTCATCATCCACTGATCGCATGGGTAGTCCCTTGGCGATCCCCTCTTATCCGACGTGCGACATACTCTGTTATTAAGTTAAAACGTTTCAACTAACCCAGCGGAGGTCGTACATATACCTCGATCGATCAATCAAGATCAGCGAAAAATTTTATGACGAAATTTTATAATGAAATTTTTTACTATTATTTTGGAATAGCTAAGATTTGTGGATGTGATATATGAAACGTTCGTTGTAGAAAAATATTAATGTCCCACATCAAGAGACAACAGTATTATTATATGTATCGACTAAATTTTAATTTTTCAAATAAACTGTTTCCAAGATTTATATTATGGAATGCAAAGTTACGATAGCTATCACAACACTAATATTTTAAGATAGTTTCTACAAACATTGCTTTACTGAAGCTTCAAATTCATCTGAAAACCTCTGAATCAAAAGATATTTCGAAGAACATATCCGATATTATGTTAATTTCGAACACATGCTGAGACTATATAAGATATTTACATGAACTGTGAGTTTTACTCTTCTACGTTAATTATGTTTCTATTTCATTCATAAACCTAGATGTCGTTGTTGATATTTCATTTAACTACGCAACACTGCATCGTAAATACATCGTAATTGATAGATAAAATCGACTAAGTTCTGGAATAAGATTAATTTACCATCCACTACCTTTCGCTGAATATATAGAAATTTAATTAAATTTGTGCCCTCTGTTGGCTTGTCGAACTTACTTAATTCAAATCCATTGTCTTAGATGTCATCTACATAATGGAGATTTTACGTCGTTCGCTTCCAATAAATAAAATTTTCGCAGCGAAAAAGCAGCGGGTAATGCATATTTGAATTTAACTCGAAGAACCAAATAAAACGTTTAAAATGGTGTGAACTGGAAGTAATAAACAGGGCCCTTGCCGGCTAGTAAGCGCATTCCACGAGGTTCGCATTATAATGCATTTACTTAGCGAAAAATTTAAACTGAATGGAATAATCGGTGAAGTGTAAACAAGCCTCGGAAAATCAACTAGTGGAGCATGGATGCATGTTCTGTTAATAGTACTGAGAACTATTAAGTATCTAGTAATACATATGATTTATTATACATAGGAATTTAAGTTTACATATAACTCGAAAGTTACTTAATGTATAGGGTAGTATTTTGTGATAGTAAACCAAATTACTGAAACGCAATGAATTATGACAAATAATAGAAAAAACCTAATGCATTTCAAATATTATCTCACTTATCAGTACTATAAAGTACTGATACGTGACTGATTACCATACTATTTACTACATTATTGAAGATTTCAGACTTCACAAGTTTTTATAAAACCGATTATTTAAAGTACATTATAACAAATGTTGGTATTGTTACAAGTTTACGTCAGATTACTCAATTATAATTAAAGATGCCCGCCCTTGAGTGTTATATCAGTGGCGTTGCACATGTCTAAGTCTGCGGCACCTGAGATTCTATGGGATGGGATTGATATTTGGAAAGTGGTAGGTGCACGTAATTCAGTGCATTCAGTTTAATTTTGCCGTCTGGTTTTACCATCTATGTGTTACATAAATTTAGTAATACCTATTTTATAAATTATTTTATCTACGACCGTGCTGTAATATGGGGTTCAATGAACTATTTTGAGCTATGTAATGTGATCTATTACATTACTGTTATGTAATTAACTGATTACATCACTGGTATGTAATGAACTCACTATATAACTCATTTTGATTTTCAAAAATTATAAACGAAGAAGTAAAAATTTATTAAAACTAGAAACAGTACAATAATTATTTGTTATTATAAATATTAATATTATTTTCGCCATGTGGTAAGATTTCTGACGTATATAACGCACAACGCGACGAGAAAATCAGAAAACTAAGCGTTATTTAAAACAACGGGATTATTACTATGGTTTTAACAAATTTTATGCATCATGTTACTTTGATTTGGTATGAAAATGTTTAAGTGACTTTTAACGGATGTCATAATTATTTAAATGTCAAATCTGAATTTTTTGTAAAAAATCGGTTTTTAATCTCTTTTTATTATCCAAGCGGTCGTAGATAAAATCTTGTACATCACACGTGGGCTAGAGAACAATACATCACGCGTGGTAATCACACAGTGATGAAATGATGCCCCTCTCCCACTAATAATGTAAATAACTATTAACTTATACGTAGTTGCTTATATATGACACCATCCTTGATAAGGCATTCAAGTTAGGCAACTTTAGTTATTATTTTTGAAAGACTTAGACACACATATAAATAGTTTAAGCAAATTAGTTTAAGGAATATATTGTGAAATATATCGAGAGACGAGGATATCAAATTAAGTGCTTTGAAGTTTAACGAACTCATCGAGGTCAATCAACACGGATACAGTTATTCCTTTCCAGAAGACACCTTCCTCATAACTTTCAATTAGATATTAACAGAAAAAGTGCTCATCTATACTAATGGAAAAAGAAAAATGTCCCGTTTATTTCTTTAATTTGAACGTTAATACTAAATATTTGATTAACTGATCATGAGTAACTTCTGTCGTTGGAGTTTATATTGCAATTCTATCATTAGCAAGTGCTATTTTTTCTAATAACCGTCTCAAGCTAGATGTCAAGTAGATAGACAACCGGAATAGCAAACATCGCCTTTCACAAATATCTCAGCTAAATTAATGTTAGTGAAAAATAAATATGTAACATCGTGTAAGTACAAATTCAACTCTATTATAGACTATTTTAATTGTTACACAAATCATTAAAAGGCCGCTTCATAGCAAGCAACTTTTAAAGAATTGGCGGAGGCGCCATATTCATTTTAACGTGTATTGGATGTTCTATTGTATTCCAATTTACTGAAATAGCTTTTGATTAAAATGAATCGAATGAAAGTATATGCATGTAGTGCTCAAACAAGTTAATTAGCTAAGTGTACTAATATATCGGTCTCACTTTTATTTGTACTTCCATAAGTACAAATCCAACTCCGTTGTAGACTGTTTTAATTGTTACACAAATTTATTTATTGAATATTCCATGAATAAATAATATCTACTACTAGTTTGGACACATGGAAACTAGACATCCCTTCCGAAGGTTACACATATAAACGCGGACAAATACCCAGCCCTGAAGGAAATGCCAAGTACCCTCTGGTGAGAGTCAAACTCACGCACACAATGTGCCCCGTACTTGGTCCAGTTGCCACCCTGTTACCAAATACCAAGTCAGTAACACCGCGGCACCATGAGAATGAGACCATGCGTCACTCATCCAAGTCGCTATCGTGCAATTCGTTGCTTGACTTCGAACAGTACAGGTTCGACAATGAGCGGAGTACACTGCCTTATCCTCAAAGGAAAACGGCTGCATTACAAACAAATTTTAAGTAATTGGCGAATGCGCCGGATCAATTTTTATGTCTATGGATTATTCTATTTCATTTCAATTTACTCAAATACTTCTTGAATAAAATAAAAGCATATTCATGTCGTGCTCAAACACATGAATCGGTTAAGTTTACTAATATACTAGGCTCCGTCCTATTTGTATTCCTGTAAGTACAAGTTCAAGTTTTTTATAGATTATTTTATTTGTTTAATTTATTAACCAAATAAAATTTACACAAATTTAATAACTGAAAGGCGCCTTCATAGTACAGGTATTTTAAAGAATTGGCCGGGGTAACATATTAATTTTCATGTGTCTAGATATTCTATTGCGATGTCATAGCAAACAAATTATAAATAATTGTTGAGGAATGCGCTGTCATTTTAATGTGTGTGGATATTCTATTATATGCCAACTTATTTAAGTATTTTTTGAATAACATTGAAGCATATCCACGTCATGCTCAAACAAATTAATTAAACAAATGTACTTCTTTACCTCTGTAATATACCTAATGATAGGTTCTCTCCCATTTGTACTCATGTGAGTACAAATCCAAGTCTTTTATAGACTGCTTTAATTGTTAGAAAAATGTAGCCATTCAAAAGCGATTTCATGACATATTTAAAGAATTGGCGAAAGCTCTATTGTATCCCATTTATTTAAATATTTTTTTAATAAAATGAAAGCAAATTTACATCGTGCCAAGAGAAATTAGTTAAACCAGTATGCTAATATTGACTATATCTTATTTATACTCCTATAAGTATAAATCTAAGTCTTTTGTAGACTGTTTTAATTGTTACAAACATTTTGTCATTGAAAAACGATTTCATCCCAAACACATTTTAAAAAATGGCGAAGGCGTAGCAGTCATTTTAATTTGTGTGGATTGTTATTGTATCCAATGTTTTTAAATTTCTTTTTGAGTAAAATGAAATCATTTTCATGTCGTACTCAAAGAAATTAATTATACAAATGTACGAACATTTTGGGCTCTCTCCTATTTGTACTCCTATCAGTATAAAACCAAGTTTTGTTTGTTATTTTTATTGTTACAAAAGTTTAATCATTGAAGCGCGATTTCATATCAAACAAATTTAAAGAATTGGCGAAGGCGACGTAGTCATTTCAATATGTGTGGATATTCTATTTATTGAATACAAATTTATTTAAACATTTTTTTAATAAAATTAAAGCATGTTCACGTCGTTCCCAAAGAAATTAATTAGATAAGTGTATTAATATATTTGGTTCTCTCCTACTTGTACCCATGTCAGTACAAATTTAAGTCTTTTGTAAACTGTTGTAATTGTTACAAAAACTTGCTTCGAGGAGAGATTTCATAACAAATTCTAATAATTGGCGAAGGCGCCGCCGTCATTTTAATTTGTGTGGATATAAGTGTATTATGCAAGCTTTGTATTATACTTGAATGTATATTTGAATACTATCTGTACTCATAATATTTCGGACCCTATCCTATTTGTACTCCTGTAAGTACAAGTCCAAGTTTTTTGTAGACTATTTTAATTATTACAAAAATTTTATCATTGAATTGCGACTTCATAGTAAACTAATTTTAAGGAATTCTCAAAGGCACTTGATTTTTAAGCACGATGGTGCTCCCCTTTACCATAGTCTTCAAGTTAAACAGCATATAAATGAATTTTATGAAGGACGATGGATTAACAGAGGAAATGATGCACGAATAAAGTGGCCGCCGCGATCACCGGATATATGGCCGTACTCCCAGGGCTTCTTTTTATGGGGAACACTAAATGATAAAGTATATTCTACCATCGTTAGTCCTCTTGAAAAATTATGGCAAAGGATCTTAGAAGGCGCCGAGAAAATATGACACATAGGTACCTAACATTAAATAACGTTTGATTTAATCTTCTTCGTCGAGCCAATTTTTGTATCCCATACGATAGGGAAATCTATGAAAGGCAGTTGAAATAAGCAGTTTCCAGTTTTAAATGATTAGTTTCTTTGTACATTTCAGTAGTTAGTATATAAGAAATATGACTACTATAAAAGTTCTGACCACTAAAAGGAGGAGGCATCACCGAGTATATCGGTGTGACTAATACTTTTAAAAATAATAGGTCTTAGTGGTCCAAATTATTCTTCCAAATTTCAACCCGATCGGTAAAGGGGTTATGGAATTATTAATTAAATATTTTTTTGGACAACTTTGAACTCGGAAACTAAACATTTTTATTAACATTTTTTTCTTAGAACGTATTTATTTACCATCGTGAATATACAGTCAATCGTTGTCGGTGAACTTTGTGGACACCCTGTGTATTGTTAAAAACATAAATTTGACTTCTTTTATGTTGTCACCCCAGAGATTTATTGAACATTGTTTTTATTCCTCGATAGAAGAGGTTCCTGTAAAAACGTGGACAACATCAGCTATAGGATTCAAATAAACTCGAATTAATTAATTAATATAGCTATCGATTCCTTCAATGAACCAGTAAACCCGGGAAGTAACGATGATATAAAATATAGAAATCATATATCCTGGCTGATATAAACGAATGCTTATTAAATATTTGATAATGCCTTTTGGCCGCTTTTAGATGGGCAAATGACGGTTCGGTACAACATAAAATTGAAAGTGGTCGTAAAAAAGTCTGGAGTAAAGTAATGGATCAAGTAAGAAAATTGATGTGAGGTTCGGAAGAGACCAGGCAGGCAGGGATTAAGGGTAAGAAAATTACCTCGGTTGAGAATAATACCCAGGCCTTCCACTTGTGAACTAGTAAAAATTGCTACAGTACATCAATGTAGTTTATATTCAGCATACGAAGCCAGCCTTGCGTATTGGATGTGAAATAAGTAATAAAATTTTGATTTACAGCAAGATAAACCATTTTACATCTAAAAAGTAAGGGAGTTGTTACAATGTTTTCATTGGAAGGACCGTGCCTTTAAGCTTATTTATTATATTATATATAAATGGTCGATTCAACAGAGAGTTATATATCGGAAGATTAAATATCTATTAATCCTGCACGTGAAATTTCATAAACTGGTAGTTTTGGAGGTAATTGGAATAGAATTAATGGAATTTGTGGCAAGGAATGGGTAAAGTACAAATATATTTAATTATTTTTAACTTAACAATAATTTATTGCTATTGGTGTTTGATACAAACCTTAATAAATAGTCGAAATTAGTTTTCACTATGATTTAAAAAATATACTTCCATAATTATTTTATAATTATAATAATAATAATAAAGGTTTACTAACAGTTAATAAAAAAGCAGGTTGAAAACAGGTAGTAATATAGTAGGACTAGATTCAGTTGAACAACCTAATCTAATGAAGAAAAATTACCTAATAGAGCCGACTACAGTCTGTTCTTCGACATAATCCCACAAAGGATTTATTAACACGTGTCAGAACAATACATTCCATTTTTCTTCATCAATTAAAAAAAAAGAGAAATAATATTTTATTTTAGCTTTGTATTTGTTTTAAAATTTCAGAAATTGGGTGATGGTACTATTCATTTAATCGCTATTTGCCAAATAAGAAATATATATATATATATATATATATATATATATATATATATATATATATATATATATATATATATATATATATATATATATATATATATTCATATTTCTTGTTTCAAAAATGAGTCTCAGACAGATGTCTTGAAGTATCTGTACGCGGTTGATCTCAATATAGTTTAATGATGGATCATACAACACATCACAGTAGTTTACTTAACCTGATCCAAGAATATTACAGAATTATTATTTATTACGAGTATTATATCCTCCGAACAATTTTTTAAGTTTTCTCCATCATTCTTTCATAATATAATATATATTATATATATTGCATACTGCAATAATATTGCAGTAGTTTTGATGGAATTAAAATTTAAACAGTGATTACTTGAAAAATAGGTAGCGACCTATACCCGTTCCCTCATGAAAAACAAATATATCCGATGACTCTTCTTGAAGAACAAATATTCTCCAGCTTATGTTAATAATTAATAATTTATTATAATTTCCAGAAATTACTTACATTAATTATTTAGAATTAAATGGGACATCCATACATACAGTGTAGATCAGAAACTGAAATTCTAGCAATTTACAGCTGAAATATTTCAGTTGCTGAATATTTGATTTGCAACTGAAATATTTACAAACGAACGCACTCGAATTCAAAGGTTCTTGCAAAGAACTTGTGAAGTATATGATGCACATATCAACATATTAACATCAGAACAGCGTGAATATTTACAACATTATTCTATAGGGTATGCCTTCAATCATTTGTGGTATTGATTTAGCCTATGTTTCGTATAATATAAATGATATAACTATGTATTTACCAAACAAGTAGTTATCCCGAATTAGGTCATCGATTTTAATAAGCGTTTTGGCGAATTAACGGCGGATATTCGTAATTAAGTGGTGCCAATTTATCTTCTAAATAACGTCGAATTACGTCTGTACAAAGGTTTACCGCAACGTTTCCCCTAATTAGCGGTCATTTAGACAGTTGGATATTTGGCCAGAATGCCCACAAGTTATGTCTGCTTACTATACATTATACATGATCGTTCTAACACCACTGCTGGTATTTTGCCTAATTCTACAGCAGAAGTAAAAGAACGAGAGTTAGTACTTATTCGATATCTACAAATTGATATAAATATGCTCATGAATTTATCTGAATATTAAAGTCAAGAGAAATTCATATATATTGGTTTTGTAAGTAATAATCGTATGTTGAATAGTTCCCTCTATTTGCAATACGAATATGTCATGATCCTTTTTCTTTGTTTTCGAAAATTTTTGTAAATGCTATATATTGGATGATATTGCTTCTTCCTTAAAATCTTTTATTTGTTCCTTTATGTCTTTGTTGCATTACATTTCGTAATCATCTTAATCTACGTCTTTTATGTCAGAAATTAAATATATACTTTCAATAGATATTCTTTTCAATTCGATATTTAACAAGTCTAGGATGATATTCCGGCAGTGTTATCTGAAACCGAAAATTGTATATTTGAGGGAAGAAAGTATGAAATGGCTGGTAAAAATACCGGTACCAGTACAGATTAATAATATTCTTTTAAATCTACATTCGTATCTATTACCTCATATAGCTTAATACTTGAGTAGGTTGGAACTTTTGGTGTGAAGATAAAACTGACTTAGTTTTCTACAAAACACCAAAACACTATACAATATACTCTACGAGCGTTTCGCAAACAAAGTTAGCATCATCTGAACATGATTAAAACTAATCTTATGCTAACAATGTATCCTATTTATACATAAAATATTGTTGCGGTTCAGTGAGCCCTGACCGTCACTATTGCTAGTCATTGAGCTCCGACCACCATGGTTGCGTCCTTGTGAGCTGTGAGTAACTAACCAATAAAGCCGGCTATGTGGAGTACACCCTCTGTCACTATTCATACTATTTTTACATTTTTCTATTTCTAAACTTTCAAATGCATCTAACTGTCTTGCATTTGTTACATTCCTAATTAATCTTAAGTTGTTAACATATATCGTATGGTTGTTCTCGAAGGCATGTTGGGCAACACTGGACTTATCTGTTCTACCATATTTGAGATGCGCTATGTGCTCCTTAAACCTGGTTTGAATAGATCATCTGGTCTGTCCAACATACCTTTGATGCCTCTGATTACAGTCGTTTCAGCTGATTTCGTAAATTCCCGACCTGTTCTTTGTGTTAATTATGTCTTTTGGATTTCCTAAAAGTTGTTTTAATTTACTTATTGATGAATGAAACTATCGTCATCCCTAAATCTTCAAAAATCTTACTAATACCACGAGTGAATCGAGGATAGCAAGGAATAGATACATATTTTTCTGAAAGTTCCCTCTTAGTCTGAGAGGTCGAGGAATTTCGAAGGGTTTCTTTAAATTTACGTTTCCTAATTATTTTTTCAACTATACCAATAATCAGTGTCATAAAGCTTAAGTTTGCCACCATATCAATTCCTGAAAGAAGTAACGAGCACGACGTAGTTTTAAGATAAAGATAATTCGAACACAATACAATATCTTGATGTTATGATTAGTGAGAGACAATACACACCTTTTAAAATTTTTAAATGAATTGTAGACATTTACTACATGTATATGATACTGCCAGATGCGAAATGATAATGGTTTTAAATATGAATATAAAACTCACTTGGAGAGCTTATGGACTCAATTGGATAATTATTTCTCTTAATGTTAACAATAATGTAGCAGTCAATTTTATTTTATATAATAGAATTATAATATTGAATATAAGAAATGTTATTATAATTGTTCAAAAGGGATTATATAAACGAATAGAAATAAAATGCATTTCTCATTTCTAGAATATTCAGTTCCTTACCTCAAACAATATAAATGGTTATAAAAAAATATTCATTTAAGGAATAACGTGTATGATACAATAAACTTATTATTGAATTTAATGTCCAGTTTTATTATTTTCAAATGTAGTACAAATATAGTTGTGCTAGACGATTTTGGTAATATTAACAGGTTAGGGAAATAGTGTTAGCGGGTTACACTGTTTCGTTACACAGAACTAAGGTATTTATGAAAATCAAAATCATCTTGTCCACAAAGCTAACGATTTGACCTACTGAACTATTTATTTTCATTATTTTGAATCTAGGCACAGAAAAATATTTAATTTGAAAATTATTATTTTAGTCTACGCTGTACGTATTGTAATGTAGTCATTTATTCAATTTAAAACTCTATAAATGAGCTTACATGAATAGACTAGGTCCATACATATATCATAATATTCTTAAAATTTATAAATACGTTGTTAATAGAACAAATTATTTATACATATATAAATAAAAATACATATATATATATATATATATATATATATATATATATATATATATATATATGTAAAAAAAAGAAATGAAAAAACATTAAAATTTTCAACGCTTTCAAATCTTCTTTATGTTATGGCGACAGTCGCCAGGATGCGTTCACATAATCGCATAACTGAGTTCGGAAATAACGACAGCACCCACTCGAGGTTCCACTGTTGACTGCGTAAGATCACTGACCTTTTCGTCCATTGAACGCGTAGCTTGAATGTAACGTGGACCATCGCATTTCAGTGCATCAGCAAGTAACACGGGAGTCTAATAATTTCGGGCGCCTTCACGGTCGATTTGAAATAAAAAAGTTGATGGTAGCATTTAAAGTAAATAATATACATTTGCGATCGGTTTAAAATAACTAAAATAATTATAATAATTGAATAAATCGAATGAACTTTTAGATAACACTAATTTGCCAATTTTTTAAGGGATGAGATGCATGACTCGCATCTCATCGGTACGCCCCTAATTATATCGTTTATATTATCAACAATGACACCATTTACACCATGTTCACTACAGAAATCTACATCCGCAAGAAATAAAGAGAATAAAGAGAAACTCATAGATTCGACTTGTAAAATACCGATTATCACATCAAGCTCACCAGTGAACAGTTGATTGAGTCTTACGTGAACTGTATCTTTCTCATATGTATTGCGTAATATACAAAACATGCTAGAGTTTACTCCAAATTTGTATAATTCTTGCTATAACAAATGATGATCAACTGAATCAAATGCACATTTGGAAGTCAAAAAATGTAATTTTAAAAGTATAGAAAGGTATTTGATTTAGTATTGGCTAATAGGATTATAATTAGTAAATTAGTAATCCGAAAACCAAATGTGAAATATGTATTTGTCGTTGATTATTAAAGAAAACTTTTTTCCTTGAGAAATAGTTTGAGCTTTATGAATAAAATAGCGAAACAGTTTTATATTTAGTAATAATAATAATAATAGTAATACATTGCGTTTATGTTAAAAAGGTTCATACAAGCTTCGCCACAAACCCCCGTTGTGTGTTAAAATTTGCATTTTAACCAATTTCAGTTTAATTAAAATTGAATGGTAAACACGTATAGGGTATTCATATTGAACTGCAAATACGGAAAATAATTTTATGGCAATAAATGCTTTGTAAATATTAGTTTTCTATTTATTTTTGATACTCTCCCTACTAGTTATTTTCCTTGATATATCCATAAATTGTACATAAATCAGTGTATACTGTCGATAATTTATTAACAAATTAAAGATTGTATGTAAGTAAATACCGAAACTATACCAAACTTGTGTTGCAAATTTCGGACAAATAAAGAAAGGAAATATATTGGTGCCAAAAAATTACACTATTTGGATCTGAGTCAGACCGTGATCTTAAGTTCGACCATTATCTTATTTAAAAGTCAGTCATCTTATTTAAAAATCATATGCCAAATTGAAAATTTTTTATATACACAAACATCTACTTATAACTAACGTACAAATGGCATATTTGGTATTACGAATATAAGATTTGTATTATTGAGGTACATGCATATTTATCAAAGAGACTTGTTACAAATTGCACTCATTCAAATGTAAATTGCATCGAGTTTCTAAACATACCACTGAATTATTTCATTTCAGAGTCAATTAGCTACAATACTTCAAATATATTTAACAATATTGCTTCGTATATTTTTTATAGTTTCCTTCTTTTATACAGTTTCGTTCTCTTATACAGGGTGGCGCACCAGGAACTGCATCGATCGATATAGGGAAAAGTACGCACCAGAGAATTTTGAAAATTTGAAAAGTTACTAAGGACAGTGTGCCCAATTTAATAAAAATAATTACAATTATCTGGCACATCCGGTTATATCGGAAGTCGATATCAACTTGCTTATTTTAAATAGAACACCATATATATTTTAGGGTTTTCGAAAAGAGCATAACATTCTGAGTGAAGAACATGTAGGATACCCCATACCCAAACCCATCCGTTTTAGGTATATTTGAAATAAAAAAAAATTGACAGGTGTAATGGTTTACAGCAACCTTTATAATTTTCTTCATGTAAAAGTTACTAATTTGCTTTTTGGCATGTAGAAATAACACGAGGAGAGCTGCACACTAGAATTAAATTACATTCAAGAATGGTATACGAAGTGTTCCAGATTTGACGTTACGTTTTGATGATTAGAAACAATCAGTAATGTCAGTCATTCTCTGTCATGTCAAAAAATGCCACCGCGTTTAAAATTACACCCACGAAGACTTTTGGAATTTGATTATTATTTATGGATAATGTGATAAAGTATAAAGAACTTTATCAAGAACTTGTAGCACATTTGCTACTCGATATCCACAAAAATGGAAAATAACACTGAACACTGTAACAGGCCTATTAATTGGATTGAAGATGCTTTGCATAAACTAAAACAGCTAAGATAAAATTAACCAGAAGCATAAATGCGTTTTAATTTAATAATTGTTCAAAATTGTGCCCTCGAACCTCCACACATTTTTCGCACCTGCGGATTAGTTCAGTTCCTATATTAGAAAAAAAGGAACTTACATTTTACATAACTTGATGTAATAAAATATAGGGTATTACATTTTACCTAAAAAAGTTTTCGCGGTTTAAAGTTTACAAAATATAACGTCAAAAATGGAACACTTGCTATATTATTCTTGAATGTAGTTCAATTGTAAAGTGTAGATCTCCTTATTTTCTTTCTAAGCGCCAAAAGCCAAATTAGTATATTTTACACAAAGAAAGTTATAAAGGTTGCTGTAAACCATTACACCTGTCAACATTTTCTTTTAATTTGAAATATCTCTAAGATGGCTGGGGTAGGTATAGGGTATCCTACATATTTGTTACTCAGAGTTTTATGCTCTTTTCGAAAACCCTAAAATATATAGGATATTCCATTTAAAACAAGCAAGTTAGTAACGATTTCCGGTATAACCGGAAGTGCCCGATGCTTGTAATTATTTTAGTTAAATTGGCCGCACTACCATTAGTATCATCCCAAATTTTCAAAATTGTCTGGTGCGTACTTTTCCCTATATCGACCGATGCACTTCCTGGTGAGATACCCTGTATAGTTTATTTACACCAATTTCAAAGTAAAGTGATAAATTTCGTTACATATGGATATGGATGCAATAAATATTTTATTATCATTATTAATTTATAAGCTCATAATTGTGGCAATATTATATTTCTAATTGACCTTGTATATTGTTTGAAACACATGTACATACATATTTAGAGAAATTTGGAGCAAAATGATGTTTTCTTATGACAAGTTCACAATGACGTCAGACTTAGTAAATAAGTGCAATTAACTCTATGTCATGAAAATTTCTCATTATATCCTAACTAGATTAGTAAAATTAAAATGGAAATATTATGTATCCTTTGAAAAGCTGCCGATATTGAAGCAAGCCCTTGACGTTATTTAAATTTTGTGCGAATTTGTGTATAATCTGGTGTTTCGTGAAAGGTTTCTGTTCAAAATTAAAACGGTCTATTGTTCAACCCCTCCGTGTGCGTAAACTGTTACATTACCTAAGCTGTTATTCAACCCTTCCATTTGTAAGAAGTAGTAGCAATACTTTGAATAGGGATGTAAGAACGAAGGGCTATATAGATCTTTCAAGATGGTACCATCGTTAGTCGTTCCGGACAAAATTCTATTATTGAAAATGTGAAAAGAAAGTTCATTGAATATTTAGTTACTTTACATGTAAAAGCAATATATTTATTTTTTCATTATTTATAATAGATATATTATACTTCATACCGATGATATTACAAAATTTATGCCCTGTACAATGCTGGTATTTTCTTCTAAAACACGACATACCGATTATCATGTATAAATGAATGAGACAAATCTGTAATATTGATTTTATTAGAAGATATTAGTGGGTTGTGGGTTCAAGAATCCTCAACAATTTTTGTGATTAATATAAGTTAGGGTAAGCACCATAGTTGTTGGACAGTCTACTGTTAATGGACACTTGCATTTATGATACCTATATTTAAGTCTCCCGTGCACTATTTGTGGCTACTGGTTAATAAATGGATACACCAGCACGTTTTCTTGATGTAGTTGTAAAAGAATCGCTCCTAAAAGTAGTTTGGTGTGTTTAAGTGTTCGCCAAATGTTTATGTAACGGCAAATTCTTAGTTAGTAAATTATTCCTTAAGGGACAAAAAAATTGCATTGACTTTATAGTCAATATATTCGACTCCGTTCGAGGATAAGCTCAGACGTTGATTATATGTGTTATTTATTGGTTAAGTGTGCATATGAACTGAAAAGTCTAATATCTCTCCTAATTCCTCACCCTCGTATAAATTTCCTAAGTACTGCTTCCATCTATCCGCTTTCTCCTCTCTTCCTATCAGTATGTCCCCCGATTGACTCCTAACGTTTCTACTTATTGTTCCTATATCCCTGAAGTTCCTCTTAATTATTTTGTAAGCCTCATCGGTCTTACCTACTTGCAACTTATCTTCTACTTCTTTGCATTTATCCTCTATCCATTGTTCTTTCGCTTTTCTACATTTTCTAATGATTTCCCACTTTATTGACTTATAAGTTTTCAGTCCTTCTTTGTCTCGTCTGTTTTTGTAGCCTCGTCTCTTTTGCATTAAGTTTAAGATTTCGTCCGTTATCCAGGGCTTCCTAGCTTCCCTTTTATCGTGTCCTAAAACGTCCGTAGCCGCGGAAGCTAGACTATTCTTGATACCCTCCCACTCAGTTTCTGCGTTCTTGATTTCGTCCTTACTCGTTTTATTTATTAATTGATCTGTTTTCTCCTGGAACTTATCTTTCATATTCTGATCCCTCAATATGTCTACATTTATACGTTTCTTATCCTTCCGGGTTTTCAGATTTTTGAACTTTAATCTAGCTTTCATGACTACCAAGTTATTTATGTAACGGCAAATTCGTAGTTAGTAAATTATTCCTTAAGGGACAAGAAAACTACATTGACTTTATAGTCAATATATTTTGATTCATAATAGCATCCTTCTCCGTTCAAGGGTAAGTTCGGACGTTGATTATATGTATTATTTATTGGTTAAGTGTGTATATGAACTGAAAAGTGGAATTTGTTCATGTCCAATAACTGTACAAAATATTAATCTGTTTTTAGTAATTGGACAGTGTGCCCAATTACTAGATTCTCCGTAAAAATAATCATGGATAGTTTTTGGACGGTTGCTGTATGAGATCCTGAAGAATACAAATAAAATTGTTTTCAGAAATCTGAGGTATAGGATGCCAAAGCAAAAACGTGATCCAGAAAAAGTTGAATTGGCGCTTCAGGAGCTGCAAGACAAGAAATTGTCAGTGCGGGCAGTATCTACAAAATTTGGAATTCCGAAGTCTACAATTCATTTTAAGTTTAAAAATCCTAACAGCAAGAATACTTTTGGACCTACACCGTATCTGTCTAAAGATGAAGAATAACGTTTAGTAAGTTGGATATCTAGTATGGGAAAAAGGAGCTTTCCCAGAAATGTAGAAGATCTCCTATCAAGTGTAAAAAACTTTCTAGATCATAATCCAAGACCGAATCCTTTTAACGATAATCGTCCAGGCAAAGGCTAGCTTAAAATCTTTTTGAAAATGAATCCAACTGTTACAAAAAAGGCAGAGTGAGGTTGCCTCTTCTGCAGGAGCGTGTATGACTGAGTCTAATATACGCAAATGGTTTCAAGAGGTGAATGAGTATTTCACAGAGAAAGATTTGGGAACGGTTTTAAGTAATCCATCATGTATTTTTAATGGAGACGAAACTGGTTTTCAAATATGCCCATCTACAGGAAAAGTATTGGCCGAAAAAGGAACCAAAAACTTGTATCCTCTAGAAAAAGGATACTCAAAAGAAACATAACCATTATGTTTGCCATTTCTGCCTCTGGCCATACTTGTCCACCAATGATAGTTTACCCCTATCAAAGGATCCCTGAAAAAATTGTGACATCTGCTCCATCAAATTGGGGTATTGCAAAAAGTGAGCGTGGTTGAATGACCGCAGAAGTGTTTTATGAATACATAGCTAATGTATTTCATCCGAACTTAGTGAAATAGATTTCTAGGAAAACTTTTGTTTCACTCCTTCAATTTCTACCACAAGAATTCATCCAACACCACCGAATATAATAGAGAAGGTTTATCTTAGCTGCTCGTCATCCAAACTTTCACCATTTTTAGCGTGGCCCAAATATTCGAAAAGGAAAAATAAACGTGTTATAGAAAGGACGCCATATGCTCTAACCTCAGAGAAATATCAAAAAGTTTTGAAGCTAAGAGAGCTGTAAAATTCCAACAAGAGAAAGAAAAGGAAGAAAAGAAAAAGAAACGGGAGGAAAGAAAACAGGAACAAGTAAAAAAGAAGCGAAACACCGATTTCCTTTGCGGTATGTGTCTCAAGAAAATAACAAAAACACGACTAACATGCTGTAATTGCCAAAAACATTTCCATGGATCCTGTGTTCCTACTAAACATCGTGAGCATATACCAGTCGATGAAGAAGATGACTATTTGTGCCACTTTTGCTATAAAGAGGATACTGACGATAGTTGTAGTGACGATCTAAATGAGAGCGTAAACGATGACATTAATGACATCCATGATCTTTATTCTATGTACCTGTCAGCGCAGAAGGAGAATAACTGCTAATTGTTTTTGTTTGCATTGAATATGTTCATTAAGCTAGTCCTCTTGGGTTTGTGCGTTTCATTGTTAAAAATCTGTATTTTTCGTTCCATTTAGCAGTGAACTGGTTTATAGAAATTGTGTCCAGTAACTATATTTTCTTTGTCCAATGACTGTAAAATGTGTCCATTAACTGTGCTTGTTTGGGTTTTATGTTAGAGACTACAGCCTTTTTTATATGTACTATTTTTTTAAATGTAAATGTAAAGGATTAAAGCCTGAAATTTGAGTATTTATTTGGTATGTGTTTTTGTAAATATATACAAATAATATTTTTTTTTCTAAATTTTTCAACTAAAATAATCCCTTAAATGTCCAATAACTATAGTGTTTACCCTATCATAGTAATTTACTTAACATAGTACCATTAACAGCATCCAAGAAGGCTGGTGTACAAGAATGACTAAGATATAATAATATTTGTTATGAACACATTTATGGAAAAAGCTATCTGTTGGGTTTAGTATTTTGACATATTTTACATACTTATTATATCTTGAATTTGTCAATGGAGAGACAGAGCAGTTCACTCAATGACTGCAGAACTTAAGCCCAATTAAAATAGGTGGAAACGTCGCCTAGAGGAAGTTCCCTAATCTCGGCTATAGTAGACCAACACTCCTAAATGGATTCTATAATAATGACAAAGACAGAGTAGTCACAAGTGAAAACTGAATGGTATCAAACTCCTGTTCACAGCCGTATTCCTCAGGTTCTCAATCGTAAGGACCTATCTTTCAGCTTTTCCTTCCTTAATTTTCTCTTTCCGATTACCTACATCCACCTTTCTTTAGGTCTTCTATTATTTAATCTTATCATCGGATAATAGACCTCCTTATGAGTCTAGTTTGTTTGCATAGGTTTCTTTTTGTGCATGTCGCAATCATTTTTTCTCTATCTTTACTATCGCTATCTTTAAACCGCTAACATCACTTTTTTTTGCTAGATATAGATAGTAATGTTTTTCTAAAATTTGTTTATGCCTTGTTACAAGCACTATGCCATATGTGTATCCTATAATCTATGCTGAAATTTGAGTAGTCATCAGTTAAAGTCCTGAGCTTTTATTCACACCATTCAACGGTTTATTTTTAATGAAACTTATTGTTAATATACTCCTTACCCTATACATGCCTTTGTATCAATATTGATTATGTCATCATCTTTGGTTACAGTTTTCGCTGCTGTGATTCTCCATTGTCATCCTGGTTAGTCTAATTAAGCTTACGGGTATATCCACCTTTTTCATTTTTTATACTAATTGGTATGTATTTATTGGTAGTCAATGAAAAGAACACGTAACTCTGTATTGTCTTTTTAGAACTTTTCTATGATTTATGTTAAAAAATGTATTTGCATCGAATGTTGATTTTCTCTTCCTGAATACAACATTATCCTACGTTTTTCCATACATTTAGTTATCCGATATCCTAAAATTGACGACTTTAATAGTTCGTCGTGTTCAGCTCAGTAGCATAATGGCCCTATAATTTTAACATTTCGTTAGATCTCCCTGTTTAAATTGGTGTATTGGTCCATTTTTTTTAGTCAATTAGTATATTTTCTTCTTTCCAGATTCCAAACTCTACCCTATATACTGATTTTAATAATTATTTCCCCTATCTTTTTATTAATTATTTATTGATTTTGTCTGATCCTCCTGCCTTATTAAATTTTAGTTATTTAATTACTTCTTCAAATCCTGTGTAAGTAGTAACATCTTCATTTTCTCTTTTATCTATTATTCCTTCTATTTTGTCTTTTATTTCTGTGGAGTTAGGATATAGTTCCATGTAATGGTTTTTCAGTTTATTTAGTAAGTCTTGTGGTCAGTTGTTTAGTGTTAGACTTTTATCGTATATATTCAAAGAGTTTCCAACTTCCACATTTGTTGGCGAATGCAGACTTTTTCTTTCTGTAAAACTGTGTTGATTCCTGCTTATATTCTCTGTATTCATTTAGTTCTTGTTCTCTTAATTTTTCAGTGCATTTTATTAGTTTCTTTTGTAGTTTCATGTCTTCGTAGTCCTACAATTTGCTTTATTGCTTCTAGTAAACTAATTTTAGTGTTTTTCCACTCTGTTTCTATATCGGTTTCCACAAGGTTTTTTCGTAGTTTTCGAAAATGCCTTTTGTTTCTTCCATATCTAGTTTTTGTATATCCCAGTTCATTCTCTTCTTGTTTTCTTATCTCATTTCTAATTATTTTCGTTTTAAATTTTTCAACTAGTAATTAGTAATATATAATTGGTATCTACTTGCATTGGTTCATATGATTTAATATTCTGTATTATTTTAGCCCATTTTTATATTAATGTATGGTCAATTTAGTCGCTATATGTTCTACCACGTAACATTCAGTTACCGATTATTATGCCTAAATATTATATTTATTCTGCTTCTAGTACAGCTCATCAAGAATAGGAACAAGTCTTAAAACTACGATATCGGACCGCCCACGAGGTGCGAAGTAAATAGTTTGGTCTTAGTAGGTCTAAGTTCGACTGAGTAAAGACCAGGCGTCTTCACTCAGTCGAACTAAAACCTTTGCAGAGTGAATATCGATGAATATATATTGAATGTGACTGTACACAAAGTTCAATCTGGCCCCACGTAAAGTGCACCCTTTGCCCCTTACTCTTTCTTCCACGCATACCTAGTACCTAATGGTATTAGATAAACCTAATATATACGAGGTAAATAGTAATTACTTAGTTTTTCATTTAAATTTAATTTATTACATAGGAACCAATTTTTAGTAATTTTAAATGTAAGTGCATAAATATAATACATTGTATTAAAATACTGAAAACTCAAATAAGTAATTTTACTAGACACCCACAACTTTTTTCTTTTACTAGAAAAATATGTGACATCACTGTCCTTCCTACAGTAATTTTGTTGAAAACTTAATATTATAACTATAAAAAATTACTCTTATATTCCATTTCTTTATAAATTAAATGCAAATTAATAGCTAAAATATTAAAGAAAAGCTCTGCTCCGAATAAATTACGTAGGGAACCATGAAGAATTGCACTTGAGAGTATCCAGATTTTACTCGCTTTCATTATTAAATTAAATACAACCTGCGGAAACGTTAATGTAGAACGACAAACTAATTAAAATGATGGACGTCGACATAGAAAAATGAAAAATGATCACAATGATGCACGAAGCCTCGAAAATAAGACAGAGGTGGAAATTTTCTCTATTATCATTTGAATCCCTACGTATTTGGATCCCTGAATTCATTATTCGTAGCCGTCCGCTGATAACCAAAACAGGCAAAAAAATACCACGAAGGAAGGATTTAAATCATAAACCTGTGGGTCAAAGCGTGCTGTAAAGATTAATGAAAACTGTAAGCCGCCCTCCGCTCGCGTTCGCGCGTAAAAATTGCGTTATGAAATACCTAATTCGATCTTGGGCTCGGGCATTAAAAGTTGCCGATAGGGTGATTTACGGGATTTTAAAAACCGCTGTGCAGGCACAAGTATTGCAGTGATGGAACTCGTTCAGAATTTTATACTGTCATGGCTCTTAATGACCATATCTGATTACCTGAATGTAATACAGGGTGCGTACAACATGAAAAATAGTTTTCAATGAACACGATTCTTTCTATTTAGGGAAAATGCTTTTCGTGATGATGTTATAAATAACTTGATCACTCATAACAATTAACTGTTCATTTATTTTGTGTAGCGAAGGTATACGAGGTTGCTACCAATTTTTATTTTATATGGTGTTGCGATAACTTTCCCGATTTCGTTATGATAGCATGAAAACCGAGCTATCTTAGGGAGAGCAACAGGTCGTGGATAGGGAGACCAACTTTTGATTAATTAATTACATATATAGTGAGGGTGCCAGTAACCGTTTATTTATTATAAGCCCTGGCCTTTTTCTATGTGAATAGAGAAATAGAATAGGTTACTAGGTCTCTAGTAAAAAAAATTATAATTTAGATTTATCTATTTATATAAGCAAAATACATACTCGTATTTCTATTCATGAAAAAAAATGTACATATAAAAAAATAAGTATATATGCAATAAGCAAAAAAAATATATATTTTATCTTACATCCCCCAAGTGATTACTTAGTTCATAACGAATATTTCATAATTTAAAAAAAGAAATATATATATATATATATATATATATATATATATATATATATATATATATATATATATATATATATATATGTATGCATATATAAAATCAACAGAAAGTAATATAAAGATACAATTAGTAATTTTTAGATTTTTCAAGAGAAACAGGAAATCGCGATATAATAAATTAAGCCAGGAAAATAATAAAGCTTATCTGTTAGAGAGCTCAAAGCGGCGAGGACGGCAGACAAGATAACACAAGATGGCGTCTACATTCGTTCCGGCGATGTTGGCGGTTGAAAACTTGTCTACCTCCTCGTATATGCTCTCTCCAAAATAAAGTCTCCGAAAAGGTGCAATATCTCAAATAGTGTTGAATAGCTCCGATTGAATAATCGAGAACATTCAGACGACGAAGTGATGTACCAAAATAAGGAAATAGAAAAGGAAAAATATAGATAAGAATAAAACGGATTGGAAGTGACTAAAAGAAGATAAATCGCAATAAAAGGGAGTATAAGAAATACAGGAAATAAAAAACCATAATGGAAAGAAAAAACTTAATAAAAAGAAAAAAGAAGGCCCTGAAAATTTCATTACAATGAGAAGACAACTTACAGAAGCAGAACTTCTTCAATGTTTAGAAACCATAGAAAACTTATTGGTCAATTTTAATTAAATCCGACAAAAAGTTCAGAAGAAATTTCACAACTCCAACGATAAATCTTCAGTGGTGAGTCCTGAATTTTAAATCCGAGCAACCTGAAGTACAGTAACCTGATGAACCGTGAATATTATGAGACGTAATTTTGTTCATTCTAACCCATACCTGATTCTAAAATACATTTCTTCTAAATATGATCTAAGGAAGATAAGGAAGAAATTAGCCTCTGATGCCAAAACTTGTCAAATACTTTTTCGCTTCGAAGAAAATATCTCCGTACTCGATTATTTTCTCGAATGTTTTATTAATTTAATCCGCAACCCCGTCAGCCTGTTCAATGGTAGTGGCGACTTCTAAACCCGAACTGATGATCAGGTATCAAATTTTCCTGCAAATCTGCGATGATGTCCACTAATATTTTTGCCAATAATTTATCCATAATTTTAGATATTATTGGCAAGACACTTTTTAGTTGGTATGATCATGAAGAATTTGATGGTTTTCTGTACTTGCGGATAAATATTACTTGAACTACTTTCCGTTGTGCTGGAAAATACTTCAGTCGAAGGACAGTATTAAATAGGTATTTTAACATAAAAATTCTTTTTTGTAGTAGCTCCTTTATTATCAATTCTATAACTAGGTCATACACAGTTGTTTTATTCGGGATTAGATAATTTTTAATTATCATTTTATCTTCTATGTGTGTTATATGTATATAAATTTTCGCGTTAGTATTTGTTGGTGCTTGGAGAAATTCAGTCATTTCATCATCATTATTTTCCTTTAAGATTGTTTACTTTTAAGTTTGTTTACTTTTCAAGATGTTTTGAAAAAATACCAGCCTCTGTCTTGTCTATCTTTGTCCAGCTCTCTTTTTTAGAATCTGTTTCTCGAATGGGTGGTATCTGCTCTCCTTACTGTTTTAGTTTTCTTGTCGCTTCTCACATAATACTATCTGAATTTTCGGTAAGATTGTATTGTTGCAATTTTCAATATATTTATGATTTGTGTTATCTTTAAAGTCCTTTAAATATTATTTTAGTTGTCTACCGGCACGGTGGCAATCTTAGCAAAGTATTTTACATATGTCAATGGCATGTTCTGCTATCTCAAAACCCAACTCAGAACCATCACTGCCAATTATTTAATCCACTATTTTTATTTTCGACCCCTCCTTTTGGGGTTTATCTCTGATGTACCACTTAATTAATATATTGCATTCACGATAAAATCAGAGGCTTTGAATTTAAATCGTTGCAAAGGGACTGACAGCTAAATAGCAACCAATTTAATTCTAGTTTGTTCCATTCTATCCCGGAAGATTAGCGACGTTTATTTTCTAAACTTTTAGTAACTTATCTGATTGTCTTGGAAATAACAAAGTCACTAACTATTTCTGGTAAAGTTTAATGAACACAGTGGCAAGACATGCACCGATGAGCTATTCAACTAAGGTAATTATCCGGGGAAATATTTTATGAAGGGGTGACAAAGTTTTTCTGTGGATGTCTGAAGTTTGATTAAATTCTCATTGATAAGTACTTGTTTGCGGGAATCACGATAAGAAAAATATTTTTCTATTGGCAATATGATTTGCAAGTTTTATAAAAGCTCTATTATGACACAGTACATGACGAACCATGCATAAATTACTTGCTAATATATTACTAACAGAAGACACAAAATTAGGGAAAATACTCACAAAAAAAATTAAATTACTCATTTTTTTAGAGAAGCGTATCTAAATTCAATATATATGAATTAAAATATAAGTGGTAAAGCTGATACTAAAAGTAGGATAATATCGATATGCAGTATTGAGATATCGATATACCTAGATATGAAAATACTTACAATTTTTTAGTCTGAAAGAATCCTTTTGTCTTTACTTCATTGACACAGGTATTTACTAAATATGTATTGAACTTATTGTAGCATATTTACTGATATTAAGCCTTTGAACACACTCTGAAATGTTATTTAGAAAGAAGAATATGTGTCACATACAGTTTTTATAACTATAACCTGTTACATATCTTTTGAGCCATCCGATATATTAGAGTTTATAATTACATTAATTTCTAATTAATTTGTATTATTAGCAGTCACTGGTTTATAGTGTAAGCCATTTCAAAGATTTTTTTGTATAGGAAATTTATTTCAAAAGTATTACTTTTCCGCACTCCACTATAAGCCGAAAATTAATCTAATCGTGTAAGGAAAAAGTGAAAAAACAAAATTTTTTCTTGGGTTTATTTTTCGTTTTCCGGACTAAAAACAAAAAACGAATAGTTTTTAAAATTTTTTTGCTGTATGCGTGTCGTCGTTGTCGTCGACATTTCTTGTTAGCACGATAACTCAACTAAATCATGTCGGATCGATCGGGTCTTGACTGATTCTGATTGGGGATATCCCCCAGACGACACCTATTGATTTTGAGGTGGATAACACACACCACCCCCTCCCTTGGGTCTATTTGAGATTAGCAGAATAACTCACTTAAATCGTATCGGATCGATTATGTTTTGACTAATTCTGATCGAACACGTCTCCGAGATGATACCTATTCATATTGAGGTGGATAGGACACACCCCACCATGTCCATAGTACATGAGAAAGCACGATGGTGGACTATTTGAGAAATTTGCTTTGTTAATACGATAACTCAACTAAATCGTGTGGGATCGATCGAGTTTTGACTGACTCTGATCGAGAATACCTCCCAGACGACATCTATTGATTTCGAGGTGGATAGGATACACCCCACCCTGCCCATGGGTCATGAGAAAGCACGACGGTGGACTATTTGAGAATCTTTTTTTATTAACACGATAACTCAAATAACTCATATTGGATCGATCGGGTTTTGACTGATTCGGATCAGAGACATCTCCCAGACGACACCTATATTAATTTTGAGGTGGATAGAACACACCCTACCATGTTCATGGGTCATGAGAAAGCACAATGGTGGATTATTTGAGAAATTTGTTTGTTATCATGATCACTCAATTGAATCGTGTCGGATCGATAGGGATTCGACTGATCCTGATTAGGGACATCTACTAGACGACATCAATTGATTTTGAGGTGGATAGGACACACCCCATCCTGTTCATGGGTCATGAGAATGTACGAGGGTGAACTATTAGAAAAAAGTAAAACTGTCACATAAAACACATATTCCGCATTAATGTGTTGTTTTCTTGGTCACTGAATTTCGAGACAGAGATGTTCTGCGTGCGGAAAAGTCAGTTTTAAGGTTCTAAAACTGTTTATTTTTATATATAACGTCGTACATAATTATAACAAGTTTTAATTCGAATTTGATATTCATAAAGAACTTTCATATAACTAACCTATTTAGTTTAAGTAGTATTATCAACATGCTATCAACACAGACATATTCAACTACTAAATTATCTATCATTTCTTCATTAATAAATGCCAAAAGATACAGTACTATTACTATCTGAGAGTAAAACATTATGGTGGTTATACTCAGGGCAAAATAAGGGAAATACCTAGATAAACACACTAAATATTAAAATAATATTTCCAAATTATAGGCAGATGTAAAACTTCAGAAAAATATATTTTCAGTTTTACACATACATTTGAAGGGATCTTGTTTTATAAATTTAAGTAAATACAGTAATACCAATTTTTTAATTTATAGTGAAGAAGGGGAAATCGAGAATTAAAAAAACTTTTTAAAACCTTGTACTATTCGGGACTAACATGTTTTTTAGTTGTATTCTAGAACTATTTAATTGAGTGAAATTCAAAAAATATATACACAATTTTCGTGAAAGTTAGGAAAATATGTTTGCCTATATATTTTCTTAGGTGTCTGCATACAAGAAATAACTACCGCTAAACAATTTTAAATTCTAAAAAGTTATTCTGTATTTAATAATCTATACTTAAAACTACTTACTACTACTACTTACTATACATAAAACAATATGCAAATAAATGGCGAAGGTGCCAATGTCATTATTAGGACAGGTACCAATATCATTATCAATGTAAGATTAGTTGCTGTTGAGGTTAGAATACAGTAGAAACAAAGAAATACCTAAATAATAAAGTCTGTACAACAACAAAAAAAAACCGCATCCATTTGAAATGACACTGGCACCTCCGTCATTTCATGAAAAACTATCTATTAAATTTTATATGAATTTTGAATATAAGAAACCATAATTCATGAAATTATTTCTGTTCTGCATAGCTAATGATTTGAACATTAGAATTAAGATATTAAATCGTAAGATATTCCTATTATAAATTGTGAAATTTTGTTTCCTGCAAAAAATTAACAGAATCTATTCCTTGAGGTATTTGCTGTCTCATATTGTTCTAATAATACATTGTCTGATGGCTTAAAGAGGTAAAAATACAATATTATGAAAAGGTGACATAATTATACGACTAAATAATAACAAATAACGGTTACCTAAACACGTATCTTACGATCCCTTTCCTCTTTTTAACTGAGTCCTTACTTTATCTATATAAGGGATGCTATTTTATAATACGTTTATTGTAAGTTATTCTATCTAGGAAAATATATGAAATGGAAATAGAATGCGCTGTTAAATAAAAATTCAGATTTCCTGCAAATATAATCTATAGAGCACTAACTATTAACAACTAAAGATGTGTATGTAGTATTGTGTGTAAAATAATATTTTGTCTCATCTAGATACATATTTACTTATATCTTAATAAATAAAACTTATTGAATAATAACATTTTAAGGTTATTTGTTCTGTGGGACAAAATTTATGTCACGCTTATTCCCATTTATTCTTACCTAATTTGAAGTAACATAGCTATATAAGCTCTAGATTTTTTATAATTCGATATTTTCATTTAATGGAAATTTCACATGGTGGAAAAGTGAGTTGCACAAAATAAAATACATATATACGAATATATGTAGGTACAAACGACATTTACTTTAAACTAACTTATACATATTTTAACATTTCAGCATAAACATGATAGATAGTCTGTGATTGGTAACTACTGATATGGATGGGAATTTAGATAATTCTGTCTTAAAAAAATATTTTGGCTTGTAGCTTTTGTGCCTGTAAATTTTCTCATAAAAATCTCGTTTGATGTTCCAGTAGTAGTCTGCCATCATATGCTCGTTCCAATGCCATTGATAGTATTCCTCCATCGTCAAGTTTTGGCCAAGAAATGGCTTGTAATCATACCATCAGTTTTTAATCCTAAAGTGTGCAAAAACATTGTCTTGCATACTTGCAGTTTATGTTCATCATTATCACTATTTAATGGTAAAAGATAATGTAAAGAAAACTCTTTAAAATTTATAGCCTTCTGACTTCTGTACATTATTTTATTTTGCGTTATGTATGTTTCTAGAAAAAGCCTTCCTCCTCCAAAATTGAATTTCATTAAAGAATCATTAAAGTTTTGTATATTTTCACAGTGTCCTTCAGCTCCAGCGATAGACACTACTATTTCATTATTATTATTTAAAATTTAAACCTACTGACAGGGACTTTTTTGATTTTCTATTTTTTTTATGTCTTAACAGGGGTACAATCTGGATCTTTATCACTATCGTCAAAGTCAGAATAAATTTTATTATCACCATGTGAAGACAAATCATCATGAACGGGAGTCGATACCCTTAAAATATAAATAAATTATCTATCGTATACGTGATGTAATTATAACTTTATTTTTAATAACATACAACTAAACAAAATAAACAACAATATAACTAATCTACTTTTAACATTACTTTACTAGACCTATTTAGGCACACTTGCACTATTTTTCTTGACCGAGATTCCATAATATTAAAACTAACATAATAACTTTTACACGAGTGCACTCCACTCAGTGGTCCAAACTCACCTGAGAATAATAAAGTAAAATATAGTAACTCCGACATACTATATAAATCTGTTAACGAAAAATAGAAATAAATAACAAAAAAATGTTAACTTGACTTACTGAATTTTAAAGAAGTAAAATGCTCTATTTCTTATACTTACTAGAAAACAGAAAGCACAAATAGCCTCTATTTACAGTGATAGCAGCGTGGGAACAATTCTTGTAGGGTAATTTTGGCGCGCCAAATTCAAAAATTGATAATAATTCAAAACCTAGTAACTCGGCATACTAGGTTTTGCTATAACACGGCAGATTTGTGAACAGTAAAATTTGGTGTATAATACTATCGCAATAATACGCTCTATATTCGATATTAAATTGCACGTAAACTAGAGCATGTAGCGAAAAATCAATTTCAGATTTGAAATCACCGATGAAAATGTTACTGACATGTTAAACTGTTGCAGCAACGAATGATAAATTATTTTCCAGTGTTGCTTATAATACTATAGAATTGCTAGCGAAATTTTCGTTCAATATAAAACAAATACAAATACTGACGTAAAAAATGATACAGTCCCTATCAGAAACTAAAACTCGTAAATTAAATTATAATTATTACGCTAGAATAGTGCCCGGTAATGAATATGTATTGAATATCACTGGGATAAATAATTTTCATTTATTGTATTTAGAAATTATCTCATAAAGTTTAATTATTAATAAAATTGCAGAACTCTTGATGAGACTGAACAAGCTATACAGATATTTGACGTGCAAAATTACAGTCTTTATCGAATACTAAAACTCCTAAACTAAATAATTGTATTGGCGCTATAATAGTCTACTATAATAAATACGTACTGAATATCACTGGATTATATATTTTTTTGTTTATCGTATTTAAAAAATATCTTCTTTATAATACTCCCAGTTTAAATATTAATAAAGCTATAGAACTGTTGGCAAAAGTAAACGTACTATAATATAAAGCAAATACAAATACTGACACGAAAAATGGTCGCATTTTACTGCCAAAGCATTCAGTTAAATTTTATTATAGTTAAGCGGTAAACGACAACAGTGTCAGTAATTTAATTATCCCGGAGCTGAGTTTGCAGTTTCACAGAAAAACGAAAGCGAAGAATTTAAAATATTTAGATAAGTTAGCCGAACTTTGTTTAAAGGTTATAAATTTTCGATGTGTGTCCAGAATGAATAATTAGGGAATTTGCATTTTTTTAATTAAGCAAATTAAATTTCCCGGAAGATAATTAACATTTCTTAGCGAGAGAGGGAAAGTGTTTCTCTTGTACAAATGTCTGTTCGAAATAAAAGGGATAAAAGTGCCTAAAACGAGCTTACAGCACTTTATCAAAAGCAAAACGCGGTCATCCATACAGATTAAGTACTTATGATATTAGGATTTGTTTGCAGAAAATTAGGTGAAAATTAGGATTCTGCGAAATACCAATGAACATTAAAAACACGATACAAAGCTTGTGTTTATGATTATACACTTGTAAAGTAATTCTTCTATACAATTTCTGGAGGGTATACACCTACTACTGAGATTAACTAAAACAATTAGTTTTGAATGATAAGGAAGAGAATTTCCTTCATCAAATTTCGTTGGGGTTTGTCCACTAATACTGATTTAGAAACATCCTTGTGATACCATAGGTCTGCAATACGACATATTTCGTCGTTAGTTATAAGATTTTGTTTGGTTTAAGATCATTTTCTTTGAATATCAGTTCTCAGGTTCTTGGTCGTGGTGTTTGTTGTCGACAGATTTTTTTCGGCTTTCATTTTCCTGATATTTTGGGTCAACGGGCAAGCTATGTCTACAATATGTTTCTCGCTGCTTTTTGTCAATAAGGGTGATTTATGCTTTATTTCTGTTACTAATATTTTTCTTTAATAAAATAGTAATTAGTATTCAAAGTGTTACTTTTATTTAAATATATTAATTGTAAAATTATGCCTAGTCGAACCATTATGAGCCTGTACGCTCGAACGTATATACTCAATATGTTATGTATTATTTAAACTATTATTTAGATATAAAGACATTTATGATATTAAGGATAAAATAATCTATCTGCTCGAAGAGAGCTGCAGTTAACGATGCTAAGCCAATGTACAGCTCATCAAGAGAAATCCTTACTAGTCCTTATTAAGAAACCTAGTGCATGCGACGCTTCAGACACTACTTTGGTTACGTCAGTGGTAGAAGACCGATCCTTATCGAAAATGATACCGAGCTCTCTGAATGTATCAAGTCTTTGAAAAATAGAGCCGCCCAACCTATAATCGTAAGTTATTGGACATAATATTGCACTTAGATACGTTTAGATGTAGTTTGTTACTAGTACACCAATTATGAAGACTAGACAGACTGTTATTCAGAAGCGCAGAATCATCTAGGGAAGTAATAACCTTAAATAATTTAAGGTTATTAGCATATAACAGACAATTGACAGATATTACAGTGACGATGTCATCCATAAAAATAATAAACAGTAAGGGGCCGAAAATAGAGCCTTGAGGCACACCTGACGTGGAACCATACTCAAGGGATATTGACTGGTACTGTTTTCTATTAGAGAGATAGTACTTTGGGAGGCTTAATAAATTTATTAAAAAACTAAATCTTGCAAGTTTACTCAGTGGTATATTATGATCGATCCTGTCAAAAGCTTTGGTGAAGTTGATGTAAATAATGTCCATTTGCTTGCGTTGGTCAGGGGTTTCAGCTATGCTTTGGGTAATACAAATTAAGTTAGATGTTATAGATCGTCCTTACAAAGAGCCATGTTGATATTTTGAAATATCAACAACCATACTTTGAAATTTGTATACTTACATTAGGATAAATTGAGTCATGAATTGATATTTCAAGGGCTTTGAGAAAATTACATAAAATAAGGATTGGTCTAAGGGATAAGTTACTAATATCCATGTTATGGCCCTTTTTAAAAACTTTGGAGTATTTCTAAATTGCGAGTATAGAAGAGCTTTTTATGCATAAGTTAAACAAAATGACAATGGATAGCCAAGGATTGGAGCACAGTCCTTAGTAAGGAATGAGGGAATGCCATTAGTCCCAATGGTTAGCTTGGGTTTAAGTTTATTTAATGTAGTTTGTACTTCCCGTTCACCAAAGGGAGTAATACTGATATTGACATAGCTAAAACCATCAAAGAGGTCAGGGAGTGGTTCATCACATATACAATGAAACCATGTGTTATTATATTATTACAGTTACAGTTGTATGACAAACTTTTATCTAAAATGTCGTCTTTAGTATCAAATTCTGTTACAAATTTGATAATTTTCTCCGTCAAGGTCATAATTTAACTATAACTTCCCGAAAATATATCCCATTCTCCTCTTACTTACACAAAATTGCTTACAATATCACTGTTTCTCATAAATTCAAATTCATTTTCTGATTTTTTCTTACATACTCGTCTCTACAGCGTTATAAATTAAAAATTAATAAACGTCTACTATAACTGCAAATGAAAAAAAGTTGGTGGTGAAAACTCACTACAAAACTTTGTTGTATATGTTTTCTCAACTAAAATTTTACAATACGATTGCAAGAAAGAACATTTAGTCCAATGATAATGTCCCGCGCCAACCGTAATTCACAAGTGTAAGAAGGTATAATAAAACTTATTACATACAATAAGCTTCTGAATTGCAGCTTTTAGTTTAAGTGAATCCATTGTCTGGAAAGAATTAAATATATACGATGCGCATAATGCGATGTTCTTAGTTACAGCTTAATTTAAAGGCGAATTGTAGCAGCATGTGAAGCCATATTTCTTGTGAATACCGAGACAAAATCGTCTGTGGAATATGTTAGTTATAGTTTAATTCCATTTAACAGAAACTACAGTTTTAAGCGTAGTGATATAAGAATTAATTAGATTATGTCACCTATTTTGTTAGGTTAAAAAATGGCTACACTGTTGCCATTCTCGCGAGACATGTCGAATTTAAGTCCCTGTGCAAATTTTAATCCGGAAGAAAAATTTACTTATTGTACATATCTATAGTGAAATACGTAGGAAATTTCAAAAATATTGATTTTGACTGATTGTGTGATTAGTTATATAAATAAATACATAAACCAAACAATATATAACAACATTCGCATACCAGCAGTCATTATCCCAGTTAAATTAGACAAATCGGTGGAGAAAAATCCTAGAGTTTTGGAAATGCTTAAACGCTTATTTTAGACTTAGGTTAACGTATGTAAAAAGTCCCCGAGGGTGGGGGTGAGCTCGAGGAGGGGGAGTGGTTCAAATAATCCTATTTTTAGTTTTTCGCTTGTATCTCGGATACTATCACTCCTAATATAATAATAAATACTTTATATACTTTATATAAATTGAAACTGACAAAATTTCCTACAAAAATGGTGTTACGCATTTTTGTCCTAGGCCTAACCTGTTAAGAGTCACAGGGCTGACAAGAGTAACACCATTTCAAAAATTGTGCTTTATTCGCATATAAAACCAAATTACAGTCTACAATTGTCTTGTACATTAATATTAATGATTTCAATTACATTATGAGTAAACTTAATTGTAGCCAGTAAGTAAATTGAGTGTATGGCTCAAACAGTTCATTATAAGTTGTCAAGGGGGTCTTCAGGGTCGTCCTCATATTATGCTGAATTCTCATCGGCAACTTGAGGGCCATTGGTGCCCCTCGCTCTCGCAACCGCATATTTAAGAGCAATGAATGTCTTCCTTAAGGCATCTACAGCGTGTATTGCAGCTTTTGCTGCAGCTGCAGAATATTGTTGATAGGATAGCAGCTGGGGCAGCGTGATGCAAGGTACACAAGGGTTGAAGGTCTCCATCTGCCCCTCTCACCCAACCCCAATTAGTAGGTGGTAGCTTGTTGCCCAGCCATTCCTGAACTTGCAAATGGATTCTGTATGAATGTTGCACTGCAGAGCCTTTAGTTGGTGTTAGAGAGGGGAGGTCTGGCCTCGCCCTTGTGGTGGATTTTAGTAAGGCTATGTAACGCTGTTTGTCCAGATCTGTTACATTGGTGTTGTACATTGCTAGGAACATGTTCCCCTGCGTCTGCGATTTCCTTGTGTGTTGAAGTGTTTGTGTGAAAGACGTGGGAGATGGAATACAGGCTGCTGTTTTTCATGAATAATTTAGTAATCGATGACTTACCTTTTCGGAAAACTTTGAATGAACAAGATGCTCTTAGCAAAGTCATTTTGCTGCAATTCCGTGGAGGAATAAGTTCTGCTTTCGTCATTCCCCTTCCCTGGTATGAAAAACTTCCTTGTTCCCTTGGAGCTAAAGCAATCAGCAGGACCAGCAGATCCACATCTTCGCCGATGACAGTAGTAGAACAACCAGATTCTGCTTTTTCCAATGCACACTTCACCATCGTTTTATCAGAATCACCATCAATCTGTCTGACTTTAATTCCCTCATCAATCATTTTCTGAGTTAGTGTAGTGATGAACCTGGCCTTATTTTTTTCATTACTTAAAAAGTGTTGTTGAGCCGTCACTGCCATCTCTTCAGTAAAGTCAATATTGACTCATGCGGTGATTCGACGTTTTTATTCTACACGTTTTGTGCTGTTGATAGTGTCGGAATAACCATAAAAAATGACAGTGATTCACCATACTGTTTTTTAATGTAAATCATATATTTATTAAATACGATTGAGAAGGTTGATCTTGTATCCTACTTGACTCGATTTAGAAGGAATCCGCCAATAATGACATTAGTGTGAAGCTTGAGGTCTGGAATAATGGAGACTTCTTTGTCTTTTGCATTCCTTTTTCATTAAATAGAGATAATGGAAAAGGTGCCAGTTCGCAACGGAGAAAGTCACCGGGTCATCGGCCTTAAACAACAATAGAAGGGAATAAAGAAACACCCTCCAGTTGAGGGATGCATCTGAGCCCCCTACCTTCGCTGTCACAACATCACGTAATTCATCTCCTTCTCTGTAAAACTTCAAATTTCATTTCTACACACACTAACTTCATATAAAGGCTTACCGTATGCCGTATATCGCATACGTAACTTAGCATCCAAATTTCAGACGCTAAGACGTCAACCGTACATCTTAGTACAAAAATTTGTAAGGCTACTTTTGTAGAAAGTTTTGTCACCTTCAATTTTATATATAACGTATTTTTCTGTAGGAGTAATAGTTTTCGAGATATAAGCGAAAAACTAAAAAGGGGGACATTTAAACCCTTCCCCCTCCTCGAGCTCACACCCCACCCTCGGGGACATTTGACACACAGAAACCCATGTCTACGGGAAGCATTTAAGATCATTTCCAAAACTCTAGGATGTATTTCCACCAATTGCTCTTTTTTTGTCTAATTCGACTGGGCTACATGGGGATACTAAATACACATATCAATTCCCTATTACAGACACTTGTGCAGGAACATAATAGCAGAAGATTCAAAAGATGTTGGCCATCAGATCTTAAATATGATTCTAGAGGTCTTTCTCATTAGTCGAGTCTGATCATGTCAAAATAAGTGGAACAACCTTCAAGTTCCCTAAATACCAGAATAGCCTATAGATTGTATTATCTGCTTGCTGTTTTAATAAATAAAAAAAAATTAAAGTGCAATATATCTAAAAAGAACAAAACAACTATCTGAAAGAAACCAATAGACTACGTAGTATGGGAACTTTAATGAGTACACTATATGTGATCAATCGTATTATTATTTATGTACTACTAAAACTGTACTATGAGTTATGTAGAAATGTATAACGAATAAATCACTATATAATGTTATCAAGTATTTTATGTTTCAATGGTTGCATAAGAATAATCCATAAACATATTGTTTTAGAAAATCGTCATCTTAGTTTTGATTAATTTATGCTGTATATTCAACTTTTAAAAATTTTACAATAAAAACGTACTTATATATATTAATAAAACAACTGCAGATGCTCTTGTAACTTTATGTAAGATTCGGACAGATATGTTTAAAAACGTTAAGCGTTATTTCTGTAACATTTACAATACACTATAAGAATTATGTCTCTGATACCATGCTACCTTTAATTAATAAAAAATATTTCATCATCATGATATCATCAGTCCTAACACTGGTTGGATGCTAACCTCCAGCTTCTCCTATCTTGTGCTAATCTACGCATTTCGCTAATTGTGCTACAACCTACATCCCTCACTATTTGCGAGCAGTAGTCTAATCTAGGCCTACCTCTGCCTTTCTTCACTCCTATTTCTTCCTCCAAAATATCGCGGACTATTCCCCCATGTCTCAGCAAGTGGCCTACCATTCTATCTCTTCTCTTCTTTATGTTTTTCCACATACTTCTTTTTTCGCCGACTTTCTCCAATACATCTTCGCTTCTAACTCCATCAGTCCATGGTATTTTCATCATTCTTCGGTAACACCATATCTCAAAAGCTTCTAACTTCTTCCTACTTGCTTCCTCGACCGTCCAGGTTTCGCAACCGTATAATGCCGTGCTCCATACATACGTTTTTAAAAATTTTTTCCTTGTTTCTAAGTTTATTACCCCCGAGCATAAAAGTGTTTTCTTTTTGTTAAAAGCTATTCGACCCTGCGCTTTTCTTTGTTTTATGTCTTTATCGCTTCTTCCATCCCAACTTATTTGACTTCCTAAATAAGTGAAGTCTTTAACTTCCTCCAATCTTTCATTACTAATTTGTACTTTCGTTTTTGCTCTGACCTCGCGCCCTCTGCACACTAAAACTTTAGTTTTGTTTTTATTCACCCTCATTCCGTATTCCTCTGTCAACACTGCCTCCATTTCGTTCAATGCTGATTTTAATTCCTCCTTACTAGATTCTAATACTGCTATATCATCCGCGAATCTTAGCATTTTTAGTTTCTGTCCCTATACTTTAGTCCCGAAATTCACTCCATCTTTTACGACAATAATCGCCTCTTCGATGTATAGATTAAAAATTAGTGGTGATAGCATACATCCTTGCCTTACTAAAAAATATTTATATGACCAGAATTATTTCGAGTAGAGTATATATCTTCTTCAATCAGGTATGCAAATATAAGAAAAATAGAAACAAGATAACATTACAACAATACAATAATAAATATAAAGCCACATATGTAAATGTTTTGAAAAACCAAGATTTTTACATGATTGTTTTAATATGAAATGAGAGGCTACTTGTGTACAACGATAATGAATTAATTATTTTTTAAACTCGTATTTATTTTTATCTAACTTTAAAATACTGCAATGAAATTCCCCATATATGTTCTAATTTCCTATTTATAGATTTGTGAAGATAATACGCTTTGTATTGTGCCACTCACTACGTACGATACCAGACAATTTCAGATAAGATTAAAGTCATTAATTTTCTTCACCTTATATGACTGCTTAGTAACTGACAGCTATTTATCATTTTATTCTGAAAGTCGGGCTATTTGTCGAGCCGCCACTCAACTCTCAAAAAGTGAGTTATTTCCTCAATTTATTTATTAGCTGACTCGCCGGAAAAATCTAGCAACTGACATAAATTGTTTTGATTTGTTCTACACTTTAATTTACATATTACAAAGATGTTATATAAATTTTAGGATATACATAAAAAATTATATTTACTAAAATTGTACACAATGATTATACAGCGAGTCTATGAAGGATTACATAATTTGAATAATATATATTTACATATTGATTTGCAATTCTGAATTTTGAATCACAGAGCAAACCTATTTCATGTCTATCGCTGAAAGTATCACTTTGTTATTTTAAATATTCTATCCAATCTGCTGTAGATAATTGGAATAGCAGCACATAATTGGAATACACAATCACAACATTATTTTTCCATACAGTAAATTTTTTCTTTTATTATGTCAATTTCATAAATTAAGTGTCAGAGATTCCTAGCTGAAAACGTGCACACAATATTCAGAATATTAATACGTGGGCTGGAATTATTCACAATAAACCTGTAAGACCTTATTTATTTGACGGAATGGTGCTAATATGGGACAACGTTACTTGAACTCACATTAGTTCGAATGTCTGCTTGTTATAGCTATTCTGTTTGCATGCTCAAGCATACTTCCTGGTTTCAGTATTATATAATAAATGAATTGGAAGGGAAAGACGTATTAAATGGTTGTCTGGGTCATCTAATTCAATTCCTTTTAGATTTTTTTCTATAACGTTATTAAAAATCTAAAGTTTACGTGAATACACCAAACTTCAATATTTCAAAGACGAAATTTACCAAGAAATACGACTACACAAGATGTTATTGAAAAGGTTCCATAAAAATATTGTTTTACGTCAGAAATATATTGAAATAAATGGGTGACATATTGAACAAGACTTATGCTCATCGACTTTTTCGAATTTTTGCAGTTACTTTAGTAAATTAGTATGTGATTTTCTTTCTTGTAAATTATTGCAAAAAATGTGTATAATAACAATATTATAGACAATTTACAGAAGTACATTTTTATCATCTATCAAGGGAATGCGATGAGCAATCACGTCAGTTGTCTGATACGAAGCTACGAGTATAGAAGTTTGGTTCAAGTTCCAACGGGGAGAGGGGATTTGGAATTTCTCCTCGAGCATGGGTGTGTTTGTCCTCGTCTATACGTTTAATCGTCTCCTCCGCAGCTTCCACTTATAGAAGGAGGATATCAAGAAAAGTATTGAAAACCCAGAAGTTATATTTCCCTTTAACTTAAGTCATGCTATTAAAATGTTCTAATCAACATATCTATACTTTTTTTACAAATGTAAGTTACTTTATATCGATTTAGAATCATCCTATCGTGAATTCGCTGTATAATAATAAGTATAATTACAAAAATTATAAATTATCTTAAATATATATTATGGTCTATCTTCTAATGTATTTAAATTTAACAGTTTATTTAAATCAAATTGCTTCACATATGTTGTAGGAGCTTTGCATATAATGTCAGCTATTTCGTTTACTTTAAGATCTCCACTTTAAGTTTGCAAAGTCGCAGTTGAACAAAGTGAAGCAAACTTGCAAACAATATTCTTCAGCTCGATACGTAAGATTTAATTCTAAAACCCATGTATAATATGAGATGCTTCTTTCACCTGTATTTCGATGTCGAATACCGTTCGCAACTCCTTAGACTGATTTTCTTATGGAAATAGTTTGCAGTTTGAATTCAATAGCTATGAATTATTCAAATGGTGTTTATCGGCAAACAGAAAGTAGGAATAGTAAATGAAAAACAACAGTAAATAATAGACTGGGATATTAAGGATTTGTGAAGAAAACAGATGGATGACTAGTAGTAAGGTATAGCTTTGCTGAAAATATCGAAAAGAAAACAACGTTCACTTAGATTGTATATATCAACATAATATTATATATATATATATATATATATATATATATATATATATATATATATATATATATATATATATATATATATATATATATATAGATTGTGTATACATGTTAATATATTGTATATGTATATTAAGTAAATAAAAAACTCTTAGATTTTTCCTCTGGTTATGTTAAAAATGTGGTAGGATCAAAATATATTGATGATATTCTATATAAAGGAGTTCAATGAATCGATTGGTAAAATCTAGAACAATGTACCTCATTTAGTTTTAAAGACACGTTGGTCAAAATCAAAACAAATGAGAATATACAACATTTTGATGGCAGAAGAATTAGTATCTCAAAAATAACCACTTTCCTAAAAAATTGGCTCCATTACTACATGCTCCATTATGTTTTACATAAGATTCATAATTTTCAAATATCTATTTCTTTAACATTTATTTTAAAAAACACCTGAAAAGAGAGACTGCTAGTTGTAGCTGTACATATCTGGTCTCTCACTGCTGTCACATTTGTAGGATCCATATGTGTTCATGTTATTCTATGTAAGGGAGTATACTGGATTGATTTGTAAAGTCTAGAATAATATACCGTATTTAGTTTCAAAGATCTTTTGCGTAAAATCAAGACAAGTGATTTTAAAACATCTTGCAGCAGACAAATTAATATCCCAAAAAGTAGCCACTTCTTGACAAAATTGGTTCCATTATTTTTTAACCTAGCTGTTGCTGTACATGTCTTGTCTTTCTCCGCCCTCACACCTTACACATTTATAAGATCCAGATATTTTGATGATATTCTATGTAAATCAGTACAATGAATCGATTGATAAATCTATAAAAATGTACCTTGTTTGATTTCACAGATACGTTGCTCAAAATCAAGATACATGTGAGAACTTACAATGTATTTACAACAGAAAAATTAATATCTCAAAACATCGCCAGTTTCCGATAAAACTGGTTATACCGCCACATTCTCCATTATGTTTTCATAATGTTGAATTAGTACACTCCTACTTATTGAAGAATTATTATGAAGAATACCTAAAATCAGAAACTGCAGTTGTATATGTCTCCTCTCTCTCGCCGTCACAACTTACACATTTACAGTAATTTATTTATTCTAGTATCCAGATATTTTGATGATATTCTATGTAAAGGAGTACAATAAATCGATTGGTAGAATCTAGAAAAATGAACCTCGTGTAATTTCAAGAGTTCGTTGCCAAAAATCAAAGCATATGAGAATGTACATGTTATTCGCAGAAAAATATATATCTCAAAATATAACCAGTTTTGGCAAAACAATCCTTCATAACTATATTCCCAATTATGTTTTACCTAAAGTACATACTTTTCAAATACTTGCTTTTTTGAATAAGATATATCATAATAATATAATATACATGATCACATGGTTCATTATTTTCTACATAAGATACATAACTTCCAAATTCCTATTTTATTAGGAATTATTATGAAGACCATCTGAAATCAGAAATTGCTAGTTGAAGCTGTGCATGTCTCGTCTCTGCCAGCCTTCACAACTTACACATTTGTAGAATATACGTACATATATTGATAACATTCTATGTAAAAGATTACACTGAATCGATTAATCAAATCTAGAAAAGTGTATCTTGTTCAGTTTCAAAGATTCTTTGCTCAAAATCGAAACAGATGAGAATCTACAAGGTTTTTCTCGCAGAGAAATTAATATCTCAAAGAGTAACCACTTTCTGACAAAACTAATTCCTGCATGACGCCGACGTTTGTCATAATTTTTTATATAGAATAAATAATTTTCAAATACCTACTCCTGTGAAAATAATTCTTGAGAACACCTAAAAACAGAAATTGTTAGTTGTATAGTATATTTCATCGCTATTTGCCAAATAAAAAATTTCAAAATATACCGTGGCTTATTTTTATGGCTGGGCTCAGGTAGATTTTTCCGTTTGTCGCCAAGATAAGAGGGTTTCTTATTTGGCAAATAGCGATGAAATGAATATTAGGTCTACAAGTCTTATCTGTACCCGTCAAAAAACCTTAAAAATTAATATCGCAAAGAATAAATACCTTCCAGTAAAGCAAGTTCCACTACCATATTCTCCATTATTTTTTAAATCAGATACATAATTTTCAAACACCTACTTCTCGCCGTTATATAAGAAAAATAGATGTCAGAAAAGTGTTATCAACATTATTCTAGTAGTTATTAGTAACTATGATTATCCATCCGTTTTCGCTTTTGTTTCTAAATGCATTACAAACATAAAATATTCGATCTGACCTAAAAATACCATTTTATCATTTCTGCTCCCGAGAGAGTTGTGGAATAATAAAAGTATAACCAGGTTAAATCCCTAAATTGCGCAAATAGGCCCATCCGTCTTGATAACGCGCTTGAAATCTTATTTGTATTGCTTACATACAGCTTCTTGCAATTATCATAAAGAAACGTGTTATTCTGTAAAGAATGTTAACGATTTAGCGGGAACGTAATTTATTGAAGAGAAAAAATTTAAATTAGCCACTTATTCATTCTAAGAATACACAGATACCGCTTCGCTCCTTGGATATCTTAAATTGTATTTTATTTCTCCCTTATAACAGTTCTATAGCCCAATATTTATTTTATGCTTCCCTCTACCTAGTAGGCTGAATAATTTATTTATTGTACGCAGTGCGTTCCACACAGTCCACATTTATCGACAACGAATTATGCCCCTACAAAACATGGAAAAGAGCCAAATTTTTCAGAACAGACCATTTTGTTTTAATTATTTTATAATATAATTTATATCGTATTGAATGTACAGCACATATAAACGGTTACGTGTTTTAATGTCTATAGGTTCATTGTTATTTGAATCAATTACGCAGTTATTAGAAACGTATGTTTAATATCTATTATATAGAAGTTATTGTAAAATTTAATATAGTATGTTTTACCCTTATGCTTATATCATTTATCCCTTATATTATTTCTTAAGGACGTTCCTAATAAAATTTATGTTATCTTGTGTAGGGAATTATAGGTACTTAACAAAGTTAAGATGCTTAATGAAGCATGTTTCAATCTTTAACAAGGCAGTTACATTCTGTAGGTATATCTTATTTATTTACTTCTTTATTTATAAATATACTATTATGTTATATATAACATATTGCATTAAATTAAAGGATAGGACGATATAGGAAGACACACTGCAATAGTAAAAAAAATGAAAAATAATCAATGAGAGTAAATTTCTGTTTTGAGTAAAAAGCTGACCGAAAGTAAATGTTTCAAATAGAACTAGATGTCATTAAGACTGCATTTATTAGTTATGCAGTGTTATATTAGTTATGAATATCGGTCAAATATTAGTTTCTCGTATTTCACAGAACTTTTTAAAACGTTATTCCATGGCATTGGTAGATAGAATATTTGTTCTTGAATAGAAGTGGTCCTAGGAATATGAAAGTGTATATCACTTCATCAAATTATTAAATCATTGTCCAATGATTAAAATAACTTTGATAATTGAAAAATTCTGTCGTCTGTTCTCAATATTAAATATACTAAAATACCCAAGCAGGATATATTCCGTATCGCTTAAAATATAACAATTTGAGATAATTATTATATATTAAATGACGTATTCATTTAATATATAACAATTATCTCAAATTATTATATTCTCGTTATGTTGTTGAATCTAGAACATTGTTATGTTCTAGATTCCTTTATGATTCTTTAATCTGATGATATCGTAATTAAATTATTAAATACGATGAATATTCTTACTAAGAAATTACAAAATAGCAATATAAGCTTTATAGCATGTTTATGTTCACAAAATACTGTAAAGCAATGTTTTTATAAGTTGTTACGAACAATGTTTGTATTGTTATTGGATTTAGATACGTAGTCCAATATTTGCATTATATGGGTGCTTTTATGTTAGTTTAGATTAAAATAATATACACGAAATTCGGCACCCAATACTATTATATGCAGTATTCGATGTGACATGTTGAGATTGAATAATTGTGGAAATAGATATGAAAACCCTATTTCTATTTAAATTAAACAAAATTAAGTTATGGTTGTCAATTGTCAAATTCTTTAGATAAGTCTTCATTTTAGATTATTTGTAATTTTCAAAAATTACAAAACCATTTAATTAGCCTAAAATTATATCCTGGAAAAGGATAGGAACTTTCGATACAGCAACAAAAGCAGGAAACAATTTTTTTACGAACACCGAAGTAATACACGTTGCTCAATGCGTATTTCGGCATCCAAGTTGGCACCATCAGATGATTAATATTGAAATTTTAAGATTTAAAATAACCTTTTCGTATATATCTAATTTTTTAACAATTATTAAAAAAAAACGCGTGCAATTACATCAACATTGTTTAAACGATATTTTAAATATCGCTATTAATTAAGTAAGTTTAATTATACATATTTTGGTGATGCTGAGTATACAATATCATTATTTAATAGTTATCAGAAATAATAGATTGGCAAATTTGTTTAAATTAATTACCTAGATGACTTAAATATTGTTAAGATTTTGTCTTACACGGAGTGTATTTTGTGTTACAGGGAGCAACATAGTTGTTCGGATATTTAAATAACACAGTTATTTAAATATCTGAATAATAATTTAAATATGCTCATTATGTTGATGCAATTTTAGATACTGATTGTATTCGTATTAAAGAAATTTTAAAGAAATTCAGGTTGAATCTTGTAAAGAAATGTTTATATACTTCCTAGAGAATCCTCAAAGATATATGAAGGAGATAATTCTATTTTTATGAACTGCCAACAAGCCAATAAGGTTCAAACGTATTCAGACAAAATATGTATAGACAAAATGTGACACTACCAACTACATCAAGATAAATGTCTTTTCTAAGATTGGACACACAGAAATATACTTTCTTTTTCTTTAGTTTCAGGCTGCAGAGGGGAAGGTGACACATAAAGACTAGGACAAAAATACCCATACAATATTGAACGAAAAATATAATGCCACTTCCAATACTGTGCGCAATTCACTCGGATTACGATATGAATGGCATTGCCATGTCCAGCCCTATTGGAGAATACGATAACTCACCAATCTATGTTATAACATGGCAATGTGCTGCAATTTCGTTACCCTCGCATTGGTCAACTGGTTATTGAAGAGAACACCTATATGAATTCAAAAATATATTTTCAATTTCTACTACTTTGGAGATAAGCGGGTAAGAAAATAAAAGACTGTGTATCTCAAGTCGTCCAGAACTCTCAATTAGGGTTTTTGTTTTATTAGAAACTCAAATAATAAGATCTAATTTGCTAACTAACCTAATTACATGCTCGTTACACATTTTTTATCGAAGTGTTTTTCATTAAAACTCAAGTTGTTCGGCTTCGCAACGACTTAAAATATAAAACTTAAAATGCGAACATCTTTAAGCGAGAAGGAATCAATAAATATCTACAATATGCATCAGATTAAAGGTATTTAGATTTATCATTAATATGAAATACATATACACAAACCTATGATATATTCTTGAATAATTTTTTATAGATCGCTTTTAGAAATTAATATTTAGTTCATTTGGGGAGTAGTCGGAAAAAATATTGAAGGTTAGTACTTATAACAATAATTAAGGCAACATCCAAGGTGGAGAATAATAATTAAAAAATGTTTAATTACATTTCATTCCACATTTATTTTTAATACTAAACATACTGCTGTCCATCTTCCAATACTTACGTTAGTCTAAAGCCATCTAGAAGTTTCGATATAGAATAGAGAACGTCCAATAAAATTCTAGGAACAGATATTTCATTAACAGCTATAGCTAGTATCAAAATTTGACACATAAGTGTTCAAATCTTTCAAAATTACTGTATATACCTTTACTACTGTTTACAATAATACTAACCTAGCACTATTTTTGAAGAAGTTATCGTTATTTATTTGTTTTTGTTGTTATTGCTTTTTGAAATTAAATCGCAAAACTATTTTGCTAATTACATTTTGCTCTATCATCAAAAAAATATTATTTTCAGTTGACACTAATGAAATTCTAGAATCATTGTATATCCCAATTTATTTTAACATTAAGTGTAATATACCCATATGATAGCTCTAGTAAGGGTTAATTTAAAGAATACTATAAAATGTAAAACCAGACATTATTATTATTTGAACTGAATATATCGCTGACATTTGAACACTTTGATTTTCTCATCTGAGATATTTTGGCCGAATAAATATTTGGTTGCTTTCATAACTTTCCCTTTTATATTCTCCAATATCATTAGGTAGGATTTATCACCTAAATTTTAACCCTTCATTTGCGTACCTAAATTTCTCCTACCGCGTCGAATGTCTTTGAACAATGAGTTCATATCCTGTTCTTAATACTTTCCTAATGAAACGGAAATTGTATCGATTTTAGAGGAAAAGGTTGTTCGTAATAAATTTGAAATGTATTTCTTTCCACAGTGAGAATATTTATTGAGAAAGTAGGTATTCCCTATAAAATTAGATGAATTAACAAGGATCAACCATCAATGATTTATTTGAAATAACTTTACTTCATATAAATTCTTCATATACGTATTTTTATATACAGAGGAAGGCCACACTAGGCGGATTAAAGGAATATTAATGAGTGAGTTTCTCAGATAAGCATAAACGAGAGTGGGGCATGTAGTCAGTCATCGTAAAATAGTAGGCGGCTCCAAGTAAGGTGGTGGAAATAGAGGACCATGATACAGATAAGAACGTAACAATACATTTTATTCAGTTTCTAAACGGGAAATGAATTATAACTTTGTAAGTAATACGTCTTGAGTTTAAGTAATATATAACTTAAGTGTAATTCATTATTAATAATAAAAAATATTGTGAAACGTGAAATAATTATCAGGTGTCATTTTGGTGGCTGGTGGTGGTGGTGAAAATCATTGACAAGTAATTGAAAAAAATAGGGAATTGTTTCATGAGTCAAATCATTGATCGTATAAACAATTACATTATTTATTGTATTGTCTACAAACTTGATTGTATACAAATTCCAGTTTACATCGAAGGACATATTAACTTTATTGTGATCGAAAATAAAATTAAAGTAGCCAATAAAAATACTTCTATAGTACGTGAGTCCTCTCTATTTTTAATTTCTAGTACCGCAATGGAATTACTTTTACTGTAATGGTACTTTATTAAATTATTTTTGGCTAGTTATTAGCTAGTTACGGTACATAGTTATGGTTCCCTAAATTATTTCCAGTTACGTTTCATGTTTTTACGTTTTTCAAAATCAATTGTTGTAAGTGTGATTTTCAAAATCAGTGATAACATTCTTGTACTACTAATTATTGCATCTAATTTTACAAATTGTGTTCTATTACTTATATAAATTTCCATGAGCTTATATCTTATTTCTTTGAGACAGATGTTTTCTAGTTTTCTTAATAATCCTGAGTAACTCGCTTTTGTCAAAGGTGTTTGCTATATCAACAAAAATGCACAACATTGGTCATCTTCTAATATATCTCTTAAATATTATTTCAGTTATAGCATCCTAGATATAGCAAGCGATCATGTTAACATTGATTGACACTTACAGATCGTCGCAAGTAGTTTAATATATTTATAATAATGCGTTGCATTATCGTCAGGAAATTACAACTGTTAGAGGGAAATATATTCACAGAAACAGCATCTCCGGGGTATATACAAACTCTTAACACCGACTAATGTAAACCGTTTTCCACCCACTTTATCTTCGTAATTGCGAGTGTTAGTAGGCAAGGGGTCATGTAATCGTGGGTACGTTCAATAAATTTGAGGTTTGGATCACTGCTGTAACCCATATAGGCTGTTCTATTTTATCAGATAGATGTACTTGTGGGAGGCTTATTTTCAGTACTTAATTAACAGTGTGTGAAGTTATTTTGCGATAAATTGTTGAAACTTCATTTAATTAAATCTTTTCAATGCATTTTGTTCGAATCTTCAACATAAACTAAAGGCTTTATTTTGTGAGATATATAAAAATATGAATTAATACGTTTTATAAATATACCTGAATTGTCAAGATTTGTGGCAAAAATGAAAAACGGCATATAAAAGTAAGAAAATTCATTAACTTTTCATACTAAAAGAGTACATAGACTTTGATATTCTAATTAAAACATTCATATAGAATGCTTTCATTTCAAAACTATATATCTTCTTTATTTACTTTAACAAGGACAATGACTTCCGAAGAAAAAACACTTAAACGTATCGAAGAAGTTTAAAATTAGGGTCCGTTGTAGTTTAAATTTCCCATATACTCCCACTTATAAATTTTTAATGACTTCCCATATATAATGGTACTCGTAATAATAGTAACACATCCATTTGAAGGTTTTAAAAATTCTGTAGTAAATGCAGTGCATTTAAATAAAACAAAATAAATTAATGAAATATTCTATGTAATATGCTATGAGTTTTCCTGGAATTACTGTCGTACACTCAACATGGATAACTTTTATATTCCTTAAAATTTTTTTTGCACATATTATTTTTTTACTGATATTTAAGGCGAGATAAGATTTTATTTGAACTTACTATTTATATTGTTACTCATTTATATTTTAGAACTCAATTTTTTCCTGATTATAGCTGGAATTAACTTTTGAAAACGTTTGTCGGAAATATTAATGATTTTAAGCTATTTTTCAAGTAGTGTAAGTTGTAATGATAGTGCTAGTATTCACAATGGTGTATACTTAAAAACAAACACTCTGTATTATCTACAACTTATCTTTAAAAACAGCAATATTTCCCGATTGTTAGAAGCTAATCTATTTTCAAAACTGGAATTACAGTGGAAATAAGTAACTACAGAGCCATAGCAATCCTCTGAAATTTTACCACCAGAGCATTGAATGTCGAAATTGAACGCTGTATCAATAAAATACCGCCACATTTATGTAAAACCGTTATTGAAAATTTGGCTAGAATAGTACTCGTGTACTATCAAAGCCGTGGCGGCCATTTACCAGTTGTGTTACTCCATACATAATTCGGAAATATCTACATTATAAATCAGTATATGATTATTTCTTGGAATTTATTATTACTTTTCCGCACTCCACTATACGCGGAAAAGTAATGTAATCATGTAATCATGTATTTTACGTTTTTAGACTCAAAAACAAAAAAAAATGGATTTTTAAACCATTTCGTGTATGTTGTTGTGTTTGTTATCGTCGTTGTCGTCGGCATTTATGCTTGTTAGCACGATAACTCAGCTAAGTAGTGTCGGATCGATTGGGTTTTAACTGATCCTGATCGAGGACATCTTCCAGACGACACCTATATGTTTTGAGGTGGATAGAACATACTCTACCATGTTCATGGGTCATGAGAAAGCACAATGGTGGACTATTTGAAAATTTTTTTTTGTCAGCACGATCACTCAATTAAATCATGTCGGATCGATCGAGTTTCGACAGATTCTTATTAGGGACGTCTACCAGATGACATCTATTGATTTTGAGGTGGATAGGACACACCCCACCCTGTTCATGGGTCATGAGAAAGCACGATGGTGGACTATTTGATAAAAGTAAAACTGTCACATAAAACACATATCCTGCATTTATGTGTTGGTTTAGTTTTTCTCGGACACTCAATTTCGAGATAGAGATGTTCTACGTGCGGAAAGGTCCGTATTAAGGTTTTAAAACTATTTATTTTAATATATAATTGTATAATATTGTTCACTGGCTATCAAAAGATATAGTATAATATAATTGATACGAGAAATAAATCTGTTTATGTAAACATACATATACAGTGCTATTCAAAAGTCCCCTCCCCCCCTCTTATCTTTGGAACGATTATACATAAACTAGTGAAATTTGGTAACTGAATATTAAGGGTTGTAAACTTCCCTACAAGTGATGATAGATGACGTATGCGTCAAAGATGACGTCACAAGGTCATTGTGACTAATAATTTTAAATGGAACCCTAAGGCAAGCGACACCTCTTTTAGAAGGTATCAAAAAAATCTATTCAATGATACTAATGTTGTGTCTGTTTATGGCAGTTTTGACAACTGGCTTTCAAAAACCGCAAAGCTGTGATGAATTAAATCAGTTAATAATAAAATTTAAAATTCAAGCTCCGCCACTGGATAGTTGGATAGTAAACAATCTGACGTTTTTGCAAGTCTCCCCCATTTTATGTTTTTTTAGCTGTCAAAGTTTTTATACATTTAATAATTTGTGTATTGTTGATCGAACGTTTAACTGTTTTAGTACCTTGTGGTAATTTCAAAATATTTGTACAATAATTTGTTAAACGGTTGTGAGCTGAACGTTTAAGTGCTTCAAGAAGAGAAATGGTACGTGTTTTAGGTGATAACGTAGCAGCGATCCTAATACTTGGTGAAACTGGAGAAAATATTCATGCAGCAGAACGCATTTTTGATGAAAGGTTTCCCGATCGCCCAGTTTCGAGGACTTATTTGAGAAAGCTTCTTCGTAAGTTTAAAACAACGGGTAGTATTAATGATGCAAAACGATCTGACAGACCACAAATTTCTGATGAGAAAAAAATTGATATACTGGCAGAAGTAATAGTAAATCCTACTTCTTCAACAACTCAAGTTGCATCAACCTGTGAAGTCAGTCAAAGTACAGCGCACAGGGTGTTGAAAAAAAAAACAAATTTCACCCATACAAATTAAAAATAGTGTTCATCAACTCTCAGACGACGATCCAGACCGAAGACTGCAATTTTGTGAAAATATGGAGACTAAAATTAACCAACAGCCAGACTATGTCAAAACAATTTGTTTTAGTGACGAAAGTACTTTTTATCTAAATGGAAATGTAAATAAACAAAACGTGAGATATTGGAGTGACGCAAATCGTCACATGTTTCGTGAAACACATACTCAGTATCCCGAGAAGGTCAATGTTTGGGCAGGTATACTGGGAAACCACATCGTTGCGCCTGTTTTTTTAAATACCAACTTAACCGGTGAGGTGTATCTGCAGATGTTGCAAAATGCAATAGAACCGTTAATCCTTGAAATTTTGGAAGATAATCAAGATGAATTCGACATTTTGGAAATAACATTCCAACAGGATGGTGCTCCTCCACACTATTACGGTGCAGTAAGACGGTATTCGGATGAAGAATATCCTGGTAGATGGATTGCACGACGAGGTTCAATGGAATGGCCGCCTCGATCACCGGACCTCACACCTTTAGATTTTTTTCTGTGGGGGTATCTTAAATCGAAGGTTTACGCCACTCAGCCTGACAATATTGATGTTTTAAAACAACGTATTGTTACAGAATGTGAGGGCAATTTCCGCAGACACATTTGAAAAAGTACGAGAAGAGTTTCGCAATAGGATGTTTTATTGTCAGGAAGTAGATGGAGCTCACTTCGAACAATTACTATAAGTAGGTACTGATTCTTGAATCTGTAATTAAAATTATTATCCAAGTTTACTGATTACTGATTTAATCCATCAAAACTACCATAAATACAAACAATATTAGTATAATTGAATACGTTTTTTCGATACCTTTTAAAAGAGGTGTCGCTTGCCATAGGGTTCCATTTAAAATTATTGGTCACAATGACCTTGTGACGTCATCTTTGACGCATACGTCATCTATCATCACAAGTAGGGAAGTTTACAACCCTTAATATTCAGTTACCAAATTTCACTAGTTTATGTATAATCATTAAAAAGATAAGAGGGGGGGGGGACTTTTGAGTAGCACTGTATAACAATAAGACTATTATTCCTTTTGTCATGATTGATAGTGGTTTACGGAAAGTTACATAAGATTATAGAATAAATTTAAACTCTACCTGTTAGGCTTATTTTGTTTAAATCCATTGCGAAATTACTAATTAAATTTTAATATATTGTGCAGCAGATTACGAGTGATTCATTTTGAGAAAACAGCGCCGGAGAAGTGGCTGCATGGCAGCATATACGTTTAGTACGAACTTTATTAAGTTTCTATAGACGCTAAAAAAAATTTGACTTTCTTACTTCTTTCTTTTAAATATAGTTAAAGTTAATAGAACATAACTTATTTCTTCCACTTATTTCAGAAACTATTTTAACTTATTTCACTATTAGTATTACGTCACTATTAGTAATCAGTTGAGGTTAACCCTTTCCTTCCCACAGTTTGAGCTGCATTCATTAATAGCAATTATGTAATCAGGGTAAATCCAATGAATTTGTGACTCAAATCACCACTACATTCTACTTAGGCTACCCCACTCCACCTAGATTAATGGAATAGAATGTGATAGGGTTTATTTCAACTAATTGAATATTATCTTGTATTATAATTCTACAGAATGATTTTAATAGATATATGTATTAGATTCTTCATTAAAATATAATGGATATAATATTGTCGAAATACTGGTGGAATAGAACTTTATTGTTTTTATGGTGCTAAAATGTTATAAATTTAAATATATATTTATATAAATATGTTATAAACATAAAATGTCAAATTTATCCTGTAGAATTGATCAAACTCCACACCGTTACACTCAGAAAATATTAATATATTTTGTATACGCAATTAGTATAAATGTACTTATTGTATAAGGTCTCACACATCATGGTATAATTTATATTGTATATTTTCGTGCTATATAAAGATTGTACAGTATATATTTGCACGGGTAAAAGTTTGACTGTATACGAGAGAGAAGTTACCTATTAAAAGTGCTATAAAGTGCAATATGAGATGGAAGTAACTTTCAACGAACAATTTAGTGTCCATTCCAGAAGTGGATCATGGAAAAACAGTAGCACGTAATTTATTATGTATTGTCATGTCCATAGATGACAACAAATATTACAAATTAGTCACCAAAGATGGTATTCTGAAACAAAAATATACAAGAAACCAGTTTACTGTTTGCTAAAACAGTTTTTTGTCACTTTGAGAGAAATTGTAAGTGTTCAGTCTCTAACAGGTGGCCAAGGCTCTAAAGGGTGCAATTGTAGAAGTAAGTGTGGAACAAATAAATTTTCTTGCAAGGCATCAAATACTTTGTGCAATTCAAAGTGCCATGGAAGCGAGCCATGTGGTAATAAGAATTAATTAATGTTTTGAATACGAATCTAAGTAAGCATACTTTTTTCAATAGTAGGTAATATATAGATACCTACTTACGTAAATAAGTTACCGTCATTTTATAACTTCATGTTTAAATAATGATTGTTTTTTGTATTTTTATAACTATTGTACATTTCATTTAATAAACATTGTATTTTTACTTCATTGTTATTTTTAAATCTGGAATCCGAAATTCTGTAGACACTGTTGTCTAGAGTACTCACATTTTCCGCCATCCATATGTAAATGTATACATTTTTCGGTAAAACTGGGAATATTCGTCAATTACTTGCATTTACCACTCGATTTGGATGATGTTCACTTTAACCGCACAATGTACACGTTCACCGAATTCGCACTTTTGCCGTAACATATTCATTCATATAGCTCTTTCATAGACAGTTGGTAACACCTGAAGCAATATACCTATTTGCGTAATTTTTGACAAAACAGATTGTACCCAAATGGTGTTGAATGTTAAGTGTAATGATAATATTAATCTGAAATGATTATTTGGATGACTTAAAAATGAATATAACTTTAAGATATTTACTTGCAGATTTTTTTGAAATAGATTCATCTATATATTTGCCTTTCATGATAATAAAGTATCCATATATATATTTCGCAGAATTTTTTTATACAAGTTTAGACAGACAGAAATCGACTTACTATGTTCTATTTATGTAATATGTAGTAGAGTTAAATGAAAATTTACTACAAATACAAGTACCTTTGTCTTGAGAACTGTGATGAAAAATATAATTGGATTATCCTAGTTAAATAACTAGTTTGCTTTTATTGATGCAGTCGACATATGTCGTACAATATCCGAAAATGGAATAAAGAACTGTTATTTTCTCCCGGGTTTATGATAAGTTGCACCAACATAATATAGAGTTATCAAGGAATAGTTCAGTTTTGCTATATTATTACACTTTTAGTATATATATATATATATATATATATATATATATATATATATATATATATATATATATATATAATCTCCCCACCCCAACTTAAATATCAACATATCTATCCCGTACTATTGCTTAATTAGGAATAGTAACATTCAACTACAACTTTATAACTCATTTCGAATTATTGATAGTTCTACTAAATAACCTAACAAATCAGACAGCAAAAGTGATAGCTGCATGGTTCTGGAATATTTTAATGTCTGTGGGATTTAAAATACATTTAATGAACTTGTCCGTGTCTTGAAATTTATCCTTTATATATGTAGTTAAATACGTGTCCTTAATATCTTAAGTTAGTTGTTTCTATGCAATAAAGTTATTATTATGATTATCGACTTAAAAACTGTTTCTTAACAAAATTGCTGGAAAAAATTCGTCTACTCCTGAGACTATCTCAGGAGTTAGGCTCGGACGGCAGGGGATATAACTGACTTTATCCCTTTTCGCTCTATCTTATTGACTAACACTGGTTCAGGAACTTCCCTGTTATGTGGTGGTACTGCAATATGATTCTCTTCTGCATTGGCTTGAAGATGTAGTTCCCAAATCACAGTTTATCGATGTTAGTTTTCAGATTCTTGAACACTATGCCTATTATCGAGATGACAATTGGAGTATTGGATATGGAGTATGGAGTGGAAGTATTTTATACTTTTCCAGATGTATTTAATTTATGTCGCAATATTCTCGCTGTTCTTCTGATGTTTTAGATTAATGGGTAAGCTGTCTCTATAACGTGTCTTTGTTCTTTGTCGATTTGAACAATATTTGGCATATTAGAATCCACTGTTCTGTCCCTCATTTTTGATCTGACCTATTCTAGCAGATGCCTGTCGTTCTTAACCATTATTTGTATTATGGTGGTGTATTTGGCAACAGGTACTTCTTGCCATCCTTGTATATACTATTTTCGATACCTGATTGTGTCTTTCGAGATATGATAAGCCTATAATCCGTCTGGGCTGAAGATTGCTCAATGATGTGATTGCTTTTCTCTCCTAGTCTTTTATATTTACGACATGTGTATTCCCCCTTCTTTTTTAATTTATGCTTCTCGGAATTATGGGCAGTTATCATTCCGTTTCGGATTTAAACCAAGAAGCCTTTTATTTTAGGATGCAGATATCCTTCTTTTGTCCAGTTCAGTGAGCTCTGCTTGTCGATGCCGTCTCGCTTAAGGGGATGGAATATTTTTTACGAATCTCCTTTTCACGAAAGGGGGTGTATGGTCTTCGTAGTTCTAAGTGGATGCTTTCCTTATTCATTTTGATTGCACTATATCCTCGTTCAATATGGTGGAGTGATTTACCGGTAGTGGTACTTACCGTATGCTTTCTGCAAAACTCTGTAATGTTAATTAATCTTATCCTTGAACTTCTTTTATAGCATCTCGAACCTCGTTGGCCGTGGATAGTTGTTAAATTTAGTTGATAATTGACAAAGTAGTCCATCTAGTCCGCTCAGATTCAAATTACTGTATTTCAATATTCCCAAGGAATATGTCATCGTTAGACGACCATTATTGCTATTATTATTACTCCTGCTAGAAATGTTGGCAGCTACATTAAATATCTATTAGATAAACTTCGAATTAATGTTATTTAAATGTTATTTCCGTATTCTTCTTAGTATTAAGTAGAACTTTGTTAGTTTTTCTTTGAATGTTTAATCGCAATTATCCCGCTCTTATTTTTTTTTCTTAGCTGAGTAATAAATAATGTAAACAGTGATAAAGAGAGTTCAAATTAATATCCACTCTCCATCTAACGAAAAGTAACACTAAAAATTGATTAATGTGTCTATGTCCATATTTCATCTGTTAGATGTGAGTTTTCAAAAACAAACGACCCTGTTTACTTTGTTTTTCGAACTTTAAACAGTTAATAAATGTGCTGCACTCCATTACGTTTTACCATTATGAGTATGACCATAAATCATTGTAGTAAATGCAGTTTTGCTTTTAACTGCAAAGAATATGCTTATTTGTTTGGGTTGCAATTAATCGCTTAACTTTAAAAGCAATGTTCCAGATAGTTGCCATTCCAGGGAAACAACGATTTAAGTGTTGTATTATATAATATTTACAAATTACTTTGAATCTCAAAGTTATCGTTACAGTATTATCATGTTTCTTTAGTAGGCACAGAGATCACTCATAATTGAATTACTAAATATTCATTTGATTTAAGAGAAGGGCCATAGGAAGTTTATTTATGCCAGTATGCAGAAACACTCTTGATGGCTAATTATAACTATTAAGGATTTATTTACTAGAGAATAGTAGTCAATTGGCTCTGTGTTGATTGATACTGAGTTTAGCATTTGTCTAGCAGTTGATACTATTTGAACCTTTTGTGAAATTGGTATTTCTGTTAGTATATAATTATTTATCTCCCTTCAAAGGCTCATCTGAATTATTTAATTTATGTTGTTACTTCTGCTTTTAACGTCCTAGTTTATCCTGTAGTTGCTAATTGCAGAAATAGATTTTTAAATCAGATTGTTTTTCTCTTTTTTCTCCTCCTATTTTGTTTACTTAGCTTGTTTGCGGTGAAAATAAAAAAATAGTTTAATATTTATTTATAATAAAATATTTTGGCTGACCAAATGTGACATTTTCAATCCTCCATTTCGTCGGTGAATACACTCAGAGTGCAACGTTTTACTAACTTAAAAACAGTACGGAGCACTGGATATGGACACTATTTCTTTTTTTTTTGAATAAAAGTACATTAAATCTGACACATTTGTATATAATAAAAGGTATATATAAGGATATCGACAACAGAACAACAGAGACATAATATATTTGTTTTTTCAATATTAGTAACAGTATAATTCTAAACTTAAGAGATACTGCCCGCAATTATTTATCTAGATAGTCCCGAAAAAAATATATAACGAAACACAAACTTTGTAATAACCAAAATATAGCGATTCTGGTTTAGCAGTTTTGCAATAGATGCGTTAATTGTCTAAGTGCCCTAAAGAATTAACTAGAGACTATGTAAAATTACATACCATTAATTGTACAAATAATAAAGTCTGTTAATAGATTCACTGGAAGTATGTGTAGGTGTTTTATTAATTATTTGTCCATTTCAGAATTGTACATTATAATAAAAATTTATTACCACTGATGAATTTTCACCGATTAGTAAAACTCGATTAACCACTTACTTTCGTCAAGAATTAAAAGTTCAAAATTATTGCTAATACTTTTATAAATAAATGGTTCTATTCAAATAGATAATAGAGGCTTAAAAGAGTTTAATCAAATAAGAATCAACTTCTTTCTTATATCTCAGCCGTGACCTAATTGAAAATATCCTGTTCTCAAAATATTTTGTTTGTATAACATTTAATCAGCAAAACATACTGGCATATTTCATTATAATTTGTCAAAGATATTTGTATAGAAATTACATATAATACTTATTTTAAGAGATAATCCGGCTAGTATTTATTTCAAAACAGTAACATCTTTGAAGAGCTAAAATTAAACAATGAAAATAAAGTAAATGTTTTGTTGAGTAACTCTAAACAAATCTATATTTCCTGAAAAATTTATAATTTTTAGAACATCAAATAAATTACATTGCAGCAATATTTTTTATCAAGGATAAATGAGGGCAAAAATCTAGAATGATTTTTTTTCAAATACCGTGATATTTTTGTGTTCAGATAGACACTCCTATTTTCTCTCTCGGATCTTAAAAAGAACTGTTCTTTTAGTACAAGGTGAACATATTTGGACATTTGTCTAGAGGTTGCTAATATCACTAAGAAATACAAATTTTAATGTATTCTATGTATATTTTTGATACGAAATAAAAACATTGATAGAAATGTATTAGAAACTGTTACTAGGGTATGTGGTTACATTTTTCTAATTTTATTAATTGCATTAATTTGTCAATATTATTGATGTTTTGGTGATCAGTAGTAAAATATATTGAAGGTATTTTATTCCTTCAAAAATAACAATATTTAGGAATTTATTGATGACAAATTATTTCTTTTTGCACATCTAGTTCGACGTCAGATGAACACAATTTTTGTATGTTCGGTACTATGCCAAGAAAAATGAATAACAAAACAAAAGTGAATTAATTTTTGTTACCTTGATGATGGGAAATAGTTTTACAAAAATGTTTTCATTGTGTTTAATAATGTGACAATAATATGTTCACAATAGTTGTTTAAATTAAAAATTACTCTGTATATTGCTTTAATGATTCAAACATTAAATTTGTAATTTACAAGTTTCTTTATATCCATTCGAGTTATCTCACGAAAAATTGCTGAGACATATCACCTACACTTTTGGAAATAAAATAATTTCAGATGAGGCAAATAATAAAGAAAATCTAAGTAAAGCACGATTTAAGTGAAAATGTTTATCTTTATATTTTTCATTACATATTAATTCGATAATAATAGTATAAATATTAACAATTAGTAAATAAATCTTGAAATCATTACTTTTGATATTTGTTCGATTCTTTTAATTAAACGAATTAAATTAGAATATAATAAGTGTCACTTTCTACAACTGATGTAGTTCAAAAACAGGAGAGCAGGTTTCCACGAACACCAAAACACCGTACGTATTTTTAACTAAATTTAAGGTACTAGAGGCTACTATATGATTATTTTCAAAAGTATACTGGGAAACATAAAGTTTCTCTAATCACTCGTACTTTAAGTGAATCAGGTGTTTTTTGAACCCAGTTACAACTGTTCTTATAGACTGCCCAGTATACTGACGTGTATCTCATTTTAATATTTTATGATAACTGTATATTCAAAAAATATTTACGAAATCATCAGCTTTAGTTTAGAACATGCATTATGTTTTATTACACTATAAATTGTTACAAATGGAGAAAATATAATGGGTTCTTCCAGTTTTAAATAACATTCGTCCAACTTTATTAACTCCGATGATAATGGAGCACGGAAAACGGACATGGAAATCCTGCGAGAATTTTCACATGGGAATATGAAATTTAAAAATTATCAGAATTCCGCTAAGATAGCGAGCCGAGTGCTAATTAAATTTATATCTGCAGATACCTGCATCATCTCACGAACAGACCCTTCCTTTGCAGTGCACTTTTTATCTAACAGACCACAAAGAGGTGACGGAATGACAATGGCTCTTAAGCCAACCATGTAATAGTTAATTATTAAGGTAAGTTACGGACTTTAATCAAAAGTTTCTGTCACGATTACTTCGTTGAAAGTTGTTTCTGACTGGTGTGTCAATATAGTATGTATCTGATTAATAATCCAATTAGTGATTGTGTTAATTTGAAATTATATGAATTTATTCTGATATCTAGATAAAAAATTTATTTTCAAATGACGATCTAAACATATGGTACATACTGAGCCAGACCTAAAAATCAACCCTGAAGGAATTAGCCACAATAGGGGATGAAAGTTTAGTAATAAATTCAGTTTACAAGAAGATTAAAATTTTTAAAATTTTTTGCACAAGGGTTAACCACCGGTCCTATGAGAGTTCCTCATACTAAGACACCTACCAATATAACGCAGATATTTGTTTTTATTTAGGAGAATATTTCAAGAATGTAAACCTTATTTGTCGTAAGTAAACATATTTTACAAACCAGCAATCACAAAAGTGTTATTTTCTATTACTATCTATTAGATTCTTCACGAGCTCTTTAAATTCTGAAAAAAAATTGTTCAATTGATCATAAAACCTTATGATCAATTCAACAATTTTTTTTACACACAATATTCCTAATTTTGTATGTAATTATTTCTTTATAGAAAAATTATAGAAAAATTGTAAAACGTCAACCCTATTAAAAAAATATTTACTAATGTAAAAATTAATTTATTTTCTAGATTTTGTATTTGATCTGTCACATCATCCTAGTTGTTCTATGGTACCTCATGTTAGGAGTTTTTTATTTACCATTTATAAGAGATAGTTTTCTTTGAAAAAAATACAGAAAGATCAAATATGGCTCGACGAAGTATGATGAAACTTTAAAGTTCAAATAGTTCTTCATTAATTACCTGACATAAGCCGGCCACCGACATAAACACTTTGTAATAAACGTTCAATCATTTTCGGACATATATTTTTTATTTCAATTCGAAGAAATGACCAGACATCAATACCAAAATGAGCAAGATAAGGAGCATGTTTCCCATTAATGAATTTGGTTTCAATAAAATGGAAACCAAACCAAATTCTTTAGTGAAGAACATAGTCGTCCTCATGAATAAAGGATTATTGAAGCTAGCATTTCGAATCTGGTAAGTCGAGGCGAAAAGATTTGACCTGTAATAGCAATAAAATTTTCTTCCTAGGCTGTAAAAAATTACTTTCTACCATTCTAGTTTATATATTTTCTTAACCATAATTCTATTTATGCGATTCATAAATCCAGTAGAGATTCTCTTGAGGCCAATATCTGCAGTTATGATGTACCATTTCATTCCATGAAACATAATATCTTCGGAATGATCTGCATAATTTTTATTTAACTATTGTATTATAAGAGTGTAGTTATCTAATTTATAAGAGTGGTAGTTTGTTTTATAAATTTCCAAGTTTGGAATGGTTGACATCATTTTTTAAGTCTAGTTACCTGGAAGTAATGTGATTATATTCTTGAATTCTAAGAAATACATTTAATTCGTTGTTTGAATTGATTTAAAGTCTACTTTGTCGCGATAAACCTATAATACTACCAGTTTTCGAAAATTGGTACTAATATACTTACTGTTCATTCCAAGATAGGTACTTTATCAGGAAGTTCGTGATAAAATTTCTAACAAAACTCCTTGTGAGATCTTATTATGTCACAATTAATGAGCAAGTTTTATTCACATTTTATTGCTTATTAAATAAATTTTAAAAATTTACCTGAAAAAGTAAATTTTACGCTAACGGCAATAAATTCAACAGTTTGGTGTTTTGTTAACTTTTTTCTCTATGAGCATAAAACGATTTATTAAATATTGATTCGCATTTTTCAATCACAGACTAATTTTAATAACATTGTCAATTTTAATAACACAATTAGAAAGATAGAAATGTAAGTCTTATAAATTGAAAGTAGGACACTCATGTAATAAACTATAATAGGAAACCAATTATTATTGTATTCAGAAATTTTTTTTTTAAAGAGGAGGAAGTTCCAATTTTAAAGTACTATAATGATGTGACTACTAGAATACAAAATCGATTCGTATGTCAGTTTTAAAGTCTTTTAAAGAAATAATGTTAATATGTTTCAGAGTTTCTTCACGTTTCCATGATTGATTTGTGATTTGTCACAGTGTACAAAGCTCTAACGCTGTTAGCTCGTTAAGTTTGCGAACTTTGAGGATAATGTCTTCCTAAGAGGTGAATTGACAGATGAAAATTACAAGGCCCAGCAAACAATTTTTACAATATTGGCGGAGGTGCCACGTCCATTCTACTGTGTAACTTCTCTAATACTTACCTACTCTTGATATACAACGGTTATACGTAATTCTGTACTGAAAGTGAGATGGAACTTTATTTAAGTGTAATATAATTACTTTTCTTCGGAGATTTAGAAAGCCGATGAAGTAATTGGGCAATAGTAATGAAAAAATGTAAAAGTTTTGTGAATGCTTGGCAGTAAAAATTTCTCTTCAAGTATTACAAAAAAAATGTTACATTCTTGAATGAGAATTTTTTAATAAACATAAATATATGAGTTTATATTCGTGCATGTATTATAAAGAATTGTCATAGGAGTGTTAGTGATTTGTTTTGCAAAATATTTTTAAAATTCTAATTTTCTTGTAAACTGGGTTTATTGCCAAGGCTTATATCCCACTGTATGTGATTCATTCATTCATATTAATTCACATTTTTTAGTTACAAACTGATTTTCTTTACGTTCTTAATTTTGCAAAAGAAATTAAGAAATATAAATTGTAAGAAATGCATCTAATAGATTGTAATAGGAAACGAAGTACTCAGAAAACTTCATGAAATTTAATGTTGTTAAAAAAGGAGGAAGTTGCAATTTAATAATACTACGAGTAAGCAAATCGCAATAGTATTGCGCCGCCCCCTCGCTCATATCTGAGGTACCTCCGAAGCATGTCTCTAGACGCTTCGGATCAAAAAACAAAAGTTACCACGTTGTCCACAAGGGTCGATTTACTATATTGACTTTGTCAAAATGCCGAAATTCGAACGAAAAGCATTTAGTACATCAATTTAAAAATTTCGTGACACACATACGAAAGCAGAAGTTTAGCAAATATAGATGATGATATGACTAGTAAAATACAGAACCTGAAAAAGTACATTCGTATGTCAGTTAAGGGATTTTAAAGAAATAATGTTAATATGTTTCAGAGTTTCTTCACATTTGCATGTGTATCAGTGTCATTTTATTTCCAAAAGAACAATACTTTCGCCCTGTTTGCTCATTAGGTTTGAAAATTTAAAGACCAATGCGTTCCTAGGAGATGAATTGACAGACGGGACTTGTGGACGTGGAAGACAATATTTACAATACTGGCGGAGGCGCCGCGACAATTTCAATGTGTGTGAGTTGATATTATATTATTTATATTAGTATTTTAAGTATGTCTTGATCTCTATGATATTGTTTATGTTCTCTAATAACTACTCTTGATTAACAATAGTTAATCTCTATCCTAAATGTTAAACTCTCTATAAGAAGTAAAAAGGAATTAATAATAATTATGGATATTGTAACAATAAAGACAAACATAAACTGTTTTTATTTCTATGCATTACAAGTGACTTTTCTTCATGAATTTTGGAATATTATGAAGAAACTGAGCAATAGTAATAAAAAGATAATATTTTTCTAAATGCATGGCAATAACAATCTTGTCTTTATTTGTTATAAAAATATAAATGTTTACATTTTCGGACAAGTTTTGTGAACAAAAATAAATATGTACGTTTATATTCGTAGACGTTTTACTATAAAGAATTACGATAGGAGTGTTAGTTATCTCTTTTGCAAACCATTTAGAAAATTCTAATCTTCTTATAAACTGAATTTATTGCCACCTTTTATCGCCCTTTGTAGGTGACTCCATTATGGCTACTTTTTGGATCTGGATCTACGAGTATACTTAGATCACCATTCGAAAATAAGTGATTATCGAGAATTATTTTGTTTTTCCTTTCTAAATCAATGCCAATCTACTCGTCATTTAAAATAAAACTAATTTATTGTAGTTTTAGAAAAATTTCGATGGCGAATCATCTTGAATATAAAGAAAAATTATTTTATCCCCTACTGTTGCATGACTAGATAAATTCATATGGTTACAAATGAACACAATAAGTAATTGGATTATTAAATCCAAAATGGATAGTTTAGCAGACTGTTCTTGATTAAGTTACTGACAAGCTTCCTCGTGAATTCCTTCTACCACAATTAACACTTAAATTTTCTCCACTGCAGTTAAGCGAACCATCTTGATTCACACTTTATTGCTTGTTGAATACGAGTTTTTAAAACATTGCATGAAAAATAAAATTTGACAGTAAAGGTAATAACTTCATCAGTTTTTTATTAACTTTTCTATATGTAAGCAGAAAACGTTTTATTTAACTCTAAACTAATTCACATTTTTCAATGACAAACTGAATCTATTAATATTTTCGATTTTGAAAAAAAATTAAAAAAGTAAGGAACATGTCTTATAAATTGTAAGTAAGAAACATACCTAATAAACTGTAATAAATAACAAGTATTTTCAGAGAAATACATCACAAACTCTCTTGAAATTAATTTTTTTTAAAGGGAGGAATTTGCAATTTAGAGTTTCTTCACGTTTCAATGACTGATTTGTGATTTTTCATAATGTCATTTGGTTCCAAAAAACAAAATGATCTGGCGTTAATTCTTCATTAGACCTGAGTATTTTGAGATTAATGTGTTCCTCGAAGGCAAATAGGTAGACCAAAATGCACGACAATTAATTATTGCAATTTTGGCGAAGGTGCCACGACCATTTTAATGTAGTTATTTTATATTAGCATTTTTAATATTTTTTTAATTATGCCCTCATATACCTCCTCTGGATATACCATGGTTATACGGGACTCTCAATCAAAAGTGAGATTGGTCAATATTTTTTTTGCCGGAATGTCACCAAATGTTACTCCTATTGATTTCTTATGAAGATATTTTGAAAATAGAAGCTGTTTCTCAGTAGAGAACATATTTTGGAGTACACAAAACTTCGAATAAGAACTGACATCGACAAATTAATGAATATAATTGAATATTCCTTTCATTTTTTTTCTTTTTCATTTTGCTGTTCCTGTTTTCAAAATATTTTGAACAATATTACAAAATATTTATGTATCTTTCATGGCAACCGCACAGTGTAACAAAGTTAACAAAGTATGAAGAATTAATATTTAATAAATGATGATGACCGCATCACTTCAACATCAATTTTGCGTACAACGAAAATTTTTAAATTTTGCGTTTCCTTGCCAATAAAAGTTGACTTGTTTGACAATCAAAATTTAACAGTTTTAGTGAAACTGTATAGTGTATTTTATAGTCACACACTGTTTCTGTATTTTTATTTCCTATCATGGGTATTATACCTCTTAGGATTTGATGAACATTTCTATGTATATTATTTAGGGTTATTATTTAATAAATAATGACAACATCGTCCCACAACTCGAAGACATATTTAGCCGAGAACTGAAATTGTTGTTAAATTTGGATTCTCTTGACAATCAAACTTGACTTGTTTCGGAACTGAAAAAATATAATAGTTTTAGTCAAACTCTATAGCGTTCTTATCATTTAATATATAATATTTCTATTGTTATAATATCTAGCTTGCACAAGTAGTAACAAATAGAGGGTTAGAATTAAACAAATCATCATAATGACATCACTGAAGACAAATAAGAAGCTGAAATTAAAAAAGTAAGTACCTACTATATTTTCATGAAGAAATTTTTTTTACATTTATATTTTTTATACTACATACTGTATACTATTCCTATATTTGTATTCTTTATTATGGATAACCTACTATTATCATGATTCGACAGCATTGCAAAGTGAAATCGGTATAAAAAATACCGAAACCATCTTATTTAATAAAGTTAAATTTAAAATCCCAAAGCAAATTAATATTCCTATTGCTTGATACTGCAGTGGTTTATTGTTTACTGAGGTATTTTCCGTTGAAATATTAACACAATTTAATCCATTTACCAAGATAGTTTTGTTATTTATCTGCAGTGTAGTTCCAATACAATTGCAATACCAATGCCGTGAACACTGTATGAGGTAATTTGTAAGGCTCCCTAGCTCTCTAGCCACCGCAGACAATATTTCTATGAGCGCAAGATTTTCACTATTTTTATTGAAGTTCTACGTAGAAAGAATTTAAAGAACATCAATCACTGAGGTTACATGAGATGCATACAGTTACATGAAGGAATATAATAATGGAATGAACTGCTAGAAGAGTGTAGACATATTGTAGAATTAATATTTATACCAGGCGGTCCAGTTTAAACGTCATTAATTTTAATAGGTGATAGAATATCAAGAAAACTTTGTGCAAAAATGTTTCTTAACAAAGATACAGTGTGTCAAAGTTATATAAAAACTGATTTTCTCATCATAACTTCTAAACCACTCAATCGATTTCCATTAATTTTCTCACACAGGCTACTATAGTACATCTCTAAGTAATGATTAGAATCATTTAAAGAAATTCTTCAGTGGTGTAGATAATGGGAGGTCGGCAACCCCTTCTTCCCTCCTAGTCTTCGGCGCCACTGGATATTTTACAAAGAAGATTCAATTTTTGGATTTCCTGTTTAATTTAGAAAAAAAAATTAGCCTCGCAAATTTTTGATTTATGGCTTAGTTCTTGAGATACTTATTTTAATTTAAGGTGTTGCAAGCAGGCCAAAACTTATGACTGAACTACCAAGAAAATACGATGAGATGCCAAAATTTTTTTTAAACATTTTATTACTTACTAGACATAATGTACATCAAAGATACAAAAAAAAGCAAGTAAATAAATAATTACACTAATAAGTTCTCATTCCAATATCGTATTTTCTTGGTAGGTCAGTCATAAGGTTTGGTCTGCTTGCAACACTTTAAATTAAAATAAGTATCTCAAAAATGAAGCCATAAATCAAAAACTTTCGAGGGTATTTTTTTTTTCTAAATTAAACAGGAAATTCAAAAATTTAATCTTCTTTGTAAAATATCCAGTGGCGCCGAAGATTTGGAGGGGAAAAGGGGTGCCGACCCCCCCAATATCTACGCAAATGGAGAATTTATTTAAACGATTTTAATCATTATCTAGAGACATTCTGTGTGAGAAATTTGATGGAAAGCGATAGAGTGGTTTAGAAGTTATTATGAGAAAACCAGTTTTTTATTACAAATTTGACACCCTGTATCTTTGTTAGGAAACATTTTTGAAAAAATTTTTTTTATGAAAGTCTACTTTTTTCTTGTAGCTCTGTCACATATCAAAATTAGTAACGTTTAAGCTGGACCACCCTGTATAATATTAATTAGCATTTGCTTTCTATGCTTATTGTTAAACCTAAACGTATGGCCTTGTTATACTGATCATTCTGTAAGTGTTGTTGAATTTTATTTTAATGTCTTCTTTTGCGTAAAGTTTTATTTCGATTGGCCTATATTTCCATACACCTAAGTTGCTCCAACTGAGACCGGAATTACCACTGAGTTGTTATTAGCCAGAATACTGTAGCTGTTACAGTGTTATTCTCACTGCCGATTGGAACCATAAATTTTCATTACTTGTAAGTAATTTTTGGAATATATTGAACGGTGTATCGTCATTAAGTCAAGCTACTTTAAAATTAATAGTGCAATGACGTAGTTAGTACCAAAAATTTTATGGTATTATTTTTTGTTTCCCTATTGATTACGATGATTAGTCGCATTCTCAATATATTTTTATTATACCTGTCTAAATAGACTATATCTTCCACCATGACAAATTCTAGAGTATTTTTTATTTCTCTGTATTCATTTGCCAAACTACGATTTAAAGTGGTTGATATATTCAAATTCTGTTCTTAAATTAGGTATTTTAGTACTACTGAAAATTGCAAGAAAGACGCACTTGTGATGCTTCGCCCATTCGAAGACGAGACGAGGTTAGGCGACTGTGATATATTCTCAGTCATGCAAACACTACATCTTCACGTTTTGGAAGTTTTCATTTCTCTGACCGTTTATCCACATTTTTGTTTACGTATCTGAACTTTCTTTCCATACTCTAGTTTCAATGGCAGGTAGAAAAATAGTTTAAAGTTTCAATGGCAGCAGTTGGTATGTAGTAACATCCAGAATAACTGCTGGAGTATATATGCTATTAAAGTTATTACAGTGGATTTTGTATATGGTATTTGCAAACAAGAGACAGAGTTTGTAAACAGTGTTTCGTCAATACCCAAAGATCACATGTTTCTCGATATGAATTTCGCCAAATGGGAGACAACTAAAACTTTTTAATTTAAGTTTAAATTTTATAAAAAAAATATGTTTGTTATTTTGATGTGTATGTGTTGTTGCACTTACCTAATAGTTTAATGTATTTTCAATATTTTAGAATATTTTATATGTATTCTTTTTTTTTTTGTTATAGACTCAACAACGTTGCTTATGTTCTAAATTACATTGAAAGTTGATGAATTCTAGAATAATTGCTAAATCGTTGAATACACTCTTCTCATAATTACTAGAGTAAAGCAAAACCGTCAATTGAACCTTAGGTACTTTTTAAACCATAGGTGTTTCATGTACAAGTTTGTAAACAATTTTTAATAATTAAAACTGATTAGATCATATTGATTATAATATGACGTTACGTCATATTAATCAATTTATTTCTTTTACTGAGGATAAAATAAGTGCACACCAGAACCATACGGGGTATTATAAATAGTTTCACGAAATCATTATTATAAAGTAGTTTTAGTTATAACACAATAGTTGTAGTAAACTAGTATTGAATCTAAGAGCTTCAGAAAATTTGCTTTTATGATATTGTATGAAAATAAATAATTAGCAGATATTCTTTTCTGATGGTAAGAATGAGTGTTCTAAAATAAGGTAAGTCTAAGTAATTTAAGATGATATTTGATTCTGCATCGTAAACTAAGTTGCGGGTACCTTTAAAATATACGTTTCAATGAATTAAAAGACTTAATTCACTATAATATTATAACTTTACAGTAATATAATATTGTTAAAAACGTTAAAAATGGTCAGATCTATTGTATGTACATAGAATAGGAATTAACAATAATTGGTTTTTATAATAATATATCGTGATGAAGATATTATGCTTAACTGAAATAAATTCTGTGTTAACTAGAATATAAAAGATTTTAATGAAAATTCCTGAAATTGGACAGTTTCTTATTCTAGTTCCTCACATTCAGGAGGTAACGACCTTTAGATATATTTACCCTGAGGGATGTATCCTATGTTTCTTGTAAGGATTATATCGAATAACATGATAATTTAAGGATTTCATTAAGAGAAATATAATGCACCTTCGTTTTCCAGATTAATAAAATAGTTACCTGTAAAAAAATTAAACAACACCTTCTATATTATTGATTATTTTGTTGTAAAATAAGTTCAAAATAAGAAGCAGTATTCATATTTCTTGACAAAAAGCTATTTAATAATACAAATTATTTCCTATATTATGTAGCATCTCTGAAGTGCTCTGTCTGATTTCACGTCCGATTTCATGTTTGATTCCATCTATTCTTTGCTGCAGAATCCCAATGTTTTCAAGTTTTCTTCCAGAAATCAAGTACTGCCACGAAAAGAAATCAATTAAGGTCAAATCCAAGGATTCTGGACTCGTCGTCCAATCTACCTATTTAGAAATATGTCGTCCAAATATTGACGGGCAGTAACAGCATAACGGGTTGAAGTTTCATCTAGTTGAATAATATGACGTTAGCTAGATCTGTACCTAATTTATTGGAAAAGTGGTGATAAAGGTGGAATTAAATGATCTTGGAGGAAATTTACATAATTTGGACAATCAAAATTATTACTAAATAATAGCGATCCAGAAACTCTGTCAGCTATTACTTTGGCCTACACATTTTTTTTTGGACATTGGTATTACTGTATCCGGTGAGGACTCTTTTGAGTCCAATAACGTCAATTGCGTGGATTAATATTAAGAGTAAATTTATTTTCATGATACACAAAATACACGAAACATATTCAGTAAATTTCTGGACCAGTTGTACTTTGTAAGGGTGTACTTCTTCATTTGCACTTCTTTAAATAATTTTAGAATTATGACATAACATCTCACTAATAGTGGTAGCAAACGTGACACATCATAATCAAACTCTTAATTACGAAACTCAATTTTTCTGATTTCACCTTGGCTAATAGATGGCAGATCTTGATTATGGGTCGTAAATAATTGAGATACCTCTATTTGAGTTCAGTACCTGTCGCCATATCTAATCAATATTAAAAGTTCTATACGAAGAGCCTCCGTTAGATAAGATATTTTGTAATCAAGTTTCCAAATCACAAATAAGAAGAATAACAGTAAAGCAAAAATGAAATGAAAGATCATAATTACAAATTATGTTTGAGCAGAACTTCGAAACGAAACAACTATAATAAACTAAAATAGTGAAGATATTTGTACTATTAAAATTTTTTATAACAATAAATATCAAGGCTAAAGAAACTGTACACATACACTCACATTTAATAATACAGTGACGATTATCATGACTCTTTTCTCGTTTTATAAAGTATAATTTGAAAAATCTTTAAAACCCAGTATCCGCATTTAAAATAATATGTCACTCAACATACTGTTATTTTTGCAAATAGGGGTGGCTATATCCCCCCAGGTTAAAATAATTGAAAGTATTTACTCCCTAAGTGTGGACAAAGAAACTCGGCAGCTTGGAACATTGTTATCCAAGAATTACGTAGGAGAAACATTTCAAGTTATATTATTAACATAATATCTTCTTACTTCAAAGACAGGAAATTGCAAATAGCAAAAAATGAAGAGATATGTGTCACAACTGGGGTTCCCCAGGGATCGGTACTTGGACCGACCCTGTGGAACGTCCTACACGATGGTGTCTTAAAACTTGACCTCTGCGAAGATACAATAAGCATAGGTTATGCAGATAATTTGGCATTACTGGTAAGAGCGAACAACCTGGATGAATTGATATTTAGAACAAATGAGTCGTTGAGAAGGATAAGTGTTTGGATGGAAGTTCATTATCTAGAAATAGCACCACAAAAGACAGAGGCAATCATCCTAACAGGTCCAAAAAAAAGAGGGCAGAGTGTCGATTCGTTTTAGGAAATACTGCCATCGAGCCGGTAAGGGTCGTGAAATACTTAGGTGTTACTTTCGATGACAGTGGAAAATTCAAAAAGCATATCGTAAGAGCTGTGGAGAAGGCTGAAGCAAGAATAGGCAAACTTAATAGAATTATGCCAAACATTGGTGGACCTAAATCTCGAAAGCGGGAGGCACTTTGGGGAACAGTGCAATCTATCTTATTATTCGGAGTACCGATATGGCATGAGACTTTACAAATAACAAAGTATAAAAATATGATGACTAAAACGCAAAGGAAAGTGCTACTGCGAATAGCTTCAGCCTATAGGACTGTGTCAACTAAGGCAATCCAGGTGATAACTGGTATCTCACCAATTGAATTGTTGGTTGAAGATAGAAAGTACCTTTACTATCGCAATGATGGACATCTTTCAGAGTCTAAGAAAGCGGCTAGACAAATTACTCTCGATAAGTGGCAGGAGCAGTGGGAAGGAACGCACGATGTTGCACAGTGGACTAAGAAACTGATCCCCGATGTTAGACAATGGGTGAAATGTCAGCATCGAAATCTAGACTACTGGATGACACAAATTATTTCAGGACATGGGTCATTTAAATATTTTGCGTATCGCATAGGGAAAGCTACGGAAATGAAATGCAATCACTGCTCAGCAGAAATAGATACACCGGAGCACACGCTTTTTCGGTGTATGAGGTGCGAAGCTTACAGAAGGCAATTGGAAATTAAAATTGGAGTACCACTGGAAGTAAACAATCTGATATCCATAATGTGCACGGAGGCAAAAAACTGGTGTCTTTTACAAAAAGCATTTCACGAAATCATGGAAATCAAAGAAAAGGAAGAAAGGCTAAGGCAACAGCGAGAACATAGAGACTGAAGCGGTGCAGACATACTACCACTCTGATGATATGCCGGAAAGCGGTACCGGAATGGTTAAGTTGAAGAAAAGGGTGGATTTTTTAGTGGGTGTGAATCCCACACTACTTCACCAGATACGCCGAAGTTATGGTGAAGTATCTTTTAAGATTTTCCCTTTACAAAAAAAAAAAAAGTGTGGGCAAAGAAAAATCGACCTGTTTCAGGAATAATTTTTAAATCCTCCATATGTAGTTTATTCCAGTTAAGGTTTCTACCCTGTACAGTTTACATTGTTACGATTCCTTTCAATGTATCTGCGGCAACAATTTCATCCATTACGCCTATATATACAGCGCATATAAAAATCAAATAATATGGCATCCAAGTATCCATGAACAAAAGCTTATACATTCCGATACATCCTTGGGGTATAAAAACGCTTCGTCAAAGTGAAACACGGGTCTAAAAATGAAACCAATTCGACAGGTCCAAGGATGGGATAATAGAAAATAAAATAACAACAAGAGAACATATTTCTTAGGGGAATTTCACTGGCGGCGAGATAAGGTCTTTATGTTTCAATTCATCGAGCGTTTCCAGAAGATAAAAAGCCAGCAGCCAATTCACTAGCTGCAATTACAACTGTATTGAGCGAATTCGGTTTTTGTGCCCCCACCGAAACGACCGAATAATGAGGAATGTAGAAACTATCGCAAAAAGTCGGAAACAGTTATCCCAGTCATTATTCTTTGCCCTTTTGTTCAACGGCTTCAGCGTCGAGGAAATACAATAGAGTTGCAAAGGAAGCTCATCTTACAAATAAATAATAAAACTTTGCAGTTTTGCAAACACTTGTAACTTAACAAAATTGGAAAATATCAAGGTTGATCAAGTGAAAAGTATAGCAAGTGACTTTACGTTAGAAGTTAACTGTACTAATTGCATGGTGGATGGATTTATATTTAAGCGCATTCGTATACTAAAACAATAGAATAATACTGTTTTAATAATATAACTGAATACGATGGACGCTCAATCAGGTGTCCGGCGCGGTGCTTAAAATATGTAGCATGCTGCTCATCGGTCACAATATGGATGGGCGACCTATCATTTTCTCCTATATAAGTTGCTGTGTCAATGTTATTCGTAATATTAATTTCATCGCTATCTGCCAAATAAAAAACTCTCTTATCTTGCCGATAAGCGGAACAATCTTCCTGAGCCTAGCCATAAAAACAAGCCACGGTATGTTTTGAAATTTTTTATTTGGCAAATAGCGATGAATTAAACTATACTGTTATCCGGGGTGGCCCGGTATTGAGGTGCCATTGTATGCTTGGGTTCGAGCCCCAACTGGAGGAGTCTGGCACTTCTCCCTGAGCATGGGTGTGTCCTTGTCTATATGTGTAACCTTTCTGTGTGCGGCCTCAATCTCTAAGGGAAGGAAGTCGATTTCTGTGTGTCCAAATTTTAAGCAAAATAATCTTTATATTAAACAAATCCAAATAAACTATCAATTACCATACATAAAATGGACAGCCGTTCATGTGGTCCTTTTGATTACATTTTACTATTCTGGAATAATATGACAAGGTATTTATTCAAATAAATCGCTACATTAATATGTTTAAAACTTGCTACGTTTAAGTTTTTATGTACTTTTACGTTTAAATTGTATTTTTTAATATTTTAAAAATACAATTTGTCGAACAAAACAGTACTCCAGGAAATTGAAGATAACATTAAAATTCAATTACTAAAGATTATGTAAAAATATAAACAGTTAGGAAAATATTTCTCATCACTGGTCAAAGTAGAGATGTGGTAAACTTTTGTAGAAAGATATTCTGATAGAAAAAACACAATACAGAGAAATATTGTCAACAAACTTTGAGTCCTAAAACATAATAACACTACAATGATGTTTTAATTTGACATGTAGGATTCAAAAGTAGAATAAAAATATTAGCAAGCATTAAAATAAATAATTTAATGAGTTAACTGAAGCAAGCACTGACAATATCTATCGTGAATGAAGTAATTATTTTAAGTAACTATACTGACTTATGCTTCGACAGCTGGGTGGTCCTGGACGTTTTAGAGGTTCCACATATAATGATCCCAGCTTGTGAAGGAGTTCAGTAGGAATACTGTACAGGAGTAATAAGCTAACATTAGTCTGAGTGGGTCATACCGGTATCCGGAGCAACGAGAAGGTCGACAAGCTGCCCAGGAAGGAAATCAATAGAGGCGCAATGGGACCTGAAGCAGCAGTCTAAATTGCACAGTCCTTTGACAAGAGGACAGTTCAGGAATGACTGGAGATTTAAAGACTGAATAGCTGAAGGAATACTCAGGGGTGCAGGCAGGCCAAGCTTCTGCTGGGTTTAACGCCTAGCAGAAGCAGAATTGTAAAGCTTCTAAAGGGTGATAGGGACAGTATCTGGGAACTCACGAGGTTGTTAACAGGTTGTCTTAACTATCATCTTAGCAACATTATCTTGACTGCCAACACGGAATGCAGATAGTATTGAGGAGAGGTGGAGACCTCTGAATATGTCGTATGCCAATGCTCGGCCCTAGAATGGCATAGGCACCTCGCGTTTGGGCTTTTTTGAACCCAAGCTAGCTAAGACAGACAATTCTGGGGGAGGGAGAAGTATCATGCTTTTGGAAGAAAGCCAAATATGTAGTTCAGCGTTAATTGATTTAGGGGTAGATACGATAGGCGGTGAGCTTGGGTATTGCAAGGATTCTCTTCATAAAACTAAACCTAAACCTAACTATGCTCACTTACACTAGTGCGTAAGTATGTGGTTATCAAGTAAAATGATAGTCAATAGGTTATAAATACAAAGCTATTGTAAAAATACATATTAATTTTTACAACTACAAAACTACAAAATACAAATCATAAAAATAAAATAGAAGTCGTTTGCAATAGAAGTAGTTATAACATGGAAACTTATTCAACCCTATAAATTTACGACCAATTGTCATTGAAGTATGCTTATATATTCTCTTTGTATATGTAAAAAGACATTCTGTACTTATGTAAATAGTACAGATTATTTCAATAGATGAACTTTGGTTTCAGTTTTGGGAGCTTTGCTCTCCAAGAAAAATTTGCAAGGTATATGTTGATTGTAATTGTAATTAGTTAATTATTTATTATTAGTAACAGACCATTGTAAAATTTGTGTTAATCTTTTAAACCGTTTTTGTAAATTTTGCAAAATAGAAAACTGTATACCTATAGACTATAGAACTATAGATTTAGTAATATTTTCTCATCCATGGGCTCAAATTACAGAGTACCAACATGGATGTATTAAGGGCAGAGCTAACGAATGTGTTCTCTAATTACATAGTTTTTTGTTTCTGCATTTAATGAAGATTCCCAGGTAGATGTCATATAACGATTTCTTCAAAGCTTTCGATGGACTAGACAGTGGTATTTTAATGAAATAGCAACATCGGATCATCACTATTTATTATTTTTTTAAATAATATTTAGATAGTAGAAGACTAATAGACCAATATCATGATTTTAGCTCCTCCGAAATACTTGAAATATTGAGTGTTCCACAAGGATCTATTTTGGGTGCATTATATTTATCGAAAATCTTGTTACAAGCAGACGACTGTAAACTACTTTGTCAGATAACATGTGTTCGGGTCAGAATCTTGCTTCAAAATGATATTAAGGACTTAGAAATACATGATGTGAGACTAATCTTACTTAACTGAATTATCATTCAATATCAATAGATGTAATTTAATATATTTTACTAGCAAAGAGTCTACAATTATCTTTGATTGTGATAATAATAACATTAATTGAAATAAAGTTAGTGAATTTAAAGACAGTGACCTTTGACTTCAGACTGACTTCTATTAATAACATAAATAGAGTAAGATTAAAAGACCTAAGTTAGAATATGGATCTGGTATATAGAATCCAGGTTAAAAATAGGTAACCGAGAAAGAGTTTATAGAATTCTTTATAAAATCATGTTTCGTTGTGATGGACTTATCCAGTTAGATATATTCCGCACGACAGTTTATTGAATTGAAGTTCAACTCTTAATAACTCGAATAAAGTATTTAAGGGTAATATTTTTATATAAACTATTAAATAATTATACTGACCGTCTACATTACAACACGTCCGCATCACAAACTAACCTTCATGTTCCTAGCCTGTATATAACATAAATATTTCTTATCTTACAACTCCTAAAACTAACTTACTTTCAATTTTAAGCAATACATAATATTCATGTACATTTTTAGATAATACAAGAAAGGGTAGATATTTGAAATACATTCACGTATGTCATACAGACATAGTTATACTATATTATATAATATTTCATGTTCTATAAATAGGTTTATTTTGGATTTTGACATTATTTGACTTTATGTATACACGTTTTGTGTTGATATTTTCCCATTCTATAATAGGTATTGGCTGTTGAATAGTATATAAATAAATAATTAAATAAATGAATAAACAAAATTAATGTATTGTTAAGTAGAACTGATAGTCGAATAAATATAAAATAATTACATTTATAGCAGAGTAACTTTTCATTATTCTCGTTTAAAGAAAGGTATATTGATGGAAGTTAAAACATGTCTACCTTTTGATGGGTTGACATAAGAGAGTGTAAAATGTGACGACATGTACTGGAACTGATAAAGCAATATGTTATGGAGTTCCAGCATCAGTTTGGCATTGTTTTTCTCAGTTAATCCAATTTCAATGCTTGGATCGTCCCTAAAGTGTGAAGGAATTTAAGAAGTCGTTTACACCCCAATAAATTTTGTCGGTATTGATTTTAATTAACGAGATCAAAGACAGTAGGGCGGAAGAGTGTTTAAAGATGAGAACTTACGCTCACCCTTTAGGGATCGATTTTAAAGGCGAACAACAACTTTCCTAAATAATGTCCGTCGAATGAAAGCAATTAAACAGAATATATACTGGGGGATCATAAAAGATGGCTTGTCGAAAGTAATTCACGATCTGTGTATTATACCATTTGAGCTAAATATTTCTCCTGAGGAGTGGAAATCCTGAGTTAGTTAGATGGGTTTCATTGTTTGTTAATGTTTTACAAATATTTTTTAAAATAATATTCATTCAAGGGAACAGAGATATTATGTTTATTATACTATATTCTGAGTATACTAGTTTATAGAGATATTATGTTTATTATACTATATTCTGAGAAATCTGTACGTATTAGTTACACTAATAACTATAATTCAATGACAATATATGAAAAATAAGGTGTAATATTTAAAGTTTCTTATTGTCAATGTGAATAATGCATGACATGTTCATCGTTTGATCATACCCAAAACAAAAATTGTACGTCATTTTACTCAATACAGAGAGTGTACGTGCAGAGAAAAATGCTTTATGAAATGCAATCGTAGATTTATGACGAAGTTTACATATAACTACAAGTATTGCCAGATACTTTGATTTCTCACCCCCAATTGAATTTTACTAAATATGAGCAGCATGGGGAATAATTTTTACTTAGTGGGTTTCAGAAACTTGGGTACTTAGTGGGGAGAGAACCAGCTCCTTATTTTTTATTCTAAACTATAAAGATAGCCTTAAACCTGAAAGTTAATATCTGGAAAATAATAGCATCAGTTCAACCGCTACTAACCACTTCGAAAACCATAAGAAGGTAAACCAATTGCCAAAACAATTGGTCACAGCAGACTTCACCTATTAAACTATTCTGTTACGTCTCCGTGTATCGTATATTTTTGTTGTTTAAAAATTTTAACTTTAATCACTATTGTTTACAATGTATACTTAAAGAGGTTACTTGGGTACTGTATACCCAAAAAAATTAAAAATTTTATAAAATAACTATAAGGTATCTCATTGGAAACTATAGGATGTTATTTGTGAATAAAACTAATAATATTTAAACAAACAAGAAGAGTATATTGAAGAGTAAATAAACTGAGGTTCTTTATTCTTCAACATAAGCTTAGAGCCATACGGCTACAAAAAGAAAATAATATCGTTCATATGGCCACTTTGACTCATTGGGATGATATTATTAACTTAGCAAAATTTTCCATAACATGAGCATATAAAACTGGTTCTATTTCCATAATAACACGTTGAATGTTTGCTATGAGGCCATTGATTGTTGCTAGCTGGGTGACTGACACTCTTCCTTGACATGACTCCAACGCAAAAAGTCCAGTGGTGTTACATCACATGATCTTATAGGCTAATTGATGCCAGCATTCCGCGAGACAACATGATCAGGGAATCTGATATGCAACAAGGATATGGTTGCACGTGCTGTGTGACACGTTGCATCGTCTTGCTGAAGCCGAATGTTGTGCAAATCCAAATCATCAATTTGCTGGGTAAAGAAATTATTTAACATATCATGATAGCGTTCCTTATTTACTGTGATAGCACTACTAGCTCCACTTTCAAAGAAGTATGGTCCAATTACCACTCCAAAATTTGTACCAAGCTGTGCATTTCTGTGGATACATTTCTTTTTTCGCGTACAGCATGAGGGATTCAGTTGGCGTGCACGACGTCGATTTGATGTGTTTGAATTCTCCCGAATACTTTCTCTTCAATATATAGCAATATTTTCATCTAACTAACCATGACGGAGACGTATTGGCGTTTCTTTATCAATAACAAAACCCGTCTCTTCATATTTCTTGATTAAGTTACGAACTATTAACTCTGTAGGCATTACGTTTTGCCCTAGTCTTGTGGGAATTTTTCTTAATGCAACTGTAAACGATAGTTCACTTTCATAAAACAGTTGTACACACAAATTGTTCGTTGTTGAACTGTTAATCACAGCATCTTGGCATCGTATAGTTTGTAAATGACAGTCGTTAAATATTGATGCCCTACCTTCGACAAAACACAAATGGCGCGCAGTTAAAAACCTATAATTCTGACGCAATTGAGTAAAAAAACAGCTATGTTTTATACCACTATATTTACACAAAAGATCAGCTTGAAAGCTCCCGAAACCCGAATGACACCAGAAGATTCTATCAGGAACTAAACGCATCAAGAAAGGTTTTCAAGCCAAGAACTAATATCTGTAGAGACAAAGAAGGAAGCCTAATAAACAATAAAAAAGATATCCTATCCAGATGGACAGAGCATTTTCAAGAGATGCTGGCAGGTGAACCAACTGAACTCTTGAGTTTGAGTTCCTGAACCAAGAACAAGTAGAACCCCCAAAAGTGGATGAAGTGGCAGCGGCCATAAGAAAGCTGAATAATAACAAGTCCCCTGGCAGTGATAATATCCCAAAAGAACTCTTCAAAGACGGTGGTAAAAAACTAGTTGAGTACATGTATAACATCATCTGTAAAAGGAACACATGCCAGCAGAATGGAGGTTAGGACTCATATATCCATATCGACTGATTTTCTCCAGGGCTATATTAAATAGCTGACACGCCAGCGCATCTCCCTGTCGCAGCCCTTTGTGTATTTAGAATGCTTCCGATATGTCGCTCTGAATTTTAATTGCGGACATGGTATCAACCATGATCATTTTAGTCAGACATATTAGCTTCTTTGGTATTCCGAGCTCGTTCATGGCTTCGTAGAGTTTCGGCCTAATGATGTTCTCATACGCTGCTTTAAAATCAATGAAAAGGTGATGTATATCAATGTTAAATTCTCTAGACTTCTCTAGGATTTGTCGCAGAGTGAATATTCGGGGAATATCAGTCAGAGTTCAGACCAGGCCGTTCAACCACAGACCAAATATTCACTCTGCGACAAATCCTAGAGAAGTTTAGAGAATTTAACATTGATATGCATCACCTTTTCATTGATTTTAAAGCAGCCTATGAGAACATCACCCCTAAATCATTAGAGACGCTAACCTTGAAACTAGGGGAACAATATTCACTAAGTCAGTCCAGAAATTGGCATATGCAGACGATGTCGACATAATAACAAGAACGGTAAGAAAGTCTGCGGGAACTTTCTTAGACCTAGCAACGCAGCGGGGGCCATGGGACTACAGGCAAACTACAAAAAGACAAAATACATGTCAACTACTTTTCAGACAAGAGCTAGTAACGCAGGACAAAAGTTAATAACTGCTAATCACAATTTTGAAGCAGTCAGGGATTTCACCTATCTAGGTACTCCGACGATATCCGACGAAAGACCGACGAAACCACCCTGCTTTGTTTCGAGCGGAAAATACTGCGAAGAATTTTCGGGGCCGTATGCGAAAATGGGTCATGGAGGCGTAGGTATAATTTCGAGCTGTATAACCTGTATAAAAACAAAACGAAGGGAAGAAATATTGTCACAGCGGCCAAACTAAACAGACTGCGTTGGGCAGCACATGTGGCCCGAGCCAGTGAAGCGAACTACAATAAAAAAGTGCTTAGTATAGAACCTGTAGGAAGCAGGAAGAGAGATAAGCCACAGCTTAGATGGGCTGATGGTGTAACACAGGATGCCTGAAGTATCGGTGCCCCCAACTGCACAAAGCATTAGCACAAAATCGTCAGGAATGGCGGAGGATGCTTGAGAATGTCGAGGCCCTTGCAGGGCTGTAGCACCAATGATGATGATATTTACACAAAAATCATGACTACAGTTTATACACTTTTATGTCATTTTCAAAACAATGATTCAACTAAGAATAAAATACAAAAATGCGATTCCCATAATATATACTATCCAATTGCATATAATAAGAGTTATGACAATAAACAAGCTAATTAAGGTTTTCAGGAAAATGTGTTTTATAAATGGTGCAATCCCGACCATAATATTGTGGGAATTTCCAAGAATATTATTAACAACTATTGTACAGGGGGTTAATTAATTTTGGTAACAGTAAAAAGAGGAGAATATAGTATATCTACTTGATCATTAACAAGTTAAAATTATCACTATGGTTGTATTTACATATTTCTATTGCTTTTAACCAATTAAATTTTAATTGGTTTTAGTGACTGTTTATTATCATAACCCTTATTATGTGTAATTGGATAGTATATATTATAGAAACCGAATTTTTGTATTTTATTCTTAGTTGAATCATCGTTTTGAAAATGACATAAAAGTGTCGAAACTGCAGTCACGATTTTTATGTAAATATAGTCGTATAAAGCTTAATAATTGTTTTGTTTAATTGCGTCGGAATTATGAACTACCACAGAGTAACGGTTTCCTTGACCAATTACCTATAATTCTAACTCAGACAATATACGGCTAAAGAAGAATTAATGAGGTGGTCTATACACCATTAGTAAATAATATAGTGATATCAATTTTATGCATTAGCTTGAGATTTATACGATAATTAATTAATTTTAGAATTAACTATGCATACTATTGGTCAACAGAGGGCTCATTTTAAAGTGACGAGCATAATAAACTAAAAAAATTATTATTTCCTATGTTTCAGGGGAACTTATCGCAAGTGCTTCATTATATTATTTTTCATTGCATTTTATTTTCATTCATTGAGTGGTAAAGTAACAACTAATACAATGAATAAAAATGGTAATATAAGTAGCATCCACTTTTCACGTAAAACTCGTTGGTTGAATGGCTGTAAATAAATAACACTCCTCATAAAATAAGGAGGTTCTTTTAGATAGTGCTCGTATTTCTGACCGAGCCTTATTGTGAAGACACAATTTATCATATCGGCCTGCAAGGCGAGCCAAAACCACCGAAAAAATACCTTGAAGTACGCGTTTATTGTACTCGTACATTGTGCCGCTGTAACTAAAGGGACAAAAAGACCGAATGAATGGCATCCAAATTTTCCTGCTTTGTAACGAATTATTGCCGCCCGAAAAGTCACAGTTATAATATACCCACCAACGCTGATATACGATCTGAACATAAGAAAAAAAGATATTTAAGTTTTTGCGAGGTCATCGTTACATATACTTTCAAAAAATATAAAAAAGTATTGGGGTCAGTTGGTCTTTGTCAGTGTAATGGGTTTATTTCGCCAAACGGCCGGAAACGCAAAAATTAGGTCGCATACAGAACTCACTAAAGTCTTCCTGTCCTTTAACTTTGGAATAAGAAGCCTAAAGGAACGAAAATTGACATACATTAAACTGTCAAAATAATATTTTAGTTAATGAATAATGACATAATCATCGAAGATGACGTTGCTTCATTTTTAAAATTAGTTTTAAATGACATAAATCACATTTACATGACATAAATTGACATAAATCACTAAATAACATGTCATTTAGTGTCGTATACACTGTTTTAAACATGAATTGAGAATTTTTTAAGAAAACTAATATATTTTATTTTGGCGTACGTCAAACTTTTTAGGCAGGGTCTGCCCGTAAAAGCTAAATCTTTTCATAAATTAGATAGATAGACCTTTTTATATACCCAAATATTATTTTCTGTTTACATTAAATATATATTCTAGGTTAATGGAAACTAATAAATTTGATTATAAGTAACTTATAACAAAATGATAAAAGTAAAATGTTGTGTCAGATATCTTTAAAGGATTTTAAAATAATTACTCAAAGTGTTCACTTCACCTCTCTCTTATCAACAGTACAACATCCTGCTAAAAAACTCTTTTCTCACCCACTCAAGTCTTCTGCGAAAATTGACCTATATTCATCAGTAACTTCCTGTGTCACAATCTCGATGATAACAGTTTATCTAGCGCATTAGCGCATACCTTAGTATATTGTGTGAGATTTATGGCTGTCTCAGCGATATTGATATTCAGCGATATTATTTGATCAGGTTTCAGCGATATTATTTGTTGATATTCTTGCAATACCGGAGCGTTGTTGCTTCTTTTCTTCCTAATACTACCTATTCTCAGGAACCCTTGCAGTATTTATCGGAAGTATAACTATATGCAGTTAAAATTTATTCCAGTGTCATCAATAATTAAAATGATAGAATCATAGAACTTCTACTTCTAAATGCAGACACAAAATTTCTAAATGTAGACACAAAATTATATTGAGACATGTAAAAATATCTAAGTAACTGTTTGCTTGACTTCTATCGAAGAAACTAACACTTTTATGGGGACACATTGACTAAAAGGGCTGATGATATTCAAATAAAAACGTTTAAATATATATTTGATATATGTTTTCTAATTTTAATTCTTTTCAAGGTGGGTGGAACGGGCTATAGATGTGCACTATATACTTATCGATGTTAGTTGTGACTATCTTCCTGGTAGCCTAAAATTAAAGGTTAGCTGTTGATTAAATATAACTATTTTTCATTAAGAAATTAATGACAATGATCCCATTCATTTATTACAATTCTGTAAAGTCATTGTAAGTATGTGAAGGAATGGTTTCTTGGCATGAATCCGTTATATATTTTAAACAACATTCTTATTTTTGATGAAATAACATTTATCCTAAATGGTATATATTGAAAGATGGAGGTCCACACTAAATATCCTAATAAAGTGAACGCTTAGATTACAAGTACCCAGCAAATTCTTTTAACGAACTGGCGGAGGCGCCGCCGCCATTTTAATGTATACCGATATTATATTTTATTTAAATTTATTTAAATATTTATTAATAGTATTTTCTAACGAATAATCTTTACACACAATGATAATACTTGATTGTTTATCAGCGGTTGTAAAGGATTAGGTAACTATGAAGGATATTGCAGTAGTTGAAAAATAGATATTGTAGTAGTTGAAATATATAAACAGTAAATATTTTATAAATATCCGTGGAATATTCGCCACCTATTTAAATATTCTTTGTCGATGAATAAATAAATTGTAGGACTATATTTCTTTGATGAGATAGTAACTGGAGAGCTTTACTTTGATTTACGATGTATTTTTTAATTTAAGATTTTCTACGACATTTATTTCATAAATAACCGTGGCGCATCCGCCATTATTTTAAATACTATTTGCCAATGTATAAACATATTGTCGGATCATAGTCCATTGATGACATAATAACTAGCGAGGGTTTATTTGATTTTTTCATCAATTTTTTTTACTTTAAAACATTCTCCGATGATGGTGAATCTAATTACATTGAGAGATATATTAGGCAATATATCAATCAAATTTTTACCATTCGGTAGATCCGGTAAAATTTAGTATCCAGTCCATCCTACCGATTTGCCCCTGCTTGATTATTTTGTGGATTTATTCGAAGGTCTACTTGCATATACTAAATAACGCGATTGATTAAAGTGAAACATTAATCAAATTTCTCTAGCAATGCTCCACAATGTTTTATATGCATTTGAACGTCTTCGTTATTATTAGGAAATAACATACTTGTTTCATTTTAAAATCTTGTCTGGAATAAAAATTAGTAACATATTTTTTACTAAGAAGTATTAAACTAGGAAATTCACTTAACTTTTATATAGAATTAGAGACCCAAAAGTGAGCATGAAACATTCACTCATTCCATTACTTTTTTATTTTAAATGGGTAGATGTTATTCAATTGTATGGAAGTTAAAATGGATTTATATATTATAAATGGATCACAACGTATATAGACATTTTATCTATTTCAATCGGTATGATAGTGCATTCTTTAATTAAAATTATCCTATATAAAAACGCAGATAGCTAAAATCGTCACCATAATTTAAACCAAACTCATGACTAAAAAATATTTTAAATGAAAGTGAGGTAAATGTTTTATACGAGAGGCAGCTCTAGGGAACGGGAAATTCAATTTTGTAATGTATTAAAGAACACCAATAGAAGAAAACTTATAAACTCTATGAAATACGATTATTCATTAATTCGACTACAACATGAAGGAACCCCAGTAACAATGTCTGAAGACAATCGCTCTCTGAGTCTCAAAATAATTAGAAATAGTTAAGAATAAAAAGTGAACAAGACATATTACTTTTAAGAAACATATAAAACAATTATTGATACTAAAATTGAGACTAAATGGTGTTATGAGTTATTTAGAACATCAAAACTTCCCATATTCCATCTGCATATTACATTTCACTTGAGTCATCAGAACAAAGGCCTCTTGGTTGAGTCTAACAACTATTTTGACTAGCCATAAAAAACAATTATTTCAACTAGCTATCAAAGTTTATTTCTTTATTTACTATAAAATATAGGTACTTAAAAGTTACATAAATAAACAATAAAAAGGAAAATTAATAACTAACGGAAAATATTCCACTGAACAATAACAGCACTGTCAAATAAGTCAAATGGTAGGACGCGTTGTCAATACTACTCGTATTTCTGCCTTCCGTCAACGTAGCGTTTAATTGGCTATATTCATGTAACGATTCTAATAGCCAATCAAAGCACAGCAGTTAACCAGACTAATGCGAGATTACGATTTTGTGAAAATGTAAATGTAGGCATAAAAATTTACTAGATAAAGTGCAATCAAGCTCCAAAATAACTAATAAATCTAAATAATCTAAAAGGAGTAAACAAGTAAAACACTGTATAATTTAAGTACAAAAGTATAATTACGATATATTTCAAACGATGATGGTACTTGATTATTGTCCGTGAACTTGCTATTTCGAACAATTTCTGTGTTAACATCTTTTAAGGGGCCACTTTTATAGACCACAGAGGATCCCACGAGACGTCGTGATTTGTTATTTAGCACTAAAGTGACGCTATCTATCCCGTGTCCCTTCTGGCGATGGATGCTGCATTTAAAGTGAGTGAACGGGGTTTTATCAAGTCTTTCCGCACCTGATATGATGTCTGATGCATCATGAGAGGAATGTCTAGGTTGGAGGAATTACTATATTCCGAAATACTGTGCGATGCTAACGTACAAGATCAACATATGGGATCAACCGATCTAAATAAGTTTACTGCTCAGTATTCCAATTGTTTGAACTTGAATCGAGGATCAAAAGTGACTAATAAATAATACAACTGTGACAATTCATTGACAGGCATGTGTTTAAAATCTACGTAAAATTTGACACCGACTGAATCAACAGCAAACCAAAGATTTATTGGAACATATTAGTTTGGAGGGAAATCATAAGATGGTGATAATTGATACCAATTTACAATTTTTCCGAAATTATAAATTCATATTAAAATAATTTTATATTAATGAAGTACCACTGCCAGTACTATGCGTATGTTTTCTGTCGTTGCATCTGACTATGTGTTGTTGCCGCTGTCTGCTTTATAAACATTTATTTCCACAATCTAGAGGCCAATATAAGAAACTTTATATATATTTTTTTATGATCATTTGAGTGAGAGAAGAATGTTGAATGCATTATATCTATTTGAATTTTTTGCACGCCACTTTGGATATGCATATAAAATACAAGTGACCGACGAGTTAAAATGAACACTCTCTTATATCACTTTGAATATGAAAAAGGAAATTGATGTGGGTGTAAAGAAAGAAAAGAAATATCAAGCTTATTGGTGTTGAGTCTGCGGTAGTTACTCCACAAAAGCAGTACCTTTTACTTTAGCTGATCTCATAACATATAGTTTCTAATACTTCTAAAAGGATGTACTGCAATGTAGGGGGTGCATTTATAGTGTTTAATTATTAAATGGGAGTAATTGGGGATACGGGGATTAAACCCAAATTACAACAGATAGTGGTCTTAAACTTCACCTTCGAGATATAAATTTACATGTTTTTGTTCGGCGCCGGCATTGACTCCTTTTTAAAGAAATAATAAGGGTGGTTATTTTTTTAATAAAAGGAAAGTACATTAAGTAGAGGAATGTCTCTAAGAGGGATGTCATTGAGAAACTCGATATATATTATCAAATATATATCAGAACTTGATATATTTAGGATGGTATTATATAAATTGATATATATATATATATATATATATATATATATATATATATATATATATATATATATATATATATATATATATATATATATATATATATATATATTACTAAAATTAAGTTTATTTAACTACATAACATGGTTAAGCAATTTGTTTCAAAATATAATTAACTGAATATGATATTAACTAAATCAATTTAAATCAAAAACCAAAACGTTTATGGTATTTACTATAATATTCTAGCCTGATACGACAAAATTCATGACTATGTAGGGAAGGCCTACATTCACTTAATAATTGATGTAATTGGTTGAACTTAATGCAACTTAATGCAGAATATAATGAGGAAAATTTGTCTATGAGCATAGCAAACTTGATAGAACTAACCATCGTCAATGTAAACATGATATTTCATAAACATTCATATGTATTCGAGGTAGAATCTTATAAGCTTCATGTATATAGTTTTAAGTAATGGAGATGAACTACTCAGAATTTTGCGTCATAACACACATCACTTTAATGAAGTTAATAGTTACGGATTTAATGTGTCTCATTAAATTTAATATAAGATCAAAGTACGCGCAGCAGCTTTTAATAAAGCCGAATATTTGCAAAATATTCTTTGTTCTTCATGTCTATTGTGCTGAAGGGTAATATATTGTATGTTTGTATATATATATATATATATATATATATATATATATATATATATATATATATATATATATATATAGATAGATAGATAGATAGATAGATAGATAGATAGATAGATAGATAGATAGGTTATTAACAAGATATTAATTCTTGTTTCATTATACTATTTTGTATTTATTGTAGTTGTGCAGCTCGTACAAAAGTTCAATCTACAAATGAAATTGTTTACCATTTATGATGCCATCTATCCATGTTTTAGTATCTCACACATAGACTAGAAGTATTAGGTAAGAAATTTGTAACTTTTGACTTTTGGTTGAAGTTCTCAAAATTACAAGTAGATTTCTGAACGTGTTCTATTATTAACATTTCCAGGATTTAACTAATTGTGCTATTCTAGCGATAAATACTTTAAAAAGTTACATATCTTGCAAATCACTTACTTATGCTTCTGCAATAAATCAAATTTGTATTTGTTGATTAGCGTAATCTGTTGTATTCCACGGTGTAAAAAACTACTCAATTCGACTTTGGATTTAAAGAAGTTTACATCTAACGTATGTACCCATATAAACGATAATAAGATAAATATATATCGTAAACTTTTAAATGAAATATATGATGGACAAAGTACATTAGCAGGAATTATATAAAAATATACATATATTACCGTTTGTTTTCAATAATAACAATATTTTTGTGTCAGTAATGCCTCACCAACGATAATTACGTCAACTATATGTTTCCAAAAATGCCAAATTTTGCGTTTAATTGTGTATTCCCCAGTTTCAAGTCCATGTCAGTAGGTATTATCAATCGACAAATACTTCGAGTACTGGGACAATTCAAGCGATTAAATGTTCCGTTGAAGCAAAATATTTTCTGGTTGGAAAATACAGAATTATTTACATTCTACATAACATAAAGTTACGTTTGGTAAGTTACAATTATATTTTCGTAATAGTAGACTAAGAACGGTCTAAATAAATTACAAAATCCTTAGAAATATGCATAGTATTCATTAAGCTTTGATTATTCGATTCCCTTTTAAAATCCAAATGAGTTTAAATCTGAATGTGTTTAAATCCAAAAACATTCAGGCGCAATGCATCTGAAAGATCCCATAATCAAATCTTACACAATTTAGATATTAATTAGGTGAAGCTTTAATTAAACGCTTATTTTAATTAACACCATACAATAATAAATATTCAACACTAGTTTTTAATCGCATTAATTAAATTTGCACAAAGGAACCCATTTAATGTCGTAAAACAACAAATTTGGAAAATCTTTATAGGAGAACTAGCTATTGATAAGGTTTTTCTGTTTTAGGGATAATACATAAACATAAATTAGTATTGAGAAATATTTTGAATACAGACGAAGACAACTACTTTTTTCATGTAAAAGTCATAAAGTTATATACAAAAAAATATTGGAAATGAAATACGAATAAAAGTTATTAGTAACTGCCTGTTTTAAGTGTAAGGAGTTATAAATCCTCTTCATAATTTTAGTATGTTCCAAGCAAAAATAAACGTCACATTATTGATAACGACATTTAGTATAAACTAATAATTTAATACTCAATTGTATTCATTTTCAATAATAATACCATAAAAAGCCAGAATAAGTAAGTGTAGAGATACCAAAAATATTATTAATTTAAATAATAAAAGAAATCTAACAAAATACAAAAACGGAAATAACGACATAATTAGGCGCAATGTATCTAATACATCCGGACGGCCCATATAAGGCCAGATAATGCACTAAAAAATCAACACCATATGGAGAACAGTAGTTTGGAGCTAGGAAGCTATGAGAGAGTTCGACTTAATATTCGTAATATAGACGAAAGGTCAATGAAAAAAGTGACTGTCGGATCTCACACATTGGCTGCGCCCTACGGAGAGTTAATATTTTGTATAGCCTTATATTTTATAATATTATTTAAATACCTTGAGAGTATTTTGGAATTATTAAAGGTTTAGTTATACATTATATATACATAATTATCTATAAATTATTGTCCAATCAGTTATATTGCACATACTTCCATATTATTAATAGTTAACTTATGGAGCCCGCGTATGTTTATTCACGAAGTAGTAACCCTAGACACATTCAGTAACCAAATTACATTGGGTGTAATAGAGGACGATTCTATAGCAAATGAATAGCTGCATGGAAATTGTAAATATTGCAAGTAAATTAAGAAAATCATAATGAATAATTAGCTTTATGACAATTTTAATATAATATAATATGTATAAAGTGTTATAGTATATACTTACATTAATAGTGGGTATCTACGTAATGGAAAGTGTAAGCTATTTAATGAGGAAAAGTAGCATCACGTGTGTGTAAAGTTGAAAATTTATTCTTGAAAACTGTTTTCGACCGTCAAAAACTAAAGACAGATTCTTATTAGAGACAGTATTCTCGAATATAGGAGTACAGCCAATTAAAGCTTGATAAAGATTTGAGAGTTTTACGCTAACGTAAAGAATTACCTAAACTCTTAAGTAAGAAGCACTGAGTTTGGTATTTTAAATTATAATATAAATTTTTCTAATTTAAGAAAATATGGATTTTCCACTAGATAAATTACAAGCGCAAAGCATGAAACACAAATCGGAGACTGCAACTGAGAGACACTATATTTATTACTATCAAGTAAATTGTTGATCATTTTGTTTTATGCCAATCATATAAATAGTTTTCGCATATTCTATGTTACACTCATGTATTTTTAAACAGAGAAAAGCATAGATAATTCTTTTAATAAGAAAATAATTTATAATAACAGATAATAATTTATTTGCGTACTACTTTTGTAATTTATATAGCAGTATGCACTCTATCTTATTATTATTAATATAGTCATAAAACATGAATATGTCATTTAAATACATTCTCCAACTTTCAATATATAAACAGAAAGCAAATGTCCGTATACATAAATACGTACAAAATTCCAGATCTACATGTGAAACAAATATGTAAACATCAAATCGATGTCTAGTCAACTATTGTGAATGGCAGGGTTGTTTTATTTTTGCATATAGAAAACGAATTGGCCATAGCAATAGGCCGTGGTCCCGTGTCAGGGAGAAAAGGAGAAGTATCTCCTATAAAATTTATATGTCAACTAACTAAAGATTGACTTATTTTACCATTAACTTTAATATGAATGCCTTACATGTCATCTGGACCCACTTATTTAACAGTTACATGGAACACTGGCATGAAGCTATTCCAATTCCAAATCTGATATATTTTATTCGCTGGATGTTTGAACTCATTTTGTATTGTTCTAGGTCTCCAAACTTAAGTCCACACAAACATAAAATCTATCAGGTAAAACTATATGTCAGATAAAGATTTTAAAATACGACCAAACTTTCGAATGAATAACTCCAATTGCAGATCAGATTATTTCCCATCTTTATATCCGCAGAGTTACAAGACTGGTTGCCTCAAGATGCTAAAACCAGAAGCGCATATCTCCGAGGCACGATTCAATTCCTTTCCAGTATAAAAATTCCAAATAAGTCATCCGAAGTCAGCAAACATTTTGAATTGTAAACATGTGTTGAGACTTCCCCCAACAGAGCTAAAATATATTACAAATCAGTACGTTGCACCAAAATATATCTGGCAAATATGAGAGTTTCTAAGGAATTGCTTAATACCGGCACATCTCGCATCGAATCTAAATTTTGCAAACACGCGTTTTATCCGTGGCGTTCTCGTGATTTATTTTTATTATTTGTAAGAAGGAATACATACAAATTAGGGTTTTCTGGCTAGGGCGGCATCTGTACTGAATATATGGGCGCTACTTTTAAAGTAATTTCGGGGAAAGTATTTTAAAGTGAATTTAAAACAACTCATGTAAACACAACTTCCAACCACGCATCGGTAGTCCTACAGCGTGGGAGAGATTTTACTTAGACTAATTTATATTTTACGATGCTACAGATGCAATTTTAAACAGAAATAGGTTTATAAATATGAGATACATATACAGAAAGCATGTTGAGGTTGAAACCAATTCGATAAAATCGCTAGCTACCGGGCAAGAAAGAAAAAAAATCTGGGATAGGTCTATTTTTAATCGACTTCAAAAAAGGAGGAGGTTCTCAATCCGTCTGTATATATTTTTATGTATGTTATATAAAATATTTAATTGTATACATTTTAGACTTAGAATACTTAGAATAATTTCAGTTAGGTACAATTTACATTGTATCATATCTCAAGTAACACAATCTTTGCTTTTTCTTATCAGTTGTTTCTCATAGTTACTTGATACTATTCGTGACTTATCTTATTCTCAAAAACAAAGACTTGCTTATGGTCAGCAACTCACGCCTAACTTCTAAGAATACTCATGGCTAAAGCCATTCCCATGCAGAGTCAGCAAATGACAGTTTATATAGGCGAAAGCGTGCGACCAGAAGTTAGTATCCGGCAGAGTGGCATAGTATCCGGCAGACCGGCATAGTAACTAGCATAACTCATTTCAAACCTCCGGTACTCACTTAATATTATTGTAATTTCAAATCCTTTATAACAAAACGTTCAATTGTGCAATTCAAAAATAAATTGTTTTTAAAAATTGATTTTTATCGACCACGATATAAAAATCTGGCGCAGTCGGTAGGATTTTCACACGTCGTTAGAACACGGACTTTCCTCACTATCGTCGTGGAATTCCAATTCCCAAGTGACTAAAAAGAACCTCAAGAAAGAAAACAATTTTTACGAAGAACGCAAGAAAACCCCAAGAAGGAAATCGCTCCAGAACACGGAATCGCCTAACTGGTCCGAACCTCTTGAAGCCCGGAAAAATCAGCTGTTCCCAGGTGACCCAGTTAAAACACGGAAATTGCCTCATTAACTGCGATATCCAGGCCAGCGTCCGGATGAATTTGATTTGGTAAGTGCATTCATATAGAATTGTCACGCCTTATCTCAAAGTGTATATTACATTATACGATTATACTGTTAATCGTCACATTTTAATTACGCGATTATACCGCTAATCGCATTACTTACATTTTATCTACATCTAAAAATAAATTGGTATAGTCCAGTCGCTATTGCTCCTATATTTACTTTACTCCCTAATTTTACATTTAACGTGAAAAAATATATAAACCTATTTTTTATTATTTTATTTAAATTTTTCTAACCGATTTATTAAAAATGGCAACTGCCAACGTAAATAATCAAATTGAAGAACAGGTAGAAGCTTATAAACTTTCAGAAGTATTTTCTATTGTACCCGAATATGATGGAAATCAGATCTTCTTACAAACATTTTTAAACGCTGTTCGTTGTGCCTTCCAAATGGCTGTAGGCAACCAAAAAACATTATTGACCCTCCATGTCAAAAATAAGCTTAAAGGTAAAGCTGCTGAATTAATTAATTCTCGCAACCCTGCAACATGGGACGAGATTAAAATATTATTAGAAACTCATTTCGGAGATTCTAGGGATCTCACATCCCTCATTCAAGACCTTCAACGCATTTCACAAAATCAGAATGAATCCGCTTTAAATTTTATTTCGAGACTTCAGTCACATAATGCGAAAATGCACGCTTGTGTTCAGAAACAACCATTGACACCAGAGCAAAAATTAGCACAATCTACTTTAATAGAGACGATAACATTAAATACTCTTTTAACAGGGCTAGATCCTAAACTTGGCTCAATAATTCGTGCTGGCAATCCTTGTAATATGCTAGAAGCAATATCCAGAATTAAAAGAGAGCTACAGCTTTCGTATTTTGAAAACCAAAAATTTTCTCGTTCAGTAAATACATCTCAAATTAAGAAGCCTCAAATTAGTGTACAAAAAGTCTGCTCGTACTGCAAACGAAACGGACACACTATAAACGAATGTCGCACTAGACAAGCTACCCACCAATTTAATAATAATAATTCTACGAATTCTTCTAATAACACTTTTAGGCCAAATTTCTATCAACCAGGTCAACAAACTTTTCCAAGACCTACATTTACCCCAAATCAACCTAGGCCGATGTCTACAAATCAGCCAAATAATAATTTTCAACAAAACAAATTTATGCAAAATAGACCGCCAATTTTTAGACAAAACGCAAATTTTCAGAGACCCTCCGTGATAAGATCAAACTCAAATTTTAATCAACAACGTACGCATCATTTAAATGAAACTGTGGATGATACTGCTCATCCGTACTATGAAACATATTACACAAATGATACTGCTCATTTGTACGAAAATGAACAATACGGAATGACGAATAGTCCTGATTATTCAAATTCAACACAATATTTTCAGCCCAATTATCAAATTGATAATTACGAATATAATTATACTGCTCAAAATCAAGACTCATACGACGCTACTTTTAACGATAATACTCAAAATTTCGATACTACTCAATATCCTGAAAATTCAAATACCCAAAATTTTCAATTAGACCCCCAGTCTTACGAAGACCCGCCGAATCAATCAACCGCCTTAGAACAAATTCAAGCTCAATTTCAAACGCTGAACTTGAATCAAAATCAAGACAGCCAAGAACAGAAATTCATGTAAAAAGATCTTTACTCACCGTAAATCCTCACAACCTATATTATATAAAGGACATAACTAATACTTTTAAAATATTAATAGATACAGGAGCAGGTATTTCAATTTTTAAGCCAAAAACATGTCTAAATTATAAAAAAAGGTCCCCTGAAAACGTTGTTATACAGGGTATAACCGATCAAAAACTTCTAATTACTGAATCAACATTAATTCCATTCGCTGACAACGATCCACACAAAGTATATATCTACAATCTCGATATTAGTTTCGATGGTTTACTAGGCTCTGACTTCCTAGAGCATTATAATTGTGTAATTGATTTTAATAATAGACAACTCGTAACGAACTTTAAAACAGTACCTCTATTTAAGGTCGAAGACCCTTCTCAAGATTTTGATTTGCCGCCCTCCATTCCAAATCAGACTAAAGAAGTGACTCATCCTCTTCCAAAAATTTCTAAATTCGATCAAAAACTGACTACAGTTGAAAACAAAAATTTTAGTTTTCCAAATTATAATCAGACATCTCCAAAAGTAATCCAAAAACCTTCCAAAATTCAAAATAAAATTTGTATAGGTCCTCGAACTGAACAAATTTTCAAATTTAAATGTAATCTTTTTAATACTGACGCAATAATATGTAATCAAGAAATAGAAAAAGTTCGTATACCGAATGCCCTTGTGAAAATTAATAACCAAGGTGAATTTTTAACAACAGTTATCAATGCTAACGCTATAGCAAAAACTATTGACTTCTCTAAATTTGAAATAGAACCTATTCAAAATTTTTCAGCATTTAATTTAAATGACCAAATTCAAAATTTAGGTCAATTTATTGATAGAAATCTTGAAATAAAAAAACAATTAAGACTTGAACATCTAAATAAAGAAGAGAAAGAGTTATTAACTGAACTCTGCCTCAACTTTTCAGACATATTTTATCTCGAAGGAGATAACCTCACTTTCACTAACGAGATTAAACATTCAATTGATACCGGAAATTCTAAACCCATTTTCACCAAATCTTATAGATACCCGCACTTCCACAAGGATGAAGTAAAAAATCAAGTATCTAAAATGTTGAATCAAGGTATAATTAGGCCATCAGTTTCGCCATGGTCCTCCCCTGTTTGGGTTGTCCCAAAAAAAATGGACGCTTCTGGTATACAAAAATGGCGTGTTGTGGTGGATTACCGTAAATTAAATGAAGCCACAGTAGGTGATAAATACCCTTTGCCCAATATTTCGGATATATTAGATCAACTCGGTAAGTGCGAATACTTTACGACTTTAGATCTCGCCTCTGGATTTCACCAGATAGAAATTAATCGCGAAGATATTTCCAAAACTGCTTTTTCTGTCGATAATGGTCACTATGAATTTGTTAGAATGCCCTTTGGATTACGAAACGCCCCTAGCACATTTCAACGTGTTATGGACAATATATTATTAGGAATTCAAAATGAGCGATGTCTCGTCTATATGGACGACATTATCATTTATTCACCCACTATTCAGGAACACATGTCAAGACTTACAGACGTATTTAAGAGACTACGAAACGCGAACCTCAAAATTCAACCTGACAAATGCGAATTTCTCCGGAAAGAAGTCGCATATCTTGGACACATAATAACCCCTGACGGTGTAAAACCAAACCCCGACAAAATTAATTGTGTTGCAAACTTTCCGCAACCTAAAAATCAAAAAGAGATTAAATCGTTTCTCGGACTCGCAGGTTATTACCGCCGATTTATTCCAAATTTTGCAAAATTATCCAAACCAATGACAAAATTACTTCAAAAAGATGTTCCATTCCTTTTTGACAGTGACTGTATTACTGCATTCGAACAATTGAAAGAAGCTTTAACCACTACCCCTATACTAAATTATCCAAATTTCGATGAGCCATTTGTACTGACAACGGATGCTAGTGCATTCGCAATTGGCGCAGTTCTATCTCAAGGTCCTATCGGTAAAGACCTCCCCATTGCATATGCTTCAAGGACATTATGTCAAGCAGAAACTAAATACAGCACCATTGAACGTGAATTATTAGCTATTGTTTGGAGTGTAAAACACTTTAGACCGTACCTCTTTGGCAGAAAATTTAAACTCGTCACAGACCATAGACCTCTTACATGGCTTTTTTCGATTAAAGATCCAGGCAGCCGCCTTGCGCGCTGGCGTTTAAAATTAGAGGAATACTCCTACGAAATTGAGTATAAACCAGGTAAGATAAATAAAAACGCGGACGCACTATCGCGAATAAAAATTAATTATTTCAGAAATTGTGCAAAATTACAAACAAAAGTTTTAAATTCAAATTCTGACAATGACGATAACGAATCTATCAGTACTGACGAATCCCCTGAGACAATTGTAGAAGAACTCCAAAATTTCGTAAACTTGTATAAAACTCAATCCCTAATAGATTACAACAAAATCCAATTTACTAATAATCAGTTATTAGATAAAAAACATAAAGATATTGTTACATTCTTTCAAAAAGATAAATTAGCAGATTTACACTATAAAATTATCGAGGATATACTCGAAGAGCAACCCGATTTTATGAATAACAAAATTAACATAGTCTCTAGTAAATCCGTTAAAAATCGTAAATACTATATAATTCTTTTACCATTTGAACATGATAGTATAATAGAAACGCTTTTTATCACATTATTCAGAGGACAAGACAATTTTGAAGAAACAAAAAATTATTATATTGAAAATAATTTAGACCTACCAACTTTAGAAATGTTTTCCTATATTTATTCAGGTAAAGACATAAAACTTACTATTTGTCAAAATTTAGTCAAACGACCTGACGATGACCAAATACCAATTATAATTGATCAACATCATTCAGGAAAATCTAACCTTCATCGAGGAATCAATGAAACCATTAGACGAATCAAAGAAAAATATAATTGGCCCGGTTTACTAAAAGATGTCGAAAAATACATTCAAAATTGCGAGACATGTCAAAGAACAAAAATTTTGAGAAAAAATTTAAGTAGTCCTCTAGTAATTACGGAAACCCCGAAAACACCGTTTGAACGAGTTAACATTGACATTCTAGAAGTCCCCACTCGGAATTATGTTTTGACCATCAGAGACGAATTAACTAAATTTACTCAAGCATACCCGCTTGAAGACAAAACCGCACGATCGACAGTAAATACTTTACTTGTTTACTTCCAACACTTTGGCACACCCCTTCGCATTCACTGCGACTATGGAAAGGAATTCGACAACACCCTGCTTAGAGATCTTTGCACCCTCTATGACATTAAACTGACGTATTCCAGTGTTAATCATCCGCAATCCAACGGATCGGTTGAACGTTTCCACGCAACCTTATTAGAGATGATTAGAATAAATAAAACAGAAAACCCTCACGAACACCCTCTAACAGTACTCCCATATGCTGTAATATGCTACAACAATTCCGTCAACAAAACCCATGGATTCTCCCCATACGAATTAATTTTCGGTCATACTTCCAGCCGACCTCCAGAAAAATTATATAATGAAAACCAGTTAATTTCAAAATATATCAGAGACCTCAATAACAGAATTTCTCACTACTACAAAATTGCCCGTGAAAAAACTATACTGTCTAAGCAAAAATCAAAAACTAGGTTTGACAAAAATGTCCCCGAAAATCAATACGAATTTAAAGTCGGAGACAAGGTCTACGTGAAAGAGTCACAGATCAAAAACAAACTTAGCAATAAATTTAACGGTCCCTTCGAAATTCAAGAAATACTAAAAAATTCTGCAATCCTATTAAACTCTGAAACAAATCAAACAACTAAAGTAAATTTTGACCGAATAAAACCCTATTTTGAAAATTAAATTTAATTACAGGTTTCTCCTGCTGATAGGGACAGCAGCATCCCAATACTCAATAACACCCATAGAAAATACAATCGGAGTCTATTATCACCATGAAAGCGATATTTATGTGACAAACAAGCATTGGACTCTCCTTGTTCACAAGAACATTTCAGCTCTAAGATTAGCTTATCAACATAATGAACATATTCTTGAAAATTTAATACGTGCCGTCAGCCCTATTTTTGAAAACATGAATTTATTTCGAGGCGAAGTAAAGATCCACATCAGTTTATTAACACAAATTTCTGGTAATATTAAAGAAAAATTAAATGAAATTAATTATGATACAAAACGCTATAAACGCGGTATTTTAAATGCTATTGGTTCTGTATTTAAAGCAATCACAGGAAATCTAGACGCAGAAGATGGCGAATATTACACAAACAGTATTAACAAATTAATTACAGACGAACATCAAATTGAAAATTTATTAAAAAATCAAATATCCGTAACAACATCGGTAATAAAGAATTTCAACACAACTATTCAAAAATTACAACTAGACGAAGAAACATTTAACAGAGACATTAAATTAATATCTGACACAATTTACAGAACTAAAGAGAAACTCAAAATTTTCGAAGTAAAATTAAGATTCCTAGAAAAATGCGAAATATTAATGTAAAGCTACTTGTACATTGAGGATCAATTAAATGACATATTAAATTCAATTACATTCGCGCGTCTAAAAATCATTCATACTTCTATTATAAATCCTAGAGATCTGATATCCGCATTACAGGAGATATCTCAAAACTTGCATCAAAATAATTTACCACTTCCAATAAAATTATCTGATGTTGGTAGATATCTAGATATCATAGAACTATCAGCATTTCAAACCGATTCAGATTTAATATTTGTTCTAAAAATTCCTCTTATTGATCAACAAAGATTTTCCTTATTCCAATTATTCCCAATGCCTATCCTCAATAATCGGACTGGTTTATATCATGTTTTGTCAACCAATCAAAAATATGTTGCGCGAGACGACGATTCTATAATGTACATTCCTATGTCAAATCTCGACGGATGCAAACCACTCGTCTTTGGACAAAAACTGTGTTCAAATTTGTTCGCCTACCCCATTGATGACAACGCCATATGCGAAGCCAAAATTCTGAAGAACACCAGGACCCTTCCGGAAAATTGCCAGACATCTTTAATATTTGCAGAAGGATACAAAGTTCACAATCTAGAAGACAACACTTGGCTTATAATCAATTCTGAACCCCTTCAAATAACCATCTCATGTCAAAACCGAAATTCTAAAACTGAAGTCATTTTCAAAAATTCTATTCTCAAGTTACAACCTTATTGTAGTGCTTTTGTTGGTGTTACCAAAGTCCAAGCAAACTCTAGAGACACTACTGTAACTCATAATGATTCTCACCCTATTCTAATCCCTTACAACTGTTGTGACAACATTCCTAACGATCTGCAAATTCCAAAATTAAAGCCTTTAAAATTAAACAATCTCAACGTTGAAGACCTTGAAGTTGCAAAGCACAAATTAGATGAATATTCCAAAACCCTTGATGATTTAATCAACGAACCTTTTGTCACGAAACATATTTCTTGGTTTACCTATTTCATAATTACTGTCATAATTCTTCTCGTCATCCTATACTTCACATGCAAATGCAGAAGAAGAAGAAGACTTGCTATTTCCCTAACGTCAAATTTACCTCCACCGCCTCCTGGACAATCAAAACCCGTTGGACGACTCACCAACTTTATTTCAAGAAGAAGGCCCGCTATCAGACCAACAGACAGTTCCCCAGAAGATACTGAACTAAATTGAGACTTTATAGTGATTTTGGAACTTTAACATTTTATATTCTGTGACTAGTGTTCAAGTGAACTGGACTTATGTGATTATTATTATTTTATTTTGTTCACTTGATTTTACTACAATTTTACCTTATATTATTATATTGCTTATTGCATTTATGTTGCACTTAATAGCAACATTCATATTTTTGGAACTTTCTGCTTATCCAAAAGTTGCTGTATACCACCAACTTTTCTATAAGGGGGGAGTTGTTATATAAAATATTTAATTGTATACATTTTAGACTTAGAATACTTAGAATAATTTCAGTTAGGTACAATTTACATTGTATCATATCTCAAGTAACACAATCTTTGCTTTTTCTTATCAGTTGTTTCTCATAGTTACTTGATACTATTCGTGACTTATCTTATTCTCAAAAACAAAGACTTGCTTATGGTCAGCAACTCACGCCTAACTTCTAAGAATACTCATGGCTAAAGCCATTCCCATGCAGAGTCAGCAAATGACAGTTTATATAGGCGAAAGCGTGCGACCAGAAGTTAGTATCCGGCAGAGTGGCATAGTATCCGGCAGACCGGCATAGTAACTAGCATAACTCATTTCAAACCTCCGGTACTCACTTAATATTATTGTAATTTCAAATCCTTTATAACAAAACGTTCAATTGTGCAATTCAAAAATAAATTGTTTTTAAAAATTGATTTTTATCGACCACGATATAAAATGTATGTTCGGGTATAACTTTTATGTTTATGAACCGATTTTAACTATTATTTTTCCATTGGGTTCAGAATAGCTCCAAGGTAGCCCCGTCTTAATTTTATTAGTACTGAACCTTGGACTTGGAAAATACACAAAGGAACTCATTATTCAAATAGCAGTCGTTATCTCATTCGCAAAACATCCTTAGTAGATCTACCCATCACTTAAAATTGTAAAATAATAAGTTTAAAAAAATCGACTTCAAAAAGAAAAAACTTAACTAAAGAGCAAGAAATAAATGATTTCTACAACAATTTAATACTTATTTATTGTTCCGTTTAATTTAATTAAGAATTTATTGTTTATTATGTAATTATTATTAATTGTTTTATATAATTTGGAAGTCGGTGCCATACAATATTAATAATACAAATGCTGATCCTCGGCAATTTTAAATATCAACTGGTTGTTATAGTAGCAAAGTATATATTTTTCTATGTTTTACTTAGCACTGACTTCAAAATTGTATGAAACAATTAATAAGAATTACATCATAAACAATAATTTCTTAATTACATTAAACAGAGCAACGAATAGGTATTAAATTGTTGTAGAAAACATTTATTTCTTGTTTTTTAGTTATTACCTTTTTTATGAAGTCGGTTTTTTTAACTTATTCTTTCCTGATGGGATTTTTTTTTGTGTAGGTATATGTTTTAATACCATAATAACTGTTCTGAGAAACAAAAACAAAGTAATTAGAATAATGTTATGAAAGCTAATAATTAATACAAACAATAATCATTAATTACGTATTTAAATTGTCTGACATTCACTTCTTGATAATATATAAATGAAAACTAAAATTATTTTCGAACGCCTTAATTTATGGTGAATTATATTTTATAATACCTCAATAGTATTTGGTCTGGTCTCATTTAGTCTAAGATATACCTAAAATTTAAGATAACCTCACAGAAAATACGACTTAAATCCGGAGACTTAGTTGGCGACTCAATTGCTCCTCTTCAAAAAATCCACTTACTGGAAAGCGACTTGTCCACTGCCTGGTGGTTTAAAAATGGTGTGATGATGCGCCATCGTATTGGTACCATATTGACTGTTCTAATATTGAAATGCAATGCCAGAAAGTAGTACCATCTAGTGTCACAAATGAGGGAGGCATATGCTCTTGCAGAATAAGTAATTAATGCACAATTGTGGTATCACCCATTCCTGTCCATACGTTAAGTATCTTTGGATATGTATTGCACGCTATACCTCTTCACGTATAACCTCAATCCATATAAAATATGATTCATCAACTTCTATCCAATGAAGCTGCTCTAATAAACATTACACTTGAGAACGGAAGAGTTGATAATCATAAACTTATCTTCAATGATTGGGATCACTTCTGATATGGAGAGTAAGTAAATTGTCGGAATTAGAGAATCTGAGCAAATATTCTAAAATAAATTTGTCATGGCAACTATATCGGGCTCATTTACGATATTTACTTTTATGGAAGCTGCGATGCATTAAGACACTGGCGTGTGACGTCTACAGGATGGGGTTAGACCTTATTATATACCTTCCATTTTTGAGCTGTTCCAGAGGTAATATCATATAAATTTATTGATGATGGTGTAGATTGACCATCTCATTATCCAGACCTTAACCGGATTAACTTCTTTCTCAGGGGTCATTTGAGGGATAAAGTCTATAAAATGTGACTGAGCTTCATTTTTCTTTTGAAATCTGCTATTATGGGTAAAATACAGACACTTCTTTTCGTATGGACCATTCCTCTAGAACCTCACATTGAACATGTAAGTTGAAGGACTCCTCTCCCAGTTACAGTAAATCTAGGTTTTTCGATATATTTAAAAAAATAACATTTTTAAATATATGTAATGTTCTTTCTGTCACGCTCTACATTTGTATCCTACTTTTTTATTATTTATTTATTCCCTACTTCCGTCTATCACTAAACCAAGAGACGAACCCTGATCTAAACTTAAGAATTTCGCTGAGCCTCTGCTTCTGTAATGATTCACAAATCTACCCTTTTACTTATGAAGATAAAGTAGACTAATAACCTTCCATTTTATATTCTATCTAAGGGTTAGTATGTATTTTAAACAATCTCCATTAAATGGGTAACTCCTGCTAGTTTCCTGACACGGCAATAGTTAGAAGTTATAGGCAAACCGAACCATCCGCCATTCTAGTAGCGTAGCTACGGCCTACGTAGTTGACTATTCATATCTATAATAGGAGTTCATGTTCGTATGCGATTTTGGGTTTATTTGAGCAACTCGTTCCAAACATACTTCAAAAATTGTTTAGGAAACAAAATTATGAAATATTTAACTTCAATTCCAAATCTAAAGTTATTAACACTCGACCAACCAAGAACATTAAAATTCTGTATCAAGCAACGCTGTAATTATCTTTATATTCTTATAGTAAGTTAATAAATAATGGTTACATGTTAGTCGGTCTACATCTGTACAGGTTTTTCACTGCAATTATGGTTCTGCGGTGTTTTAACTGTAATGGAATTAATACTTCCAAAAATATGTAGAAAAATGTCTAATCCATCCCAACTGTAGTTTAAATCGCAGTATTGAATACTATAATCCGATAGTTTAAAATGTATTAGCTGAATTCATATAAAGTAATAAAAAAAAGTTATATATTGATATTAAACATACTGCTCTGGCATGCTGTCCTGTCATGTTGTCGTGAAATCTGACAATTTTCTATATTAATGAAAAGTATTTAGTTTATATTTATTTTGCTTCCTTTTATGTAATCGGATATTAGGATTTAATGCAAGTAATAAAAAGAAAACTAATCTTTACATCAATGTAATCTAAGCAACTGGTTGCCTAAAGATCCAGATATTGAAATGAATCGAATATACATATTAGGTATATGAATTAGTAGCAGTACTACTTATAACTTATAACAGCTGCATTGTAACTCAGCAAATATTAAATAATTGGCGGAGGTGCCACTACAATTATTTAGGTATTGTGGGAATAAACGTTCTATAATTATTTCATTATCGCTATTTTTACTTCACTTTATAGTCATCATATAGTCATAGTGTTATCATCACTATCAGATAACCATATATATAACCATATATATATATATATATATATATATATATATATATATATATATATATATATATATATATGTACTGATTACTAGTTATTAAGGAAGGATTAAGAAATTATATATATTTGTAAATAAACTCGAGTACAACTATTAATACATATATTGAAGAATCTATACTAAATAGACAGTGACTCTCCACTACTTTTTTTGAAAATTGTTTAGGGTGAACTGGAGGACTTGTGTAACAAGGACTATAGTAAGTTTTTCTTGAGTAATAAAAGGAGAAGTAAGGCAAATGAAAATAACTAATAACAGATGAAAAAAGATTATCATATTTGACTTATTGTCCAAATCATATTTTCTAAGACGATGCATAAAACTTCAGTAAATATTCTGCTTAAGTAGTATAAATATTTACCGCAGCATATGTTCTATTTTTGTTTAAAAAATATAAAATATGTCTATTTGAATATAACACTTTAAACCTAAAGAAAAATGTCTGTGTCAATATATTAGAATGACTAATGATTTTAGGTATTCAGTATAAATTTAACCTAAATTTTCGGAAGTTTATTAAACGAATGAATCTAACCTATTTATAATAATATAAATTCAAATAATAAAAAATGATTTATTTTATTATTTGAACAAAGAATCAATGCAATGAACTTTATAGTTAAGTTCATATTATTTTATATAGTTGTTTTCTTCATACAATTAAATTTTAATTATATAGTTATTACCACATAGATTTCCAAAAAAATCGTAAGAGAATGTCAAGCATATCTTTTTGTCCGCAGTAACTTACATACTTTCTATGTATATTAAGCACTTTAGTATACATAGAAATAGAATAATAAGCACTTTAAAATATAACATATTGATCTATCTACGCTATTATAAATAGACGAGAAAGATGTAGCTACTTTATTAAGGCTATAGCACATACATATAACTATACATTGTCAATAATTTATAGTATCAAAGGTTTGAGTTAGTTAAGTACAATAGTGTCAAAATACTGGAATATCTATGACTAAGAGCTCTGAAAATATCCAACTTATATCCAACTAATATTGAACTTACTTTGATAAGATCATTTAACCCCATAAGTACGAATTATTATTAATAAAGTAAATTGACTTGAATGTAAATAATTATGTTTTGGAAATACTTTTAGTTATATAGTTAATTTTGTATTCAGTATTAAAAGTAAAAGTAATTTAGGCACATTGAAGCCTAAAATATAAGTTCCGATTCTAGTTTAAAATGCTAAAATTAATGGTAATAAAAATGGTAACACATGTGGAAACGGGATTCAATATAAGCTTTTCGGCTCTGTGTTTAATATTCTAAACTTTCCAATATATCCTTTGTTATATGATAAAAAACATCTAAATGAACATGGCACAAATTAAAATCGTTAATTAAGCTTGAATCGATAATGGTATGCATTTGTCGATATATAGCAAACAGATGGTATTTTTAGCAAATATTTATCGAACTGTCCAGAGTTCTTTGAGATGTGAAAATAGGTTCTAAATATTATATAACCAGTAATTGAAATTTTACTGAGAGGATTGTAGATTTTAATCAATGTCAAATACTACGTATTTTTAATTACAATTAGCATTTGTCGAAAACATGTGTATATGAAGCAATAATGAGCAGTTCGTTTGAAATTCGAACAATTGAGTTAATTAATATATGCACAAGTTAAAGCCATCTATTCTCATAGAATATAAGTATGATGATTAATTTGAAATTATGTATTACGTATTTTAATTAATATTTTTAAATTCAACATTAGTACAATTATTTTAATTTACTATTCTAAATAAGAATGTATATGGTACTTCCATTTCAAAATTACCCACAACCAGTACTTTTTGATTAGCAAGATAATAGTCTCGAGGCTTTAGGCATTATGATACAACTTCTTTAGAAAGTTACAACTGAAATCGGTTAATCGGTTCTGGTGCTAGAAGAAAAATAAATTAATTTAAATAAAACCAAATAAATTAGCGAAATAAATTGATCTTCTTGATTAAGTGCTTAAAATGCCCACAACTGTTGACTAAACAAAATTAAAATATATTCTCGGATTTTTGACGGTTATTTTTAAATGTTCTTTAGTTAATTAGACTGCATATATGGGTAATCCCATTTCTTAGGTTTTAAATATTCCGGAACACAGTTTTATATCATTCATTGTCATCAAATAATTTTAGAGGAGCAAATCTAGTGGAATGGACTTCTCCTGGCCATTCCAGAGTACCTCTTCTATCAATCTGTTTATTGGGAAACCTTTTGTTCGGTTAGTTTATAATATTTAATGCGTACTGTGGTGGTATTGTTCTCTTCATCGACTTTGTTATCTAAGGACCGTGTTATTATTCATATTCCAATAAATTTAAATACAACTAGCTAGTTAAATTTCTTCAATGAAAATAGATTCTGTTATTTCGGGTTTCACTATCTACAGTTATGTACATTTTTAAAGTCACTAATCAGAAATGTTGCTTGATCACTCAAACAAATATTCCTTATTAAATTCGGTTTATTTTTAATTCTCACAATCATTATTTCACAAAACTGTATTCTTCTAAATTCAATTCTTCTGTCGCAGTTCTTCTCACCGAGATGCCGAAGAACCCTAATTTTCTAACTTATAATTTTCTAACTTAGGAAATAACTTATTACGTTTTAAATCTTTCCGTTTTGAACCCACTGAAATATTCCTTATCTTAGCGCTTTTGAAATTGAAGGGGTAGAATCAATGATGAAATGGCCTAAAATTCCAATCTGTGCAACTTTAGTGCGAAATATCGGTTGCTTATTTCCTTTGTTGCCTTTAATCCAGTCTCTTAAAACTCTTAAACGAGGTCAACCACACTTTTTTGCAAAGTCAAGCGCAAAAATCTCGTCTGCCACATGGGAACACCTATTTTCAGCATCATAAATAAAAATTATTTCAGTTCTTTTTGGAAAGCATATACCATTATAAATCCTATTATCGTCACCGCAATTAACACTACTTAACGATCACTTTAAAATTATTAATACTTTCAATGAATGTTTTAAAAATTTAATTGTAACTATAATCAATAAGCGACAAGGTAAACACGCTCTTATCTCACTTTAAATATCAGAAAGAAAAAAGTGATATCTGTAAAAAAATTCAAAGAAACATAAAACATATTGGTGTTGAGACTGCAGCAGCGATTCCACAAAAAAACAATGCCTCATATTTTCATTGACATAACACAGTCTTTAGAATATGCCATTAATTTATCGTGTTCTTTTAATTATTTTATTTTTGTTTTTATTGCCAAAACCAATCAACCTATTTGCCGAACCAATTTCACTTTTCTAAAGAGAGTTGAGTAAATACATTGACAAAAGTTATTTTACAGATTTATTTTCAATTGATATATTCAAAGCAGTGTGGTGCCAATAAATAAACATGTTTGTTTCAAATACTTTTGATGGGTAAAGAAAGTCTTAAACGTACTATGTCAATCCCTTGTAATCAATAAACGTATTGAAACGTATTTATGTAATACATTACATACTATAAAGAATACATAGGACCTGTGTTTTCATGGTTCTGCTTAAGCACAATGAAAGCACATCAATTAAAATGTTAAATTACTTCTCTCCTCATATTTTCCTGCAAAGGAAATTCACAGGAACTGGATGGGGCTCATTTTCTACAAAAATTACTTCTCATACAATAAGCTAAATGGCAATTTACTGCGTGTAATCAATGTGATTTTTCCCTCGTTTGGTTCTAAATTAAATATTGTTGGCCTCCCGAAAAGCAAACAAATCCGGATTTTCTCGACATACGAATTTGTTTTCAATTTAGCGGGACGCGTTGTTGTCTGGAAATATCGGGAGTGGCATTAGTATGTGCCCTACAGTATACGTCATATCTTGAATTTTAAATTAACTTGCAAAGTTACGTTACCATGTATACGTACGTTATAAATTTTAACTTCAAAATCTACTTATGGAATCTATATTAACGGTTTTCTCTTTTTAGTATCGACGCAATGAATATTATGCTTGGGGGCTCTACTATACATTATATGCAAAACACTTTAGATTAAAGTCATCTGTGACTGAACGCTTCACATTTCCTTTTTACTTTAATAAAGTCTACCCGTTGTTTACGCATCTAAATCCCTATATAAGTGCTACAAGGAAGCAAAATTTAATAAGCAGTAAAATGATTTATATAATGTTGTCTAGTCTCTATTTTGTCAATATGTAACAAGTTAAATGATGTTTACGCTGGGTACTATGACGTATTAAATATAGGGGATCTGTATTTAGTGGGCTCCTCATAATATTTCGCATTCTAAATTAACAAAATCATTAAAATGGAAATTAATGAAATATCTCGTTCATAGGATTATTTAACACAATGTGTTAAATAGTACGAGATATACAGTATATACTACCATATATTAAAAATTGGATGGTGGAAGCCGTTACTTTGTGGTAATTAATCATTACGATATAGTAAAACATATAAATTACTTGTTTATTTTTTACCACTGTTTATTATTGTATTGTGGTATTGTGGTTATAAAAAGTGGTAAAAATTAAAGTAATTTATCTGTTTTACTATATTATCCTAGGTGCTTTCGCTTTAAACAGTATGAATTATTACATCATTAACAAATTAGATGATAATCTGAATTCCATGATCCATTAATATCCTTTATGATAGAAAATTATTCAAAATCAAAAAAGGCTATAAAAATTCAAATAAATACATACATTATGAAAAAGCTACAAGAAGTATTAATATTCCTTGTAACTTTTTAAGAATTATGAGTGCTACATCAGCGGTGTTATACTCGAGTACCTTAGCTGCAATCAGATGCTATCAGCCAGACATGCGATATTTGTGTCGATGTAGGTACAAGTAATTCAGTTTAGTTGAGCCGTTGTCTTTAATTATCTATTATTTACATAGCTCATTATAGTAGTATGTTTCATATAGCGCACAATGTGAGAATGGTTATATGGGAATTTCCAAATAGAATACGTGTACTGGGTGAGACAACGTGTATACGAAAATATGGTATGATCAACGTTATAATACGTACTACATAAGTTAAATACTACAGTAGTAATCATTCAAAGTGAGGGAGACAATGAATTCTAAAAATATTATTACATTGTATATTAATATAGAAGAACCTTCACAGATAATTTTCACATGATAAGGAATATTGTTAGAGATAATGTTTTAAAATTTTCAAAAAACTAAGCTCTCATTTTTACAGTTTGATGCTAAATTATCAGCTGTCATTAAATAAAGACAAATAAAGTTTCAAGATGCTCAAGTGGAAGTAATCTTAACATTACTCATACTAAATATGCACAAATAGTGAATGTCATTAAGTTAATTTTGCCCTCACCCATTTATCGTTAGGTGAAATATTGCAAATAGTAGGTGGAGTGTAAATAGTGCTACATACTTGATATGATGAAAAAGATATTCTGTTTGAGGAATATTTTCAGATTTACATCGACGTGCCTACATGCAGAGCATTTACATAATATTGCTTGTATCATTTTTGAGTTCCAGTGCATTATTATACAAAATTTTATACAAAATTTTGTATACAAAATTTTATCTCAATCTGAACAGCGGTTTAAGAAATATGTGAACATTATCTTACTTATGACTAACCCTGTATATGGCACCGCCACTAATTACGGGACAGACCTATTAATAACTACTAATATTGCAAATATTACTTATTACTTTTCCGCACTCAACTATACCAGAGCGAAAAAGTAATGTAATCGTGTAAGGAAAATTGGAAAATTTTGTTTTCTAGCGCTTATTTTTAGTTTTTCAGCCTAAAAACCAAAAAAACATGGCTTTTACAAAATTCCTGTCTATGTGTGTATCGTTGTCATTATCGTTGGCATTAAAATTACTTGTTAGCGCGATAACTCAAATAAATCGTGTCGGATCGATCGGGTTGTGACTGATTCTGATCGAGGACGTCTCCCAGACCACAGCTATTGATTTTGAGGTAGATGGAACACACTTTACTATGTTCAAGGGTTATGGGAAAGCACAATGGTGGACTATTTGAGAAATTATTTTTGTCAGCACGATCACTCAATTAAATCGTATCGGATCGATCGGGTTTCGACTGATTATGATTAGGGACGTCTACCAGACAATATCTGGTGATTTTGAGGTGAATAGGACCCACCAGATCCTGTCCATGGGTCATGATAAAGCACGATGTAAATGTTTATGTTCATTCTGAGATTTAATCATAAACATTTAATGCGTTGCTGATTTTGCATTGAACGAAAAAACATATATTCGGCCTGTATCATATACGAATAGATGAAAAGAAAAATTATTTTCGTTCAATCACAAACTTATTGATACGGCACTGTCGCAGTCGCCAATGAAAAAAGCAAAATTGTCGCATAAAACACATATTCTCCATTTATGTGTTTATTTTCTTAAGAAATCATTTAATTAACGTATTAATTTTGTATATGTCACAGATCTAGTTAAAGCTTTTTCCAGATAGGTTATATTTTCTCATTGACTATATATCTCACTGAATTAAACATTTGTTTTCTAATAAGTATTAAGAATTATATTAAGCATATTGAAATGTGGCATTCATTGACCTGTATTCTTAATCTTATTTGTTAGCGATACTCATTCAAAAAGTATCAAAGCTAATACATTGTTAAATAACTTACTACAAACACTAGAATTGAAACTTTTGCTATGTGCTCTGAACTAAAGATCAACTTTATTTTCCTCCAATAACTTTTAACTTATAGTAACTGTGCAAGTGTTAAGTAACACTACTTAAAATATTGTACATTTAATTATAATAAAAGTAAAAACTGTTATAATATGTCATTTATTCACCTATCGTAACATACCTTTTGAAATCTGCTCCAAACAATTCGCCAAAAAGTACACATAACTTTGAAATAACCGAATCAATACCTATTTGTTATGTGCTCATAGGTTTTCATAATCGACTATTAGTAGACTCCGATTATTGCTGCCAATTCAGCTTAAAATGCTGACTGAAAAGTTCAGGTTGTACCTGAATTGAAAGAACAAGTTGCTAATATAGATTTCCCCTGCGATGTGGAAACAATAGGACCGCTACAATACTACCTCAGTTACTGGTGATATAGCACCCCATTGTTGAAGTTTATAAAAAATTTACTGCGATTACGAAATATCGTGCTGGCCAAGAGTGAATAGTGCATAATGTAGTATATTTAGTAGAGACGTCAGGTAGTTTATTAGAGTTTTCCATGAAGATAAAACACATTGGAGTAAAAATTATCAGTGAACTTATACGGTGCGTGTCTAAAGTCTCTTCATCCCCTTTAATTTTGGGACTGAGAGACTTAAAAGGACAAAATGTGATATACTTACATTAAAATATATAGACATTGTTTTAGTTAATAAATAGCGATATTATCGTTAAAGACAGCGTTGCGGCGCCAGTTTGAAAATTATTTATATATGGCAATATTTTGCGAGTAACATTGGGAGTGACTTCACATAGAGAGCCCCTAATGAGATTTACATAAAGACAATTATATTTCTCAATAAATATTTACTTCCTTTTTTAATAAATTTTTTAGCAATACAGTTATATATTATCACATATATATTTTTTTATTAAATTGGATGAATGTATAAATTTATAAAGGATGAATATATTGACATTCATTCATCTTTTTCAGAAGGAAATATTTAGTCTATATTCAGTCAAAATTTAAATACTGAAAACCATAAAGAAGAATAATACATGCACTATGATTTACCCACGAAAGGTGACACTACATTAGGTGTTTGATAAATACATCATTATTAAGTGTACGTCATTCGGTAATTCTAATTCTTGACATAATTTGTCTACATGTTTGTCTTTTATAATAACCAAAATTGTCGGAAAAGGTATAATATCTTGAATACGTATCGAATAGACCACATAAATATTATGTAACAAATTCTGTTTATTTTATGAACTAACGTTTGTTCTAAATCCAAATTTTATTAATAATGAAATAATATTGTCATTAGGAATCTAGCGCTCCAGCTGGATTCCTAATGACTGTATGATTTTGTATTATATTTTGGGTGGTTCATTTAGAAACTTACTGCATAATTACATCAAATAAATACATACGATTATACTTTCTCTATAGATACTGTTATTATGACTGTCGTGTTTGAAAGTCATGACGAAACTTTACCGAAATTATTTCGAAAAATTATATACAACGCAACATTCCTCAATCTTGTTATAATAGATTTGTTTATAGAGAGAAAATAAGATATCATAAAAAATAATAATCTTGTCCCAACGCTAGCTAATGGTATAGATAAACGATAGACAAATCACATATATTTATATATAAAATTTTATTTACCACTTTGGCCCCTACACAAAGTAGTTAAAACAACTTTGCTTGAAGGCCAAAGTTATTACATCAATAATAGCTAGACAAAACTTATTTGTTCAAATATTTTTAATAATACTACACACTAGCCTCTTAGAGAAATGTTCCACTTATATTTAATAACAGCAGTATTATTTAAGTACCCATATGTCATCCCAAGGTAATGTGAAAATTTTCTGACCATTATATTTAATTTATAAAAGTGACAGTTAGATTTTATAGCAGGAGTAGTATTTAAGTAAACAATCACATTTCATCACAAATGTGAAAAATCTCTGACCATACATTTAATGTATAAAAGTTCCACTTAGATTTTATAACAGAAATAGCAGCATTATATTTTGAATTTACCATATATAAATGCATTCAGCAGCGTCTATCATTTATTACCAGAGCTGCCCACTTGAACATCTCATCAGTGGCGGTGCGTTATGAATGCTTACCTAACAAAGAGAGATGTGATGACATATATATTCCTGTCTTTTTATGACACATATTGGTCGGCAACATATCACTAGACGTAAAGAAACGTGTAATTTTTAAACAACAGAAATAAGGAGTTTATACTCCAACCCATCTGCAAATGCCTAAATAATAAGGACTAAACAAATTAGGTCAAAACAGCTATTCTCCTGGCTATATGCCAAACGCCGAGCACTGAACTACATAACAAAATTTGTCGTATTTTTGTCTAACAGAGTTAGCACTAAAATACAGTGATTGTTATAAAACCACCAAGAAAGATGCAAAGTGTCACTTATCTCAGGATATCATTAACTGCACACCGGTTTCGACCTTTCTATCTTGGATCTCGTCAGTGCAGTGTAAACGAGTATCATATCTAGTAGACGTTACTAGAGTAGACGTTACTACTCTAGTAACGTCTACTAGATATGAGCTTTATCTGTCGAAGGTATACTCGTTTACACTGCACTGACGAGACCCAAGATAGAAAGGTCGAAACCAGTCTGCAGTTAACGATATCCTGAGATAGGTGACACTTTGCATCTTTCTTGGTGGTTTTAGAACAATCACTGTATTTTTAGTGCTAACTCTGTTAGACAAAAGTACGACAAATTTTGTCATGTAATTCAATGCTCGGCGTTTGGCATATAGCCAGGAGAATAGCTGTTTTGACCTAATTTGTTTAGTCCTTATTATATAAGGCATTTGCAGATGGGTTGGAGTATAAACTCCTTATTTCTGTTGTTTGAATGTTACCCTCTGATAGTAAAACTTTGCACTATATTGATGTAATTTTTTCTTTATATTCACCTAAATATCTAAGGTATCTGTCATGTGTGGTCGCAAGAAATATAGGTTGTTACATAAAATTTGTGGATATAAATTTTTCGAAAATGACTTAGATAAAATCGACTCAAGTCGGTTGAAATACATTATCGAAATACAATTAAAGAAATATAAAACATATTTTATAAATACACGATACATCTAAACTGATATCAGTTTATGGTAGGTATACTCAGTATGTATCATGTATTCAGGCCACATGAAAAAAAAATGTTTTCTAAGGACATTTAATATGAAAATCGCCTTCGACAACGAATTTTTGAGACAGCACAACAGTTAAAACTAGATTCCAGATAAGATTTTCCAACAAGAACGATAAAACTGGATTAGGAAGTGTTGTGCCTGCTTGGAAGATAACGGTGGTCACATTGAATACCTGTGTGAGTGTTTTATGGAAAACATTTTATTTTGAATATAAATAAATTTTATTTTTTCTATAAATAGCGTAAAATAATTTGGTAATTTAATATATTATGTACACAGTGTGTACTCCAAGTGGGTTATTTTCATTGCGCATTCGACCATCGCGAGCCATCCTAAAATGCGGGAACTGTGTTTTCACAAAGCGGATGAAAGTCCCACTTTATAATAGCATGCGGCAGCATGATAACCCCGAGACGCGATGTTTTGCAATGTTATCAAGTTTAGCCATGTATCAAGGATCTACTTTGATAATTCAGAGAATAATATATGGAGAACGTTTGAGTTAACAACCCATGTTATACAATGTTTTCTTGTTTACTTAGATCTAAGCTGTCAGCAATTAACAATACAATAGGTGGTAAAGATGATGGAGAGTTTACCATCACTTTTACCACCTATCGTTTTGTTTATACAACTGCTTGCATCTACGATTTAAATCTATGCGATGATATCTGGCCTGATGATGAAGAAATACCCAAGGGTTATACCACTAATGCAGCCCTCACTGTTTACGAATTTAATTATGTCTTTATATCTCTTTAACTTCTGCATTGAATTATGCAAGTCATCTAAAGGGTGGTCGAACCACAATGCACGATATTAATTGTGAGTCACACCTTAACGTTAAGTTATTTGCCCAACTTAATTTGACATTTCTTTGTTTCAGTGTTTGACAAATTCAACCATGGAGAGGTACACCATTGAGCAGCGCGTTAAGATTGTTGAATCCTTTTACGAAAATGGGCGTTCAAATCAAAATGCATTTCGTGCACTTCGTGACTTTTTTGGTCAGCATAATCGACCAAATGTGTCCACAATCGGGAGAATTGTGCGAAAATTTCAGTAAACCGGATCTGTAGGAAATATGAAAATACCTGTGCATGCTCGCCCAGTTCGTTCTGCGGAAAACATTGCTGTTGTTCGCGATAGTGTAGCAGACGAGCCGTGAGCCTCGACTCGTCGTCGTGTCCAACAATTGAACATCTCACGAACATCACTGATGCGAATTTTGAATAAAGATTTGAATTTACACGCTTACAAGGTTCAATTGACTCAAGAGCTGAAGTCTACTGACCATTTCAAGCGTCGTCAATACGCCGAATGGTTGGTTGAACAGACAGAAGTGAATGGTGACTTTACAAAGGAAAACATCTTCATCGACGAGGCACACTTTCACCTCAGTGGATTCTTTAACAAGCAGAATTGCCGCATATGGGCAAACGAGAATCCACGAGTGATTGTTGAAAAGCCGATGCATCCACAAAGAGTGACTGTTTGGTGCGCTTTATTGGCTGGCGGCGTCATCGGGCCGTACTTCTTCGAAAATGAGGTCGGCCAAGCAGTTACTGTGAATGGTGTTCGCTATCGCGAGATGATAACGGACTTCTTGTGGTCAGAAATTGAGAATGTGGACCTGGACGATATGTGGTTTCAACAGGATTGTGCCACTTGCCACACAGTCAACGAAACAATGGCACTTTTGCGCGAGAAATTCAATGGCCGTGTTATCTCATGTCGTGGCGATGTTAATTGGCCACCACGATCATGTGATTTGACTCCGTTGGACTTCTTTATTTGGGGATATTTAAAAGAAAAAGTGTACGTCAATAAGCCAAAAACAATTCAAGAGCTAAAGGATGAGATAATTCGGCACATTAACGAAATTGAACCTCAATTATATCTCACTCATTTAAAATGTGGACCATCGGATAGAGGTATGACACCGAAGCTGTGGTGAGCATTTGGCCGATATTTTGTTTCACACATAATTCTCATAGATCCTTCTATCATAATAAAAATATTAAGATAATTCTCTGAAAACTTTTTGTTTTATTTACAATTAACATCGTGCGTTTTGGTTGAACCACCTTTTATTAGATAAGAAAATGAGATTTATGGTTCAACCTCAGCACTAATAAAGCCAGATGGCCTGAGGAATGACTGACGATTGCATCACGCTGTCGTAATTTGAAGAATATTGACAAACTTTTTGGCTTTATCGTGTGACAATTAAGTTTTCTATTAACAGTCTAGAATATTTTTAAACAAGAGCTTATTACAATGTAGCACTGTTTGCATTGGAATTACATATTTCGAACAATTTTGCAAAATATCTTCTTATCCAATAAAAGGTTAATATGTGGCAACACCGATTAGTAACAAAATAGTCACTATATATCTGAACTGTTTCAGTTCATACATAAAATAAATGTACAGTCGAAGATGAATAATAGGTTGAGATAAATCCTACGTGTACTTTTAACAAATTTAAAACATGTCAGTAGACATGAAGCAAACTATTTGAAAACGAATGATGAACGGGCTAGAAAAATATGGTATTTAATGATTCTATTACGCTTCTGACAGACGTATCTAAACAACAAAGCCATTGGTGTTTGTTTTGTATCAACGTGCTTACACAAAAGACTATCTGTGACCACTGTAGCTTTAATTTACAACATACATAGATGGTTTTACTATATTCCGTATAGGTTCATTACTCGTATGTATGCAAGGGTAGTTGCGTCGCTATGATCGTAACGTTATCACATTACGTCATTAGCTTCTTTATGTATCGAGTCCATCCATTATCAGTTTTTTTTAACTTTCCGCGATTCTTTTGTAACATTACATTTTCTGTAACCTCAATGGCGGGTAAAAGATTTTCATAAAAGTGTGTATTACGAGCCAAGAGGTATTAAATCTGCAGATAAAGAGTTCCGTTCTCTGTTCGAACATCTCCGCACTTCCGCACTTAGGGCATAAAATAGAGAATAATGATTGCCGATTATTTACGCTTGCGTGGGCAGAAAATGTGACCTATTGCTAGCCTGCAAGAAGCAATACTTTAAGTTGATAATAGAAGACATAATTATACTTTCATATTACAGTGGATTATTCTAAAAATACAGCGGGGTGAGACTGCAATTTTAATAGGTGGTCGACATAAATTTTAAAATACGTTAAAAAGCTTGCAGCTGCAAATAAGTGACAAAGTAATAAAGGAGACACGTGTATCTTTCTTTGCGATATTACATAATTTATAAAGTCCTATAATACACTAGGCTAAAATATTAAATAATGTAAAATAATCCCAATTTTTTAGGTGATCTTCAAAGGGCTGTAACTTGGAACAGAATAGTCACAGAGCAATTTTATGAAAAGCCTGGTTGAGGCTACAACTTTCTCATTTTCAGAGTGTAAGTTCAAAACTTTTACCATCTCGTTAAGTTATGGTCGATCAAAGTGAAACAATTAGTTATGATTTTCAATATAATAATAATATAAAGTTTTACTACCAGAGGGTATCATTCAAACTACAGAAATAAGGAGTTTATACTCCAATCCGTCTGCAAATGTCTTATATAATAAGGAATAAACAAATTAGGCAAAAACAGCTATTCTCCTGGCTATATGCCAATATTTCTTGGTGGTTTTGGAGCAATCGCTGTATTTTTAGTGCTAACTCTGTTAGAAAAAAATACGATAAATTTTGTCATGTAATTCAACGCTCGGCGTTTGGCCTATAGCCTGTTTTTACCTAACTTGTTTAGTCATTATATAAGGCATTTGCAGATGGGTGGGAGTATAAACTCCTTATATCTGTAGTTTGAATGTTACCCTCTGGTAGTAAAACTTTGGATTATATTGATGATCTCAAGTTTTTACTTCGATTTAGAGAGTTCGAAACTACCAAGAGATGGCGTTCCACCGCAGTAGAACGTACCAGCGTCTACTAGGTGTGAGATTTATCTGTCGAAGGAGTTACGTCATCCCACTGCACCGCAGCATATAAGAATAAGATGATAATATATTGCTGACTATTAAATTTCATTATACTTTTGTTCTAGTTCCGTAGGTTACACAGTCAGTCTGTATTATACTCTCTTGTAATTAACATAAAATATATATTGTATAATTAATCCAGAAATAAAGTTCGTTCTGTTCGTTTTAAATCAAATTGTAAAAGTTTTTAAAAACCGTTCGGTTGTTACACGAAACGTAACTGGCGCAGTCGGTAGGATTTCCAAAAAGACATCCATACCGGATAACTTGTGAAGTGTCATCTTCTTAATTGGAAAGAACACAGCATTCCATCGAGGAATTGGTCTATCGAGGATCTGGCGAAAAAGACGAACTTCAGAACCATCACACAGAGAGCAGTATCCACCAGAAGAGAGAAAGGAATGAAGAAAGTACTGTAAGTCACTTGCTTTCCTTTTTAATTTCCTTGTATGACAGACTCACAAAGAAATCAGGAACTGCCAAACTCTAGTGTCGATATTGATTCGGAAATAATCGAATTAACAGATAAAATATTTAAACTCTTTTTAACGACAGAAAAGTCACAAAAATCTAATAAATCAATATTACCTATTAGTAATAATCAAACTAATTTAATAAATTTTAATTCAAGTAATTTAAATATCACAATGGCAAGGCCAAGAATTGAGGTAAAACCATTAGAGTTAGTACCTGAATTTGACGGATCGCCATGTCGCTTATTTAGATTTATATCAATGGCATCAGATGTATTAAATACATATTGGGATTCCACACCAGAAAATGAAAATTGTCCACAAAATCGTTTTATTTTTAATAGTATTATATCAAAATTAAAAGGACGTGCTGAAGAGGTTATCTCTATCAGTGGCGCACAAAATTGGGAGGAAATTAAAAATACTCTGATCACTAATTTTGGGGATCAACGTGATGAAAATAGTCTTTTGGCAGATTTAATTGGCTTAAGACAAAAACCAAACGAAGATTGTGTACAATTTTATTATCGAATTATTGCAAATTTAAACACATTGCATAATTATATTAGCTTACATGAAATTGACGAAAATATTCATAAAAGTAAATTATTTACTTATAATAACCAGGCTTTGAGAACTTTATTTGTCGGCTTGTGAGAACCTCAACAATCAATGATACGGTCATTGAAACCAACAAACTTGGCAGAAGCTTTAAAATATATGATAGAAGATAATAATATTAGATATATGTCCCGCCAGCAAAATTTCCAAAAACCATCGATAAATAAACCTAATCATAATAACAATATTAGACCAGATTTTCAGCAACAAAATTTTAATCAAAATGTAAGATTACCATTTAATTCACACATGGGTTCAAATATTAACATACCAACACACTCTCAATTTCCAAGAGGGCCGATTCAAATTCAGCCTAGACAAAATTTGCCCCCTCAGAGATTCTTAACAAATCGACAAGTTTTCGGAAAACTTTAATCAAGGTATACAATTCCAATTAGAATCGGTAGAAAATAAGTTTGATTCTATATATCCTTTTTCGATAATAATCGTCTAAAAAGGGGTTTAATAAATGGATTGGGATCAATAATAAAATCAATTTCTGGAAATCTAGATCAAGAAGATGCAGTAAAATATGATAAAGCTATTGAAAATTTGCAGGACAAGCAAAGGCAAATAATATCTCAAGTCAATAAACAGATTTCTTTAACAACTAAAATTTTAGACAATTATAATAAAGCACTTTCATTAGTATTACATAACCAAGATGTAATTACTAATGGTATAGACAGAATTCAAAATAATTTGAACAAATTTGTATTCAAGTTTTCACGTTACATGAGGATTCGCGATGTACTCGATCAATTAAGTATTAATCTAAGTATGGTTATGCAATTATTAACAAATATTGAAAATAGTATATCTTTCGCGAAATTGGGAACTTTACATCATAGCATTTTAAAATTAGACGAGATGGAGGCCATTGTCGAAAAACTTGTGGAATTTCATTCACAAAAACAATTGATGTATTTTAACAAAAATGACTTATATAAGTATTATGATATAGTTCAGGTAAAAGCATTTTATTCAGGGAAACGGTTAATATTCGCACTAGAGTTTCCTCTTGTACATCCTGATAAATTTTTCCATTACCACCTGTATTCCATACCTACCTCAATGTCTACCACTATTATACCTGAAAATACTTACCTTACCATGGGCAGTGACTCTTATCAGTACCAGCCGCTGCCATGCCGAAATATGGACCCTGTATATTTTTGTGAAGACAATAACCTAATTAATGGAATTCGGGAAGAAGACTGTGTATTCTCGTTACTACAACTATCTGGCAACAATACTAATTGCGAACACCTATATCAATTAACAGCCACTTTGAACAAATCACTAATGGCTATTATATCGCTATATTCCCAGACCCTCTAAAGGTCCAAATTCAGTGTGAAAAAATGGACTTTACAACATTACAAGGCAATTATCTCATTACATTATAAGTGAATTTTTCAAACTCCAGCATACAGGTACATTAATGAAGGAGAAGTTCTAGAAGGTCAACCATTATTATTACCTGAGATAAAAATATCGAAAATAAAAAATAACAATTCCACTATCAAAGTAAACATTAAGAATATCCCGCTTGATCAATTACATATGCTTCAGCAAGAGCAACAGCAGATAAAACTGATTAATCCTGATGACAACCCCTTAATCAGACCTAGTCTATGGACAATCCCTTTATATGCTATAATGGTAGTTATTTTTATAGCATTTATTGTTCATAAAATTTGGAGATGGAGATCGAGAAAGCCCTCTATCCAGCCTGACGAAGAAGAACCCCAAAACTCCGGATCACGTGGAAAATCGAATGTGAAAGTTTTATTTGTTCCCGATAAAACTTCCCTCTAAGGGTGGAGGAGTTACGTCATCCCACTGCACCGCAGCATATAAGAATAAGATGATAATATATCATCTTATCAGTCAGTCTGTATTATACTCTCTTGTAATTAACATAAAATATATATTGTATAATTAATCCAGAAATAAAGTTCGTTCTGTTCGTTTTAAATCAAATTGTAAAAGTTTTTAAAAACCGTTCGGTTGTTACACGAAACGTAACTAAGGTATACTCGTTTACACTGCACTGACGACACACAAGATAGAAAGGTCGGAACCGGTCTGCAGTTAACGATATCCTGAGATAGTGACACTGCATCTTTCTTGGTGGTTTTGAAACAATCACTGTATTTTTAGTTCCAACTCTGTTAGACAAAAATAAGACAAATTTTGTCATGTAATTCAGCGCTCTGCGTTTGGCATATAGCCAGGAGAATAGCTATTTTGGCCTAATTTGTTTAGTCCTTATTATATAAGGCATTTGCAGATGGGTTGGAGTATAACTTCTTATTTCTATAGTTATGATTTTGGTAATTACTTACCAGGAAAAATAATTATTGTACAGAAAATTCAAGTAGGGTTTTAAAAACTTAAAAGTATTATTTATAAGTTGTAGTTGTAGTTATTGGTTTTTGATAAAATAATTTTTCGGTGCGAGAATATTGATTGAAAGAGAGTAAAAGGATTGCGTATTTAAGGATATTCGCTTAACTTGGCATAACTTTGCAAATAGTGGATAGACTAAGGATATTTACTATTATTTGTTTTCAACCGCAAAGTATTCAAAAGAAACTCTGGAAATTTAAAAGCGTTATGATATTTGTCATTGTGTTCGAAATTATTGAATTTGTCGTTTCCGCTAAAAATCAATTTAAGGAGCAATTTCTCATTTTTCACTCATTTCTTGAGGTTGAAAATGTTCTTTGGCAATAATCTATATATTTGTTGTCAAAAAATCTTAATTATTGTAAGAAAGGAAAATGAAAATAAATTAAAAAGAAAGTCAAAACTGACTTTTTTGCTTTGAATGACGATAACGTAGCGAAAGATCATCATACAAAGCTTGTAGACCCCTCAAATTAAAGAAAATAAGATTATTTAAAAATTTTTTATAATAATGTTACTGAAAAATTATGAAATGTATTGAAGGTGGACCTTTTGAAAGATAAGCAAAAATTTGTAAAAATTGTTTTTCGATAGTTTTCCAATGATTACTCAAAAACTGCTGAAGATTAATAATTTTCCATACAAGATCTGAAAACTAGAAATACAGAGCTTTAATCTTACTTAAAACTGCTCTGAGACTATTTTTCTCCAAATTACAGCCTCTTGAAACTCACATAATTTAGGATTATTGCTTAATTTTTGTGCTTAGCATATAAAAATAATGTCATTACACTAGGTGTATATTTTTTTGAGCAGGTCAAACTTGGTTTTCCAAATGGCAGTTTATCCTTATTATTCTTTCGATTTCCATATGAAAAATAAAGGGTATGTTATGTTATTGATTTTCGTCAATAACATAACTCATAATAGTTCAAATTGCTAGGTTGAGTTGAACCCCAGTAAAATTATTTGTTGGCTAAATATACAGTAATAATGATTTTTTAAACGATATGTCAGAAATTGACCTATATTTTATAGAATGCGAAAACGCCTTACCAAATGTCCTGAAATACAATGTAAAAAATCTTCCTCATTTAAAATATAACGCGCTGTCTATTAGTACATGATCGCATACGTCACTGAAAGATCTTTAAAATCCGTATTGAATTTCCTATAGATAAGTTGAATATTTTTTCTTAAAATTGCACTTTTATTATTTCATTAAACTTTCCCGTTCCTGTTACTGTTCCTGTTCCTTTTGTCAAAAAATCGTAACCCTTGTCAAGTCTTAATTCTTGTCAACAGTTAGTAAATAATGTAAAGGCCCTAGAGAAAGCCTGTAGAAATTGCTTACCAGCACATTTTATTTATAAAGTAAATCACTCATATATACAACGATTTCTTAAATCTAATTGTTTTAAAAAGGACAGATTTTAAATAAAACCGACAATTTTGCAATTAGTAATTGACAAAAAGAGTTTTATGATTGGGCACTGACAATATTTTGTGTTCAGTATTACTCGCTAGTGAATCATCACTTTCAAATAGTTGTATAGCAAATAGACATAATTTTCATCACTGATTTTCAGACACTAATCAGAATTCCAAGGTGTTTGGAGAAGAAGTTCATCAGCATAATTTTAAAGTAAATGTGTGGGATGGACTATGTGGAAAATGTATTATTAATCCATATTTTTTGGATGGCAATTTAAATTGAAATATATATCTGCAATTTTTGCAACATGGACTGCATATTCCGCAAAGACACATTATTCACAATATTTTGATCCCACAATAATGGCGTCAACATGAGGATGTTCCTTCATAAAATACGTTAGCGGTAATTTTATGATATATTCAATCAATGTTTAGATATAATAATAATTTTTATTTCACATTAGGTATCCCAACGAAATATATCTAAATAAATAGATATGTAGAGGTGATTCAGTTCCTTGACATCGATAGTTATCAGATCTGTCTGTTTGGACATTTTTGTGGGGTTATATTAAAGACACAGTTTATGTAATTATATCAACGATGGTCGAAGACTTACAATTAAAAATAATAAGGGGTTTCTAACAATAACTCCAGAAATGTTGAGAAATGTATCCATAAATTTCCAACATGGGATTTTATTCTAGAGAGACAGGAACAATGAATGTTTTGAAAACTTGCTCTAAAATATTTAGCTGTAGCTAATATTTCTACACATTTTCTGGTTGGTAACAGTATTGCCAGTTACTTTAGTAGTACTTATTTACTATTTATATTTTAGAAATTGCCAGTTTCGTAAAAATGAGCATCATAATTACTGTTATATGTCATGTACGGGATCTTGTTTGCTTGTTGTAGAACTTTGCTTTCTAAAGAAAAATGCGATTTTCTCCCGAATAGCCAGTACACGTTTTTAAATTTCAAATCAACTTGTTTTTTCCTTTTTGCCACATATCGTCTCTGGCTCAATTTTTTTATCTAGGTGCATTCTTAAATATCTTACGAATGAGGCTTCTGATATTATGGTACCACTAAAAGTAACTGACAGGCATTGTTCTTTCATTAGAGTAAATATAACTTGTGTGGATTTTGTAGTGTATTATTTTTATTTTCCACTTTTTTGTCCAATCTTCTACCAGACGTAAGTGTTGCTGTAGATATTCGAATGCAATAATAGTATTACTGTGCTGAGCAGGTGTTGCCATGTCATTAGCGAATTTTTCGATTATTATATTATCTGTCATTGGCATATCTGAGGTATATAATAAATAGAGTGCTGGTCCTAGTACACTACCCTGGAGAATTCCATATTTGATTGGGATCACGTTAGAAACTCCGTTGTTAACTCTAGTTATAAAATGGCTGTCTATTAGATATGACTTCAATAGACCAAAGTAAGATGGCAGAGAGAGAGAGCTTAATTTTATATAACAGTCCTTCGTGTCAGACCTTATCGACCGCATGACTTACATCGAGGAATACTGATGGGCAATAGAGTTTGTTTTCTATGGACATATTTGTTTCACGAACTAATCTGTGACACTCATGGATGGTTGCGTGTGAATGACGGAAACCAAACTGGTGATCAGGGATGTTACCAAGTAGAAGTTTAATTCTGTGAAGTATTAACTTCTCTAGAAGTTTATATATGGTTGAGAGAAGACGAATTGGTTTGTAGGATGTTATGGAGTTTGGGTTTTTCCCAGGCTAGTACCTACTAGGATTACTGCTGAAGTTTTAAATTGTTTTTGCCATAACTGGAGTCAAAATAGCATTAATAACAGCTAGAATTTTATGTGGGCCACATAAGATGAAGCAGTTCGGAATATTGTAAGTTGATGTGAATTATGTGCCGTATGTAGGTCATACAACGGATATGAACATTGAATTATGTTGTAAATAATTGTATATTCCGTTTTTTTATTATTGACTATTTTCTTATTTTCAACAAAGAAGGACAGTTAGTGAAAATTTTACAATTTTTATTTTTAGTAAGGATACTTTTCTTCTTACTATCTACTTGTATATTTATCCGTTTTATGTAAAGTAATATTAAACTATAAATACAATATTGTTCTTTATTAACAACTATAGCAGTTTCATGTACTAAATAATATTTTAGTGAGTAACAGTTTGAATTTAATGATATTAGATGGAACAAATACATGTTATCCATCTCAATGTCCTTTCTGATATATAATATTTCTACATAACGTATAAATTAAGTTAAACGGTTGACAGACGTAAGAAAAATCAAAGAGCTTAACATTTCTTTATAAGAGTTTCAAGGGCTTATATCGTTCTTTTCAGAGAGATCTCCCGAATTTGACTCTGAAGTAGACTGCTATCGGATGTTTGAAGTAGAATATATATAGAAACTTACGTTTTAAATAAAAACGAGAAGTTTTGAATGCCTTTAGATGTATTAAGAAAAAGAAAGGCAAGAAATAACAATCATTAATTTAAATGGAATAATTTTCAACATTTTATATAATTATTTTTCAATAACTTTTAACTTGCCATATTATCGATTATTCATTGATACACCCTTTATTGTGTTATATTTTTAAATATATTACGTTGATGGTTTATGCATAGACTTATGTTTAAAAAAGCAGTGTGGTAGAAAGTCGTGATACTATTTATTATTATTTTTTGGATTATTATTCTTGTAATTAAGGGACAGCGCACAGAGTGATCACTAATCATGTATACTATACAGAATATTAATTTTGAGTTTATGTTGTAGAAGTGCATGGATATCTTAATCCCATAGATTATTATTTTCCTAATGAAAACATATAAAATGAAGGTCACCTCATTAGACAACAAATATTCTACAAGATTAAAAGAGATTAAGAGAGATGGTTCAAAATATTGTTTTCTTTAGATACATCTGCAGTATTCTTTGAGTGGTACATGTTTGTATTTTACAATATCTATGGGTGGTCCAACCATAATGCACGATGTTAATTGTGAGTCACACCTTAACGTTAAGTTTTTTTCCCAGCTTAATTTGACATTTCTTTGTTTCAGTGTTTGACAAATTCAACCATGGTGAGGTACACAATTGAGCAGCGCGTTAAGATTGTTGAAGCCTTTTACGAAAATGGGCGTTCAAATAAAAATGCATTTCGTGCACTTCATGACTTTTTTGATCAGCATAATCGACCAAATGTGTCCACAATCGGGAGAATTGGGCGCAAATTTCAGCAAACCGGGTCTGTAGGAAATGTGAAAACACCTGTGCATGCTCGCCCAGTTCGTTCTGCGGAAAACATTGATGTTGTTCGCGATAGTGTAGCAGAAGAGCCGTCAACCTCGACTCGTCGTCGTGCCCAACAATTGAACATCTCACGAACATTGAATAAATATTTTGAATAAATATTTAAATTTACACGCTTACAAGGTTCAATTGACTCAAGAGCTAAAGCCTACTGACCATTTTAAGCGTCGTCAATACGCCGAATGGTTGGTTGAACAAACAGAAGTGAATGGTGACGTTACAACGAAAATCACCTTCAGCGACGAGGCACACTTTCACCTCAGTGGATTCGTTAACAAGCCGAATTTCCGCATTTGGGCAAATAAGAATCCACGAGTGATTGTTGAAGAGCCGATACATCCACAAAGAGTGACTGTTTGGTGCGGTTTATGGGCTGGCGGTGTCATCGGGCCGTACTTCTTTGAAAATGAGGTCGGCCAAGCAGTTACCGTGAATGGTGTTCGCTATCGCGAGATGATAACGGCCTTCTTGTGGCCAGAAATTGAGGATATGGACGATATGTTGTTCCAACAGGATAGTGCCACTTGCCACACAGCCAACGAAACAATGGCACTTTTGCGCGAGATATTCAATGGCCGTGTTATATCACGTCGTGGCGATGTTAATTGGCTGCCACGATCATGTGATTTGACACCGTTGGTCTTCTTTCTTTGGGAATATTTAAAAGAAAAAGTGTACGTCAATAAGCCAAGAACAATTCAAGAGTTAAAGGATCAGATAATTCGGCACATTAACGACATTGAACCTCAATTATGTCTCAGAGTCATTGAAAATATGGACCATCGGATAGATGTATGCCACCGGAGCCGTGGCGAGCATTTGGCCGATATTCTGTTTCACGAACAATTGTCATTGATCCTTCTGTCATTATAAAACATCTTAAAATAATTTTCTGAGAACTTTTTGTTTTATTTACAATTAACATCGTGCGTTTTGGTTGGACCACCTTTTACCTATATTTAATGGAAATTAATAGTATAGTCTCCATTATCATCAAGAAGTTCGATGTTTCTAAATGCTTTAGTATATATTAATATTGCTATTTTTAACAATATTAGAAACTACACACTATAAGGATACCAGTGGTACATCCTATTGACCACTATATTGAAAAAGTTTCTCTAAAAGAACTAAAACATAATCTCCTTGTGAAGTACTCAAAATAATGATACTTTATAATAGTATCACCACTAGTAACTTGATATTACTTAACAAAAGCCTGTATCATTATTGAAATTAGTAATATATGTTAAACACAAAGGTTTCCACTCTTACATAAGGAAATTATAGAATAATGCAGATGTAGATCGGTTGCTACTCATAAAGATTTATAATCAAGGAGAGGATATTTGTACATGCTTGACATGATAACAAACTATTGTATTCGAACTGAATTTTTAAAAATTATGTTGTAACGATAAGTTTAGTCGGTTGAGTGTTAATGAATCAATCGCATCAAAAGTATCATATAAAACAGAATGGAAACACATGTTCTAAATTAGTACTTTACGTAACCTTATAATTAATTGTGCAATTACACGTATAGTTTATTTTATCGCTATTTGCCAAATAAAAATCCTAAATGACTCTTATTTCATACCGTGGCTTGCTTTTATGGCTAGCTCAGGTAGACTGTTCCGTTCATCGGCAAGATAAGGGATTTTTTTATTTGGCAAATAGCGATGAAATGAATAGTGCATATGTTTATGGATATACAACTATATTCATAATCATAAACTTTCAACAGCAAACAGTTTTCTTAACTTCATTAGAAATAAATCGATATAATAATTAACTAGTTATTATGTACAATTGCGACAGAGTTACTTTAAACAACAATTTAACAACGAAATTTTAAATTTTACTCATCTATCAAATGATGTGGTAATTCCCTATATGAAATAATCACTCTAACTAATAACAAACTTCATAAGATAAGGCAGTTATAATTATTAAATATATTAGACGGCTACTTATTGATTACAAAGCAACTGCTCACAATCAAAAACTGGATAGAAATAAACTTGTATTTCATTATATTCCTACCAAAGACTTTAATCAATATTGAACGCTTTATTAATGATATCACGAAAAGCAAACAGCATTACGTGGCCATTGAAATAATCTGTAGATCTGCTAGGATTATGATACTTGCTAGGAAACGAGGAGTGTAAAACAGCTGACTAATAGCTGAGGTCTAGTATTAGACATATTATACCTGTTTTCTAAATAAAATATTATTACGTAACAAAGCATAAACTTTAACCCAATATAATATATAGAAGAATGAGTAGTACAGTATATATATGAGTTGTCTACGATTGTTTCATTTCTTGTGCTTTGTGTAAAGTTCGCAACACCACTCATGCTTTTTGAAAACATTTTTAAATTATTAAACGTATATTCTCCGTTTGCTACATTTATTTACTGGACTTTAACATATAAAATCCATATCATATATAGGATAGTGTTGAAATCACACTACATACAAATCTTACATATTTATTGTTTTCACTTCATATAAGTATCTTATACAATCAATTGCATTCAGAAATCCTAAATGCATTATCATTTTTATTTTATATATAATAATAATTAAAGGTTAAGTGTAAGCGTACTCAATTCTAAACTTCGCCCCTGACAAGTATATATGTATGTTATATAAAATATATTGTATTGCATTTATTATTTAAAGTAGCTTTTGAACTTGTATAACTTTTATTATCAGGTAAAATAAAACTGTCAGTATGTTAACTGAAACCTAGGTATAATTTGATTCTGCCATGTGTCTTATCGTAAAGCTAAATTGTAACCAACTTACGTTTATGATGACGTGCTGAAACATTATAACGTTATTTCTTTAAATTAATCTTTTCCAACTTATATTTGATATTACATTTAATTCAGTCAGCATAATAGGACTTATAAAGTCGCAACAGAGCCGTTGCATGGGCGGTATAAATTTAGTACAGTATTACTCTTATACTCACAACCATACATTTATTGTTCGATCTGAAATCAAATAAAATTTGTTTTTAAAAGTTAAATTCAAGAATAGTGATTCAACATGTATTATATATTTAATTATTATTATTATTATTATTCTACATCGACTATCCAATGTACACAAATTGATGAGCGAAATAGCTATACATAGACATGGAACAAAAAAGTGGTACAAATGAAGTTGAGAAGTTTAATTAAATACTTGTTAAGTAATATTTTAAGTAATATGGATACCGAAATAGTCAGTGAGAATGAATTACATTTAACGTCATGTACATATTTGTTATTTTCCTTTTTATAATTTTATAGCGTCTCATTTATATACTTGATGTATTCTATTTATAATTATATTACATATTAAATACATTTTCATGGTATTTTTTTAATATTGATGGCATAATGACCAACTAATGATAACTTTTACTTCCTTTGTATATGTATTTAATTCGCTTACTGGGTTTGAAGATGTCACATATTCTTACAGTCTAAATTAATAATTTATATACCGTTAAATATAACGAAAATATGTTGACGTCAGTATCATAAATCACCGTAGTTTTTACTAAACTATATCACCACGAGATACGGTCCGCTACTCAAGCTGCCTTTTCGTTATTTTATTAGACACTCGAGCACAAAAAGTATAACACAACGTCACGTAATATATAGGTGGTATATGTTGGTGAATGTCTCGAGTTGAGATTGTGTTTTATATCTTTAAAGTATCCTCTACGTTATAGAGTATCACGGAGCTTGCTTTGGTGCGTACTTTTTCCGGATAATAAGAAAATAATATATGATTTCTTTTCTGACGGTTTGCCATTTGTTTTTGAATATAACATTGGACAATAAATTGTATTTCTGTTTCTTTCAGGTACAATCTCTGTGAGTGCTAAACAGACTCCTGTGATACTTTACTAATGAATTGCGTTTTATGGTGTATATATTCATCTAATTAAAAGAAACGTTTCTTTTTATTTCACATGGAAATGTTGCCAAAAACTATAAAAATGTATAAAAGGCTGTAGATTTGTATAAAAAAAATATCTACATGCATGCCATTCGTTCAGTTCTGAACAAATATGAATATTATATACACCATTTAAATTTTTATTATTTATAATATTGGTTTATATAAAACCTATCGTTCTAATAAAAGACAAATATTGCCTGAAAGCTTTAGCATAATTTTATTTTGAATTTTGTCTTAACGTTATTTATTAAATTTTAGATTGTATTTAACAAAGCATGATCTACATAAATTGTATGAGAAATATTATTAGCGTGTCTGTAATTATAATTTAAAGTTTAGATACACAAAAATCCACCTTTCTCCCCTAAGATGTCAGGCTGCGTACAGAAGGGTTATGCATAAAGACAAAGACAAATACACCCATGCTCAGGAAGATGTGCTAAACTCCTCACGTTAGAACTCGAACATAAGCATACAATTGCACCACAGCATTGGGCCCAATCTACCATAACGGACCACAGTACAAGTATCATTATTGTAGTCACCTCACAGGAGAATACGATAGACCACGAATCTATCTATTGACCTCAGACCACCCATGTATTGGAATATTGTCTTTTATAGCGTCCCAATCTGTTCTAAAATAAGAATTATTTGAAAAGAAAAAATTCTAATTAACAATAGCATTCTGTGGTATTTAATTTGGTATTTATTTATACACTATATGACTTTTAAAATAATATATGTAAGATGTTTTTCTATTATACATTACATATCAATATAAAAAGCATATTCAGTGTATATTTTTATAAAGGATAATTCAGTTGTAAATGATAATGAGTTTCCCATAGTAAATAAATTATTATTTATTATGATATGTTTTACAAAGAAAGTAAGTAAGTAAAATACAGACATGTGTATATGTATTGTGAATCACAGACTTATTTTTCTAATTCAGTGGAACGAAATTCATAGAAATTCATAATAAACATAGTAATCTGTTGTGACGGTCTTTAGCGAATAACAAAAATTGTTACGTTTTTGTGATATTACTGTAGAAGAGAAGTTTGTAATTTGTAGAAGAAGAAAATGAAAGCCAATCCAGCTTACTTTTATAATTCTGCTAGTGAAGAGTCGTACTTAAATACTAGATTTAAACTAAATATAATCGTTAAATATGACTCTATGAGTCTATGATAATAGACCTATCTTAGATGGTTGCTAAACCTTGAGGCTCAAGCAATGGATACCACAAACTGAATTTGGAAAAGTTATTTTAAATGAGTTTTTTTTTCAAGGAAACTTGATGAAAATATAAAGGAGTAATAGTTTAGTGTCCTGTCGTACTCTAGAATCCTGTTACCCATTTTTAACCATTCCGTGTTTGACATCATTCGGTGACGCATTATCAGATTCCCTGTTAAATGCAATCATCACTAATATCTTGTCCAAATTAAGTAGAAGAGATTTTACATAATAATTCTATTACTACATTATTGGAAATATAAATGATCTGTAATATTTTTGAGGAACTGTTTGCTAATTTAAAATAAGATGAAGTTAATTTATCGTGCTTTTTTAATCCTACTGGTGAGTATTTTTGTTTAGTCCATTTGGTAAACTGCGTGGGGTAATCTTAGTATTGAATGGGGCAAAATGGAATTTTGTTACGTTGAACCATTAAACAGTGAAAGCTCACAAACCAAAACATCGTGTTAGGATTAATCATTTATCAATCCACAGTATCCTTCATAGATATAAGGTCAATGTCTGTTGAAATATTACCTTTATATTTCTACTCCTCCCATTTCATTAATGCAGATCACTTAAGCAGAAGGCAGCCAATGTATTTGCCTTTCATCAGAAGGATTCGCAGAATTTTAAGTATTCTTGAAACCTTCAAAGATATAAGATCAAGCAAAACACTTTTGGTCGTTATAAAACTATGTAGATTTAAAATCATCTACAATTTGATGACATAATTTTCTTTGTTCAAGGAAGCAGTGCCTTAGAGAATGCGCCTTCTAAACAATTAATTCCAACTTATATAAAATACTATTAAGAGTATTAATAATGAATGTTCAAAAAATTACCACCATACAAAAACAAAGTGTCTTATACGTTATTATAGATGTATGAGTATCCACCAAAGTATCACCACATTCTGTCAGACCACTGGCAACTATCTTTATACTTGATACATTAACAAATAATGGACTATTCCCACAAGCTCCAAGGGGATGAGCTATAATAATCTGCAGCTCCACTACAACCAAACTTTCACTGAGATAATACATCTCTTTACTTACCTAACCTTTACTTACATAATATAATGAAAAAGAAATTTTCGATATTACATTCAATCTAAGACATTACACTCCCCTAAGGTTGTGTAACTAAAACCTATAAATCTAATGGCATGCATACCATAAGGAGTTATAGACGTTAGCCTAATTGATTCTCAGATATGCAGCTCCGGGACGGCCTGGTGTAACTGAGAATTTAATCAATTAGATAGCAATAATTCTTTTACATATTTGCATTAGATAAAGTAATCTGCGTCAGAAATTAAAGGCACAGTAGCTTCCTGTAAGTGACTTTGTCGTTTACTAGGCAGATGGCGTTTGCCAATTTCTACACGTATCATTATGCCTATTTAGTACAAATCCCATCTAATATTTTAAGAGTGTCAGATATAATAGTTCGGTATACTTACACTAATGATTAGTAATGAGAATGAAATCGCAATATGCTGTTCCCGAACGATCTGGTGTAACTGAGAATCAATTAGATGATACTAAGTCTTTTAAATATCTAATGTATCTAATATTTACCACCAATATTTAAATAATATATACTATATGACTATATGAACATACATTCATTATTGTATTTTCCCCACTTTTTCAAATGCTCTGTTTATGAACTAGATGCACATCTAAAATATTTATGGTTCGTGTTGTTCATAAAGATAAGTGAAATATAATTACAGTTTAGCAAGTTAGACTATAAAGATGCAAATTGGTAAGTTGGAAATTATCTCGTGGCCGAACCGCCTTAAACATAGAGGTAATTGGGACAAAGTCACACTTCGAAGATAAGCCAACTTGCAATTATCGTTCGTAATTATCGAAGATTTGTGACAATGGCTGAGCGCCTACATTTGCATAGAAGAGTGCAGTAACGTTCTAGCGGCACAGCTGTTAATGTGACTATTATTTTTAATTTCATGGTCGCAAGTAGTGGTTGCAGCAGGCATAATTTTCAATTAAGGAGTTTGTCGTGGCTTTTTATGTTTTATGTTGTCGACAAAGTTTGAGATAAAAAGTGGAGGGTTTATAGCTTTTACAAAACGTGCTTGGTTAAGTATAACGTTAAATGTACAAAGATAATATATTGAAAGTTTGACCTTTTGGATAATCATATTAATGAATTCATATTTTAATAAATATGTTATAGTTTAGTAACGTATCGACTTCCCACCAAATTATATAGTAGTAGCTTACCGACTTTATTTAACTGTGTATCACGAATTCTGAAAGAAATTGTGTGGGCATGAAATATTAGAAACATAAATGGTACTTTCGCGATATACTGGGTACAGAATATAGAATAAGTTACTGTTTTATGCCTACTATAAAAAATAATATATATCGTGTTCATGGCTAAAATGTTGCTGAATATTTATGATCATTAGAGCGTTTCACTTTGATGTCTCATTAGTGGCGGCTCTATAAAGGAACAAATATGTATGAAATTTAAGAATTTATATAAAAGTTTACCCATTTAGCATTAAAATTCAAACTGACTGCTGAACATCTGCAGCATAGCGTACGTCTCTAAAGCCATCTCTAAGAGCAATATTGGGTGGAATGATAAATTGTTTTATATAATATCTAAATGTCTTTTATAATATGACTTTTTGTAATGACAGCTAATTGTTTAGTATTGAACTTTATAACTAAGTACTTCATTTTTCGAAAATTTTTCAAATAATAAAACGTTCTTTCTAACTATTTTCCCATTAGATATCAGGATATTGTTTATGAAATTTTTGAGTGCCGTTGTGAGATTTAATAGAAACTGTTTTGAATGGGCTACAAATGCATCTACGTCTACATGGGTTTTGTATAATGTATTTACATCTGGAAAATACTTTGAAACTGTTTATGCTGTAAATATATAAGCAATACACATTTATTTAGTATACGGCCCGTAGAAAGCATATCTGCAGCACCATTAATCAAATTAAATTAATACTGGATAATAAGTTTTTTCACTAATATATTCTTCTAACATTTTAATGTCTAGCAAATACGTAGATGATGTTTGAAGGATAATCAAGTGTACATACTATAACATTCATTATAGAAAGGTTTTAAGAATCAGTTCTCTCATCCACTGCTAACCATAGTTTTCTATGTAGTTCTTTATTCAGTATCAATAATGTCGCATTGCAGAAGTATAGCATAAAAATTAAGTCTGCGGTTTTTGTACACTTTTCTTAAGTTGGACTATATTTTTAAGTTGCACTATTTACATGCTTTATACATAAATATTTCTTGAATATAAATAAACTTGCTACGCCCCACAAAAATATTGCTATGTTCTTTGAGCGAAATTGAAAAAAGAAAAGCTAGCTGGAGAAGAACTTTTTCTTGAACACACCACAATAGAGATTGAGGTTCCGGGCTAACTAAATAACTTGTGACAATTATAGGATTAAATCACATGACCTCGTAATATCTTCCATATGATTTGTCGATAGATGCAAGTCGTCAAAATGGAATGAGTAATTCTAAAAAAATGTTAATAAGGACTCAATTCACAGCTGCTTTAGTCTCTCTAGATCGATAGTTCTTGAATGTCTCCAAAAGTCTTTACTGTCTTATCCTCATAACGTTTTCCATTTAAATCTATAACGGATATTTATTTATAAATATATTTAAAAATGAAAACTTTTAATATCAGTTTTTATTTTTTTTTAATTTTAAGAATTTTCAAATATCAATATACAAAAGCTACTACAAATATACGTTTCATTTCCTTAATTGTTGTATAAAATTATGTGTTGCCACAGTGGACTTGAATTGATAATATGAATGTATTTATTTAAATAATAAATATAATACTATTCATTACACAAAACCCATATTGAATTTCCCTTCAAAGGAAAAAAATATTTTATAAAACTAAATTCGAATGTAGAAATTTCCATCAAATTCTATATCGTAATTTTATGGATACACATTGTAGACCGGAGATCTACATAAGTCTGGAAATAAAAACAGTTATCTGCAATGTTGATACGTGTGTAGAACCCATTTATTGTTGTGTAAAGGGGATTTCTACATAATATACGATTGCGATTTGCAACTTTACATAAAAGCCATATACTTCAGTGTCATATTTGCCACGTCTGCTTACCAAATTTAGTTCACACGCAACTGCTAAGCCTTCCGATATGCGTAACTTATTGAAATTAATGGAGTGCTATGGTAATGTGAATAATATTTTATAACGTTAACTATAAGTTTCTACGACAAGAGGTTCGAAGATAACAATAAAATCTAATTTATATTGAATGAAATGATAATTCATTTGGATCAATTGTTCCAGATCTATTGACTGTCATTATTTAACAGCAACTTATGGGAATGAAAATATTGTTACATATTTTCCTTAAGCGTGTTAAATTTAAAACAGGTTTTTTAATGGAGATATAGAAAAGTTGCTAATAATTAATAAGTGATCATAAGTTGATAATACGTAATAATATTTAATACGTAATAAGTAATTTCTATTAAAACTATATTCGTCAATCGTGGTTATAAGATTTGTCCCGGGTACATCAGACTTAACTTATATAATCATTATGAAATAAACTAGAGATAAAATAATAGTAAACTACAAATTGGAAAATTAGAGATAAATAATAGTCCTAATTTCTTTTGACCTTTGTTTTACATGGACAAAGTGTACCTTAGAGCTACTCTTTCACCTAACCTCCGACACTCACATGGACACACGCAGATACTACAGATAGAGACAGACTAACCAAACTATATTGGAATCGAACCCACATCCGTATTACTTCAAGTCAACAATCTACGCCAGCTCCAAGCAATTGACATCTTTACTCTAGATTAATCCCGGAAATTTTGAGATATTATGTGAGGTAATTATGAGGTAAAAAGTACCTACAAACATCCATGTAAATTTGTATTTGAACAGATACTCTAGTAAGTAGTTATGTGAAAAGTCCCCGACCAATTCTTCCCTCCACTCAGAATAGTACCTGGAATACCTGGTATGAAACTAAGGAGTGTTGTCCACTACACCACTTAACTGACAACTAATAATATTGTTTGAATAAATAAGAAAATTAAATATAATTTTGCAAATCGATAAACCACAAATGGCCAAATCAAATAAAAATGGACCTAATTATTCTTCTGCGATAAATTGCCATCCAAATACTAATTTAGGTGGCAATTTATATAGTAGAAATTCAACAAAACTATGGAGATCCTTAGTGTTTTGAGTATTGACGTACCTCCAAAGATAAAATCACACTTGAACAGATACTTTCGAACCACATACTATCATGAATTTTAAGGTACGCTTGAAAATATTTTGATACAACTGCAGTAGTACCAAATCTACCTGAGTATATGAAGTGAAGTGCCCATGAATATTGTCTAAGCGCAAATCTTGACAGTATTTCTAATTTCCATTACCTAGCACATAAGTTAGAAAATAGGTTTTTTGTGTAGTCACATAAATTCTGTGCCTAATGGTGAAATAATAATTTAGAAACCCGTTATGATTACAATAGTAAGAAAACTTCATTATAACAAAATTATTGTTATGATGAAGTATTACTATTATATAAGTATTAAATAATTAACACACTCCAATAATAATTAAGAAAAAAATCGATTTTTATATAATCATTATCTGCAAAACAGCAAAATTATTCCAAAGATTGAAACCATACTAAATTAAGAAATTTTTAGTTTGGCCGTTAATCTGTCAGTTAATAGACTGAATTTTCTGATATGCTTGCTATTGGTTGAATTACATTTATGGGGAATATATCGATACGGAAATTTTGCATCCAACCACTACAAGGGAAAACAGAAAATAACTTCTCGATAAGCAATCTCTCAAAGGTACTTATATATTTCACAGATATTTTTTACTGTTAAAATACCACAATTTCTAATCCCATTACACAGATCGCAGAGAATCCCGTATATTCGCTGTGTATGAAAATTCGGTATTAGAAGACATACGAGTAGTATCAACATATATAAAATTTAAATGTACACTAAAACATTAGCGCCTCCGCCAAATTTTTAAAAATTATATATTGAGTTTACATCAACAAATGTTTCATGAAAAAGAAAACAGGAAACATCTTTACGGTATTATTAAAGGGAAAATCGAACGAACTGAAAACGTACACAAGAAAAAAATGGGCTGAGATAAAATCGTTGACAGAAGAGAAAATGTAAATATTAGTGTGAATTAATAAAATAATTGGAAATCGTTGAATCAATGGTCAAGAATTCATTGTATTTAGTTGATAGAGTATAAAAACGTGTATAAATTCGATAACTAAAGAAATAGTGGCTACAAGTTCAGAATAATTTGATGGATATAACTTTTCAAAAAGATGGAACATCCTGATATTTTCTTGGACCTATGTGAAATTGACTTCATTGAAACATATTCAAAGCGGTAGGGGTAACATAACAGAATCTCAGGCTCATTTCTTTGAAACTGAAAGTTTACATCATACAACCAGAATTACCATAGAGATTAGGGGACGGAATTACATAATATGGTAATATAATTATCTGATATCGAATACCGTACATTCAATCAATCTGAGATTTTACAAAATTCGTTATGTAACTTTATAAAACTTGTGAAATGAAATAGTAATTAAATTACCCATGTATCCCATGTATTATACTTTTTTGATAAAAATGTCTACAACTTCTTGCCGTAATATTAATACAGGAGTACACCTTTTCCATTATTTTACTTTTTCTAGTGTTCCTGTTGCGTTAAATATTACTGTTAAACTCACATTTTTCAACAGAGCTGATATTTTTTCAACAGCCATCAAATAAGAATTATACAACTTAAGAAACTTAAGTTGTATATAAGAACTATATTTTTGGTGAACATAGTACAACTTTAAATTAGCAACACATCCGATTAAAAAAAAATTAGTTTTTGAGACAAATATTTTTGTATCTTAATCACGAATTTGCAGTACAAATTTGACAGTTGCATTAATTTCGAATTAATTTTAAAAGTCTTCGGCTCTTAATTGTTTAGGAATCAGTATTTAGGTAGTAGTAGGAAATACTGGAGACTATTTTGCACGTTTAAAATTATCTTGGCGGCAATATTGAATATTTAAATACTTTCAATGCTTTAATGTAATTATCCGAAAGTGTGATGTAAATTTTCCTCTACAGGATTGCTTTTATCACGAAAGCCGAGGCGGTCAATTTAAAATGTCGTACACCGCATATAATATTACATTTTATACTTGAAAAATAAAAATATTTGCCCTTAAAAAATATTTTTTTCGTCGCTAAATTGAAATGAAATCTCTTAATGGAACATCGGTTATATTTGTCTCTTTGTCTTCCGTTAAATAAAATTAACCATTTGCAAATTTTCTCTTCTGAGTACGTTACGATTTAAAAAAATCAGTATAATTGGTTATTTGAAAAATTATAATATAAATATTCTGTGAAATATAGCAAATAGTCAAGAATAAATTAATTATCCACAACTATTTATTTTCTCGAAATAGAGTCAAAATTAGTTTGTATCTTTATTTACCCTTTTGCTAGATTACCTTTTCTGATTATATTAAGACGTAAAAAATGATAACTTAAAAAATGATCAATCAGTGTCATTAGTTATTTGAAAGTTTGTAACATGAATATTCTGCTAAATGCAACAAACTAGTATTAGTTCCCACATAATAATGCAGTGAGCACATTGAATGGAAGTACGTCCATGTATATTAAATAGGATGATTATGGACAGGAGCATTATTGCGTATCAATTATTGCAGTTTGTTTCGTATAATATTCACACTAACGACAACTTGTTAGCATAAATTTAATTAATACAATTATTTTCTGCGGCATGACATATTAGCTTTGCAAATTTTATGGCATACCTTTTTCATTTATGAGAAGTGTGTATGTAATTATATACATTATTAATAATTGATTTAATAATGTACACTAAGTAAAAATTTATATTAACTTATGCTTTTTAAAATATAATATACATGAAATTTGAAATTGACGAAGGAATATTTTTTTATGAAGAATTATTTGGTAACTAGAATGTAGGACCATTTTGATGGTGATTTAATAGACAGAATATGTAAGAAAATAAAATAGACCCAAATAATTAATTCTACTCCTTCCATCTAAATATTAGAATAACTGACACTATTAACGAGTAATAGATAATTTACGAAAGTAGATTAGGAAATTTAAATACGAAAATATGATACTTGTGGAAAAAGAAAAGAGATACTTGCGAGTTAAGAATAAATTCTCATTAGAGCCATATAAAATCTATTTTTTCTTGACATTAGATTTTATTTCCAATATTAAAAGGCGACAATATGGTTTTATAAAAATTTTTATAAAAATATTGTTTTTATTTGTGGAAAATATATCAACTCAAAGTTGTCAAGTCAACTAAATTAAAGCTAAAATTAATAAAAAGCTTTACGTTATGGAGAATTTTATTGATATTTCCAGAATGAAAAATATAGATCTTTCTGAGCAAGTCTTAATAAAATCTTTATTAAAATGAAGGGGTTTAAGTTTGTGATGAAATCTCTAAAATCTACAATGCGACAGTCTTATATTTTTACAAAATTATTGCAGCTTTAATCATGAAAAAGTATTTTGACAATAAATATGGTTATACTGAATTTATACAATTTCCTATCTAAAACGATATCTAAAACGATATTTTCATACAGAACGAGAACTTAGAAAGACTGTATATAAACTAATTTCATTTACTTTTTAAATGAAAATATTTTATTGGAACTTACATATAAACGAAAACAAATTATATGTTGAAATTGCTTGGATAAGATACAAATATATATTGTAACTTTAGTTTAATATTCTCATACTCATGGCGAAACTATAAGAGATACTTAATGGTGTTGAACATTTCTATCAACGACAATTTTATTGAACTTATTATATATTTATCGTGAAAAGTAAGTGCTCATGTCGCAAATTATCTTACAATTATATGTACTTTTGTGAATAATTCAATAACTGTATATTAAAATGATGCACAAATCTTCATTAGTATATATAAAATATATACTATGTATTATTTTAGATATGAGATATGTAACGTATTATTATATGGTTATATAAAATAATTTGTCCTTGTTATACAAAATATTGGCGTTAAATACATCGAATTAAAACATGTACCTATAGGTACATGTTTTAATTCGATGCAAAGTAAATGCTTAGTATTATATTACTAAGAAATATCGTTACTCACCCATTAAAATTCTTCTTAATATGCAAAAGCAATTAGTCTGAAGACTTACCTAGAACAAAAGAAAATAGCTACATAAAATGCGATTCATATGTAATGCGTAATTAATAGTATTTATCAACTGTGTAATTAATTAGTAATAGCGTAATTATTCGCTTTGCTTTATTATATTATTAAAATTATCTAACTTATAACAAGGAAGAAAATACATGCGAATCGCTTGTACACATACATAATCGACGTTATAGCTATAAACGTAAGAAAACTCTTTATTTACTAAGTTTCTTCTGTCTACAAAGTTTATAAAAACTTATTGCCTAGCAAACACCTGCAATGGTGTTTGCACGATTTGCAAATGGTGGTGGCACAATTGCGACATATAACTGTAACATGATAAACTTTCAATTTAAGTTGAGGTAAGAGAAATATATCTTCTAGTATAACTGAAGTAATTGGATTAGATAAATTGAAACATTGTTAAAAATAGCAAATATACGATGTGGACTGGTTATACGTATCATAAACTGGTATCATTTTCTTGGATACACATGGGAAAAAAGTTGAATTTGTTGAATTGATCTACACTGAATTGATTTTAATAAATATCTTTGTTTATGAAATGTCTCTTCTGTTAATATATCAGTAAAATACGTGTAAAATACGATACTCATTTCTGGGTTAACTTTGACAATAGAACTAGTTTAAAATAAAACATTTGTATTAAACTCATGTAAGTATTCCGATATGTAGTTGTTATTATCTCAGCAAATATTTATTAACTAATAGCCACTAATTTATAAAAAATAATTCAAACGAAGTCGACTCATTTCGCTAATGTAATATACACACCAGAAAATAATGAGTGCTAACATAAGGCAAAGAAGTTCGAAACTGTTATTTCTACCATTTTATAAAGCACATACGAATAAGAAAAATTAACAGAAATTAACAAAAGTGCAGAATAGACATTAATTTAAATTTATTAATATTGGTTAAAGGTAATCGAATTCAATAAAAATTATTACTAAATTAGTATAAATACGACAAACATATTACAATTAAAACTCAGTTCAAAGAAATAAAATACAAAGAAAATCATACAAAGTTGTGAGAATCATGAGTTGTTTTAATATTTTGATATCTAGAATACAAGTAATAACACTGTTACTTGTAATTTATTCGAATTGCGTATCGAGGTTGGAATAATAATTGGTTGATACAGACTACACTAATTAGAAAAGATGGATGTTACTACATATGTGATTGTTTAAGAAAATTATCATTAAGACTATCTACGAAAACGAGCATTATTATTATTATATAATGAATACGTAGCGGGTGCATTCATTTCAGGGTAAATAAACTTTGACCCACGTGCCAAACATCCCACGGGATCGTAAGGATGTGCCTTGCTAACGCGAATGCATATGTATTTAAACTTTGGTTAAAATTAAAAATCCACATTTAATCAGTAAATGCATATACATATACTAGTGGCCAACAAGATAACATAAGTTATGTAATTTATTTATATTAAAAGCTTTTAATTATTTTACTTTTAAAGTAAACTTATTTGCATTAAAAAAAATGAAACTAAATTTTTAAATTCATAATATATTTTTTAAAAAGTATTTGTTTAAAAGAAATAATTAGGGCTTTCAAAATATACGAAATTAGGTTTATTCTTAAAGTACAATATAATTAAGCATTTTGAATACAACTTAAGATTTAGACGAATGAGAATAACACTATAAAGTTTATTGTAACGAAGCAAAATTTATTAAGAAAGCTTTTTTTCGCTGTTTATGGTACAGCTTCTTCAGACCACATATTTCTTCAAATAATTGGATCCAGACGAAGTACGGGACACTGAATAAAGTTTTGACTACCCATTGACTTCTATGGGGAGTCACTGACTACTCATAATTCATGACATGAGTCATTGGTGACTCATTATGGTATTCTAGTTATGTCATTATCACTTCCGGTGAATAGTAAATCGATAATCTTAATTGTCAAGATATTTCTTTTATTTCTGAAATTTATAAAAAAATTAAGAAAGTTTTCTTATAAACACAACAACATTTGAACACATGCTTTAAGCTAATGGAAAATAAGCAGAAGCTACTGTAATCTAATCCAGGAATTACTAATATGTAAATACAAAATTTCAGTTAGCAGAGAAGTTCATATTTTAATTGTCAGAAAAGTGCAGCGAAGATAATTACACGTGTTTTGATATTATAAAGTCAATAGGAAATATGGAGAATGGAGTACGATAGGCATCTAGGACAAGATCAACGCGGAGTTACAAAAAGTCCAATACATTGCTTCGCAGATGCTACATAGATGGGTAACTTGTCACATTCCACTATATATGTGACTGCAACAATGTCATTCGTACTGTAGTTTTTAAGGTGACGAATTTTGCCCAGCATTGGATATGTCATTGCATGTCCGAGTTTGAGTACCAACAGGGAGAAATTGACCAGTGGCGGCTCGTGGTGATTTGTCATGGGTGGGCAACAACTACCTATTAGTAGGTTATATAGTGCATAATAATGAAGTAAACTATAGTAAAAAAACTTTGACTCATCGCACTGTTAGTCACTGTACAAGTATATGTTAAGATTTAAAATTCTTGCACTAGCACTAAAATTGGATAAAACTAGTGCAGACTCTTATAAATGCTACACAGAAATTTATGTTCTAACAAAAAGTTAACAATATCAGTATTAGTATTTACTATTTCTCTCACGTTCGCCATGGTATAAATACTAAATAAATACAATACTAAACAAACACAAATGTAAAGTACCAACTTCCAGAGACAGACTGCCGCACTAATTTATTGTAATTATTGTTAAAGAACCGTTAACATTTTGAAAACCCTAACCTACAGAATTCAGATCTCGCTGAAATAAACAACGTTCTATGTCTCTGAAAGCTGAACTCGGAAATCGGACTCATCGGAGATTCTCGACTCCTTCCCCGCTTTGCCGAAGGCTTCTTCAGCAGGGTGGTCTAGCCCACCCGTGTCGCAGCTTTTTCGAGACTCGAGTAAGCTGTGCCCGTCTTTCAAATTGTTTCATGTAGTTTACACGCATATAATTTTGTTTTTATGTCTTCAAATCATTCGTAATTTTTTAATTAATTAATTCTATTCATGTGTTTACTGTTTATTTAATTTTATATTCCAGATTCCCACGTTTCTATATTATTGTGAAATAATTTAAATTTTCAAGGAATTTGAAAGTATACCTATGTCAATAATATCAATATTAATTTCAAAACTAATCTTGATAGACACTTATTTATTTGTATTTATTTATTAAAGCAATAAATATAATTTTTTATTTGTGCGAGACGCTTGCGCTGTCTCGTATGTATAAAGCCAGAAAGGTAAAAGGCGTGGCTGCCCATCCGGCCCGGTGGGCTATTAGTCCACACATCCACGGTTAGAAAAGTAAATTGCTGCACTTACTTGCACTGCAATTTTCCACCACGGTTGCGCTATTAGTATTAGTATATATAATCAGAAACTTTCATTGTATTATTGTTGTTATGTAATATAAAATGTATTTAATTAATTACATATTACATAATTATATCTTAATTATATCGTAAGTTCTATAAACTATAAATAGCGAACTTTGGAACTATGCTCCTCTTCTTCTAGCAAACAGTTGGGTGGACACTGCTTACCCTGCCACCCCTGACCAGCCGCCACTGAAATTGACATATTTTCCTTAGCATGAGTGTATTTGTGCTCGTTTGTACTGAGGTTTTCAGGGAATATAGTCAATTTCCGTATGTGCAAAATAATACATTATAGCCTAACCATTAGAAGGAGTAACTAAGGAGAAATATTTCCAGCAAGAACGGACGAAGACGTCTGTATGTCTTTGATATTGTATATGTTTCGTAATATTCAACTTTATTTAACTATTTTTTTAATTCATCACTAATACATATAACAGTTATACATATAATAGTACACAATAACTATAGGATATAACGTAAAATACAGTAGAAGTGAATATTTAAATAATATCTATTAGAATAATGTATTAGTTTCTTAAAATCACATTGGCGCCTTCGCCATTACTTGAAAAACTGTCAACTAGATTAATACGTTTAGAAGTATTCATAAATGTATGAATATTGTAAGTATTGACCACTCATTGTGGTATCTTAATTATTTGTCACTTCTGATCAACAGTAAATGGACCGCATCTTAATTTCAAAATGTGTCTATACTATACTTACATCACAATCATCTGATTCCTTTCTTGCGTCCTTGGCAGCACTATCTGCATTGTAACGTTTTTAGTCAGTAATTTTGGGTAAATGTAAAGAGTATCTTCAAAGAGTTTAAGCTGATTGTAAACTATAATTTCAATGTTTTATTGCAATAGTTCTAAACCTAACAAACTTTAGTGGATTAACTATATACAAACTTTTTAAAGTTCACTTAACTCCTTTAGTATATAAAATTATATAAATAATGCATTTAAGAATTCTTATGAGAAACTGTTAAAAGATGAAGAGTATATCCATAGTCATTCACTGGTCTCAAGAGTCTTGATACAACATCAAAACATAATTCTGCATTATTTGAAATGTTAAATGGTACATTTCTCAACTGAAAATGAACTCCAATTAGCTGTTGATATAGTAATCTACGATTAACTATAAATTCTCCTATAAGTTTAGTATATTTGGGAAATAAATCATACCAAAAGTTATGTGGATGGACTTTAAAATTATTTCTTTTTTCTCTCTTTTTATGTATCACATTTGTACTAACACTATATAATGTATAAAATCTACCATTTTAACCCTGGTCATCTTTTAACATCGTTTGTATATTTATTAATATACTTTATATCACCATACACTGAAATAATAAACTGAAATTAATTGTTTTTATTTCTTTTAGGTATAATTATACATAGATAGCTCTTTTTAATTTGGTATAATTTTATGTGATGAGTTTAGTGTATGAAACACACTAAATGTCGAACTGAATTTTCAGGTTACTGAGAATTCTGATAATTTTACGATATTGCATGTGAATAAAAAGTAAGTTCCTCCATCTTCAGTTGTCTTTATTTTCTAGTTACCTTTAAAATCCTGAAGACTAATTACAATTATAATTCGAATAAGCTACTATCGCGATGTTCTTATAAAATACTAATATTTCAGTAAGTTTGGATTTTTTAAGTTTATAATTGGCACTTAGATAAACTGTTCGATGTACAATTATAAGACTGTAGTACGCTAATCAGGGGTTACTATATGTTTGAACGATCTATCGTATTCTCCTATACAGGTAGCAATATTCATATTGTGGTCCGCAGTGATGGATTTGGCTAGTAATAGATGTCATTGCAGGCTTGGGTTGGAATCCAGACGAATGGAATTTAACACTTATTCCGGAGCATCAGTGTGTGTGTCCTTCTTTTTATGTGCAATCTCTTCTCCACAGCCTGAGGCTTTAGGGGAGGAAGTTTATTTCTGTGTCCAATTAAAAAAGAACGGATATTACTTAACAAAACGGTTTGATAGCAATTTTCAAAATGTAATCAAAATTTCTGCAAACTATTAGGCCTATCCTCTTTAAAACCATAAATTCTTGGCTCTATATGGCTTCACAAAAAAATTCAGTGAAGAGCGCCACAGATATATTCGTTTCAAATATTACTGAACAACGATCTTATTGTAAGTTGGGCAACCATTTTATTGGAACCAAATTTCATCCAATCCAGCGACTGAAGAATTCAGAGTTCAAAATTGTCAATAATATTATGAATTTTTATCAGCCATGGTATAAGTGAATCGAGAAATAGTTCATTAACTGAAACTTAAATTTATCACCTTTGGTAGGTTATTTAACAATTTGAAATTTTTAGGTTTTTCCAAATCTCGAAAGAAGTTTCTAAAGAATCATAATTTATTAAACCACACAGACTACTCTACTCGTTTTCCAAATCGTACTAATTCACTGGTGTGTGACAGATTAAGGCTTAGTCCAAGTACAAACATGGAGCGTTAGCAATAGAGAACAAGGCCCATTAATGAAGATTATGTGATTATTGTGTGAACATGAGAGACATAAGACGTAGTTCACTGGGTCTGGCGGACATAATGCAGGATTCCTAGACAACAAGAAATACATAAATAGTTGTAGTAAAACTTCTGTATTTCTATTTCATGTATCTAAAACATTATGTCAAGCTATCTTATGATAGATTAACCCATTAGTAATAAATTTCATTAATAAACTTGTTTCAGCAAATATCATGTTTAATACAACTACAACTGTATCATGTCATGCACGAATATTAAACAAATGTCGTAATAAAACGTGCAAAAAAGCTTTAATTTGATTTTACATCACGATACGCTATATTTGAAATAAAACCGCAAAAATATCATCGCAATTATTGTGGATATTTATGTGTGGTCATAATGTCCATGCAGTAAGATAAACTCAAATAGAATTTACATTGCATTGTGTAATAATCATTTATCTGGGGAATAATAAATTAGGAGAACAGCTAAATAGAATAAACAATATTTACAGAAGTGGACTCAACTTGGAACATACTATAACTCATTCCACCGCAACGTACTACGTAGAGTGCAATTCTAAATTTAATTGTATTAAACGTACTATGTATAGAAAGTTATTACGTTTATTTTATAATTTTGTTTATAGCATCAGGATCAAAGTAAGATGAAGGTTCTGCGTCGTTTGTTTTACCCGAAGCAGCAAGGAGCAAATTCTGATACGAGGTTATTTTCTCACTCGACAAAACAAGAAATCTTTCATATAATTGTTTGACTGTCGATCATTGCAGGATACTTGACATAATATAATCGCCTAGTTTTACAATAATCCTTCAATTGTAGAAATATATTAAATAAGGAGCGTGTTGTTAAGAAAATTCATTTGCTATTTCAGTCTCTGTTCATATATTCCATAAAATGTAAATGAAAATGAAAAGTAATTAGAAATAATTTATAATTATTATTTATTCACTTAGATTTTATTACCAGTTACGAAATTTTGAAATAAAACTTTAGAATAAAACTTTAAACAGGTAAAGGAAAATTAATAGAATATTCCCCAATGAGATACAGTATGCTCGATATTCCTCTCAATGACAATGAATTTAACCTCTAATGTAAAACTGTCTTAGTGAAACATGGTGGAGGAGGTATGCTATTTTTATTGTGGGAAGGGGGGGGGTGAGTCTTCTCCATTGCATAAGAGGTGTTATGGGCTGATAGGTATGTATTACTAGCAGAAGATGTCCTTGAATCAAATATTGATGAGCATTTGCCAAATACTTGGAAATTTGTTTAAGATGACGACTCTAAACAATCTATGAAACAATGTCTAACCGGTAAATAAATATGTATATTATTAATTGGATATTATGTAGTCGGAATCTATACTCCATCGGAAATCTACGAGACAAAGTAAATAATGAGGCCACTGGAGTTGTCTGATATTAACTACCAGTGAAATTTTGTCCAAAATTAATATACTCTATCGGTATTTAAATATTAACTTTTATATTCATATCAGATATAGATAATTGTAATGCCAGATGTGATACGGTAATGCATTCTGTGTATTATTTTATTTCGCCATTCCTTTGAATATTACAAAGAATTCATGAATTATTGCATTTCGTTAGACAAAATACGGAAAATTTTGTCATGTAATTCAGCACTAGGTGTTTGGCATATAGCCAGGAGAATAGCTGTTTTGACCTAATTTGTTTAGTCCTTATTATATAAAGCATTTGCAGATGGGTTAGAGTATAATATCTTTCTTTCTGTAGTTCTTAAATTAGGTTTATTACACCATGTTCAATAAATTTATCTTCAATTATAAAAATGTTTATTTATCTATCATTAATAGTTCCTAAGAAAATTCATCCCGAAAATCGACCATTTCTTCATGTTAGCCTCTTAAACTGCTAGTAATAGAATTCACAGAATGTTTTACTCGTCCTTATATCTCAGCTAACCCCATTTATATAATCATTTATCAGATAGTGACGACAAGGTCCTACGCGAACTTAACCGTTCCAAAGGTAGGAAAACTAATACAATTATAAGCGAAATACTAAGAAGGGGCTCGACAGCGACAGTTACCTGTTCCGGTTTCTAATAGGTTTACCAATGGAATTCCGTGATATATCAGCCGAATTCGTTTGACAGATGATTTGAGGTGACCGTTTCGTAACAACTGGAATTAGCGACGGCCAGTGTAACGGTTGTAATTGGAATATCTCGTCGGGGTGAAAGGTCCTCACCGAGTGACATGATTGCAAATTGGGACTGACCATTATAGACAGCCAGGAAGATGGCAGGAGGCCGCCAGGACCTCATTTGCAGGCGCGCCATCCGTAACCACGAATAATGCCGTTCAGGGATCGAGTCGAATCCATTTCGTTTATGCCAGAAACACTTCACTGCCTACAATGGGACGGAATACAAGGGAAGGGAATATATTAATAAATGTATTCCGCATGGAGATCTCTATTTTTGTCCCCTGTTTACGCACTTATGTGTTTATCAACGCTATGCAAATCCTGTTACTAAAAGTAATTACAATATAATATTTATTATAATAATAATAGTACGACAAGATGATAATCACAACTACAAAAATAATGTACATTCACAAAAGGAAGCCAAGATCCGTTTACCAAAAATGAAAACGTAATAATACAACTAATTTTTCCTAATCAACTAAGATTTGCCCGAGTTTATAGAGGAATTAACTTTATAGATGGAAAATTTTCTATTTAGCTGTATCCTAATTGGTAATAAGAAAAACGCAAGATTCTTATGTGGTAATAAAAACAGTCTTGATTAAATAATAAAAAAACAAGAAGCAGCTTAACTGCTCTTATAATGGAAGTAAATACTTCTGTCATACACTACACATACAGGATATCTCACCAGGAACTGCATCGATCGATATAGGAAAAAGTACGCATCAGACAATTTTGGAAATTTGGGAAGATACTAACGCTAGTGTGGTGAATTTAACTGAAATAATTACAAGTATTTGGCACTTCCGGTTATACCGGAAGTCGATATCAATTTTCTTATTTTAAATAGAACATGCTATATGTTTTAGGGTTTTCAAAAATAGCATAAAACTCTGAGTCAAAAATATGCAGGATACCCTATGCCTAAGCCCAAGCATTTTAGAGATATTTGAAATTAAAAAAAAAAATTTTGACAGGTGTAATGGCTTACAGTAACCTTTATAACTTTCTTCGTGTAAAAGATACTAATTTTCTTCTTGGCTTGTAGAAATAACACAGGGAGAGCTGCACTCTGTAGTTGAGTTACATTCAATAATGATATAATAAGTGTTCTATTTTTGACGTTACATTTTGTAAACTTCAAACCGCGAAAACTTGTTTATGTCAAATAGAATATACCTAAATAGAATACCCTATATTTTTTTACATCAAGTTATGTAAAATTAAATTCCTTTTTTTAATATAGACATTATGGGGTTTTAAGTCCCAAATTTTTGAAGTACTTGCGATTTTCTTAGAAATTCAAAGAATTTTTAGTAAAAATTTTATCAAATTAGCCATGATTAGAAACAATCAGTAACATCAGTCATTCTCTTATATCAAAAAATACCACCGAATTTAAATTACACCCATGAAGACTTTTTGAATTTGATTATTATTTATGAAGAATGTGATAATATAATATCAAGAACTTGTAGCACATTTGCTACTCGATATCCATAGAAACGGAAACCGTCACCAAACACTGTAAAACGCATACTGGATAATTTTAAAAACTATGGCTCTGTTAAGGCAAGAATTCAAAAGCGGAAGCCTATTGTTGATGACGAAAACGTTGAAATTGCAATTCTGGGGTATTTTAGTGCATTTCCAATGATGTCATTAAGACAAGCTACTTTGGAATCGGGACTATGCAAAGATTCAGTTCACAGAATCTTAATTAAATATAAATTTCACCCGTTTTCGTTCCAAATATTTCAACGATTAAAAGATACAGATTTCCTAAGAAGAGAAATTTTTTGTGAATTTATTCTAATAATGTCTGTAGGCGACGATTCTGATTTGGGAAATATTAAATGGTCAGTTGAAGTTAAATTTACGAAAGCTGGACTTTTTAGTCGAGACAATTCGCATTATTGGAGTGACTCGAATCCTTATGTGTTCAGGGAGCGAAATTTTCAAGAACGTTGGCAGTTTAATGTTTACTGTGCCATAAAAAATAGAGTGGTGGCATTAAAATTTTATGAGGAGAATTTAAACAATAAGTTATAAAGATTTCTTCTTCTGCTAATACGTATAGTTAATTTTTTTTGTTTTCGTTTTTTTTTAAGTGAAAAAGATATCTAAATACTTTACAAAATTTGAATAATAACTATTTAGAGAATTTTCCTCTCACCGAACATAGAAACATTTTTTTTCAACACGATGGTGTTCCCCCACATAACGTGTATTTGATCAATAATTTTTTACAAGAAATTTTTTACGATCAATGGATCGGCAATAATGGATCTTTCCCATGGCCTCCTCGCTCGCTCGATTTATCAATTTTAGATTATTTTATTTGGGGAACTAAGAAAGATAAAGTTTATGAGAGCCCATTAACAACTATTGAAGATTGTACGCAAAGAGTAAGAAATGCATTTCAAAATTTATCACAGAATTCAGTTAGAAGAGCTACCCATGAAGAACTAATCCGAAGGCGCGAAATATGTGTGGAGGTTCGAGGGCGCAATTTTGAACAATTATTAAATTAAAGCGGAATCATGTTTTTGGTTGATTTTATCTTGGCTGTTGTAGTTTATGCAAAGCGTCTTCAATTCAATTAATAGGCATGTTACAGTATTTAGTATTATTTTCCGCTTTTGTGGATATCTAGTAGCAAATATGCTACAAGTTTTTGATATTACTTTATCACATTCTCCATAAATAATAACGTTTCTATGAGATTTATACAATCAAAACTGGTGCCTATTTCGTGGAGAATTATTTTCAATCGATCTACATTTTCATTTACACTGCATGTATGTATTACAGTATGTATGATATTAAATAGTATAGTTTGCATGATATCGCTGTTAACTATACTGTATTATTTAGAAATTATTTAAGAGCTGGAAGTAACCATTACACCTTTACAATGCCTTATGAAAGGGGCTGATGCCTGTAAGAATAAATACTGATACGTCCACTAATACTAAATACATCATTGCATAAACAGATCAAAAAATAAGCCATCTTCTTTGTCTCTTGTAAACAAAATATTCCTAAATATATTATAATAAAACCACAAAAGGTCTTTAAAGAATAATACTAATTCATTTACACAACTGGACTAGTATTATTCGAAACCAAAAGAGCAACATGCAAATGATATACTGAACTACGGCGAATAATTTTATTACGAACAAACTAATAAACTTACTTCAAATTTGAACTAATCGCCTTCAAAATACTGTCCTTGGCTAGCGATGCAATTATTCCAACGTTGTTACCAACATTGGAAGCAATTCTGGAAGGCGTCTTTTGGAAGAGCTTACATCTGCTCCGTCGTGGTCCTCTTAATGTTGGGAATAGTGTCAAAATGTTTTCCTTTTAAAGCGACTTTGAATTTTTGAAAGAGCCAGATCCGGAGAGTAAGACGGATGTGTACAGACAAGAATCTAGTGTGTGTCGAGAACAAAACAAAGCTACCAAATATTAAGAAAAAGCCGAGAAGAAGTCCCTGCCAGCGAGACTTAAACGCGTCAGATCTAAAGAAGGTCGAGGGGAGCGACTTTGCTGACAGTGATCCAAGGGACGCAGTTCGTCCGCATTGTCGTGGAAGATCACTTGATATGACCCAATTCCCGAACATCGTGTTAGTCGCGGCGCCCACGTCAAGACACCCCCCGGGGGGCTGACGCTGGCGACGCGATGCGGCAAAACAAGGCGACCAAAGATTAAGAAAAAGCCGAGAAGAAGTCCCTATCAGCGAGACTTAAAGGCGTCAGGACCGAAGGAGATCGGGGGGACCAGTCGCGTTTGTCTCTCGCGTAGAGACCCGCGAAAGTGGAAACAAAGCTCTTCGTACGACGGTCGCGGTCTACACGATGAGCGAGTAAAGAGCAGTAATCTCATTCGACTTGCCGACAAAATCCATTACGTCTGCCAATTAATATTGGGGGACAAGAATCATTTTTCAGCCAAGAACTCACGGATCAGAAGCAAGGTGTGGCACGGTACGTTGTGGTGATGACGGAGGAAGCCATTGGCCCATTTTTCTGGTCTCTTTCTCCGTACATCGTTTCGCAACCGTTGCAGTACGCCTTCTTAATATTTGGAGTTTGCTATTGCACTATCCCCTTACTATAAAGAAAACATGAACTTAACGTTCGACTTTCCCTGACATGCCCTCCTAGGGCGATAACAGACAACCATTTTCTATTGTGAACCCATTTACATTTCGTCTTTCAACAGTTTAGGGACAAATTTCGCATTAACTCACTTCATTTGTAGATTATTGGTTAAAGTGTTTTACACTAACCCGTACTTCATATTCAGTTCTTCGTTAATCTCTCGAATAGTCAATTGCCTGTTTGAACGAATCATATTTTCCACTCCTGCAACATTTTTGCAAATTTTTGAAGTTGAAAGATGTCCCGACCGTTGCTAGTCATCGACCGACTCATTCTTGCTTTTAAATCGCCCATACCACTTGCGAACAGTCTTCAAATTCACTAAATTATCACAATACACTGATTTTAACATTTCATGAGGTTCTTTGGCTATTTTTTGTAATATAAAACAAAATTTAATGCTAATGCGTTGTTCGAAGTCCATGATGCGCACCATATACGGTAAACACGTCCTCACTCTTCAGGATCTGGAAGCTAATTGACAAGTTACAACTTGTTTAAACTTGACTCTAAACTATCTCAAAGGACCAGACTATCGAACGCATTATTTCACATAGATAGCGTCAGCAGTTTCTGCTATAAAAATTCTTTCACCGTATTTTTTTTTTGTCAGACCTTACATAATTCATAATATTTTTTCACGCAGCTGGTAAAACTGTCACTTTCGTGATAATATTAAAATGAAGTGTGAAAAAAGACAAAAAAGGGTTAAATTAACAAGAAGCGAGATAAGTCAGTCACGAGGCGTTTAATTAATGGTTAATTGATCAGTATGACGAAGGGAGAGATAAAAACCCCATTAACCCCAACTACGCGTGTTAATTTGGCAGTTCACACTTTGCTTAGTGGAAAACGCGTTTTGAGGAAACGATCAATAAGCAGAGAGCGGGCTACATAATATTATTGGATAGACCCGAATGGAATAGGGGCTTGATGACGGATATTTCTGATAAGTATTCATGGAATTGTTCGTTCGAGTGAAGCGTAGTTTAATAAAAATTCGTATATAGCGTATATAAAGAATAAGGAATGCCATTGTTCGATGGAAGTGTTTTAGAATATACTGGGAATAGTCAGAAAAAAAAATAAATTATATTTTACGACATTTTCTTTCATATTATATAATAACTTTCCTCAATACAATCCCAATGTCTTCATGAGAACCACATATGTTCTTAAATAAATACGTATACATTATTATAACATGCGTACTTTATTATTATGTATGTATTATACGTATGTTATTATTATTATTATTATGTGTAATAACTGAAGAAAATACGGGAAGAAAATATACGTTTTATTTTATCGGTAAAATTCCTTTATTATAGAAAATGACAAAATCAATCAGCTCGTGTTCATAATCTTGATTTTTATTTTGAAATAAAATATGTTATAGGGTATTGGTTGATACATTAATGTAATTTATTTTGTCTTTTGTGTTTGTCTTTGGGTTTCTGTAAATTCATATTTCAGCCATTGACATTCAGCCATATCTCCATTGTTATTTATTGTTATATATTATGCTAATTATGTGCGTATCGCAGATTGACGTATATAAATTTAAACTGATATTTCTGAAGTAAAGTAATTTTAATTATTAGTTATTGTAATGGCGTGTTATTTTTAGACATTGTAATTCACCAATTCCATATCATATAATCAAAGACACTCCAAAAATGTTGTTAATAAAACTGATTAAGGTTAGAAAACGATAAATTCTATCACAGTTATGTTATTTGTTCATATAAGCTACGCGGCATGTACTGGCGTATTGGCAGTAAATAAAAAGTGACAGATATAATATTGTATGGCGCGTATTTAAAAATAGTAATTCTTCATATTTGACTAGAGGGACATTTCACGTGAAGCGGAGAGCGAAAAAATGTAACTATCTGAAATTCGTTGGTATTCGGGATAATTATACTTCTAGAAGACGTGAATGTAAATACATAATCTTTTGTTTGTGTGAACCTTATTTGTCAAGTTATTGACTTCTAAAAATTGACGAAATATGAGATGCAGATTTTTTTGGAATCTGTTGTTCAAATTAACTAATGTATAACAAAATATTTAAAATGGCGTTTGATATAGAAAATTGACTTTTATTTTCAATTATGGAATCAGATTCGAAATTGTAATTTTTTTTCTTGTAGAAGACCGGAAGTGAACATTTAAAATCCGAATTTTAGTAACTTCAAGCATTTATTTTATTATTTAAAATCCAAAATATAGCTTGAAGTAAATATATATTACACTAAAAGTTTTAAAATGGGATCTGCATTCATTTAAGAGATACATGCTTAGGTCGGCCTGCTCCTGGTACATGCTTAGGTCGGCCGGATTACACGAAAACTTATTAAAAACACTGCTATATTAATAATAACCTGCTTAAGCATTCTAGTGCTATGATAGTGATACAGACCCGTTTACTATAGCTGCTCAAGTGGTTCCTGATGATAATTTTGTTGATAGCTTGTGTAACGTTTTGGACGTTTTGAAGCCACATGCCTAAGTTGCAGAACAACAAGCGCTTTATTTCAGAACACTAAAGGAGATCATCTCTGAAAGTGAAATCCTTGTTCAATGTGACTTTCCTGAAAATTATAGCTTTGTTGTACAGTATTGTGCAGCATCTCGTACAACAAAGCTATAATTTTCAGCAAAGTCAAAGTTTGAAATATTGTAATTTGGAAGTTTGAAATTTCTTTATTTTTGAAAAAAAAAATTACCTCCGTTAGGCTACTACTACTACATTATTTTACAGGATTCTTTTTCATTTTTTCAGTTTACATAATTTTTTGTTAAGTTATTATGTCGACAAGGAGGCGCCACGGTTTTCATCAGTAGTCCATTTATACCCGCAAAAAATTATGTTAATATTAAAAAAAAATATATATTTTTTTCTTATAGTTGAAAAGTTAACAAAAAATGTGAAATCAACAATTTAATAATTTTTTCACCATATAACTTACTTTCACCATATAACTTTTATAGCTTAATAATGAAAGATTGGAGGAAGTTAAAGACTTCACTTATTTAGGAAGTAAAATAAATTGGGATGGAAGAAGCGATAAAGACATAAAACAAAGAATAGCGCAGGGTCGAGTAGCTTTTAACAAAAAGAAAGCACTTTTATGCTCGGGGGTAATAAAATTAGAAACAAGGAAGAGATTTTTGAAAACATATGTATGGAGCACGGCACTTTACGGCTGCGAAACCTGGACGGTAGGGGAAGCAAGTAGGAAGAAATTAGAAGCTTTTGAGATGTGGTGTTACCGAAGAATGATGAAAATACCATGGACTGATAGGGTTAGAAACGAAGAAGTATTGGAGAAAGTCGGCGAGAAAAGGAGTATGTGGAAAAACTTAAAGAAGAGAAGAGATAGAATGGTAGGCCACTTGCTGAGACATGGGGGAATAGTCCACGATAGTTTGGAGGCAGAAATAGGAGTGAAGAAAGGCAGAGGTAGGCCTAGATTAGACTACTGCTCGCAAATAGTAAGGGATGTAGGTTGTAGCATAATTAGCGAAATGCGTAGGTTAACACAAGATAGGAGAAGCTGGAGGTTAGCGTCCAACCAGTCTTAGGACTGATGACCTAATGATGATGAACTTTTATAACAATTTTTCAAATTTACTCGGTTTTCAGTGCGCGCAGGGGTATGTGAGCCCTTAATAATATGTAGTTAATAATATTCCAATGTATATAACCTGAATTTTTTTCTATAAACAAAAATTCTTTGACATAAATATTACACTATTAACAAAACGTTTAAAATATTGTGAACGATAAATAGTGCCTAAAACCTTAGAAAGTATTCTGTCATTGTGATACAGTAGTATTTACTTCAGTTATAGCATCAGATACACTAACACTTTCTTCTAGTATCATTGTGGGTAAGTATTCACAGATAAACTGCTACATTATCTAGTATCACTGTGACATATGCAGCCACGATAAAACTATGGTAATTTTTTATAGTTGGTATAGTAAGACATTGAAGCACAATGCTTATTAAATTCTGCAATATTTTTAAAGTCATCTTGTAAACTACAGTTTGTCAAATCACTTTAAAATTATCAGCATGAACACAGTTGTCTTGTAATTATGTTTCCATCTACCATGTTCTTGCTGCATCGAAAGATAGAAGCAGCGTAGAAAAACTATTCGTATTAGTTCAATCAGGATGGATTTTTAAAAAATCTATTACACTAGATTAGTAAGTAATATATGCAAATAATACTACTAAGTCATTTATGACTACTATCAATGAATAAATTCGCAAATTCTATGAAACCCACCAGATACCCCACCGAATTTAGGACAATAAATTTCATCATAAACCTAATTATTTAAAATGTTATATTCGAAACTCTTCAAGAACTCCAACGCATAACTGCTACTCACGGTATAGTTCACTTTTCGCACAGCACTATATACAACTCACAGTATATGTATTTCTAGGCACCTAGCGTGAGATATCACTTTACGTGGACAAAGGGTATTTTCTGTAAATTAAGACCAGGCGATACCCATAGATTTTCACGCCACTGTGTTTCATTTACTTAATGTCTGTTCACGATTAAAGCAATAAATTGTCCACTCTATGGTTATGTTGTAACTGAAAACCATATACTTTTATTTGTTTAATTCCATGGCTGTCGTAGAGAAAGCACTATGGTACACTCGAATAATTTCTTTACGTTCATGTAGTTGTGTGATACGAGCGAAGCGAATTAAGGAAATCCGTACTCATTCAAGGCTTTTTTCAAAGGCAGGTAATGCAAAATTTAACCCCTTGTTGAGGAGATCAATTTTTTCTTTATCCAAGGATTGGGAAGAATGATTTTCTACAATAAAGATGATTAAAACTGAAATTAGTTTTAGTCATCTCCAGATGATGCCAACATTGTTGGCGAAGCGCGCGTCGAGTGTAGTGTATATTGTTGGTGCCTTGTGGAAAACTAAGTCAGTGTTATCTTCACACCAAAGGTTCCGACCTACTCCAGTATAAGATGGCTTTACGTCCAATGGAACTGAATCTCTATGATACTGATAGTGCTAATATTAAATTAGTAGGAGCATATATGGGATCTAAAAGCCTGAAAGCGTCGATCAGTTTTTGTGTATGTATAGTAAACGAAGTATGCTGATATTTCAAGCATATGGACTTTACAAAAAGCTTATCCACAAGTTGAATAATTTACCTGACCAATGATGAACAGTGGTCTGACTTACAGAGGAATATGTTTCTATCAATTAACACAAGATTTATTAAGAGAATGTCGTCACAAAACAAAAAATTAGAAGAATTAATGAGTGATTAACAAGCAATAGATTCAGTAAAAGAAGGAGTTCCTCCGAGAGACATTTCCATTGTAGAAAATTATTCTTCCCAATCGTAGAATAAAGAAGGAATTGATATCCTCAATAAGTAGTTAAATTTGGCATTACCTGGCCCTGAAGACAACCTGGATGATCTATACTCATGTCAAAAATCTTCAGTACCTATCTATAAATAACTATTTTGAATACGTAAAATAACGTAAGTAATTAAATACAGCTAAGACCTATAATTACTAATAAAATATATTAGTCACTTTGCTATATTAGTAAATATGAAACAAACCCATTACCAACTAAATACAATACTTGTTTTTCACCCCTAAAACCCTGTGTACATCTTTTCCATTAAACCAATTAATATTATATTAAACATTTTCCAGTTGAAATACTTTAAAACGGCTCCAAATTTCGAGATGATATCCATACCATCAATTATATCATGCGCCAGTGAAAATTGAAATACTTAACAACCGAAGGAAACCCCCACGCTTTTGAAGGATGCTTGTAACGTACAGCATATCTCCTTATGCCAATTAAGGACCCCAGTGGAAAAACAGTTTACCAACATTCATTGACTAACTTTAGGAACACTTATATTATTTTATCATCGGATATTAAGGCAGCCCCCTTTGCTCGCGAGCGCTGTTTAAAGGACGCAATTTTGCCCCTCAACGAGCTTTGGAACGACAAGAAGGGGTGACAGGAGGCTTGCCGGAATTTATGCCGCACTTTTGGGACTCCTGCATGGGCTATATTTTTTTAAAATAATGTTTAAAAGCTTACAGCCAATTATTTTTAAAATTCCATGTAAGACATAATGTTTTCGCATTCTGAGACGCTTTATACTTTTAGTGATAAGGCGCATAACTTGCAGTCGTTATACTAGCTATTTTTAGGGTAACTTTCTCGCCCTTCTCATCTCATTTCACCGATTCGTAATTTTGCAGAAGAGAAACAAGATTTTCTGGAAGTCGTTTTAACAACCTCTTTGTACGTGACAGGTTTACAAAGCCTAGTCACACGACATTCATTTAGGTCGTTAATTTTAAATATGTTTCAGTCAATTTAGACTTAGTGTTTCTAACAAGGAAGATATCGCATTTAGCAGGTTAAAACAATTAAACTGTGTAAGTAAACCAAATTAGAAATTTGCAAAAAAAATGTTTTTCCCATCACCCTATTCAGAAAGTAACTAAAAAATTTTGTCATCAGCCCTACAAATTTCATTATCCAATTCTATAAACACTATACACTAAAAGTGCTTGAGTGATGTGATAATATAAATATTTTTTCTCATTTTGATATAGAGATAGCGATTAAGTCCAACAAGGGTAGTTAATCGTACAAATTCGGATTAAAATTATGTTTGTAAGTAAGTAGACCACATCAAAAGCTTGACAATTTCATAGTCTTATTTTTATTTTCAATAAATCAATGCTTATACTTCTAAAGATGTTACACAAGGCAATGTTTAAAAATAAACATAACCCATCAAGAAACTACCAGCAGAGTAGACTTATACGCATCATAATATTAAAATTAACCTGAGATACTTAATTATTCCTATAATGCATAAATATACTATTTGAATCACCAATGGGTTAAGATAGATATTATAACATAAATAGGAAATACATAGATTTTAAGGAAGTAAAGAGAAGTTTACTTCTTCATTAAAAAACATGAAAGGTGATATTAAAAGTTCTTTGATATATATACTGATTATTCATTATTTTTTTCGCAGAAATTAACTCAACGCTCTTTTACGTTAGTTCCTGTAGAAAAATAATTTTATAGGAGTGAAATTTTTCTGTGTGGCGATACGTGAAAGCTATTTAAAGTATCGCTTCTTCTTTAAGTATTTGCTCTAAAAGTATAGAGATACTTTTTGAGCAAAACGTTTTGAATTTAATATTAGAAATTAAAAAAATATATAAGGGTCTATAAAATTCAATAATAGAAAAATATATATGGGTTTCCATTTAAAATAGCTATTCTGTAATGCATTTATATAAATTATCATGTACATATAGTATTTTGATTAGAAGTCGAAGAAGGAGTTTTGAATTAAAAATTGACCTGTGTAATTGTTTATTATTAGAAAAATTATTTTCGGCCGTAGGTAGGTTCCACCCTGTATTTATGGGTATCAGACAAAATACTAAAGAACACTAAAATGTTGAAGAAAATTTTATTTCCATTGTGCCGAAATTTTATATTTATTTTCAGAAACCGTCAACATTTGTGTAATGTATATTACAATTAAATTAGTTTCAAACAGGCTTCACAAACAACAGAAATCATTCCTATATTCGACGTATTCCCTCAAAGGAATACGTCGACTTAACAGTCTCCTACTACACGTTGATGTTGAAATATTGAACCCCACATGGAATTTGGCAGGTTTACCCATAAAGCCACAAGAATGCATAGGGGCAGAAACATAGAAAGGCGTACACGTCGTGAAACAGATTCCATTTCTCCCACATATTTTATAAGTGACACTATCGAAATGTTGATTGTGAAAAATAAAATTGTAATGCTAATTGTTCATCAAAAGCAGATGGTAATCACCCAATATAACAATTATTGTTAAATATTATCAAGCATAAAAAATACGGAAATAGTTAAGGGTATCAGAATATGACATTTACGATTAGTTGAGATTTTTAAGAAAATCGCATATTTATTACAATGGTTACTGATATTAGTGTTAATAAAATATATAGTCTTTGCGCAGAAAAGTAATATGAATAAGAACAAAAGTTATAAAGGCATATTTTATGAAAGCTGTCTTCTCCACGAGTAATCCATGAACGTACGGCTAACCAAGTTGGCACCATGGGGAGAAAACTAAATATCATATAACTATTGATGCTTCCTCTCCCCACGTGTTTAAATTGTTTCTTCTCTCACTTTTTGTTTTAACGGAAACTGCTAATCTGTACGAGTATTTAGTTACCTTTAAAATACTGTCGTTATAATTAGATCACATAAAAGTAACAATTGCCATAACGATATTAAGAATAGGTACTGCTTTTTGATTTTTAATAATTTTCCATTTCATTTTTGAATGGCAGCTATATTTTTGTTAGCCTAAACTGATCGATAAAATAGTAATAATACGTCTTTTATATCAAATTAGAACATAGTATTTCCAGAATATGACTATGAATTCATGCAAGTAAGGTATATACATATAATGGTATGGATGAATTAATATATTTAAAATTGATTATGTGACTCGATTATTTATAATCCTACTTAAAAGTGTAACTTCATAATTTTCAAATAACTTCGTAACTAGTTAAGTTGCTATTAATAAGAAACTGTCGATCATTATTTCTGGAATATAGAAATTTTTGCACGAACATAATATGCAAAAATCAGCTGAGTGTCATTATGCTTATTCCATAATAACCTCTCATTTTCAAATAATACAGCAACATATCTACTTCAAGAAGCTTCTATATATATTACACAATTATGTGCATAGTTTAGAATAGTTTTTACTGAAACAGAAATTATTATACAATCAACAGACCTGTCAATAATCTATGTCGTTTATGTAAAATATTGGAACCTGAAGATGTGGAGCATATATTGCTTGTACAATGCCATTGTATAATGAAAGCTGCCTCCGAGATTTAAAAAATGTTCTAACCCCTTAAGGATATTCTGCCTTTTTCTGAAGGTTCAAGCATTTGACATTTTACACTGTTTTCAAATTTAACCATCGGTTTAAAATTGGCCATTTATGTTTAATGAGAAATTAATATAATTATGACTTCGCTTTATTCAGTTACTAAAATTTTGTTTCACTTTTCAGTTATCATAAATGTATATGTTTGGGTTTTTTCTTCATTTTCTCTGTTAGTTACTATTACAAATTCTTGCTACACAATTTTCGTATTATAAGAAGCATTAAACATTAATGCTTACTATTATATATTATATAAATTTGGCAGTACATGTTTCTGTGTTTATATATGAATGCACAAATAATATAAACAATCATAAATATTTGTATAAATTATTTACTACAGTACATTTAATAAATTATTTCTTTACTATTTATAATATTTCCATTCATATCACTCTATTGATATTATTCTTTTTATTATCTGTTTATATTATTTTAACTCATTTTCATGTATGTATTTTCTGTTAATTGTGATATAAAAAAGTTGTGTGTAGTTTTCTAATTATTTTATTAATACTGTTTAATAAATTAATAGCAAAATAACATATGCTTAAATATTAAACGGGAAACAAAGGACAAAATAATATAAGAACTAACGAAACTTTAATTTAGTACTATTACATGCTAATATTTGAAATACGATGGGAATATAGGAAGTATATTACTTTTATCATAAATGTTCTTCTTTCTGTATAGTGGATTGTATAAATTACTATGTAGAATTATGTATTCTCATATTCTCTAAAAATGAACTAACCAGATTTCTGCATCACGATGTTCAGTTATTAATAAATACTTTATTGCATCTTCTATAACAACACATTTTGTTATAAATGAGGATTTTAATTTTAATCTTGATAAATGTTACTTGACGAAAACTAGATCTTTATAGATGATATATTAAGACTCTGAAGTAGAGTTGACCTGTTATGTCAGCAATTCGAGTAGCTCTTCCGATATCTAGTAATAACACTTGAAGCATCGTTTAAACACTGAACAAGTTATGCAAGAGGTCAAATTCCCATCGTCTATTCGAGTACTTGATTCAATGCTGGAATGGAGCAGCTCCTGATGTACCAGCGATGTGACTAACAGTGCTTATTATTGCTATATTGTTTCACGAATACTTCAAAGATCAATAAGTTTAATGAATATCCTAATATGAATGTTTAAAGTTTCGTAAATAAACGTGAACATGTATAAAAATATTGTGCTGTATAAAAATAACATGTATAAAAGTATTGATATAAAAAAACTACTTTTGTAAGTTTTACAGTGACTTACACAGGTTGTCTTCTAAAAACTGTGTAGGTTACACTCTGGTATTACTTAGTTTAAAAATAAAATCAATAGCAAATTGTAGAAATATTACAATCAAGTACTCTCATTTTTATTATGTAAATATCAATAAAATATATAATTTATCGCAATGATGTATAACTAACTGATTCTAACTTACAATCAAAATATAAAATTATAATCTTTATTTTTTTTTTTACTTAAAACCTCAAATTTAATCATATTTTCTATTGCATAAGTATCCACTGTGGATGTTCTATAATACTAAGATTGTAGTTATTAAATTCTTATTTGCGTTTGAGAAATTTGAGAAAACGGGTTCTAGTGTGGACCATAAGTAATATACATCTACATCCAGAAAACAGTGTCGAATTATTTCTGCTCTAAAATGATCAGTAGAAGCACTTTGACTACTTTCTTTATTTGTGTATGTCTCACTTTGTTTATATTATTTGCGTATACTGATTTATTGTAGGCCATTAAACTTCAATTATAAACGAAACACATTTGACCTGATATTTTAAATCTAGAAATTTCCATACAAGTATTCTTATATTTTATTTACAACTTACAAGAAGACGTATCTGATGAAAATCCTCATCAGAAAGAAGTTATGAAAGAAATCATCGTCAGATGAAGTTATGAAAGAAATCAAGCTTAATATAGATCCGAGAAAGCCTCCCGCATTTGACTTACGATTAGTAATAGGAGAAATACTAAAACAACTCGCGAGGAAAGCAGTTTTCAAGCTGACTAATCTAATAAATACCGCGTTTAGGCTTAAGTACGTACCTAAGCTATCGAAAGTAGCAGAATAGTGATAGTATCAAAATCCAGGAAATCGCCACATGTAGTCTCTTCATATAGACCAATACCTTTATTATCTATCATGTCCAAGCTCTTTGAGAAACTGCTACTTAAAAGAATACAATCAATTAGCGAGAGAAAAACTAAACCCAGACCATCAGTTCAGGTTCAGACATAAACACTCCACAATAGATGAGGTCTAATAGTAATAGGAGAATATGGAGGCCATCCAGGTCCTTGATAACTCCAACCAAATAAGAAGACTCAAGACGATTAAAACCCACGAGTTAGTTTAGTGGTTTGAGTGAAATTAAAATCAGAGTAATTTACGTAATGCATAAGAAAAAGTGTCATATTTGTCAGAAATGGCTAAGAAGACATCAATGGGTGAGTCTTAGAATGTAAGTAATTTAGTATAATAGGATTAGAGACAAGTTTCTCATTAGTCTTAGATATTACATATCTTATTTATAAGTGTTTACAACGAAGAAAGTAACACGTTGTCAAACACTAAGGTAAAATTAAACTGAATTGATTATGCCTACATCGATTCAAATATTTAAAGTTTACGCGACGGGATATCCGCTATCATGGAGTACAACACCACTGATGCTACACTTATCGTAGATCTACCATGTCTAATATGATCTTTGAATTTATTCCGAAATAACTGATGAAATCAGCGAAATAACAAGAAAAATTTTATATTTTAAAATATTGAACATTATTTGTTAATTCTTGTAGATTTGACATGCAACCTATTTCTTGTTAGTATAATATAATTGTTATACACTGTTGATTCAAAAAACACATTTCCAGTAGGTTAGTTAAAACTAATCTACATAACGTTTCATATCAAACATGCTAACGATCGCTTGACATAGATAATGACGTTAATAAATCTATACAAGTTTGTTCTCGTAGGAAGTGACTATTATATAACAGTGAAATTACCAAGAATACTTACACAGTTACTTACATCTACCTACAGCTACCTGTATTAGTATTACTACGAACATAATCACTGCTAAAATGTTTACACCAAGTAGATAACAAATTATTTAAATGTTTTTATGTGTTATAATATGACAATGAAATAGAATATTATTTCTGTATAACTTGAAAATTTCTCACTTTTATAGATATAAATAGGAGTTATGATGATGTTCTGCCTTACCACAAACAAACTACATTGTATGGCCCTTGTAATATATTTACTACTAAAATTATTTGCGAAAGATACAAATTCGCCCGTTTAAACTAAGTTCCTGACACTGAACTTCACTTAAGGTATTTAGGTGAGGGTGGCACTTGTGTCCTGAATATTTTGAAAGCATAACTAAACCATCAAACCGCAAGCTGGGACGGCGGCGGTGGCATTACCGCCTAACAAATTACATCAAAGAGGCTATATGTGCAAACGTAAGTTAATGCAGAGTTAGTTATTCTCATAGTACTCGTAAGTGATTATTATACTTATAACAGTTTTGTAAAGTAGTTTTCTTATTTTTATTAAAGATATTACTAAATGATATCTTAGGTTTCTCCTTCCAAGTATTCTCGCTTTCCAAACCTTATTTTATATTAATTTATGAAATTTATAATTTTCGTAGACGTTACGTATTGGTGTGTTTTACACCTAATTTACTAAAATAATAAAATTATTCAGATCTAATTATAATCTCAATATATTTGTCTAATTTATTGAGGACTTGAAATTTATATTTTTGTTTATTTAAGCAATTCTAATGATATGCTTTTTTTAAATTAATACAATGTTAAGGGGCTACATCCTCCTAAAACATGAAAAACAGTTGATCTTCGCGATGAGTTTTCTTAGGAACTGTTAATAATAAATAAACATTTTATTTTACATTGAAGATAAATTTATTGTAAACATGGTGAAGTAAATATAATTTAAGAATATAAAAAACCGGTAAATATATACCCGCCGGAAGTGGAACATCTATTTCGCAATCCGGTTTCGGTGACCTTTCTCTTGCTAAAACTGATCATCTGAAGATGATGAAAAGCCTCTGTTATTATCGTAATTTGTTTAAGCAGTTTTGGTTATTTTTGAATAATGTCGTCATTCTATTAATAACGGTTTGAAGTGTGACTATGTCAAATTTCAAATGAATATGTCGACAAGTTATCGAGATATGACGGTCACCGTTTCGGATTCGAGGGACGTTGTCTTATTTTTAGTATGATGAATTCTCATGCTTGTTTCATCTTTCCTAGCGCGAGAAATTTTGTGCGTATACATTATTACAATATAGTACGAAAAACATATACAAAACAACGATTCTCCAAATTTGTTGCTGATTAGTTAAGTCTATCATTGTTCCGCATCCGACGAGGGCGCTCCTTGAGGAGCGCAGGTAGCAGGGCATACGCCGCCCTCCACCGTGTGACTGAAAGCTTTGTATATCTGTAAGTTTTAAATATATCGACTTGAAACTTTCAGGGATATATTTTTAAGGCTTCATGTTATAGTAATATATAATGAAAAATTATCGAAGATTTTGAAGATATTAGGCGGATGTAAGTTAACCCCTTAAGTTTAAAGCTTAAAATAGTAACACGAATATAATAAAAAAAACAGAAATGGAATAGTTTGAACGAAATAACATATTAATAAAAGCTGTAAACTTTCTTCACGTGTTCGTATTAGACGCTTCTGTTAAAGTAAGATCGATATAAATTATATCAGTTTTCTAATACTCGTATCTCAAAACTAAAGAAGATTTTATTCTCACTAATATGCATACAAAATATTAACAAATATTATATAAAATAATAGACACATTTTAATATACCAAAATATATGAAAAAATTCAAAATTGTGCAAGGTGAATTTATATAAATATTGTATGTACATAGACAAGGAAAACTGGGCTTACTTTTAAGACGTCTATCTATAATTTATTACCAGACAATAGTGAACATATAATAACACATTTAATGTTAGCGTACATAAACCAAAGGAGTCTGAAATAAGTCTTAAAGTTGTTACGTTGTTTTTTTAATAAATATCATATACGTTAGGTTTATATTCTGTTTTTCTCCAAGGCCAATTCTCTGAATGTTGTACATTCTTATTATATGTTTTTCAGTATCTATTCTACGAGTTCTTATTCTCTAATTAATCTATCTTGACTGTGACTTTCGTCACTTGTTGGAACAGCTTATTTCAGTTACTCCATTGCTCAATTATTCAGTTGATACGTCTATAGCGTCAAATTCAGATGGTCGGTGCTTTTGATCGAATATTTTAGTACAATTTTACTGTACTCCAGATTACTGGAAAGTTATATCAGATATTTCTGAACTTGATCTATAAGTTGTTTTTCTGCTATTAATATTTAATATGTGTCTTGTCTTTTATCATTTGAACGTGCATCTAGTCTTACAGAAATTTGAGAATCTGAGCTACTTATTAAGCCGCCCCACATCCAGAGTAAGTATATTAACTGTTGAAAGCTTTTTGTCGTTTTAATTATGTATATTAAGTATGTAATATTATTTGATAAAATATATCAGGGTATATTATAAGACATAGTTATTTTGATTGCTCTGTACATATTGATCAATTGATTAAGACTATTTTTCCTAATAGAATCTATGCAGCACCTTGAATAACTGCACACATAAAGACATTAAACTATTGTACGAGCAAAACTAATTACTTATTACTTTTATTCCATATTCATTTGTATGATATTCTAAATGTATATACTCAATAAATTTGAATATACATGACAGTTTATAATAAACAAATGTTAATTCATAATACAATCCTTCTAATATAAATAAATTACTTGATCTTTAATATGCGAAATACATACATATATTTTTTTCCTAAGCATTTCATACATATTTTTATTTCACACATTTTCCAATTAACAATATTCAAAGAAATGGCGAATACGCCAGGGACATTTTAAACTTCAGATTGTTTTAATATACTTTTATTCAAATACTTGTTTACAATTACTGCAATTAAAGTTTCTAACATATAATCACCGTGAGAACATAACTATATAAAGGGTCCTTTTTAAGCCCAACAGAACATTAAACTTGAATAAATACTACTGAAAATGAACTTAATATATTTTTTATTTCATTCCTTTTTTTTATTACAGTTTACTGTATTCCGCCGACAGAATAAACGTTACCAGATGGAAATAAAACAAATATTTTCGGTTATAAGCCAACGGATTTTTTAGTAATGGAAAAAAATATTCAAACGAAATTATATTGAACTACTCTCAACGTTGAAATTTTTCCAAACCCATGTTATTTTAATGCAATAGGAATATGACAATATTATATTCTATCCGAGCGACTGTATGTCTCCTAGATAAATCTCACCTAAATTTGTGTAGTGTTGGGCGAGTGCATTGACATGTAAACCGCTGGAAGATATAGAGGAATCTGTGGTCCAGTGGTAACCGATCCCAGTGGTAATGTTAATATTGATCATACATTATTTACACCAAATCAGTCTAGAAAATCGCCCGACTATATGATGTTTTTTATTATATCTGTTATTTTTAGCCGTATTCTGAATTTAACTAAAATAATTTAAAATTACATGCATACATTCATTTAGCTTGAATGTTGCCTTTTAATTTATAATGCACAGCTTTGCTATTAACTGTTGAATATGGCACCAGATAACTAATTTTATTATTTTTACTAAAATATGTCGTGGTAGATAATTAATTTATGTACATACGGTTTACATACATATGTTAATAATCTTATTTGCATTAGTTGCGCCAACAGTTTATATATTCTAGCATAGAATATTAATATATAAAATATATAAAGAAGATAAAGCACAATATAAGAGCTGAGTTTTTAATTTACGTGTATATTTAAATATGCGACATTATAATTGCAACAATATTCACACATTAGGGAAGCTAAAAATATATTCCACAGTGAAAATAAAATTTAATATCCAGGCCAATATAAATTTAAATAAACGTTAGTTTCTAAATGATAAATATAATATGTATTTCAATAAGGATTTAGAAAATAAATTAAGTTGCTTAGGGTCTAAAAGCATTCCAACCCATTGTGGTATTAGGACGTGAAAACATTTTTTTAAAGTAAATAAATGCAAATTAGATATCTCACCCTTTCATATTTAAGTGAAATCGAGTAAATAATTAAATTAAACTATAGATTAAGAAATAAATTAAACTAGAAGTGAGGTTGAGAAGTAACGAAAAAAAAAATGTGTTATTTAATATTTCGAAATATTTCTTGCACTCATCAATTTTATTTGTTTCTTTTAACTAGATTTATTTGTAAGTATTTCAATAAACTTTTTCTTAATTTATAAGACTAGAATTACATGCTAGAGATTCTAATTTTTGAAAATGAAGTGCATATTATTGCATATAATTCTTGCTTGCTTTTAAAACTAAATGTAATTTTAACATATATATATATATTACATTTTTAGAGTATTTGTAAATTTATAAAGTATTCTGTGATAGTTTAAGTACACTCTAAATAGTTGGTAAAATATTATCATTATTATTACTTTATCTGATTATATCTTACAAATCAAAACTTATCAAATATTGTTACTCAAGCTAGCCCTCTATATCTTTTATATGGAGCTATAGAGTTTATTTATAAAGTACCCTGAAACTGAAGAGAAATTTAGAAATTGAATCAGGTGGATGTGGACGGTCGTTCAATTTGGTTCTCCTCATCTTTCGAGATATTTATTTCTTGAATATTGATGTGTCTTCTTACAAATAATTAATCTAACACTGTGTAAATCATTAGTTTAATAGGGTAATCCTAGTTCAGTTTTCCATTATTTCCTTATTTGAAATAAGCTTCGCGTATTATCTATTTAAGTTCTTCTGTAGGAAACTTTAAAAAACAAAGAAAATTCTACCTCTATATTACACTTAATTACGAAGAAGTTCTGCAGCGCAATAAGGTGGAGTTTTATTTCTTTGAAACTAGATATCATAATACGTGTATTTGACTTTATGCAACAGTATGGCGCAATGTCACAGGGAATTTTCATTTGAGAAATCAAACTGTACTCATGTAAGTTCATCTTTTGTGGTAGATATTGCATAAAAAAATGAATTTTTAAAATAAACCCAATCTCTTTGTATATTAAAAATAATTTGACGTATAGTAGATATCTAGAGAAATTAATAATATATGTTTATATAATTTAAGATATATTTATATTTAAATTTAACATATGCTGGGGTTGATCCGAACTATTATTAAGAGTTACGGAGTATTAAGGAAACTTACCACAAAGTGTATATGTTTTAAATTTAAATAACATTGCATATTCAATATAAAATAATAATACTTAATTTTAATAAAATATGAGCAAAAACTGCTTTCAAGTAATTTTTTTAATATAATTTCCAAAATGGATAGATTAAGATTAGATATAGTAGGCATAAGTGAGATGCGCTGGCCGGAAGTAGGAGATTTTTGGAGCGGTGACTATAGGGTAATACACACAGGATCGGTAAATGGAAACGCGGGAGTAGGAATCGTTATGCGGAAGAACGCAGGGCAGTGTGTAGATAGTTAGCTACAATACAGCGAGAGAGTAATGATGGTCAGGTTAGATTCGAAGCCAGTGAAAATAGTAATAGTGCAAGTATACATGCCTCCTTCTAGCCATAGTGAGGAAGAGTTGGAAGCCGTTTATTCGGACATAGAGCAGGTAATAGGATTTGTGAAGGGTCATAAAAATTTAATAATAGTGGGAGATTTTAACGCAGTCGTAGGGGAGTTGAAAGAAGAAGAATTTGTAGGTTCTTATGGATTAGGAAATAGAAACAAGAAAAGTAGCACACTGATAAAATTATGTGAGCAGCACAAGATGGCAGTCGCGAATACATTGTTCAAGAATTACGTTAGGAGGCGGTACACCTGGAAAATACCAGGAGGGATAGACAGGTATCAGGTAGATCATATTCTGGTTAGGAAGAAATTTAGAAATGAAGTAAAAGTCTGTAATCCAGGAGCAGATGTAGACAGCGACCACAATTTGGTAGTCATGAAAGCTAGATTAAAGTTCAAAAATCTGAAAACCTGGAAGGACAAGAAATGTATAAATGTAGACATATTGAGGGATCAAAATATGAAAGATAAGTTCCAGGAGAAAACAGATCAATTAATAAATAAAGCAAGTAATGACGAAATCAAAAACGCAGAAACTGAGTGGGAAGCCAAGAAGCCCTGGATAACGGACGAAATCTTAAACTTAATACAAAAGAGACGAGGCTACAAAAACAGATGAGACGAGGAAGGACTGAAAACTTATAAGTCAATAAAGTGGGAAAACATTGGAAAGTGTAGGAAAGCGAAAGAACAATGAATAGAGGATAAATGCAAAGAAGTAGAAGATAAGCTCCAAGTAGGTAAGACCAATGAGGCTTACAAAATAATTAAGAGGAACTTCAGGGATATAGGACCACTAAGTAGAAACGTTACGAATCAATCGGGGGACATACTGATCGGAAGAGAGGAGAAAGCGGATAGATGGAAGCAGTACTTAGGAAATTTATACGAGGGTCAGGAATTAGGAGAGATATTAGAGGAAGAATATAGCATCGATAGGGAAGATGTAGGAAAACCTATATTAAGAGAGGAATTTAAAATAGCACTAAGGGGGCTAAATAACAGTAAAGCGCCGGGTGTAGATAAAATACAGGCGGAAATTTTGAAATCTGCGGGACAGAAAGTAGTAAATAGGATGTTTGAACTGGTAAAATACATATATGAAACCGGCGAGATGCCGGAGGATTATAAGAGGAACATTATCGTTACTATACCGAAAAAGAGAGGAGCCGAAAAATGCTAGAAGTTTAGAACGATTAGCCCAACTTCCCACGCGTCAAAAATCTTAATAAAAGTAGTGCAGAAGAGGATGGAAGATAGAACGGAGGAAATACTAGGAGAAGACCAATTCGGGTTTAGGGGAAATAGGAGAACTCGCGAAGCTATTCTGGAGCTAAGAGTAATGTTAGAGAAAACAATAGAAAAATGAAAGAACGCTTATATAGGATTTGTAGATTTAGAAAAAGCTTTTAATAATGTAAGATGGGAAAAAATGTTCGAGATACTAAAGAGCGCGGGAATTAAGTATAGAGATAGGAGAGTAGTACACAATCTATACAAAGAGCAAACTGCTGTTATAGAAGTAGAAGGGGAAAAAAGGGAAGTAGGTATTAGGAAAGGAGTAAAACAAGGATCACCACTAATTTTTAATCTGTACATCGAAGAGGCGATTAATGTCGTAAAACATAGAGTGGATTTCGGGATTAAAGTACAGGGACAGATACTAAAAATACTGATATTTGCGAATAATATAGCAGTATTAGCATCTAGTAAAGAGGAATTGGAATCAGCGTTGAACGAAATGGAGGCAGTGTTGACAGAGGTATACGGAATGAGGGTGAATAAAAACAAAACTAAAGTGTTAATGTGTAGAGGGCGCGAGAGCAGAGCAAAAACGAAAGTACAAATTAATAATGAAAGATTGGAGGAAGTTAAAGACTTCACTTATTTAGGAAGAAAAATAAATTAGGATGGAAGAAGCGATAAAGATATAAAACAATGAATAGCGCAGGGTCGAGTAGCTTTTAACAAGAAGAAAGCACTTTTATGCTTTATGGGGGTGATAAACTTAGAAACAAGGAAGATATTTTTGAAAACGTATGTATGGAGCACGGCACTATACGGTTGCGAAATCTGGACAGTGGGGGAAGCAAGTAGGAAGAAATTAGAAGCTTTTGAGATGTGGTGTTACCGAAGAATGATGAAAGTACCGTGGACTGATAGGGTTAGAAACGAAGAAGTATTGGAGAAAGTCGGCGAGAAAAGAAGTATGTGGAAGACATAAAGAAGAGAAGACATAAAATGATAGGCTACTTGCTGAGACATGGGGGAATAGTCCGCGATATTTTGGAGGCAGAAGTAGGAGTGAAGAAAGGCAGAGGTAGGCCTAGATTAGACTGCTGCTCGCAAATAGTAAGGGATGTAGGTTGTAGCACAATTAGCGAAATGCGTAGGTTAGCACAAGATAGGAATAGCTGGAGGTTACCGTCCAACCAATCTTAAGACAGATAACTTCATGATGATGACGATGATGATGAATTTCTAAAAAATAATGTTATACAATTTTGGGTATAAAAACTAACCATATGGATACATATAATTATTTCATAAATTGGCTGAATATCCTTTCAGAAAATGATTTATAAAATTGGAATAAGAACTGCAATAGCTATATGATTAGTGTCATGATTTTGAGTTAATTTTCATTCTCTATTTTCATACCAATTAAATAAATATATTTTAGTCATAAGCAAAAGCACTTATGTTTTTCAAGGAACGTGATATATGTAAAATTTAATATAGAACGGAAAGCGAAAATACTGCTATAGGCGCATAAACGGAAAGTAAAAGTAATGGAAAAGGAAAGTAAATGGAATAAAGAACTGAAATTTAATTTACTGAGAACTGGGTATGTCAGGCATTATTGCGTTATGTTATTCTTTTGTATAGACGTTTTGCATATTTTATATATATATATATATATATATATATATATATATATATATATATATATATATATATATATATATATATATATATATATATATATATATATATATATATATATATATATATATATATATATATATATATATATATATATATATATATATATATATATATATATATAGGACAGTCAATGATTAAAAATAACCCAAGGGAAAGTATCCCTAATATTATAAATAAAGAGAGTCAAAATTGTAAAAGCATAGCATTGATAGTTTCCTCTTGATAAAAGCTTCTTTTAAACGTCCACATAATTACTAACTTAAGTAGCGTTACCGCATAAATGTTATATGTTAGCGTAATGTTTGATGCAATTTTAACTGTAGAGGTATGTATATATCAAAAAATATTTATACATAAAAATAATTCTTTGATTAAATAAACTTTACATCGAGGAAATGTTTTTTTTTCGATAGTTTATTCTATTGAAAAAAAACATCATGTGCAGTGCAGTACATGTGATAGAAGTAAATACTTCTTTAGAATAGAGAATGAGAGAAATTAAGACTGAGAGATTGAAAGAGAGAGAGAGGGAAAGGGAGAGGGATAATTTCAAAAGAAATATAACAATATAAAATTTGTGTAAATAGTGAGTAATGTATTGACCAATTTATTGAACTATATAGCACATGTTACTGCGTCGTCGTTGACTAAAGTTGTTCGATCTATGTAGTGCATTTTTTCTGCAGATTCATTAGAAATATCTGTGCCGTTGTGTTTCAGTTTGTAAAATTTTTTTTAGCAATCCAACCGATTTCATTTGCACTCACTGTTAGAAATATCGTTGGTTTACCAAATTGTCGGATCATGGCAAAAAGGTCTTTTTTTCGGTTTGCCCAGTACCAGGTAGAGTTTGGAATTGATCGCAGGAAGGCGAGATGTTTCGATACAATTATTGACATATTGTTCATCTTCAATTTGTTGTCGAGTTATGTTCGTATTTTTTCCAACGTGTTTGAATACAATCGTGAGCGCATCGCGAACCCTCAGGCGCATGATTTTCATCGCCAAGTATAATAAGTGATATGGCGACACAGCTCGTCGATCGGATCTTCGTAACTCACTCGTTGCGATCATAAATAGTGTCACATTAACCCCCTCTGAAACGAGGATAGCGTAAACTGATATATATGATGTACAGCTCTCTTTCTCCTTCTTTCTACGTTATATCTTTTTTCTCTCTCGTGTAACGAAATCTGAAAACGTTAAATTTTTTGCAATTCACTCTCCATTCTCGTCAAATATCAGAATGCCGCCAAAGAAGTATTCACTTAAAAAAAAACAATTCCTTGATGGAAAGTTTATTAAGTAAGAATCATAAATAGAATATAAAATATGCAACAAATACAAATTTGCATCAATATATTTATAGTAACAATTTCTAATGTAACTAATTACGTCCAAAATCAGAATTACAAATGAACAGTCGCTTAAATTAATAAAATATATTACAGTATAGTACACAAACGTATTCTTATCCTATACTTGTAATATATTTTTAGTTACTCAAATATTATGACATAAAACATATTTTAGATAGTAATATATATTTCAATAGATCTGGCAAAAGCTATTTATTAAATTTCTAATCTATTAAACTAAATCTCTAAAGTTAGTATCAAATAAAGGAAATTACTTGTTAAATTTAACAAAATTAAATATATGTGTACTAAATAAATTATTATAGGCCATTCCTTGTATGACTTTTACGATGCAATTGCTCATTCTCGAATGTCTTGTATTTATCGCTTGTAAAATTAATTTTGTTTCCAACTTCTTTTATATAATATTCTATAACACAAAGTGTTATAGCCATTGTTTGTATATTCTCTAATTTTGTTAAGATATAACAATAGATTTAGCTCATCCACTGCTAACCACAATTATACAGGGTGAGTCGGGAGGAACAGACCAAACTCCAGGAGTGTATCGTAACTTCACATTGTACTTGTGAAAATAATGTAAAAAAACTCAAATGTTGTTATCCGATTTTTATTTGTTTTCAAGTTATAGCGTAATTAAAAATAAACAAAATTTCATAAAAGAAAACCCGCAACAGGTAGAGTTCAACATCTGTCCCGGATGGGAACCAAAGGACAGGCAGCGGTTTCGAACTTATTAGTTCTCATCAGTGCCGTACATGGTACGCCGGTCCAGGACAAATCCCGAATCAAATCCGTGGGGTATTCATCTAAATCGATACTATCTATGACAGTAACTTGTAAGTCGGGAATCGAGAAAGGAGCCACCAAATCGCAAATCGGTTATCAAGTAGTCCCCGAATAGCAAGACTATTGCATAATCGCTATGGGAAATCGCAAGGCTTCAGAAGAATCCTACCTGTGGCGGGTTTTCTTTTCTGATACTTTGCTGATCGTCTAGAAACACAAGAACGGGGTCGAGCATCGCTATTAGATATAATTCAATGCCTGGCGGGGCTTTAGCCCGAGGAGTAGTTGTTTCCTATAGTGATTATGTAATAGCCTTGCTATTTGGGAACTATTTGATAACCACTTTGCGGTTTGGTAACATTTTCTGCTTCTTCTACGAAGGGTGCCTGTAGCTCTCTTGATTGAGTCATGTTTTTGTTTAAGATCGGCTGCATCATTTCTAATACGTTGAATCATGCATTGAATGATTCTAATAAGTGCATTCCGAGTGCCCACTTTTACTTTATACACTTCATCTTTGAACCAGCCCCATAAACAATAATCTACTGCTGTAAGGTCTGGAGATTTTGGAGGCCAACTAATAGGACTACCACGACCAATTCTATCCAACGCCCTGGAAACCTTTCGTTCAAATGTTCCTTGACCTGACAAGCGAAATGTGCAGAAGTTCCATCGTGCTGGTAGTAAATTTGCATTCCGATGTTTAAAAGAATATCCTCTAGTAGTCCGTGTAAGTCATTTTATAACAAAATTAAGTAGTTGTCTCCTATGAGGCGATTCTCCAAAATGAAAGGGTCAATTAAATAGTCATCGACTATACCACACCACACGGTTACCGAAAACTTATGTTGAAAGTTAGTTTCAACTGTTGCTTGGGGATTTTCATTTAACCATACATGACAGTTGTGAGCATTATTAATGCCATCACGGGTAAATGTTGTTTCATCTGTAAAAAGTATGCGCGATACAACACGATGATTATTATTTATCCACCGATAAAATTCCATGCGTTTAGGATAATCTTCCGGTTGTAGGTATTGTACTCTCTATACATGGTATGAATGTCAGCTTTGTTGGTAGAGTGTGTTTATTACTGCTGCTTATCGAATGTCCAATTGAATACCAATTCTTCGTGAGCTGGCATCTTCTGCTATTACATCCAGAATATCTTCTACCTCTTATAAATCTTATCGAGTAGCTCGTTCGGATGTTATGTTAACACTGGGAATCTTTCCGGTTTCGCATAGTTTGTTGAAAACTCCGATAAATACATTTTTATTAGGATGTATGTGATATGGAAGTCGTTAATGATATTCTTCAACAGCAGCTCTAGCATGCCCAATACAAAAACCATAAACAAACATCATATTTGCATATTCTAAATTTGAATACGTGTGTGGCATTTTGTAATACTTTTATTGATCAAAGTCAAAAATAAACCTTAAATCACTGTCATAATACACTGACACATCATCAAAACAACAAAGTTTTCAAATGTTTTTGAACCTCGAACATGGCATACTAGATAAACATTTTTAGTTACGCTATAACTTGAAAACAAACAAAAATCGGATAACAACATTTCAGATTTTCCATTATTTTCACGCGTACAATACACTCCTGTAGTATGGTTCATTTCTCCCGACTCACCCTGTATATTAGGGATTTAGTATTATGTTAAAATCGCTCGTAGTACAGATGACAAATGTAGATATTTGTTCAGATAAACAACTTCTAGGATTATACCTAAAGATGGGATTAAGTTTGAAAATTGACGAAATGTTTCTTTATTTAATATAAATAATGACATATAGGAACACTGCACAAGAATAAAGTAATACATTCAGTATAACGTCTTTGGCCACTTTTTTAAACCAAACGTATTATTTGATTCCCATCATATTTTAAACTGGGGAATGCTCGTATAAATCATTTTTTGCGTAAACAGTCTCGTATTACTGTGTAAATTTTCGACATAATTAAACTGTATTTACAGATATGATGTAGAAAGATAAATATTTGTACTATCACAACGAAGAAAACAACAAATAGTCAAATACGACGACAAAACTAAACATAAATGTTTCATTCTAAAATTAATTTTAAAAAAATTAAGAGATCGGGTTTTTGCACGCATAAAAAGAAAATCGATATATCTCGAAAAAAATTGAGAAACGAGAAGAGTATTTTTTCAAAAAAAAAAAAAAATAGTGATTCTATATGGCGTCAATGGGAATAATAGTGATGATGTGTATTTATTTATTTAAAGTCACATATGCATTTTCAGTACAGTACATTTCAATATACATATAATTATATCACATGAAATATCTTAAAGCAGTTCCGGACCTTAGTAAGATATAAAGCTGTTTTAAATTTTTAACATGCCATTCGGCAATAAGCATGGCAAGTACCATATCGTATTCTTGACCCTTGGTGTATTGGTCAGTGCTACTTGACATCATACTTAGCGTCATCTATTTGCTTAGCGAAAATGTAGTTTTGCTGGAATAACTGGATAATTTGGGCAAGTATTTCTGTATGAGAGTGTCGACCAATCCTTTGATGTTGTGTCATTGTATCTAAGAAGAGCATGACCAATTTGGCCATGATATACAACAAATATTTTGAACTTCTTTACATTATATAGCTCACAATCGCATCGATATAACAACCACAAATTTACTATGCAAATGCCTAGAAAATGAAGTAAAATTTTGACATAATAACGCTTTATCCCAATGGTTGTTCAGTGTAATGTTACCAGCATGCCATCAGATTGAATTCTTCCGTATATGTATTATACATCTTGACAACTTGAAGGACTTGAGGTCTTTCAATTTCACTATGCTTTTTATCAGCAAGTGATCAAGTAGGTATGGGGACGGTTGGGCCTGGGAACTTTTTGAAGGCCGTGGGAAAATTGAGTCTTCGCTCCAGGGCCCCTTCGCCTTAGGGCTCCAATCGCCCTCGTGAAGAGGGGTTTGAGGGCGTTCTTGAAGCCGGTCGTGAGAGCGATACGGGGTCTCCACAGCCAGCCACTTACGGTCTTAATAGCATGTACACTAACATAGGTAGAAATAAAACTTACAGATTTATTATCAAACCATTTCAATCCAAGGATATTGCCGGATTCATCTGTAAATTTCATAAAAAATAGTCAAATGACATACCTTTTCATTTTAGTTCCAAATCCTCGTTTGATTTATACCCTTGGGTCGGTTTAGGTGAACCGTGCCTGTAGCCAATATTTCCAACACTCTCAACCATGAAAGATGTAGAAAAGTTTTCACAGTAAATCTTAAAATTTATGTGCTGTGATAACTGCTCTGATAATATCATAAAAATGTCACTATTTCTTCTGTTTTTTCCTTCTCTCGTATGTACTAAATTTCGCTAGAAATAATTCATATTCACATTCAAAATGTATCTATTTCTCTACCTCTGCTTCCAAAGAGAAATCACAACGAACATTTGTAAATATGTGATCATTAATGAAAGTACCTCCTTCATGTGTATGTAGACCACTTATAGTAGTAACATTATGTAATGCTCTGTCCGTCTATCATCGTATTCACTCGGAAGCTCCATGTCAGTCACCCCCTTCAAAGATCAAAGAGCAATGGACTTTTCTTCAGTAAAGCCCACATAATTAGTACGAAACAACAAAAATACGCAAACAGGATGCATAAGATTATAATATATACATTCTCATAGCCACTGAATACAAGTGGTCCTCCCATAGACTTTAAAGGTGTTACATCATGTTTGTGGTTATAGAATCAGTACTTATTGCATTATTATATTATTCTATGATACAAAACCGTTCCGTTGTAATCCACAAAAGTCATGAAGTCGAAAAAAGGTCTTTTACCTCCATTATAACCACTCAGTTTCATGTAAAAAATACCACGCTCATATCGAATATTTATTAATAGTTGATTTTGTCACAGTGTCGATAATAATGACTTCTAGAAGCCATTATTATGCAGGCTGCTGTGCTTAAGAACAACATACTTTTTTTTTGAGGGGGACGTAGTCGGTGCCTGCGCGAGCCAGACAAGTGGCCCCCCAGGTCAGTGTCCCACCTACCTTGAGACCGCTCTCGCATCTCTTCGAGGTAGGAGTCAATCTCTTCACAGGATGTTCTCGTAAATACCTCGCCCTACATCCCCCCTCCGTGTTGCCACGATTAGGGGTTCGGGCCCAACTCTCTTTCCTCCTCCTCTTCTTTCCTCATTATCCTTCCTATCATTAATTCTCCCCTGTCCCACACATTCGCATTGCCAATCATACCATTCACCACTTTTCTCATACTCTCGGTCTGACCCACACTTCTCATCCAATTCTGCCTCTCATCGGACCACCTCGGGCACCTGAGCAACGCGTGCTCGGGGTTGTCCCTCTCACCACAGTAAACGCATTCATCCCCATCCACTTTCCCTATCCTACGCAGGTACTTCTCGAAGCATTCATGGCCCGATAGCACCTGAGTGAGGTAGTACCCAACCTCCCCATGTTTCCTTTCAACTCATGACCGAACGTCTGGGATGAGAGATCTGGTCCACACCGCACATGCCTCTGCATCTCAACGCTCCTGCCATCTCAACCATAACCTTTCCCTCGCATCCCTCCTCTCAGACCCCCGGTATACCTCTTCCCTCTCCCTCGCCAGGAGATCGATCGGAGGCATACTGGAAATGACCAACACCGCAGCCCCAGACACCGTCCTATAAGCACTCGCCACTCGCATCGCAGTCCTCCTCTGCACGCTCCCAATCATCCTTCTCCACCTACCCACATCCAACACTCCCACCCAAACAGGAGCGGCATACAACAGGATGGACTGTGCCGCTCCCGCAAGGAGTCTTTTCTTGGCAGCTCTGGGGCCTCTCACATTGGTCATCAATCTCCCCAGAGCCGACACAGTCTTCTCCGCCCTTACAATGGTCCTCTCCATATGCTTCCTGAAATGCATACCTGGGTCAAGCCACACACCCAGGTATCTCAGTTCCACACCCGGCACGATGGTCACCTCCCCCATCCTGAAGACGATACAGAGCCCCTCTCTCTTTCGTGTAAGGAGGATGGCCTCCGCTTTCTCACTTGCCAGACTTAGTCTTCTGCCCTCCACCCACCTCCTTATTCTCTTGATTGCAGGGTTGCCATTCTCCCTAACACTGATTTCATCCCTCCCAACCACCAAGATAGCCAGGTCATCCGCACCTCCTGTTTATTTCTACCTCGTGTCTAACAACATACTATGAATAATGTTTACAGGTGCCTACCCAGAAATTAATAGTTACATGTACAACTAACGTAGGGCCATATGGCGTCAGTGGGGAAGCAAGTGTTTGCCTGTACCTACATCTATTCAAATATCGTAAGCTTAAGCGAGGGTATATCGGATTCTGAGGACTTATCCGAGTGTAACACCACTGAGTGTAACTTTACATATTCCTCTCACGGTGTGATCACATTTATAGCATTAGTCATTCAGCAACTTTTGAGCATATTTAATGGAGTCGCTTTATTCGTACAATTCATCAAACTTTTGTGGAGCTATTTTCCTCCCTTTGATTTTTCCTCGGCCTGTCTACCATTGCACCCGCCGCAGCGAGCCACTTTAAGCGTGCAGCCAGCACGATTCGGAATGGGAGAATAATTAAAAATTATCAGGAGGATATAAAGTTGAAGGGAACTTCCATTATCCTACTGTATATATTATACAAATACCTGTGATCCTGTTCTGTCAAAGGCATTACATGAAGTGCTCATCCTAGCAACTCCCCGCCAACGCGAAATGGAGTTCCGAATAACGTACGGCAACTTTAATGGGAACCGTAAACTTTAGTTAGCGTATAAAATTCTGTCACGAATTTACCCCCATTTTAATGGAAAAGTTATATTTTCACACCAAATGGTGTAAGTTATTTATAAATGGAAATAAGCTAATCCGATTACGCAACAAAGTATCCCTAGTCAAGAAGTAAACATGGCACAAGTTCTCGAGTAAGAATAACCTTAATTAAAAATTAAGTTTGAGTAAGTATTTTAAATTTTGCATCAAAAGAATAAAACTTATTTTCTATCAATATGCTCGACACAGAATGTGTACCGAAAGAACAGTTTTTTTATGATACGAAAGCACGTATAGTTGACATTGATTTATTCAACATAAATGTGCTAAATTATTGCTAGACATAGTACATTTCGTTACAGAATGATAGCAAATTTGGTCAGAGTATTTATATTATTTGACAATTTTCTATAGCAGCATCGACTTCTAAGGCCATTAGCTATAATTATCGCAACTAAGTGCGTAGATTTCTCTCATTAAATTGATTTTATAAAGTCTATAATATATAACAGGTGTCCTGGAATGTTTTTCTTTTTTGGGTGAATAAATGTCGATTATTCAAAAATATATTTGTATTCACCATTTTGTACTTAAATTAACAATGTAGGGAAGTTATGTATGGATAATTATATCGGCAAGGTGTCTTCTTTGACGCCACTGTACATCTTTAAACACGAATTAAAATTTTCGTTTATAAAAAAAAAAACATCACGTTAAATCGGAACATATGAGCGTCCAATTAATATCCCCCCTTTTAGAGATATTTTTCCAGGGAACATCGTTCTAACGTTTTCTATTGATGTTTTTTATATTATGTCTTTCAGAAGTAAAGTTGAACTGATATAGGTGAATGGTATTGTATTGATTTAGGACACCGTAAGTTTTTGATTTATTTAATATCAATTTCGTATCATAATTTCTATCACAAGAAAGATTTATGGAGGAACCGCCACTTGATGTGTTAAATATTGACAGTTTTATTTCAAATGTAACACATCCTTCTCAAATATGTTTCTTACTTAATAAATGAAAATATTAAATCCTCTCTAATATGTTTCTATTGATTAGGATTCGCTAATAAATTCACTTATTTATTTAGGAAGAACTTATTCTTTTGTTTTATGTTTTGACATATCGACATATAAATCATTTATTTCTCATAAAAATAATTCGTTAAAAATAACTAAACTGTTCTCTTGGTGTACGTTATAAACTAATTGTAAATATAAACATACGTAGAACTTATGTAAGTAGCGGAAATTCTTCTGAAATTCTTTTTCTTGAGTCTGTTAGCATCGTTTATTGTCTTTTGTGTATTTATTCCAAGTCCCACATTTTCGACTTATGTTGACAATAACACGTCTCAGATAGCGAAAGAAGTTAATTATAATGTTGAAAATTTTCGAAAAGAAAGAAAAAGTGGAATTAATAGTAATTGAAATTCGCTGGTCATGAAAATCTATAAGAAACTACGCCTACTTTTTAATTGGACCTATCTCTTTATGGACCTATTATCTTTATCATCTATATTTCATTCCTAGTTTCCAAACTGATGATTGAAAATAGAATTCGGATTAATTGATCAGCCAGGTGCAAAGGCTTTAAACTGTTAAACATTTTGTTTTATGTAAGCGTTTTGTATGAAGCGTTTAATATAATACGCCATGGCTATGTGCCAATGAGATTGATGACAAATAAGGTCGTTAGTTCGGAAACTGGACGACAATCGTTCGGCAATTGGTCTTTAGGAAATCGAGAATAATTAATTATTCGTAAATTAATTATTATTAATTCGGAAATTAATTATGAATAATTTACAAAATATAAGTAACGAGTTCAATTTTGATGAAGGAGTTACCTAAAAAATAAGAAGAAATAATAAATTTACTATTTATATAGATAATGTGTGAATAAATTTACATAGACAGTATACAAATACTTCTTTTAAATTCTCCCCAATAAGTTGCTTGAAGTTTATTAAGTAGTATATAATATTTATTCGTATTGTGATGTTTATAGTATTAATATAAGTTCCACAAGTAAGTTACATTTAATACAAACAGCGCCCTTCAGATGTTTGAAAGAGAATGAAAGAGTAATTTGTGAAATATACGTTAAAGTACAATACAGTTTATGCCTCGAAATATTTCTTTCTTGCCATATTCTAGGATTTAGCTTTACATAAATAAGTTCCCTTGATTAATTGTTGATAATTACGATTTCTCTGGAAACCAAGAGAAAATATTAAACTTATTATTTATGTAGATAACAAATTTATTATTATCACCATTTCAATAATTTGTATTTTGAAATTTATACGTGATATTGGTAATATGATGAATTTATTATTATTAATATAAATCCAACAGGGAAATTATATTTAACGCAAAGGTGTAATGAAAATATTTGAAAGTAAATTATATAATTATTATATAAACTTACTTCCTTCTTCACATATTCCTTCATTTACTTGTTTATTTCTCATTGTCGTTTTTAATTTTTCCCTATATTTTTCTGACCATGTATCGACTCGGAACGAGGAAAGTTACATTTTCTTTCACAAATTTTATACCTACTCATTGTGTTACTTTAGTTACGTATTTTTTTAAATACTTCCTTACGTATACTAAATTCAGTACTTATTCAACAAATATTTTCATGAGAATTGGCGGAAGTATCATTATAATTTTGAAATTGTTTGATGTACTGCTATAATAAACATTACATAATTATATCTTTATTGCTACTTGTAGTATTTCTTTTTAATTTTTATAGCCTCTAGCAGACAAACATGTACCCTTCATATTTAATGGTTATAAGTTAAGAAGAAATTACAAGATAGTTTATTAACATTAAATTAACATTGGCTCCTCCGCCAGTTTTTTAAAAACTGTTATACTGGGTATATAAAATTGATAATTAGTGTATACGGTATGTATGTCTATGAATCGATGGAGAGTTAAGGAATCATTAAGGAACTGTCAACATAATATATAAACCAATAATATTATATTATTGATACTGGTTATGCATCTTTAAAAGAAAGGCATCAGTTTTTTAAATTTTATGGACAAGTAGTAATGCACTTTTTTTTTCCTCAAGGGGAAAATCTTCAAAAGACACCTGGCTTCTGATGTTCTGTTATTATTTGGCCAGGTAGTGTCGGATTCGTGTACGCCTACCGACTAGAAAACCCTCCGCTATCATATCAGTGTAATACCGAAGAGGAACCGCTCTCGCTTTACGCATATCAATCAGGATATTTACTCGTTTCCCACTTCCCTCTCATCTTTCTCCTTCTCCTTCATGATGGCTGCTACCATATGCTCCACCACTGTCCATCTGACCCTGGTCTCGAGCATGATTGGGATCATGTTATCAACAGTGATAGCATGTCCTATCTTTTGCTCTGCAGCTCTCCTTTCACCTATCCAACTCTTGCAGCTGAATACCGTGTGGGCGGCATCATCAGCCTCCCCACAGGACTGACCAGCACTCTTTGCTCTCGCGATTGCGTATTTCCAATAGGTATTCCGCGAAACAGCCATGCCCGGTGAGGACCTGTGTTAAATAATACCCGACATCGCCATGTACCCTTTCGCACCATGGTCTTATGTTCGGGATTAGCACCCTCGTCCATCTCCCTCAACGCTTCGCGTCCCATTTCTCCTGCCAGTGTTCCCATAGGCTCTCCCTTGCTGCACCTCTGTCAACGCCTCTGTACACCTCCCGTCTCTTCCTTGCTAGAAGGTCGATGGGTGGTATACAGGCTATCACCAGCGTTGCCACTGTCGATACCATCCTGCATGCGCTACAGACCATTAGCGCCGCTCTTCTCTAGACTTTGGTGAGCTCTTTCCTCCACTTGTCCCTTCTCAATATGTCCACCCACACCGGAACGGCGTACAGTAAAATCGACAGCACCACCCCGCTGAGGACTCTTATCTTTGCCGCCCTGGCGCCCTTGATGTTTGGCACCAACGACCAAAGGCCGAGACGGTTTTGCTCGCCTTTTCCAGAGTCTGTTTGATGTGTTCCCTAAATGACAGGGAACTATTAATCCAGACTCCCAGGTACTTGACACTCTGCTTCGGCACGACTTTTCTGTATTTTACATTAAATTATATTCATTCAGCTCATCTGGAAGAAACTTATTAACTTCATTTTCTTTATTTTTTTCTTTTTTCTTCGTAAAATTTTAATTTTTTGGTATTATGTCTTATCGTTTGCCTGTTCAAGGAAGCATTTAGGTAATATTGGTTGGGTTTATGTTATGTTTAATTTCAACTTTTTAAAATAAAATCAATACACTATAGGAATTTTGACGATTAGTTCGATTTTCTTTCGCAGTTTACTTAATGTGAGGTGTAGTGCAACTAATATATCTACTAATTGTTATGAATAGGGATTGGTTATCATTTATTATTGTAATTGGTGCAGCGAAGCAAAATTATTTACATAACCGACAGAGGATCATCATTCATCAGTGGATCGGTTTATTATATTTACAATATTCTGATATGACTAAGTATTTTGTTTACATAGAAACACAAACGCTTGATTAGCGGCAGAATATAAAGATGCATATTTAGTGGTAGCTATCCACATTCCGTTGTCAAGTGATGTACATAAAAATGTTTCAACCTTATTCGTCAAGAAACATATTTATTGATGTAAACATATAAACGTATCTTTTTAAAAAAAAATATTAAATATATAATATGAGTTTTGAATTATGAGTGAAATTAATAAAACGAATAAATTCAATATGTATTATTTTTTGTAATCTCCCTTAGTCGTCAGTGCTATATTAATTTCATTACACCTTTACTATTCCCCAAACTACTCCCACATTTGATGCCAGTTTGAACTTCAGCTAGCTGGTAAGTGGAAAAGTAGCTTAATAGCGGTGACATTTCTCCAAAAGAGGATGAAAATAAAAGTTCATTTAAACGGCAAATCGCAAAAGGATTTTATTTAAGAGTCGTGAAGGCTCGCAAATTTTACACCACAATTTAATGTCGCCTCGCTCAGGACAACTCCAATTGAAGTTTGAGAGCGGACAGTCGGCCACATGTTTGCAGAACGATAATGAAAAACCGGTCCGGAAAAGTTTTAATTGGAATAATTCCCTGACAAATTCATTTTGCTGCTTTTAACACACCTATTAGTTTCGATTGTCTGCCTGTGTTGCTATTACATTTCGAGTTATCTTCACTCGTTAGCTGTTAGTAAGATGACTCGATTTGGATTTAACAAGCCGACGCCCACCAGTAAACAGATGGAAATGACGGATAATTGTCATTAGTACACCTCGTGCTATCAATCTCGTGCCACCGATTTCCAGTTCAATTGCATTGGTACATCACTTGATAAAGAGATTAATTTAAAGATAATACATTCTGATGCTACATGCGGATATCTAACATACTGTATAAAGTGGAATATGGGATAAAGTTTAATGTTTTCTTTTCTACAAATCGCGGGCACTGCTGCCACACAATATAGTATTGTATTAAATAGAAAGTAATCTATAATGGTCATTTAGGAGTCAATTTGATTGTTAAAACCAGTTCGTATCAAATTTTCATTAAACGAGGAACCCAGTAAGAAATAATTTAACTTTTATGTTTCTTTTTGGTTGTACATTTTTCTATAATTTTTATTCTGTCTTTTGTATACCTTAGACCTCTCAGCTAATAAACTTTAACAGCATCAAAGAGATGATTTTAAGACAAACAGAACCTATGCTTATTGTATCTAATAATATACGACAAACGGCGGATCACGAAGTGATAACGACTACACAGTCGAAAATATATAAACCGAATTCCTTAAAAAGAAAATTCTCAGAAGATTATAGTTCTGTACCTTTACTGAAAATATTCTATTTTATGGTAAAAATAAAAATGTCGCCCTTTTTTGTCAACCTGTTAATAATTGAAATATTTGTTATTCTTATAGCTCTAACAAACCTGAAAATAAATTGATAAAAATAAATATTTGTGTATTATTCCCTTACAAAACCTTCCTTTTCCCATTGACAGTCCTCGACCGTCGAGAAACTAGTTCCACCGTGAATCTAATACGATAAACGCTTTAAATACCATATTCGATAGCATCTTGAATACAATCAACAAAATACCTCATTCTAACACAAGACATCAATTACCAGAAAAATTAAGTATTTAATCATTTAAATATAATTAAAATACAATTTAAAGTTTAAAAGAGATCACCCTGTAAATATGACACCCCCTAGCACTGTGAAAATGTAAAAAGATCTCCCTGTATATTAACAGATACTTTAATTCGTTATTACAACGAATTTCTTTAAATAGTATTGAAATAAAATTGAAGCTTCTAATTGTCGCTAATTGATATGCCGTTAATTGATATGTCATTTGTCACCTTTGAAGCTAACACCTGTCTGGCGGCATTCTTTTATCTCAATATGACGCGTGCCGGCGGCAAACATCAAAGGATCAAAAAGTTCCCACGGTCATCAGAATTTTCCCATGCCAAATCATCGCAATGACTACTGTATATTTATTATAAATCATAACTTTTCTTCCAAATCATTGGGACTGTTTCAGAACATGTTTCAAAAAAATGCACAGCTGCCGCTTCTTGATATTTCAATGGGCGGTGTATTTTCTACAGAATTCGGTCTTTCTGAATAGTAGGTTCCCTATCATCAGATGAAGAACTATAACAAATTTCATTGTCAATTTCAATTTCTAATTTGCCTATCGAGTTAATTAAACACGCCACCGCAAGAACGTATGAGCAGCTTTGTGTAATTTTTTTCTTGTAATAAGTGCCTGGCAGGGGAAATGATTCCAAGAGATTGGGGGAGCTCTTACTGGAAACAGGAGCGACTGCAGTAATTATCGGGGTCTTAGTGTTAAATCGTTCATTGGAAAGCTTTACAAAAGAGTCCTAACAGCCCGAATAGAAGAGAAAGCCACGAGAATGGAAGAATAATGTGGATTTTGACCTAGGCTATCCTGCGTGAACAATATATTTACAAAAAAACAACTGATAGAAAAGAGACTAGCAAGAGGAATGGAGCTTCACTCTACTGTTATAGATCTTTGTAAGGCATTCGACTCCATCACATTACTTTACAGAAATTATGGATCGCAATGAAAGAAGCAGGCATAAATAATGTATATATAAACGCCGTAAAAGCATTACGCCGTATAGAGAAAACCAAGCGATTGGTAAGGTCGGAAATCACTTCGGAACTCGGAACTTCTGAGGCCTCCTCATAAATAAAAAGAGTTAAACAGGGCTCCTGCTACTCTCCAACGATATTTAAAATTTATCTCTGCAGCGCTTTAAAATAGTGGATACAAAAATTCAGTCCCATGGGGATATGAATAGAGGACTTTCACTTGTATACAATCTTCTTTGCAGATGATCAGGTAGTTCTTGCAGAATACCAGCAAAACATGACTTATCCTGTTATGTGCAAAATTTACAAAATGGGGCTTAGAGATAAACATACAAAAGACACAATATATGACCACAGGAATCACAGGACAAGACATCGAAACAGAAAGAGGAATAATAAAAAACATTAGAGAGTACGAATACCTAGTAGCTACAATAGATGAAGATGGAAAGAATAATAAATATATACTAAAGAAAATAAGAAAAGGAAAAAATATATGAAAAGCACTACATCCAAACTTGTGGATTAAGAACCTAACAAAATATAAACAAAAAGAAGTATATATCCGGCTATGATTCAGCCAGCACTGACGTATGGGTCAGCAGTGCGGGTTATAGATAAAAATATGTCACAAAAACTTCTCTCAACCGAAATGATGTACTGAAGAAGATGTTTAACTTTACTTGACCATGTAATAAATGAGACATCTGCAACGAATGAACGAAGAAAGGATACCATTAAAGGTTTAGAACTGGACATCAGCACAAAGAAATAAACGAGGAAGGCCACGGAAAAAATGGGTGCAAACATTTACACCGCAATGGAAAGTGGAGGACTCCGCGAAGAAGACTGAAACGATAGGAAACGATGGCATCTGGGATGCGAGGAGCAACATTAAAAGTTGCAAAAATTCACCATAAAAAAATTTCAATTTCGTTTACGTTTTTGCCTCTAAACTGATCCCCTCTGCATTTTTCCATGAATAGTACAACCTTTGTTACCTTATCAGTTTGATAAATATGTTGTAGTAGTCTGAGCTATTAAGATAATTATTATTTTTTGATTTGTGAAAGCACATCCAATATTTATACCTTTAAAATGTGGGATGGGTTTTTTGTACGTCTCATGAATACTTAAATTTTCTCCATTTAGCTGTCCTTAATTGTTAATAATTGTAAAGTAGTTGCAATGTGCTTCCTGAATTTTTCTGAAGTTAATAAATCAGGATTTTTTGTCATACAGTTTCTAACTAACTTTTTTATTACATGCACTCCACTCATCCAGCAAATTGAATCAGGGTTCGCGAAAAGGTATGGATTGGATTTGGATACTATATCTGTTATTTGTCTAGTAATATTAATTTGTTCTTGAGTTTGCTTTGAGTTTTTTTTTTTGAAAAGGGACCCCGCCACGGGTAGGATTTGACATTTGTCCCGGATGAAATCCGAACGAGAGACAGCTGTTTCGAACTTATTAGTTCCCATCAGCGCCGTACATTGTACGCCGGTCCAGGGCAAATGCCGAAAAAAATCCGTGGGGTCGAAACAAATCCATCTCAATCGATAAGATCTATGTCTATAACTTACAAGTTAGGAATCGAAAAAGGAACCACCAAACCGCAAAGCCGATTTCAACTGGTTACCGAATAGAAAGGCTATTACACAATCGCTGTAGGAAACAACTAATCCTCGAGCCAAAGCCCCGCCAGGCACTAAGTTATACCTAACAGCGATCCTGGACCCCTTTCTCGTGTTTCTGCACGGCCAGAGCTTTTTTCTTTTTAATGAACCCCTTCTTGCTTTGAGAATAATGCAGGAACAGATTTAGAACCTTTCCCATCCGTTTCCATATGCTTGTGGTTTTTATCTATAATTTTTTCCACTTCACTGAGTACCTCTATAAAACTTGGTCGTTCAATCTCCAACACGTTTGCAATTACTATTTCATCTAAAATACATTCTGACAATAGTTTATAATGTATCTTCCTACTGATGTTGTTATTTAATTTATCAATTGCTTGATTAGCAAGTACATTTAAATGTACTTTAGACCACTTATTAGTAGAAAAATATGAATCTTGAATGTGTGGCAGAAAATATGAGAAATAGTAAACTCATAAATGTGATACGAGACTGTCATATGACGATGACGGCATGTTTATTGTGATTATAGAACTCTATAAAGATACAGATCATCTAAAAGCGACGTACGTTATGAACTGCATTTCTAATATAAAAAACCACCACTTAATGCTTTTTTATATTAGAAAAATTATCCATTTTTGAGACTAGTAGGTATGTTTATTTCATTTATTTAGGCAATACGCCCACAGTGTTTTAGAATTGTATCGGAGTAGGATAACCTTCTCCTATGAAATAGCCTTCCCATATATATATATATATATATATATATATATATATATATATATATATATATATATATATATATATATACATTTCAATGTATTTATTACTCAAATTACTGTTACGCAGTAAATGTGTACCTCTCAAACATATCTACACAATCTATTTACCTCCTACAAATGGTATTCAATTCATATCATTCACGATTAAAACGGCTTAAGTTTTCCCTTGATTAACGATTTCCTATTGCATTTTATACTCTAGCATACCAGAGATTTTAAAGTAAAAATACCATCAACACTTATTCATTTTAGTTGTATTCCCAGGAATATGAGGCTTTCATGCAAATCATAATTTAAATAAACATGTACACGTAGAACACGTACCTACATATTTTCATAAAACTGGAAGGTCCCTAAACTCATTTACATGTACCTCGAAGTTGATTTGAAACTACTTTAATATTCCATACCATCAAACTGAATTCAATTGTGAGTAATCCACTTGGGTGTTAGGGCTTTAGGGACTAAAACCGATTTGTTCCAATTAGATATTTTAAATAGAAGGCATACAGGGGTAAATACTGAATTTTAGGTCTAACATAGACCTAATGAAGAATGAGGAAATATAGAGTGTATTAGTCTTGAGGAGTAAATTTAGAGAAAATTACGTGATTGACTATGCTCTTACTTTAATTATAGTTCTTCTTCCGTTGGATCTATCTTACTTTGGGTATTATGAGTATTCCAGTGATTTAAGAATTAGGCATTTATGACTGACATCACAAGTTTTATAATACATATCATATAAAATAATAAATAGTTTTAAAGCATTCACGTAAGAATAAAAACATATAGTAACTTTCGGATAGCCATCAAAATATTATATTTTACTCCAATACATTAGTTATTTAGGCTAACATCAACATAACCTAATTTTAGGTATTAATCCCGGGGAGATTTGGCATGACGATTCTCAATTTTCATAATGCGAGAGGTGCAGCGGCGGCAACAGGGGTGGACAAAGGTGGGCGAGCGCCTAGGCAAAATCATTTTTGCCCAACCTGTCGCCCAATCTCTTATAACAACACTATATCACATTCGCACACAAAATAATATATTTAATGCCCTCCCCCACCCCAGATTTTTCCTGCCTTTTTTCGCCCAACCGCAAAATAATGATAGCGCCGCCACTGGAGAGGTGACAAACGCTTTTCAATAATATATTCCCCGATGGTATTATATGTGGAAGAAGTATAATTAAATGACCTTTCAAATCTCCCGAATTATAAACAACTAATTCTTTTTGAGGGGATATATGAAAACGAAAATTTACAAACGCCAACATCAAAGAGTTTGTAGTCTTGATGAACTACGTGCTAAAATAGCAGATGTCCTATATATAAAGTAGCTATATAAAGTATATAAAAAGTAGTGTTTAAATAAAGATGATTTTAGTGAATGGAGAGTCAAAAATATGACTATTGAAATAAAAATACATTATTTGAAAGTTGTACCCCTAAGGAGGATTTAAATTTATTTTCTCTGAAGTAAAAAAAGTATCCTGTCTGTTCGTAGTATCGGAATAGAGTCGAGTTGGGTTTATCCTAGTGAACGGCAAGATTGTGTTCGTAAACTTTGTTAGATATACGTCTGGTTTGACCGATATATCTGCAGAGACATTGGGTGCAGGAACTTTCATATACTCCAGGACATTTGTTGAAGATGGTGTATTTGGGATCACGGAGGAAACTGGATATTTTATTTTTGGCTGTGAGAATAGATTTCGTGTATTGTTTTTGAATAATTCTACTAATTTTGTCAGCTATACCTTAAGTCTAAGGAAGAAAGATTTTCTAGGTTGAAGTCCCCATGTTACTGTTGGTGTTTTGTAGTTAGTTTTTGCTTGGTCCATTTATTATTTAATATGTCTTGAATCGTAGCTATTTTGGTGTAGAATATTAGTTGGGGTTTGTATAACGCTAGAAAATTATCCTTGTTGTGGGGCCAGATATATCTGACCCAATAGGAAGGTCTGAGGGAGAAGGTGTTAAGGGCTGTGGTTTCTAATACCGGAGTCAGTCGAAATCCTTTCGTGTGGAGATAACACTGTCTCAACACTATACACTACACTCGACGTACATTTTGCCAACAAATATGGTATCATCTGGAGATGATTAAAACTAATCTTATGCTAACAATGTATCCTATTTATACCTAAATTGTAAATTATTGTTACTGCCCCGTGAGCCCTAACTGTTATAGTTGCGGCTTAGTGCGCCGCGCCGTGAGTAACTAACCAATAAAGCGGGATATGTGGAATAGGCCCTCTGTCACTATTCATACTATTTTTACACTTTTTAGTTTCTATACTTTCAAATGCATCTAGCTATCTAGTGTTTTTTACATTCCTAATTAATCTTAAGTTACTAATATCTGTCTTATGGTTGTTCTCGAAGGTATGTTGGGCAACAATGGACTTATCTATTCTACTATATTTGACAATCGTTATGTGCTCTTTGAAACAGGTTTGAATAGATCGTCTGGTTTTTCCAATATACCTTTGATTACAGTCAGTACAGCTAATATCGTAAATCCCCGACCTTGTTTTAATCTCCATTTGTGTTAATTTTGTCTTTTCGATTGCTTAAAAGTTGTTTTAATTTACATATCGATGAATGAGCTACCGTCATCCCTATATCTTTAAAAATCTCAGTAATGCCACGTGTGAATCGAGGATCGTATAGTAGAATAAATGATTAGGAAACGTAAATTTAAAGAAACACTTCGACCTTTCCTCGGTCTTTCAAATTGAAGGGGAACATCGAAAAAAATATGTATCCATTCTTCATGATATACATATTTATTTTAAAGAACGATTTAACGTTTTTCGTCCGTATATTCTTAGATGAGGATCCTGAATAATTTTATGTTCACATATAAACAATCGGTATTATTGTAAACATTTATGACTTATATTGAAGTTTATTCTACACAATTTTAGTTAAAAATGTGTAAAAAAAAACTGAAATATTTTATTTGTTTATTGTTTGTCATAAAGTGTGTTCAGTGTTACGTTTTTAGGAATGAACAATTCTAAGGTAAACATGTGCTTTGACTTTTCAGAAAACAAAAGTTTAGTCAAAAACCGTGTAATGACTTTTGACAAAAATCATTTGTGTGGAACTGAATAACAAATACCACGTTGTATAATATAATAAAAATTCACGATATCATTAGATTAGTTAAGTTAATAATTAGTTTAATTAGTTTAGTCACTAAAATTATTTTCCTGTCCATCTAACTATCGTCATAATGGATCTGTGAAAGGCTTTGGAGAATTCGAGAGTAATTATTATTAATGCTCCAATTTCATTAGTTACTGATATAATTTATATAGAATGGTACACATAATACCCAAAGTTTGCGATTAATCCTAAAATAATGATAAATCCGACTACTCGACTAATAGAATATAGACTGAACTGAAATCAGTATTGTAAACCGTTACTGAAATTCTAGAACTATGTTAACTACGAAAACATCAAGTTAGCTACCAAGTAAGTTTCGGCTGTATATATATGCCTATGCCTCCGGGGTACTCCCCTATATGGCGTCCACAGCGAGATCTCCGTAAAGAATACATCATTCCTTCGAGGAAGTTCAGAGTTTAATTAATTGTTGATTGTTAAAAGATGAACGCTTTGGGGATAACTTCCAAACTTTCACGCCAGAGACTCAAGACAGGTTATCTCTACCGTCGCCGTCATAATAAAACACTCTAGGAGGCTATTCGACCGTAAAATATAAATTAGTTTTTCCTGAAGTTTTTCAAGGGCTTTACCAAGTATTCTCACGCTTCAAATGTAATAAGTAGTTAACATTGTTTAAGTTTAAAAACTCTAGTTCAGGTTGTAACTTTGAAATATTGATATAAGAGAGAAATACCACTTTTTATGGTATATCTTTAACTAATACTACTAACATTATTTACCATTGACTTATGATAATACCGTCTCCTTTGTTACTCATTTGGGATAAAACATTTACGCCAACTATATGATAATATGCTAAATATAGCCTTTAAATCATCATTCATAACTCAAAATACACAAAATCAGAACTAGAGAAACAAAGGGAATAGTAGTACATAGAATTTACTACTATTTAATAAGGAAGAAATATTTCTACTAAAATGTGAAATGTTCAATGAAATACAGAGTGTCGAACTGAAGAACCCCAGATACTGATATAAACATCAAGGATAACTCAAGGACAAGTCAATGTTATGTTCCTGAGCGTTTGAGTTTTCATAACAAATACAACATTATTTTTGATAAGATGGATATAATTGCTAAGAACACGAAATGCTGTCCAGGGGATTCTCATCGATCAGAGAATAGAAAATAAATAATAATAACTTCAATAAAGTAGATTAATATAAACTCAACAATAATTATAAATCAGTATTATGCATAACCGTTATAATCATTAGTCCTTACAACCTTTCTGAAAAAAAACTGATCTTGATAAGTAAATCAATAAATTCGACAGCTGTAGTAACACCTACTAGAGCTTTTCATTATACATCATTCATTTTATTTTCTGTATCTGGTTATGATGATTCATCAGTTATACACTTTTCAAAAGTTCACTCGCAAATAATGCACCGTAGATTAAAATGTTGTTTGTAATTAACATGGGCAAATGATTTGAATGCTTTAAAAAATGAATATTTTAAGACACGTTGTTTACAGGGTTCCATGAATGGATGTAGGTGAACAATGTATTTAACATCTTGAATATATATTGTTATTTCATATTATTTTTTATAAAATTAGTATGACTAACAATAATTTTCCCTCTAGCTCAGTGGTAAATTAAATAATTGTTATGCAGTATAGAAAAAAATATTATTATAAACACAAGTTTACAGTAATGATATATTATGACAAGTAGATACAAAAAAATTAAGGTTACAACTTTTGTTTTTAGTTGTAGATTTCGGTTTATATTGGAATACTATTCGAAGTATATTGAAATATTATTATACGTGAATATACTATTTTATTTTCTTTCATTGATAAACCAAGAGATAAAATCCAGATGCAGAAGATAAATAATAAAAAATTGTATAAAAATGAGCTGTAGATTATAGTAATTAATTCAAAAATCTTGAATATATGATGATTATAATGAAATACAAGTGTTTATGATTATTTACATGGACATATATTATTGCATATATATCGTAACCTCATAGTTACAGTATTACATTGCTTCAATGTTATAAAGTTATATGTAGAGTAAATTTTATTTCTACAGTAGTAAAATATTATTTTATCTTACATCGTGATGGACAGAGAAGCAAGAATATATAGTTGTAAGTATGTGAAACGTATGTAATATATAGAGTTTAATAGTGACGTAAATATATGTCTAGAGCGTTTGAGAAGTGGAAACGATATATTAAGTGCTATAAAATCATTATTCTATTCATGGAAGCTGTTTTTTTACCATCGTTGTTAATTAATTTTACATCAACAACTTATACATGGATGGAGTGATGGAATGGTAGTAAAGGTACCAAAGAAGGGAGATTTAATTCAGTGACAAAATTGGAGAGGAATAATACTGCTAAACACAGTCCTTAAAATCCTGGATCATATAATATATACGAGACTGATTCACATACTGGAACCTCTATTAAGACCTGAGCAAGCGGGCTTTCAGCCCCACAGATCATGTATTGATCAAATAAACACAGTCCGTATAATTATAGAACAGTCAGTCGAGTGGCGATCCTCATTATACCTAGTGTTTGTAGACTTTGAACGTGCATTTGACGGCATACAACACAAAGAACTCTGGAACGCATTACAGAGAAAAGGAGTTCCAGCAAAGATAGTAAACCTCATAAAAGAGCTGTACAAGAATGCGCAAAGTAGAGTATCCCATCGAGGACTACAAAGCCAATCCATAACAATTAAAAAGGGGGTACGGCAAGAGTGTATATTATCTCCCCTTCTATTCAACATAATGCTAGACGAGGTCATGAGAAGAGCCACCACGGGACAGTATGGCATATGGTGGACACCATTTACAAGACTAGAAGATCTTGACTATGTAGATTACATTTGCCTGCTCGCACATAACCATACAGATATGACAACTAAATTAAATAACCTCGTAAGAAAAGCTGAAGCTGTAGGTCTTAAAATTAACAGTAGAAAAACCAAATCAATGAGAATGTGTACCGATAACCAAACACCCTTTACAATAAACAATCAAACAATTGAAGAGATCAATGAATTTACCTACCTAGGCAGCATCATCATCATCATCATCATCATTAGGTCATCAGTCCTAAGATTGGTTGGACGCTAACCTCCAGCTTCTCCTATCTTGTGTTAACCTACGCATTTCGCTAATTGTGCTACAACCTACATCCCTTACTATTTGCGAGCAGTAGTCTAATCTAGGCCTACCTCTGCCTTTCTTCACTCCTATTTCTGCCTCCAAAATATCGCGGACTATTCCCCCATGTCTCAGCAAGTGGCCTACCATTCTATCTCTTCTTTTCTTTAAGTTTTTCCACATACTCCTTTTCTCGCCGACTTTCTCCAATACTTCTTCGTTTCTAACCCTATCAGTCCATGGTATTTTCATCATTCTTCGGTAACACCACATCTCAAAAGCTTCTAATTTCTTCCTACCTGCTTCCCCTACCGTCCAGGTTTCGCAGCCGTAAAGTGCCGTGCTCCATACATATTTTTTCAAAAATCTCTTCCTTGTTTCTAAGTTTATTACCCCCGAGCATAAAAGTGCTTTCTTTTTGTTAAAAGCTACTCGACCCTGCGCTATTCTTTGTTTTATGTCTTTATCGCTTCTTCCATCCCAATTTATTTTACTTCCTAAATAAGTGAAGTCTTTAACTTCCTCCAATCTTTCATTATTAATTTGTACTTTCGTTTTTGCTCTGCTCTCGCGCCCTCTGCACACGAACACTTTAGTTTTGTTTTTATTCACCCTCATTCCGTATTCCTCTGTCAACACTGCCTCCATTTCGTTCAATGCTGATTCTAGTTCCTCCTTACTAGATGCTAATACTGCTATATCATCCGCGAATCTCAGCATTTTTAGTTTCTGTCCCTGTACTTTAATCCCGAAATCTACTCTATCTTTTACCACATTAATCGCCTCTTCGATGTACAGATTAAAAATTAGTGGTGATAGCGTACATCCTTGTCTTACTCCTTTCCTAATACCTACTTCCCTTTCTTCCCCTTCTACTTCTATAACAGCAGTTTGCTCTATGTATAGATTGTGTACTACTCTCCTATCTCTATACTTCATTCCCGCGCTCTTTAGTATCTCGAACATTTTTTCCCATCTTACGTTATCAAAAGCTTTTTCTAAATCTACAAATCCTATATAAGCGTTCTTTCCTTTTTCTATTGTTTTCTCTAACATTACTCTTAGCGCCAGAATAGCTTCGCGAGTTCCCCTATTTCGCCTAAACCCGAATTGGTCTTCTCCTAGTATTTCCTCCGCTCTATTTTCCATCCTCTTCTGCACTATTCTAGTTAAGATTTTTGACGCATGGGAAGTTAGGCTAATCGTTCTAAAGTTCTCGCATTTGTCGGCTCCTCTCTTTTTCGGTATAGTAACGATAATGTTCCTCTTATAATCCTCCGGCATCTCGCCCGTTTCGTATATATATTTTACCAGTTCAAACATCCTATTTACTACTTTCTGTCCCGCACATTTCAAAATTTCCGCCTGTATTTTATCTACACCCGGCGCTCTATTATTCTTTAGCCCCCTTAGTGCTATTTCAAATTCCTCTCTCAATATAGGTTTTCCTACATCTTCCCTATCGATGCTAGATTCTTCCTCTAATATCTCTCCTAATTCCTGACCCTCGTATAAATTTCCTAAGTACTGCTTCCATCTATCCGCTTTCTCCTCTCTTCCTATCAGTATGTCACCCGATTGACTCCTAACATTTCTACTTATTGTTCCTACATCCCTGAAGTTCCTCTTAATTATTTTGTAAGCCTCATCGGTCTTACCTACTTGCAACTTATCTTCTACTTCTTTGCATTTCTCCTCTATCCATTGTTCTTTCGCTTTTCTACATTTTCTAATGATTTCCCACTTTATTGCCTTATACGTTTTCAGTCCTTCTTCGTCTCGTCTGTTTTTGTAGCCTCGTCTCTTTTGCATTAAGTTTAAGATTTCGTCCGTTATCCAGGACTTCCTAGCTTCCCTTTTATCGTGTCCTAAAACGTCCGTAGCCGCGGAAGCTAGACTATTCTTGATACCCTCCCACTCAGTTTCTGCGTTCTTGATTTCGTCCTTACTCGTTTTATTTATTAATTGATCTGTTTTCTCCTGGAACTTATCTTTCATATTCTGATCCCTCAATATGTCTACATTTATACGTTTCTTATCCTTCCGGGTTTTCAGATTTTTGAACTTTAATCTAGCTTTCATGACTACCAAGTTGTGATCGCTGTCTACATCTGCTCCTGGATAACTCTTACAGTCTTTTACTTGATTTCTAAATCTCTTCCTAACCAGAATGTAGTCTATCTGATACCTGTCTATCCCTCCTGGCATTTTCCATGTGTACCGCCTCCTAACGTGATTCTTGAACAATGTGTTCGCGACTACCATCTTGTGCTTCTCACAGAATTCTATCAGTCTGCTACCTCTCTCGTTTACCTCTCTCGTTACCTCTGCTACCTAGGCAGCATAGTTACAAAAACAGGTGGTACTAAAGATGATATAAACAACCGCATCAAAAAAGCCAGACAAGCATTCGGAATGTTAAACAGTGTATGGAAATCCAGAGAACACTCCAGAGAAAATTTTCAATTCCAACGTCAAAGCCGTACTTCTATATGGGGCAGAAACATGGAAGATTAGCCGACAAACCATTTCCAAGTTACAAGTCTAAGAGTTATGCGTATTTTCTGGCCGGTTCAAATGCGTAATGAAGACCTGTGGGACATAACAAAGCAACAACGAATTGAAACTGAAGTCAAAATGAAAAAGTGGAAATGAATAGGCCACACACACTGCATAGAGAAGACCATAACATCAGTAAGAGAGCTTTTGAATGGAACCCACAGTGTAGCAGAAGAATAGGAAGGCAAAAGATGACATGGCAAAGAACTATCAGGGAAGAACTAGAACAAATTGGAAAAACGTGGCACAGACAAAACAGACAGCCCAGAACAGAATCAGATGGAAGGCATTTGTTGAGGCCCTATGCTCCTGAGAGGAGTTAAGGACATATATGTGTTAATTAATTTTGTTTTTAAATTATATTTATAATCGTTGTTAAATCATTCCATTGGTTAAATAAGTTTTCACTGAAATTGTACAGATAAATAAGATTACAATTTTTAATAAATAAACATCACCAATTGTATCACAGCAATGTCATAAATCATTTAGAAAATTCTAGATATTCTCTATTTCTACTGAATTACTCAACCATTGATTCTCAGTCCTATTTGCATTACAAAATGGACATACATTTTTTTTTTGTTTAGTTGCGCAGCTACTACTTTATCGCTTATCTAACACGAATATATTACTAATGAAATTCAGAGAACGCTACTCCAAGGTCAATTAAAAAGATTTGCTTTTTGTGCAACACTTTCCAACTACAAAATTTTATGTATTTATCTTTTGACTGTCCTCTACTCTTCGCCATAAAGCTGTGTGCAGAGCTCCTGGAAAGTTTTCTATCACTGATTGATGCTTTAGGAAATATATCATACGAAAATATCAAAGCAGTCGGCGAACTTCTCATAAACATTCTTAAGCTTAGGGCTTTTTCTCAGGCCTTTCAGAACTTATTACGCAGACAAGAAAGTTATAATACGTCCAATTCGTTTATTAGTTACAAAACAACTTCCACAAAATGAAATTTTGGCAATCAAAAACATGTTCAAGTAGAGGCCTGAGATAGACATATTATATTGCAACACTTCTCAGAACTAATGATGCTTAACATGCATTTCCTAGTTTAAGTTTACTAAACATAGGAGTTATGCTGTTTTTGTCTTATAATGTTACTTTCTCTTACAAAACTGTATATTGTTATTTAAGTTAATACAATATGTTCATTAATATAACATAGTTATGTATATCATTTTTTAAGTGCTTTCACACTCAACTTTATATCACACAAAAAATGTATTAAATATAATTAATGGTAATAAAGGTAAGAATTGAAAGTCATATAGATATTCACTTACTTAATCTCAATGTAATATAGTAAAATTTTTTGCTTTTCATTGTTCACTACTTACTACATTACTTTAGGATGCTATATGTATGTACAGTAAGTCTAGGGCAACAATATGTATGTAATAATATATAATACATATTGCGTAATAGATTTATGCAAGAAAATAAAAAACTAAATTTAAATAGAAAGTACAAAAATATGAAAAATCGAAACAGTAAATAATATAAAGTATACAATAATTATATAGGTATTTTTATTGAATCAATACTGCAGTTATTATTATTATGTTATATGGGTCTGGGCCTCATCAGCCACTGATCGCATGGGTAGTCCCTTGGCGATCCCCTCTTATTCGGGTGATTATCCAAAAATGCTATCCCATAAAAGAAGCAATTTAGGCACGTCCCCCACCTTAAGCCTCGCCTCCTTTAGGATAACAGGGGTCCATAATATAAGGTACCTCTTCTCTTCCAGTGCGGGGCAGGTGTAAGGAAGATGATTCGAAGTTTCCTCGTCTTCTTTACAGTATCTGCAGGCCGGGCTGTCAGTCAGCCTCAGCTTGTGCTTACATGCATTCAGGCTACTCTGATGATCCGTTATGATTCCCACCAGGATTATGGCTTTTTGCCTGATCAATTTAATGAATTATTGGGCCCATTTCTCAATCCCTGAGTGTTCGATGAATAGTTATTCAACGACTCTTGCTCAGCCATTTATAGGTTCTCTGAACAGATTATGACTTATTCTCACTGCAGGTTCTGGTCCATAGAGGTTTTCCCTGGTCCCTAGTCTGGCAAGGTCATCTGCAATTAGATTTCCGTTAATCTCATTATGCCCAGATATCCATAAGAGTTCCAGCGGTTCCTTCCCTGCTAAGTGGTTCAATGCTTTATAGAAATTATAGACCAGCTTCGACTTTGTCGTTGCTGAATTCAGAGCTGCCATACTGCAGTTAAATATATTCACATTATAGCATCATTTCAATTTATGCACACCATAAGTTCTGGAGAATATTTTTGTATGTTAGTACGAGTGGTAAGCAACTAATAAGTGTCATTTTGTCAGGAAGCCGATGTGGGGACATAACAATAGGAGCTTTTAGGCAATTCGCTGCAATTTCTTTACCAGTTATTAGTAAATATTAGCATGGAAGTGAATTTTCGCTCTACGCATTATAACTAACTGAAAATTGTTCTGAAAGTTTTTCGTCTAGAGTACTTATAGCGGGATAGACACCGAAATAAATAACGTCCTGGAAAGCATTATAGGGTTTTGATATTTACGTTACAAACGTAAGACCAAGAACTGGTCTATATTTAACTCTGGAGCTATTATACGAATAATACAGTATTACAGTATCATTTTAAGTATGTCTATGTACTGTAGTTTCAGGAGTTGGCACGTATGGAGCCCAGAGATATATATACGTCATTATAGATATTGTGAATATGTACATAAATAGGTTGGAGTAATAAAGAAAACATTAAAGTTCGTGACCGTCCTGATACCAATCTTGCACATCTTCTAACATATCCCATGGTCATCCCTATCTTTAGTTTCAATTCTTATTTTGGCGTATAAATTCAGCAATTTCAATTTAGAGATTAGGAAACTTCGAAATTTGGTAACAGCCATTATGTGAGAGTCTAATATCTAGGGAATATGATAATTTATCACAGTCAAAATACAGGTTTGGAGCAAAACCTTTAATATAATACGAGCTTTATAAGGCCAGGAATTACTCATGGAGAAAAGTTGCTGGTGATCTTCTGTGTTTCAAAACGTTCAGCTTATTACAGAAGTTTGTAATGAGCTGAAATTACGCACCTACATAAATAATTTTTCGCTCATTGTACCGATACCAGTAAAAAGCCCATCAAAATGCATCGCAACTATTATCATTTCCTTAATTATCACTTTGCTATGTTTTAATCTTAGTTGATGAAGAGTTTGTAGCACTTGATTGACAATCGCTAAATAAGTAAATTGGGGGATCATATTTTAAACAGTACACATGGATTCTGTGAAGCTGAACCACATCTTGACTCAATTACATCTTTCCTGAATAGATAGACAGGGTACCTCTACGTACTTAAAAACTTTCTCATATTAACATTTTTCTATAGAACTCAGTGTATGTGAGTAGTATTCGGTTTACAATAGAAATAATAAGTGTTTCTTTAAGATTGATAACTGTTTAAGATAAGGTAACTTGAATAAGTACCACAAAAATTAATTTTTGATAAACAATCTGTTTCTGTTTGACAGATCAATACATGGCATTAATGTTTTAAAAATTATTTGAGACATATGGCTATCGCGGCTGTTCCTGACGAAGCGCAATCTGTCCAACTTTGGGTCACATTTTTGAGCAGTGGTGGCCGTATGTCATGAATCACATGAACAATGTTGACTTCCAAAGCATGTACAGTATTGCTAGATTATTAGCATAAACCAATGACTTCACGTATCACCATAGGAAATAATCAAAGGGCGTCAAATCGCAGAACCTGGGTGGCCAGTTGACAGGCTCATTTCTTGAAATCAACTTATCACTAAATCTTATTTATAATAAGTCGATAGTTTCTTTCGTCGTATGGCACGTTGCCATACGGCGAAAGAATCATGTTGCATCCACATCTCATGCGGATCAATGTTATCAATATTTTGAAAAAGATATTCATTGATCATGGTCCGGTGACGTTCCCCATTGTTCATAACATTAGTTCCGGCCTCATTTTTAAAGAAATAAGGTCCAATGATGTAACCAAAGATAAGATCCACCAGCGTATAACCCGCATCAAACTGTGGATTCTTCGGAATGTAATGGGGTCTATAGAATCCCTTCTGGATCAGTATCACCTCATATCTGACAATTTTGCTTATTAGCAAATCTGTTAAGCCAAAAATGAGCCTCATCGCTGAACACAGCTTTGCGATGAAACAATGGATCGGCTTGCAACTGCTCTAAAGCCCAATCAGCGAAAGAACGACGCAAGCGATGGTCTTGTGGCTTTAATTCCTGCACCAACTGGATGTGTATGGGTGTAGGCCAAGATCTTTGTGCAAAATTTTCCACGTAGTGGACGGACAAAGCCCCAACTGCTATGACCGATGACGAATCGATAATTTTGGATTTTCTTACACACTATCGTTTTCTTCAGAACGCACATTTCTTCGACGTGCCGATGTTGATGCATCCTTTAGAGAGTATTTGGTATGAAATACATTCACAGTACGACGGATGGCTTGCTCAGATGGACAATTATGTACGCCGCAAAATTCACGAAGTCTATACGTTTCCCGAATCGACGACTGACTATCAAAATAAATTTAAACAATTTGATAGTGTCGTTTAAGCGTGAGTCTGTTCATGATCGTTTGACATACTACACTTAATACAAATGTTACTAATTGGGTGCAAACTGACAGTTGATTTCACAGCCATTGCTATCGGAAGTTCTATCATGCCTGAAAAACACCCATTAGAAATTATCCTTCAGTTGAACAATACTTAAGGACTATTTCCACGTTAATTAGCGTCAGTTATGTCTTTCTCACATGTATTGCTCACTCTTATTTACTCTTAAAGGATATGGAGGCTAGTGCAACACTTTCATAACTCATGACACTATTGTAAGAACTTTTACTAAGTAGCATACTACCTCGACGATTCATAAATTCGGAATGATAATTTAGTAAAAATTAATTATATCTCCGAAGACTCGTACTATTGCCCACATTAACATCGATAGTAAACTAATGTCTACTTAAAAGGCAAGCCGCCTTTCCACATGTGCACTTGCTTGAATTATATAACCTTATAAATACACGTATTCAAATTAACAACACCGAACGTTTTTTCGAAATCTCCCCCACTGAGATATTCACGAACTCAGTCTATAAATAGTTTCCGCGATGTATAAACTCAATATTGTCACAAGTTTGACGAACGGAACAAAAGTGAAGACTACAAAGAAGTGGCATGTTATGGTTCACGATATTTTAAGCTATAGAATATCGCGGTATTCTTTCTCGATTCCACCTCATAAATACTTGATATTTGCGAATAAAGTGTAATCGAATACCTTTCTGTGGGACAGGAGGATACTGGAAAAAGTGGAGTGGTTTACTCAAAACCTTTTTCTTATTGTTGGCAACGAGAACGAATAACGTGGGTATCAGAGGTGAGCGAAATCCTTTTATTTGCTTATATATAGATTTCATATGGCTGTATACATTTCATAGTTGTCACTGTAACCGTTGCAGTTTATCTGTTATTGCGATACTTAAAAAATAAATAGAATGTCGTATTATGGAGAGGGAGAGCTGTATACTGTTGTTAAAACATAATACATGTAGCGTTAATGAATGTAACAGCGATGCATCTCTATTTATAACACAATATAATATAAAAGTAACAAAAATTAAAATAGATTATGTAAAGACGCGCTTTAAATTTGGAAGTTAATTTTTAATCTCCGTTATAACATATAATAAATATTTATTTAATTTTTTTGTTATTACATAGTGTATTTTTATTTTACTGTTTTAATAATTTCAAGTTTCGTAGATACCATAATCCCTATTTATTTTGTATAATGTTTATATATTTACCAAGAATTATTTCTGAACTTGGACTTGTTTCGAATTATTAATAAATATTATTGGAATGAATGGAATTGTGTAATACCCTACACAATTGTTGGTACGAACGAAATATATATTATTTATAATTTCAAAGCCTTTTAAATAAGTTTTTATAATATCTATTTAACAGCATCCTGCATAATAACAGAAACTCAGATGATAAATGAGATCAGAAACAATATTTTTGGAAAACCCTACATTATCATAGTCATTCAAGTTCAGAAATTAAAAGAACTTATGTGGTCGTGGAATACTTAATCGGGACATGCTGTAAATTGCAAATATTATATAGAATTATATAAATATTATGTCACTTCCATTAACAATTTTTAAAGAAATGGCGAATGCGCCAATGTAATATATAAAATTTTAATTACTAATTTAGATATATTAGTGTATAGGTTTCATTTAAATGCTTTTACTACTACGGTACTATGCTATATGCAGTTAGTAGGAAATTGACCATGTATTATCGTTGTATATGACGATGTTGGCTTGGGAAAATATAATTGGAACTGTATATTTAAATAAACTCGAGTAGAACAATATCCATACATATATTAAATCGTTATAGATTGCTAGCTAGAAAAATATTAGTAGCGCTTAAAAATATTGTCTAAATTGTACTCACTAAATATGTTTAAATATAATATCATGATAAGCCTGTTAGATAAACAAGAAATTATATCGCTTGCTGAGGCACTATGAATTTTAGATGGAAGTGACGCTACGTAAATGAAATAAAATAAGTAACTCTAACTAGTCGTAAAATCTATTTCACCTCCACCTACTAAAAAACGAGAGAATGAGATTCTCCTTTGGATTTAGGTAATTTTAAAATAGCCTCAGTTGTAGTAGCAAACAGTAAATAAAATATTGTCATGACGAGAAGGTTTCCTGATTAGAACTCTTATAATTAAAGAATAAAGAATGTAGTATGCTTGGCGCAAAAAAATTATCATATTCAGATAAGGAAGGAGATATTATGGTGAACTTCGATGATAAGTTACTTTTTGTAAAACTACAGTTGACCAAGTCCTGCACTATTCTGAATATAATCGGCAAATTTATTCACTTATCTGGGAACTAAATGCAATAAATACATCATTCCATGGAGCTCGCCAAATATCTATAGATTGTCTGGAAGAAAGTTATAACTACTAACATACATGTAGTGCTTAGAAAAGGAAACGAGTAAAGAAATAAAGAAATAAGCTGAATAAGAAGCACCAAACGGTAAGGACAGATTAAGAAGCCATAGGTCTTGAGTAGTTACATAAGGCCACGCAAATTAATAGGGGTTAATTAATATCTGTAGAAGATCACGAGAAAGTATTTGACACATTAAACTTATGGAAAACTAAATGAGCGATGATGAAACTATAATCAGCCTTATGTATATTGAATTGAAGCTAATGAACGAACAGATAATGACATACTGATGAGTTGAACGCCATATTATGGCAGGTATCTCCTTTGAGTTTTCGCGAATATTCTATAAGCTTAAAGGTTACCACATCCCAGATTTACTTTTAAAAAGACATACGAAGCGACATACATTTAATAAACTACCTGATGCTTAAAATTTTAAAATGACGGAATATTTTACAGGGGGCGGATTTATAAATTAATTAAAGTCAAATTTAAACCCTGAATTATGGGCCCTCTTTAAAACGGAGAAGTAAATCACCGTGTATTTAACGTGTTAGTCAAACGCAGGTGTTTAAATTTATGACAATTTTTATATCGGAGGGTAACAGAATAAAAGATTTATCACCGGAAGATTGTGCTATATGAACCTCCTAAAAGTGATAAATTGGGTGGATTTATGAGTTGAAAACTTTTTAATGACGCCAAAAATATTGATATACTCTTCAGGGATATTTGGAATGTTCTCTCAAATTTTAAACAGGAACAAATCATATGTATATATTCTACAAATAAATGGTAATCATGATATTAGTCATTTCAAAGATACATCTCATATTAAGTAAGGCAAAGCTGGTCCTCTTATTTCTTTAAGTTGTAATAAGCCTTTTTGAAAATCTAGATTAGTGGAAAATAAAATATAGAAGAAAAAATTTCAGTTTATAGCAAACTTCTCAGACATACAGTGTTTAATAAAATTTCGAAACTTTATAATATTTAACTTACATTTGGAACTTACCAACGAAAATAATTATGTTATATGTTATAATATCACAGCATTCTATAATATGTAGCTGACTAATGAATACTGTTCATGAATACATTCGCATTCGAACTTTTATAACATGGAATTCTCTAATATTACAATATCATTTTCAGATATTCGCTATACGCATAATGTGTAATTTGCGACATGTAATTAAAATTTTTAATTACAATACTTTTGAGAGGATACAGAAAGTTGTAGTTATAACTAGTTCCATTATTTAATATTCGTTATATACTATGTTTATGTTTTATTAACATTTATTCCTGAGTGATATTATACATGGGCCTTGTATTAGTCGTTGTACATAAGTAAGAACATATAATTTTATTATATATATATATATATATATATATATATATATATATATATATATATATATATATATATATATATATATATATATGTATATATATATATATATATATATATATATATATATATATATAATAATATTTATTAATTAATAAACATAATATTCAAGTTAATTATATAAAAAAGGTAATAAGATGGACATGACGAATTTTCGATCGACTTCTATACTTTTTAATTTTGCTGAAACTTTATCTATTTTGCTTTTTTGTTAAAAATTTATCAGTGTATCAGTATCATAATAATAAAAAAATGGAGTGTCCCACAAGGGTCCATTTTTAGTCCTTTGGTATTCAGTATTTTAGAAAATACGTAAAACATTACAATTACGTGTCTCTAGAATTAATAAATAAATATTTTTGATCTTTCCATACAAATTTGCTCAAATTCTCTCCCATATACAATATGTGTGACATTGGCTGCTCCTTGTTTAACATAACGATGAATATTTCACTGCTGTTTTAATGACTTGAAGTATATGTAGGTAAAATAAATAAATCTTATATTTGTACTTTTTTTAAGATACGAATATTAAGTCAGTTCACTATGCTAGATAAAATTTATTTATATGCTAGGTAGCTTATACACCCACAAATTATGGACAGTTATTCTAAATATTTGCCGTAGTATAATAAACATTAAGTTTGTAGTAATATAGAATGAGGCATAGGAACCTGATGCTATTTAATTGTTGTTTTCTCGCGATTGCATGAACTGATCATGTCCAGTGTGAGGAAAGGGATAGCTTACCTAATGCCACTTTAGTTGACGTGAAATTGTGGTCTAGGTTATATTAATTGTTCGTGATAGAACAGGTTATTAAAGGTAAATCAGTTATCGAATATCAGTGATAATTTTGTATATCTTTCGAAATTCCATAGTTTTCCACAGAGTATGTCTGCTTTAAAGAAAAAGCCGATGGATCCTATTAATACAGTGGAAACTCCGGAGGCCATCGAAAATGTGATAGCAGCAAGGAATCAGAATCCACCTTGTTTTGTCAGGAGACAAAACCGTGTTTTACAGGTTTCAAGTTGAAGTCTCTGTAGAATTATGCATGGGAATTTTCAGTTTCATCTCCATAGAATGTTAGTTGTCCAAGAGTTAAGCGATGTGGACTTGCGACCGTAATTCGCAAATGGTCGCGTAATTTTGCAAATCAATTTGTGTACGCAATAAAGGAGCTCATCTAACAGACAGTCTATTCAAAATATAAAATGGCATCATGGAATTCCTTTTGCAACTATTGAAGATGCTAAATAAAACCTTTTACACTTTCAATAATATTTCACTTCAAAAATAATCAGGTTTCTATGCCCCTCCCTGCATTTTATTAGATTGCCAAAAATATCCAAGTTTAACAGATATATTTTTAAATAACAAGTATAAATTACGTTGTTTCTTTATAAATAAATAATTATGATAAATAATGAACTAATAACAGTCAATAGTTACACATTACACGTTAACAATACTATTTTCTGAAGATTAAATTATTAATGGTAATTTTAGTGTATTCAAAAATATTGATTTATTAAAATAGATTAATGCAGATATTGCACAAATACGCATCATAGATTTTAAAAGTAAAATTAAAGCGAAATAGACTTTTGACGGAACACATCTTATGTAGTAGGGCCATGTTGGTGAATAGTTGATAAAACTGGACTGCCATCTAGTTATATATTATAAACATAGCCAGCACAAGTGTTACTCATGCTTTCTTAAATGTACAGATAGATAATTGAGAAGAGAGAAGAAACTTTTCTTGTCGATAAGCTAATCAAATATTTCTATTTTATCAAGCCTCACCTTTGAACTTCCACTTACAAGGAATTACTTTGTGGAAGGCAGTAGCCATCTCTACTTCAGTTATTCTGTAGATGGTGCTATTTAACTAACTTTAAATACCACTGGCAAACTTTCCAAAGAGAGCGACGAAGTTGCAATGAGAGAGATATTGAAAGCCGAGTTACAACTCTCGCTAACAGTAACTGGCCATGATCAATATAACGTTCGTTTAAATAGAGCTATTTCTCATTTTATCTAGAGTATTAGATAAGGATTTCTTATATTTTTTGTTTTCCATTCCTGCATTCAAGTTTGTTTAGCTATTAGATATTAAATTAGCGTACACAACTATTATGTAATATTGCTGTCGCAGTTTTGTTGGAAATATACTGTAGCAATTTACCACTAAGAGCAAAGAAATCCTTAAATAGAGAAATGAGTTCTTCATGAGCCTCGACTCTGTCTACAAAACAGTACTTTAGTTTCTTGATTGCTTGTGAAGGTCATAGATGAATCTTCCACGAGGCTTATATGTTTAGGTTTACAATGTGCAATTACTTAATCCTAAGATCCTAAGATCAACTTTAACAAAACAGTTAATTAAAAGATACATAAGCAAAACATTGCAAATTCTTCAAGTTGAGATCCGTAGACTGTTTATATTTAAATTTTATTACTATATTTTTAAATGTTATACGTAAGGGTGTGCCTAAAAAGGTCTTTACGAGAATTTCGCTTCTTGCAGATATCTTTTAAAATTTTTTATACAGTTGTTATAGTTCGCTTAGTAATTAAGTCACAATTACTTTTATTTTCTTCATCTCCATGTGAATATATTTTAGATAAAATTTACCCTGTTTCTATCATGAATGTGGCTGAGTTACTTGATGCAACAAATTCTCTATCTGAATGCAATTATTTCGTGATTCGTATTATAAAATTACATAAGCAAAGTCAAACGTAGTTTATTTAGTAGAATATTGCTTTAAACATCTTAGTTGGCTTATATATACAGTGTGGTCAAAGAATTCCCAGACTGATATTTTAATCCAACAAAGATAAAAGCAAGAATGTGTATTTGGCCCTAATTCCATACATAGTCCCCTTCTATAGCTATACAGAATTTTTAACGCTCATAGAAGTCTGTGAATATTTTAATGAATTCCACTTTCGAAATGCTTTTATTGCTGTGGATGTCCCTTATGGAGTCAAAACGTTGTCCTTTCATGGAAACTGTGATAGATCAGTCCATAATCTGCAGGGACTATATCTGGCAAATAAGAAGGATGGTTAATCATGGTGACAGATTTTTTTTAGATAGGCAGATGGTGCATTGTCGTGCAAGAGACTCGTTGGTCAAAATTTCATGCACTCGTTGAGTGATTTCATCTCTTAGACTGGTGCCAGGTTGCCCTTCACTTGTATCATCTTTTAACAATTACCGACCTTACTGAAATCGTCGACACCATACGAGTACTACGTGATAAATAATAATTTTTAAAAGCTTTTTGCGTCGCAGCAAAGTACGCTTTGATACAAAATTTTATTGCTGCTTTTTTTCTATTGAACAAGTTGTGACGCAGTAATGGCACAGTGTATTTGACACATACACACTAACCTGCCGATGACTGGAATATTACTAGAGCGATCATATTGAAATTTGCAGAAAGCATGGCTAGAGTATTGTGCTAAGTAACTACACTCATAGTCGAGAGATAATATTATTTGTACCGTTTCAATAAAATCAGTCAGGGAACTTTTTGATCCCACTGTTAGAGAAAATGAATACATAGAGTTCGAGGAGGCATGTTATTTTAATTGCCATAAAGTTTTCTAGAAAAATTTACTTGAGATCCTTGGAAACATTATAAAATTTCTTGGAAATGTTTCTTTGTTGTTTCTTAAGACCTACAATGCTTCTACCTCCTAAGTGTTCATGATTTATCTTTGTACCTGACGAGGATTGTGGTTTTCTCATAGTCCTATATTCTAATATATATATCAAAAATACTCTCAACAAAGTTGACCGTACTTTATTTAGTAGAATGTCACTTTAAATGCCTTAGTTAGTTTATACAAAAGAGTACAGTAGAGTTCGAAGAGACATGTTATTTTAATTGTCATTAAATAATTTAAAGTAAATTATTTTAGAAGAAAGTCTAAAGGTGGAGATTTTCTAGGAAAGATCCTTTAACGCATTATTACGTGATTTTTTAATGTGTACAAAAATACACTGAAAAAGTATAAGAATTAAGCACTATATTAATGAATCGTCACACTGATACCAATAATTAAAATTATTTAATAATTAGAGCGCATACTTTTAGTCAATCAGAGCCAGAGTCTCTATCTAGCGGCAGTATTTGACTCCCCCAGTAAACAGTTGGACAGAGTATAGCATCAAATTATATTAACAGATTGACTGACATTAATAAATTACAAAAGCTATATCTGATGTAAATTAGAAAATAATTATTAAAACCGAATTCTAAACGCGGTCTACTTTACGGTCTAAAATTTATCAAAATAATCAAAAGCTTTGGAACAAACAGCTGGTTTCATACACACCCACCCGGTGTAAAATGATCTTAAGACTAAATAAGTTTCTTTGATTCCGAAATTAATCCTGTGTTATCACCATCTACTAATGAATAAATAATATCCAGCTTAGATTGTCTAGATTCAGAAGAAATAATAAAATATTCTAAATAAAAAAATGTGGAGACCAAATGCAAACTACAGCCCTGTAATAGTGGAATCTAAATATGAATTAATCACCCGATGTGGAGGCGAACTCTAATGTTCCTTTGGAATAATTGAACGAATTCATTGGAATTGAAGATATAAGGCAAACCTAAATACAAAATACTGGAATTTAGGGAGATCAACAACTTGAAAATGAGATAAAAGTTACCTACCAAAATATTTTATTCTTACACAAAAAATATTAAAATTTTTATAACTTCGAGAGGTTACAGGAACGAAATGAGCAGCACTTGTTTTTAACAGTAACAGTTTTCATGTTTCAATGTTTTTAACCAAGGCAAACCGACATAATGTAAATCGGTTAAATAAAAAATAAAATTAAAATCAAATGATACTGTACAGATACAAGGTGGACCACGGGAGCGGGAAGATTTGAAGACAATATAATCCAAAAAGTAGCTGTATTTAATTAAAACAAAGTATAACTATAAAAAGATAATTATGTGCCATTTTTATTTCTTAAATATTATGCGGGAATATGGCGCCCTCTTCTCTCTACACACTCTTGAAGTCGGACGGAATTCTGCATAGCGCGACGCAACATATTCAGTGGTATGTTAGCAATTCATTCACTAATTTTCATTTTAAGCTCCCGAATATCTCGTGGTTTATCAATAAAAACCTTACTTTTTAGGTAACCCCACAAGAAGTAGTCGCCTTGAGATCTGGCGATCTTGGGGGCCTCTGAATGTCCCCGCATTTGAAGATAACGCGACCTGGAAACAATATTCGCAGAGTATCCATTGATGTCCTTGCGGTATGAGAAGTAGCGCCATCTTATTGGAACCAACTATTTGGGTTGTTCTGTGGAAACATGTTCAATTGCTGTGCCAGAAGCTGATTAATCATTTCAGTATAGCGCGCAGAATTGACTGTCAAAGAATTTCCACTCTTGTTTTCAAAAAAATAAGGACCGATAATTTCCATTGAAGACATTGCACACCATACTGTTACCTTCAGGCTGTGTAACGGCTGTTGGTGAAGTTTCTCTGGATTTTTCAAAGCCTAATAATGGCAGTTCTGTTTGTTGGTATAAATGAAAGCCGGGTAAATGAAAATGTGTTTCATCAGACATCCATAAATTGTGAACATCAATTTCTTGCTCTAACGTCTTTTCAGCAAAATGCAGCCTGGCTTTGTTTTCGACTTGAATGTTTTGCGATCAATGTTATCAAGGCTTCTGACGCTTCTGTTTGGTCCCTTATGTTTGGCATCTTTAACAGATTCAATTTCTTCAAACTTACGGATCCATTCCTTTATGGCATGGGCAGATAGAACTGTTCCGTGATGAGGAATATTGAAGTGAATTCGAAATTGACGCTGCGCCGCAACTGCACAGTCATGATTTTTGTAGTAAGATTTAATCACAAACGAACGTTGTTCACCAGACCACTGTTCCATGATTACTAAATGGCATAAAGTGACAGATAAGGTGACAAGAAAATCCATAGCAACCTGTGCATAATTATGAAATAACAACATTTTCAAAACTTCTCGCTCCCGTGGTCCACCTTGTATTTTATTGATAGTTATTTGATGAAATAAAAAATCAAACAGTAAAATAATTGTGTTACACAAAAATTTAGTTGTAGTAGCTACAACTAAATTTTACATATAAAGTAATTACATATAAACATTACTTGTCCACTAATAATTATAACATAATTTAGAATTCATGGGTTATTCCTTTGTTAATTCTCTAATTATATAGTTAACAATTATTAATATTTATATTTATTATAATATATAATTAATAATTTACTTTAATTTTTAAAATTTAAATTATATCTATTATTTAAGATACCGTAATATTATGAAATAAATCGTTCTACTTCAAAATTACATATTAATGCAAAGCGATAATACTACTAAGAGCAAGGATCCAAAATACCTTACTCTTGAAGAGTGTACTTTTGAGATTTTTTTTTTGAATTTCCCCTAATCTGGGACAGTCGTAATTTTTTAATAAAATATTTTAATATAGATGTCGATTTCCGAAGCTACCGTGAGTTGAATTTAAACTTCAGATAATTTCTTCGAAATAATCTTTCGGTCATTTCGATCCTACAACTTACTTGTTACCAATGAAACTTGCTCAAAATATCTTTTAATAATAATAAGTTTAAAATGAAACCTCCACAGACTGTAGGACTGCTTGAGATGCATGCTATTATACTTTCGGAAGAATTCTCTAAGTAGGCTTTTCTTTGCTTCAAGAACAGAAAATTCAATTTAAAAAACTACGGCTGATATTCACGTTCCCTATCTTATTATGAATGACTGTGGTGAAAGTTTTAAATATGTAGACTGTTCCCCATACAACGAAAATTGTTTTTTATATCGTTTATTATTTTATCGACCCCTAGAAACTCATCTTGGACGAACTCCCATACTCTATGTAATATTCTGCGTAGGTACTAAGCAAATAACATGAATTAAATGTCGAAAAATTTCAGTATCCGACTGATTTTTTGTATATGAGTGGCAGCATCAGTAACTAACAATAACACTTCTGCAGATATGTTAGACATTTTATATTTAAAGCTCTCTTGGCCAATGAGCAAATAAATATTTTCCAGTAATAATGACACATACATTACTTTTTCATATGTAATAGCAATACTTGATCCTTACCCGGATAATGGTTTAAATGTTAATTTTATAATTTTTTTATACACACTACCGTTGAAAATAACCGTAAGTATTATTCATGAGGTTCTGACGTATCGAATCTATTTAAATATATTGTTGTACAATTTTCATATGTTCTTACAGCATCTAATAATCAAACAACAAAAATGAAAATTGGATATATGGTCATATTACGCATTAATTGGTCTTCTTGGTCCTTAATACGACTCTATAGAGGACCGACAAATCATGACTATAGTTTATTATACTCAACTAAGAGACATAATCAATGTCTCTCATCATACATATAACTTGAACACGGCATATACCAATTTAGTGGTGCAAGAGTAAAATTAATTTCCTTATGGGTTTAAACCAGTTCCTACACCGTGTAAGTTCTTGTCGATATCGGCGTCATTTCATTTGATAAAGCTGAAGTCGCTCGACCGAAACTTCATGCAATGGCATTTACCTGCGGCCCTTGAAGCGTATAAGATGTAAAGAGGACTAAAGAAAATTAATAACTGGAATTCCATCTCGGCATATTTGACCAGGAGCATCAAAGAGTGTCTCGCGCCACTTGCCACCCCAAAAGCAAGGGTGAGCTCTCTCTCGCTGAATTGAACTTGGCGGCATTCACGAAGTTTTACCACGAAGAAGAAAATTTGTAAAAATCATTCACTTAAGCTAAGATAAATGTAGTTAACTTTGAATGTACGTTGAACAAAAATGGTTTAATCTCTCAATTAATAGCTTCTTAAGTTTCAAGCACTTGGTTAATTTCATATTTCTAAAATACTCGTATGTTTCGACCCTTAAACTACTTATATTTTTCTCCCACCCTACGTAATAATGATATATCTTAAATGATTTTTTGTTAATGCATAATATAATATTAAAAGGTCCCTTTTATATTGGAATTGTTTTAAATATATACATTTTTATAACATGCTTTAAGTTCACGCTCTTTTATCTTGAAACTGCTGTAAATATTTAAATTTTGCTAACATGGTTATAGTTTTGTAGATGAGATTATTAATATGAGAATCCTGCTTTAATAAATAGTTAATTGTTACACAAAGGTACTTTATTTCAGTTATACACGATACTTTATTATATTTATTTCATATTAAATATGTAAATCTTCTATGCTGAGTTTGTTTCTATTGAAGTAGAAAGCAGAGACGTCGTTTTTTCTTAATTTGTTATTAAAAAAATACTCTTAATAATACTTTCTTACTTAAAACTTGCATATACTATCATAGTAAAATCATCTACAATACAGTATACTAACAACAAGCTATAATGTCCTCACCTCATATACGTTTATCATGGAAATATTAAACAATATAAAACCAGGTATAGTTCTTTATTAGACTCCAAATTCAACCTATTTAATTTCACCACGAGAATCATTATTATACCCATTTATTCTAATGCTTCTAAAATGTGTATGTGACTAACTACATGGGTGACCGAATTATTAGAAACACTAGACATTTTCCATTATTTTTTTAATCTCGTTCTGAAATAAATGTGGAATCTTTGCATGGTATTTTTTTTAAGCGGAGAATAATACATTTTACATTATTGAACAATTTTTTATTATTAAAAATTAAACAACGCATTACAAAAAAAATCAATATTTTGTTGTGTCACCTTTCACAGCTATGACAGTTTGTATTCTGCGAGACATGCTTTCAATGCACTTCAGTGCACTTTCTTTGATATTTTCTGAGTGATGCCATACTTTAATCAGTTTTTCTATGAGTTGCTGTTTCTTTGTAATTATTTCTGAGGTTACTTCTCTCTTTGTGATCTCCCATAAGTTCTCGATGGGATTAAGGTCCGGAGAGTTACCAGGCCATGGTAAAACATTAATATTTTGCTTGTCCAGATAAGCTGTAACACTTTTAGCTTTATGGCATGGAACTGAGTCATGCATAAATGTAAAATTTTCATCATTAGGGAACCATTCCTTGACATGAGGCAACATTTTTGTCTCTAGAATTTTGATATACTGGTCTTGACGCATGGTTCCTTCTAAGATATAAAGGCGACCAGTACCTTTCCTGGAAATAATGGATCACACCATGATACTGAGTGGATGCTTAACTGTTTCTACACCACTATTCTTATGGAATTTCTCACCTCGGCGTCGTCGGACAAATGAAGACTTATCAGCCAAAATCTTTAAAGTCGACTCATCTAAGAAGCAAACCTAAAAAATTAAGAAAATGAATTTTCATGTCAATATTAATGTTATTAAGTATTACATTTTTCCAGTTTTCTACTGTCATATGAGCATGATTTCTAGCCCATTGCAGGCGCTTTTTCTTCATTGCTTCTGTAAATTTCGGTTTCTTGACTGGTCGGCAACATTTGAAGCCTTGCTCTGCTAAGCGTCTATGCAGCGTCCGGTATGAAATCTCAATTCCAGATTATTGGACCAGTCTGTTCTAAAAAAGTAGGGCTTAGCTTAGCCCTACTTTTTTTCCTGTTTAGGAGACAAAATATTTTGGATTTTTCTTTCTGCTCTAGTTGTTGTAAGACGTTTTCGTCAACATTTACCAATACGGTTTCTTCAACTGACTTCATTTTTACCAAGTTTTTGAGCCATTCTGTTCACCGTAGAAACAGAAACACCAGTTAATGTGGCTATTTCTCTTTGCGAATAATTCCTGTTCTTTATTAAAGTAGAAATCTCCACAATCTTCGTTTCGGGGATATCTTTAGCTTTTCCCATCTTATAAAAAAATCCAGATCATTCGTAACGATTTTTTTACTCACTCAAAGTGATTTATTTAGCAAAAAGCACTTACTGTTGATCAAAGTGGTTCTGTAGAATTGTAAAATAACAATAAATCGCACTTATATAAGTTAACAGGTCACAAAATAACAAGAATATTGCAAAAGCTACCTGGCCAGAATTCACATAAATCACGACTGTCACTAGATTCTAACGGTTTTTAACGGTTTTTAACGGTTTTTCCGATTTTTTCGTTTATACTCATATGTATTCTCGCTAAAAGTTTACCAATATAGATATAGTAAAAACTCTGTATTAGCAGTAGCCCATAAGTGCATTTATTTAATAACTTTCTTGGAAAATAACAAAATAGTGTTTCTAATAATTTGGCCACCCATGTATAACAAAAGCTTTTGCCAGATTTACAAAGCCGTATAGCGATGCTTTATTAACATCTATTGGTTTATAAATGTTACTTGTTAAATACTCTATTGTATTCTATGTAGATCTCAAATTTAAAATGATTTTATGATATTTTAATGTTTTCAAAATAACTAACTAATTATTTGTTTACTGCACTTTCCAGGACTTACTTGTTAACTACTACAATAAAATCTATTACAGCAACATATCTAGATACTTTAAAATCACATTGACACCTTCGCCATTTCTTTAAAAATCGGGATGTGTCAATTGAAAATTTTAGCTAGACGCAAATATTTCTAAAAAATCTTGCCTTAGGTTATACAAAGCTCATAATGGTCACATTTTCTAGCAACGAAAGGTTCACACTAAGTTCCAGCTTGATATGGGGACATTAGTATTGGAAGAGAAATATATTTATATATTATTGCAACGTACCTTTCGAGATTCGATCAAATAAGTTACTGACACTTACTAGTTGATCATCTGAAATATATTTCAGGCTATTTGAAATCTTCAAATCTCATTTAGTTCTTCTGCAATTTATATAATGTATGGGCATTGTCAATACTATTGAAATAATAATAATAATGTCATAATACAGTTAAGACACGCTTATGCTTTAATTATGATTTTACTAGTAGTTTTTAAACTAATTTTGTTTCGAGGAAAAGTGTGATCTTTTGTGATTACTATAACGTGCATCGGTGGTTGTATGAATATACGACCGAGTCGTATACGTTTCCAGTAACGATTTTAAGTCCATTCTTTCAAATAGTTTTTTAAAATAAATTCACATATATTCGAAATAAGTTATCTACCCATCTAAGTTATCTAGAAAATTCTTCATCATTTATTTAATATTATATCCTATTCATGTTGGCTTAATTTCAAGGTATATGCAGATGCTTTAATTAGTCATTTAAAGCATTTCCTATACCACATACTCGAATAAAACGTAGCACATAAGAAATTCAATGTATTATAATACAGTCTATTATTATATTGAATGTATTACAATACGTTACCAAATACAATAAATTACAATACTGCACAGTGTTTCAGAAAGTATTAATAAAGTATACAGTATTATAAATGATATAACATTTATCGACTATCTACTTTCAAAAACATTCCACACAGTATTCTTCAGTTGCCTGTAGCGAAATAATATTTCAAGCCAATATACGGGGTATTCCATCTATAATGAAAGTCCCGAAATAACTGTTTAAATAATGCTGAATACATGTCAATATTTGCTTTAAAATAGATAATTTTAACATTTTGCAGTTACTGTCACTGATATCAGGAGGTTTCAACTACTCCCTTAAAATATTTAAAATAAGTGTGGACTGAATGGTACATCACTTCAAAGGTTTTTCTGTCGTGATAACGGCTGTCGCTTTTTTTGTTATCCAATATATAAACGAGATATTTGATAAAAACTATTTTAGACATGCATCTATCCCTTATGGCTCTAAATGAATAAATGACAACTAAACACGTAGTTTTACGATATTGAGTACAGATAACAAATACAAAAAAAATAAATAAATCATCGATTTTATGTCGAAATCAATCAACTTCTGGAAATCCATGTATTAAATCCAATACTTGGCCAGCCAGTTCCATTTGTTAATCAACGTGTCCGAAGATCTACTTAAATCTAAATTAACCATAACATTATTTTACCAATTCCATTATGCACTTGAGAGAGAGTTGAACGTCTTTATTATAAAAACGTTAATAAGTAATTCATCACCTTTTGTAATACAATCATTATCCGATAATATAATTTCAGAAATTGTTTCTCTTTCTTCGAGAAAACCATTATTGGGTAAATTATTTGGAACATTCTTGATCACAAGTAATAAAAAACTTACATAATTGTCAATATAAGAATAAAGGCTAGTTTTATCGTAGAAACCACACTTCATCTACGCCAAAAATACATTGATTTCCGTTTTTATATTATGTATTTTCATTATGTTGTCCTATCGCTGAATATAAATAATTTAATTACATTATTAGATGCAAAAGACCCATATGGAATAGATACACTTGTGAAATAGTTTTCATCAAATATTTCAGTTAAGGATTAAAATTTACCACCGCTATTAACAGAGCTAGAGACGTTTTATATAATGTAGTCTTCGATCTGCGTTACCAGTTAAATGTTTTAACACTGTATTTATCTATTTTAGGGTGTTTCATGAACAAACTACAAGTCAAAAATGTGGTCTTGAAAATAAGAATAGAAGCGCTACGGAATTTTACTATAAAAATATTTCAACGGGTATTCCGAAGTTCGTTATAGATAATAACACTCTGTATATATCTGAATTTGAGATGTTGCACATACAATTTTACTCAACACATGATGTTTCTGTATTTCGAATAAGACTTCTTTCATCTTCATATCTTTTATATCGTTGCCCTCTTGATTTGTAAAGTTTTCTCTAGCGCCTACTATCAATTTCTCTAAAGACTCATGTACCGTTATGTAGTAAGAACAGTTCAATTAAGGGCATTTGATCATTTATTTTAACTATATTAGCTTTCAGTAACATATAAGTCGGAAATCGAGAAAGGAACTACCAAACCGCCAAGAGGTTATCAAAGTAGTTCCCGAATAGCAAGGCTATTACATAATCGATATAGGAAACAACTACTCCTCGGGTTAAAGCCCGGCCAGACATTGAATTATACATAAAAGTGATCCTCAACCCCTTTCTCGTGTTTCTGCACGATCAGATAAGGTTTCAAAAAATAAAACCCGCCACAGGTAGGATTCGACATTTGTTTCGGATTGGATGTATACCCCACAAATTTCATTCGGCATTTGTCCTGGATCGGCGTACCGTGTACGGTACTGATGAGAACTAATAAGTTCGAAATAGCTGTATGTCGTTCGGTTCCAATCCGGGACAAATGTCGAATCCTACCTTGGCGGGTTTTATTTTTTGAAAAAATATATTAGCTTTGTTTCTTTGCAATTAAGCTTCCTTCACCATTTATATTTTGAATACTAACATTATTTTTAAGGTATTCTTAAGCAAATTCTCATCTGCAGTTAAAATCAATATTCATATTTAATATAAAATTTTATTAATTATTTGTATTATATTTTTATACTTGCAGATATATTTGTACATTATATATAATATTGCATATTATATTTCCAAATTTATACTGCAACAGTAAAAACCCATAGAAAGTAGGAAAACACAAAAGGTATAATAATTGTATATGTGCATTTAGTATTTATTACCCTTTATAGAACATTTATTTTAATATGTTCACCTCCTTTATTCCGCTCTTTTGAATGATTGAATATTATTGTTTCAGATACCAATTAAAGAAGTGTCAATATTTCCCTCAAAAAGTCGTTCGAGAACAAAGCTCCATTATATGGACGGAATATCTGAATTCCCGACGTAAAGCTCCTTATCTAAATACTATTAAAGATGAAATCAAGTCAAGTATCAGTATTAATACACTCGACTGAACTGCTTTCAGGTTGAGCGTTGATCATTTTCAACCTTTAAACCAGGCTCACGCGGTTGAATTAAGGCGAAGAAATTTGATAGAAATTGACTGCACACTGTTGCTGAGTTTTCTATTCAGCGTGTCGTAAAATAAATTGCATAACTGGCGCTGGAAAATGAAAATCGTTACGTTAATATTTGTCGTGTGTACATTTTATATGATTGTATATATATTTATTTTGTATGATTGAGAGAATAAAATACTAGTATATACACTGTGGTCTAATCAAGGGATAAATTTATCTATTCAGAAATATGCATTTTTAAAATTTTTCTATTTTTTATGAAAAATATTATATTCCTAATAATAATAAATTGTATTATAAATAAAATACTAAAACGAAATAGTTTAAATCTATTACACTGGAAAACAAACAAAAATTTATCTTGCTATAAATTCAAGATCGGTTTCTATATCGGATCGATAAGTTCAAATATCGACCTATCACCCTAATTTCATTTTATATCTTCACTTTCGCTAAATTGACTACGTTTATTAAAATAGTGGAGACCTTGAAATTTACCAGATGATTAGCGAATCTTCTTGGATGGTTCTAAAAAGAGCTTGAAAAGTGAATTACTGCACAATGGAAATAAGTTTTTTCATCGATTTCAATCGGTCATTCATCAAAACATATAGAACAATATGAAAATATTAATTTAGTACTAGAAAAAAATGCTTATTCTCAGCATCAGCAGTTTTCTGCGTATATTTTAAAATGGTAACCATACTTCTTGGACAGCAAAGTAGATATACCAAATATCCTTGTCACCTCTGTTTATGAAGTAATTATGTAAAAGAAATGGATTGGCACCAAATTGTTTGGTTTTTGAGAGAGCTTTGGTCATAACACCATTGGAAAAGCCAACATTGTTCACGAACCATTGATAAAGAGAGAAAAAATAATACTGCCACTTCTTCACACTAAACTGAGTTTGATGAACCTGTTTATAAAAACACTGTACAAGTCAAGTGATTGTTTTAAATACATTATCCAAGCATTTCCAGCACTGAGTACGGAAGAATTAAAAGCAGAGATTTTTGACGGTAAGCAAATTCGAAACCTCGTAAAAGATCCAAATTTTAAAAGATACCATATATAACCGTTATAGAATATGATGCACGGTTTAGTTATGTATCTGTAATTTAAAATTTTTTGGACACTCTATCTATCAATAATTAATACATAAAATGCTAAAATGGTTTGAAACATTGGGAGCCAATAGGAGCATGAAATTACATTTATTGCATAGTTACTAAGACATATCTTCTTCTAACTTAGGATTTTATAGTGTGGAGCAAGGTGAATGGTTTCTTCAGGATATCGGAATAATAGAAGAAAGGAAAGTGCAATCGCTACATGATGGTTGATTAATGTTCGAGTCTGCAGAGGGAAAGGTCACAGCAAGAATATAAAGAAGCATGGTACAAAAATTTTGTTACTAATTTTTACTAAGGTTACTCAAAATCGACTCACATCAACACATCAACGTTATTCAATCTGGGAACGACTTATTAACAATGATATGGGCGTTTTCGATTTTTTTCTTAAATATTTCATATCGGTTCCAGGATGATTTTATGTGACACCGTTCAACATTATTTCACAAACATAAACCATATTAACTATTTCGGAATTTTTGTTGAAGTGAATCTTAACGTTCACTTAAAAAACAGCTTAAATTTTTTACTAAATTGAACTTGTCAAAGTGACAAAGAAAGTAAGTGGGGCTCCTCACAATTCTTCCAGTATTTGTTTCAACTTCACTTATCATTCACACTCTACTAAAGTAATATTAGGTTAATCATTAAATAACACGTATCAATATCATCACGTATCAATAACGAAATCAATGTTATAAGATATACCTTGTAAGATATAAAGAAAATGGTAAGCTGTACGACCCAATTCAAAGGAACAGAGAATGAAGAAAAAGTAATGACGAATATGAAGACATAGCCCTCTTTATAAGATTATATAGGGTGATATATACTTTTTGTGAAAAAAATCGTACCCACAGCTTCGCCACTGGCTATCCAATAAATCTGACATATTTTTTTATTGTACACCTATCAACATACTAAAATCATATGCTAAATTTATAAAAGTTTTTATTTGTCTGAAGTGGTTTCGACTTTTTTATTTTGGACACTGACGTTCAAATAGACCTTAGGTATTAGGACTGTATGTTTATATAATTAAATTCACTTAATTTCAACCATAGAACACATCCATGGACTCTCTGGCTGTAGTCAGTAAAGAACCTGTATAGTTATTTAAATATATCCAGCTATTCTATTGTAGTAATTACCCAAATAAGAAAAATCATTAATAGATTTAAGTAGAATACTTTCTGAACCTCCTAAAATCAATTTAAAAATTATAAATACAATATCACATCAAAGCCGTTTAAATTAAAAGTTGCGCATGAAATACGCCATTTCTATGAAACGTAGCAAAGTAAATCATCAACGTAAATATCACAATTTCACCGGCACCTAGGACTGATTACATTTACTACCGAAAATAATGTCTACGCGAGAAGAGCAAATAAAATTAATGATTTGCTTTTGTGACTCGTGATCAGTCACGCAGTGGAGACGTATCAATTACGCTTCGCATTGACGTTCATTCATTATTTTCCTGCTGCTGGACCAACGTTGGGAATCTTTCGGAAACACCAATTTCGAAAGGAATACATGAGAAATAATAGAATTAAATGGGGATGCTCCTTTATTTGCTTCTGGTATATTCAAAAGTGTAATCATTTAGTGTAAAAGTTTAATTATTAAATAAACCAGATGAAAACATATCCATTTTATATTGCCACAGTTAAGATTCGATTCTTATTTATTGTTAAATACCATAATATCAATAACTATTTTCAATGACAATAGAAACATCCGTGTTAGCTTATATTATCCTCTTGAAATAATTGTGAAATAGTGTGGAAAGTTATGTGCCGTACTAGTATCATCATATAAGAAAATGTGTTATTAAGTATAAATAAAATAATAATAAACTACAGGTTCCGAATAACAACTAACTGTTTAAAGCATCCTTTATAATGCTCACGAAGCTTTTTATATAAGTTTATGCACCTCAAGGTAAAAAAGCATATTGCAGCATTTTTACCATTATGTTAACATACTCTTCAACAATGGATTATTCTAGTTTTTGAAATTAATAATACCAGTTCTGCTATTTCAATTTTTTAAATAGATAAATAGAAAATAGTTCACAATAGGCACACAGAGTGACCTCGGATGATACTTCTTGTACTCAACAAGTTGTGTATTTAAATTAATAATCTGATCATTCAATGTCTCACAGTGAATAGTTATAGGTATTCACATCGTATGTGGCTCTTGCTCAAAATAACAATACTAAATATCATGTTGAACAAATACACTTAAAATATTGTACCTGTGTTCCTCTTCATTAATTGTGAATCTTAAAATAAGGAACTCGCCCATACAATCACAGAATTAAAAGAATGCAATAATAAAGATAATTTTTTATATATAATATTCAAGCAATAGTAGATGCCCCGTGGTATGTCACCAATCAGATGTTGCATCATGACCTCCGAATCTCAACAGTTCAAGATATGATCAAAGAGAGAAGCGAGGGGCATTACCAACGATTGAAAATCCACACAAACAGCTATTTAATACCACTTGTACAAGAAAATAATAACAGAAGATTTAAGACGAAGTTAGCAATGGACCTTAAACAAGATATAGGAGGCTTTCTTGCTCGAGAAACCTCATCAGGGCACACATGAAATTACATTCCAAGTCTCTAACTTAACAAAATAGCCCATAGAATTGTAAACTCTAATTTCTACTTAATAAATCATCATAAAAAATTATATTTTCAGCAGGTTGGTCGTATCACTACACCGCGCATTACATGTTCGACAATGGCTAGATCAAAGATTTTCCAAGAAATAGATTGGCAGAAGGAGCGTTCTGGAATGGCTGGTGATATCCCCAGGTATAACTTCACTTGAATTCTTCCTCTGGGATTATTTAAAGACAATTATATACAAATCTTCACTCCAGAATATTCAAGACTCGAGAATTAAAATTATCACATATGCAAGCTAATTACTAAAGACACACTTGAAAACATCAACCTTCAAGAATTTGAGAATATATCATACTTCTATTTAGCCAACAATCGGGTAAATTTTCGGTACTTAATTAAGATTTTAAATTGTGTTGTGAAAAATAAATTTATCCCATTTAATTATTTTATTTTTTATTTAAATCGTTTATTATTTGCTTCTATTACGAGAACAGATTAACCGACGTGCGAAGTCGGTTTTCTAGACAGAGTTGAATCAGAATTTTTAAAGCCTTTCAAATTGGGATGGGTAGTTGTGAAATAAGAGCCCTGTATAATTCGTCCTTTCATATCGATTAAAAAGCCTTGGACTCGTATTAGAAGCCTATTTATTACTCAAACATATTACCATGGTTTCAGCGATTGTGAACTGATTGGGAGAACTGTGGTTCGGAAACATTTCGGCTGCGGTTAATTATTTTAGAGTGGAATCTTGCTGGGGGGAAGGGCTCAGATTATACGTGGTTTTATATACATTGTTACTCTACACAATCTACATGTAATTCGTTTTAGGCACTTTCACGGATAGCACATTTCTTCCATCGAATAAACATTCACTGACTCGCGACATTAATATGGCATTGTATTGAATTTGTAAAATTGAATTGAATTTGTTCTGTGGAGAGAATAATATGGATTTCTTGTTTTAAAATGAAATATATTCATATTGTGGATATATTTATGTCACCATTAAATTGTATGATTACTAAGTGAAAATTGTTATTCATGAACATATTTCGTAGAATACTTATGTGCAAGATACTGAGGTATATTTTAAGTAAGAAAAAGTGCTAAGATCTGTACCATGTGTCTCATTTAAAACGAATGCAACCCGAGTATTTTCGTCATTTTTTGTAATCCAAATTTACACTTTAGTAGAATTGAAGTTCTATATAGGACGTACATTTAGAAGTAACGAACTTAAATATAAGTGATTAATTGAAACAATGACAGCCACCTAAATGGGACTGTTTCCCAATAATTTGTTTCGAACTAAAGGTATCGAAAAAGTTATTACAAGAAGTTGTTCATAATCTAGGTTGGAGCCCCAATACGTTTTATTATGAAATTCGCACCTTCAATTTTAAACTCACACATGGTTACAACTTTACATGGTTACAATTGGAATTATTGAAGAAAAAAACAACAGTGTAAAGTAACAATCAGTTTTTGAGGTAATCATTCATCATAGCCTCTTTCAACTAATATTCCTTTTTTGAATACATTCCTTACTTCTTTTACGATTATGATTGGCTACTCTTCTCAGCTCTCGAATCCTGATTTCGCGATAGACTCGTCTTATTTTAGCACAAAGTTCTTCTCGATCCGTGGGCTCTGTTTTGTAAACTTTTTCTTCACTGTTCTCTATAAATAAAAATCTAATGGTGTAATGTTGGGGGAGCTAGGAGGCCAGAGTTCAAGAACAATATTTTTTTCTATCCAGCTCATTAGAAAATGTTCGTTTAACCACTGACGAACAACTCTACAATTATAGATTGACGCAGCATCTAGTTGGAGAAACATTTTCTGTCGTACATTAATAGGAATATTTTCAATTGCATCCCATAATTCCCTATCGAAGAAACTAACTAAACGCTCAACACTTAACGAGTTATTAAAGAAAAACGAACCAATTATTCTATCTCATAAAATTCAATACCATACGTTAACTTTCCCTGAATTGTGATCTTTCCAATTAATAACCCAATGAGGATTTCTTGTAGCCCAGCATCTACAGTTTTGAGAAGATACCATCCCATTAGTATATGTATTGGAAACATATGTAGTTTTATTGAAAATTAATAAATCTAAGAATTTGAGAACATTGATATATTGTTTCATGAGTGCTTCAAGTAGACCTCAAATAGAATATTTTTTATATAATCCAGAATTATACCTTAATGTATGTCACTAAAAATCGATATAACTGTGAAAATTATTTATCAGTGTCATAGAATGTTGCTGGTGCATATTTGAAATGTAAAGAATGGTTAAAATGGAAATATTTCCCGCACTATAAAATTCTAATCTACTTATTTGTTATTCAATAAATCTACAATTACAAATATGGTACAGAAACTAGGATGATGTCAGAAACAGAAGTAAATTCTGTATTGCAGTGGTTCAAGATAATTGCCATATATATTGTCTCAGATCCCAAAAAAATCTTTACGAAATTAGTAATATAAAATGTCACCGTATGTGGCCTCTGCTCTAACTTTTGTATGAATACAGTTAAACGTGTAAGTTATACATGTATGTCATTCAAATTTTGTAACAACATTGTGCCTTGAAATTCATCTTGAATACGTGCTATCGCAATTGATTGTCTAGAATCCAAATATTTCAATATAGTTCTTATATCTTCATAATGGTGATAATAATATGAAACTACCTCTATCCATGTACTCTAATATGTTATGACAAGCTGTGGTGCTATTTGAAAATTGTTCGTGAAATCACTTTTATCTTTCAGTTACCCTTAGGAATACTTTTTTAACATTGGAAATAGGTTTGTCCACATTCGCCTAACAATCGCGCACAATTTCCAAGCGAAGTGAGCCAAGCGAAGTCAAATATAGAATTTTGTATATTTTTTGCTAACATTCGTCCAGCGTCCTTCATGTACGCAGCAGCGTCCCTGATTAAGGGTAAAAATTTGCATTTATTCGCTTCGTATTCATCACTCTACAACTTTTTCACATTGTCTGCCACTAATTTTATTATAGCTTCTGCATTTGTGAGTTTTTGTTTGCTATTTTCACCCACCAGCAGTAGTTATTTCGTCTATATTGAAACATAAAAATATGTCTTTTAGGTTTAAATTTTAGTTTTTTCCATTTTATTTAATTTCAGTGAAGTAAATAGGTTTTATGTAATATTGTCTACATTATTCGTAAAAACTCTTTTGGAATATATTTGTTTAAATGTCTCCATGGAATATTACAACTACTCGCTACTAAAAGGTGGTCCAAGCAAAACGCACGATGTTAATTGTAAATAAAACAAAAAGTTTTCAGAGAATTATTTTAATATGTTTTATAATGATAGAAGGATCTATGACAATTATGCGTGAAACAAAATATCGGCCAAATGCTCGCCACGACTTCGGTAGTATACCTCTATCCGATGGTCCATATTTTCAATGACTCTAAGACATAATTGAGGTTCAATGTCGTTAATGTGCCGAATAATCTCATCATTTATCTCTTGAACTGTTCTTGGCTTATTGACGTACACTTTTTCTTTTAAATATCCCCAAAGAATGAAGTCCAACGGTGTCAAATCACATGATCGTGGCGGCCAATTAACATCGGCACGACGTGAGATAACACGGCCATTGAGTTTCTCGCGCAAAAGTGCCATTGTTTTGTTGGCTGTGTGGCAAGTGGCATCATCTTGTTGGAACCACATATCGTCCAGGTCCATATTCTCAATTTCTGGCCACAAGAAGTCCGTTATCATCTCGCGATAGCGAACATCATTCACGGTAACTGCTTGGCCGACCTCATTTTCGAAGAAGTACGGCCCGATGACGCCGCCAGCCCATAAACCGCACCAAACAGTCACTCTTTGTGGATGCATCGGCTTTTCAACAATCATTCGTGTATTCTCATTTGCCCAAATGAGCAATGGGCAATTCTGCTTGTTAACGAATCCACTGAGGTGAAAGTGTGCCTCGTCGCTGAAGATGATTTTCTTTGTAAAGTCACCATTAACATCTGTCTGTTCAACCAACCATTCGGCGTATTGACGACGCTTGAAATGGTCAGTAGGCTTCAGCTCTTGAGTCAATTGAACCTTATAAGCGTGTAAATTCAAATCTTTATTCAAAATTCGCATCAGTGATGTTCGTGAGATGTTCAATTGTTGGGCACGACGACGAGTCGAGGTTGACGGCTCTGCTGCTACACTATCGCGAACAACAGCAATGTTTTCCGCAGAACGAACTGGGCGAGCATGCACAGGTGTTTTCACATTTCCCACAGACCCGGTTTGCTGAAATTTGCGCACAATTCTCCCAACTGTGGTCACATTTGGTCGATTATGCTGACCAAAAAAGTCACGAAGTGCACGAAATGCATCTTGATTTGAACGCCCATTTTCGTAAAAGGCTTCAACAATCTTAACACGTTGCTCAATTGTGTACCTCTCTATGGTTGAATTTGTCAAACACTGAAACAAAGAAATGTCAAATTAAGTTGGGCAAAAAACTTGACGTTAAGGTATGACTCACAATTAACATCGTGCATTATGGTTGGACCACCCTTTATAATTAAGTCTAAATTAAAGTGATTTTGTTTCTATATGGCACTCACTTCATCACACTTCAATGATTTACTCTTTTCTGTGGCGGTATGACCTAAGACGTTTAACTTTCCGTTACATCTTAACTCCAACTTAATTCCATGCTTCTATTATTTTCTGGAAATTATCGGCCGTGACATTGTGTAAAATAAAAATAAATGTTTATTTTAGATAATGCCATGGGCGACACATGCCAGAGCTATGTATTTCCTGAAGCGATTGAAGATGTATGTTGCAGTTTACTACAGGTGAATTATAGTAGGGTAACGCCTTCTGCTCCAAGAGCATTTGGACGCGTTCACTGTTCTCCGATGAAAGTATACCTTGGTAAAGTTTACTGTCTGCGCTGGCTCAGCCCTGGAATGACAGAAGAAGTGGCGATGTCTATCATAATTTCTACATTCTTCAACCATATTGTGTATACAGTTTTTATAGTTTATTTAGTGATTCAAATTTACAGCAATGATTACTGGACGCGGCCTTAATCATAAGCCGTAATAAACAGTTACATGCAGCATAAAAAGTTTCACTACATTTAGAAATACTTAGAATAGAAAAATACTTAGTCGCTAGAGTAGACTACTTGATGTATCTAGCTGATACGAAGAATATCTTGTCGTCAATGCTAAATTTATTTTCTTATCCTTCCACAGTAATAGTAACACTGACGTAGTTTTCCACAAATATACACCTCACCCTATGCGCGTTTCGCCAACAAAGTTGGCATCATCTGAGGATGATTAAAACTGATCTTATGCGATGTATCCTGTTTATCGTCCTACCGTCATGATTCGATGAGCCGCAACCGTACAGTAATTATAACTTAGGTAAGTATATATAAGATACGAATCAGACACTACCTGGTCTTCCAGGTGTCTTTAGAAGATTTTCTCCTGCCTCACTAAAAAAAAAAAAAACGAAAAAGGTATAATTAGGATACATTGTTAGATTAGTTTTAACCATCCCTTAGAATCTCATGAAAAATATAGGAGGTACAGTTTTATAAATTTTGATACAGTATGGAGATTAAATTGATAGGTATATTATAATAATTAAAGATAATATACTAGTATGTGGTGGTAATATAGTGAGTTTGTAATGTTGATACTTTTAGGAATTATCTTGCAAATACTTAAGGTAATAATTTGAGAGTAACTTCTTGAGACATTTAATAGTCCACCTACTTATCCGATTTATCACATTTTTATCACATGGTCATTTTTATTATTATCATCTGATTACAAAAAGTCAGCTTAGTGAAAATATTATTTTTATTTTCTAGGTAAATATATACATAGATAAAATATAACAAAAATCATATGACTAGAAAATGAGTGTTGATTAAAAAATAATAATAATAAAATAGAAAATTGTATTATGTGCTATCCAACTGAATGAAATATTCGGAGTCGTCTCAAATCTTCACTCGTTCTCGACTTTTATGACAAAATTTTCTCGTAAAATACAATGAACTTATCGGGGATATTCACTACAACTTTCCTGCTGTCAGCAATATTTTTCTCAACGATATAGGTTCATTAGGAAATTTTACGACGGCTTCAGATTTTCTTTAATAATATAAAAGTATTCATAGTGAGACTATTGATAAAACTGCGTGTTGTGACCAAATCGTCTTTGTATTTGAATATGTAGAATGAAGAAATACCAAAAAAATATATTTTTTTATGTTTTGGTATCGTTTTCCCGGGAACTCTCATGATAGAACATTTTTTTGTGAAATTCATAGAGCACTAGCCACTAAAAACAGTCCCACTGGTCCTGGGACATGTCAACTTGTGAAAATAAACGGAATTTGTTTTATTTCCTATTGCCTTCTATATTAAAGATATAGCGACCACATTTCATATATTGATGTGAAAAGGACCAATTTACAACATCCCGATATACTAAATATATACTAAAATACGAATTTCGAAATAAATTGGACATGTCACCTTTTGAAAATAAACTATTCAACTGTTTATGATTCTATTGCATCAGTAATATTATATCTATGTTGCAGTTATTTACGTTACTACAGTGAAACTAAAAAATATATAAGCACAATTAAATTGGACAGTACACACTGAATAGACAATTATAAATGAAGACCATAGGGGAAGAAGGGGGTATGTCACAAAATGTTAGTTTCGGGAAAATCAAATTTGTTTTTATCGATTTTAAAGTTTGAACATTCACTTATTTTTATTATGTTGATAAATGTATATAAAAACTTACTAGTTTTATTAATGAAAGTATATTTAACGAGTCTTTAATAACAGCATACCTAAAGACAATATGTATGTATACAAAAAAATACAAAATGAAAACCATTACCCGTTATTCAGGGGAAGAACGGGCATTGTCACAAAAATATACATATATTCTGGCAAGTAAGGGGGATTGTCCAGTTTTACATTTTCTTCGTTCCACATTTTTTTTTTCACTTGTACTATTTGTAGTTTTTTCTTTTATATTTCCACTTTTCTTTTCTTTATCTGTGTGAGGTAAATTGTCATAGTAATGTTGGGCTTCTATAGAACAGAACTTTTTCAGATTTTGCAAATTGCTGAATTTTTTATCTGATATCGGAATGAGGCTTAAAACTAGGTGCAACATGAAGATCTAGGTGCAACATGAAATACTTATAATAACAGATATATCTTCATATTTTCTATCAGGAAACAGAAATTCATTACGTTGCAGAACAGACTCAGGCACGCGTTTCTTCTGAATTGGAGGCAGTATGGGACTTTTCTCTCATGGTCCATTAAAGGAAGATCTATGCGATATTCGTCATGAATGCACAATACTTTCTTCCATTTCTCTAATTCGGCGTGTTGAAAATGTGCATTTATTGTTATAAGGTAATTGTTAAAAAAATATATCCCAATCCCATAATATTCCGTGAGATGTTTCAAGATCTTCAATATGAAAGGGTGTTGGCTTATTTCTAGATCTTTCAATTTCCTTTATCTACTCGTTTGGAAGCTCAGCAGTGTGTTTTTGGTTTGTAATGGCCATATTTCTGTCATACTCTAAGTAAGGATGTCCCCTAATTGGGAAAATGATTTTAACAGACTCCAGTTTTTTCCTGGTATGGACAATGTAGTGCATATATTTGATCAAATTGCAGTTTTTATTTTGCCCTCCACACGAATCACAAAATATCTCCAGGTGCTTTATATTTTGGTCAAGGTAATTTTCAATAAAATGGTGTAACATTGAAATAACTTCCCATATTACCAATAGTTTCCGGATATACATAGAATACGGATTCATCACAGTGGTATCAGGATGGGCAGTGACCACCCAGGCGTTTCCTAGAAGAAGAAGAACACACAGTTCCAAAGGTCGCTATTTATAGTTTATAGAAATTAGTGAAGATATAATTATGTAATATGTAATTAATTAAATACACTATATATTACATAACAACAATAATACAATGAAAAGTTCTGATTATATATACTCGTACTAATATTAACAGCGGAACCGTGGTGGAAAATTGCAGTGCAAGTAAGTGCAGCAATTCACTCTTCTAACCGTGGTTGCCTAGCGTGGTAGGTGCAGAGACATAGGCCGGGTGGGCAGCCACGCCTTTTGCTTTCCTGGCTTTGTAAGTACATACGAGACAGCGCTTCGCACAAATAAATAATTATATTTATTGCTTTAATAAATAAATACAAGTAAATAAGTGTCTACCAAGATTAGTTTAAAAATTAATATTGATATTATTGACATAGGTATACTTTCAACATCCCTTGAAAGTTTAAATTATTTCACAATAATATAGAAACATGGGAATCTGGAATATAAAATTAAATAAACAGTAAACACATGAATAGAATTAATTAATTAATAGAATTACGAATGATTTGAAGACATAAACACAAAATTATGCACGTGTAAACTACATGAAACTATTTGAAACACTGACACAGCTTACTCGAGCCTCGAGTAAGCTGTGACACGGGTGGGCTAGACCACCCTGCTGAAGAAGCCTTCGGCATAGTGGGGAATGAATCGAGAATCTCCGATTTCCGTATTTCCGAGTTCAGATTACAGAGACGTTGTAGAACGTTGTATCTCAGCTGTACTCTGTAGGTTAGGATTTTCAAAATTTTAACGGTTCTCTAACAATAATTACAATAAATTAGTGCGGCGCGGCGCTCTGTCTGTGGAAGTTGGTACTTTAAATTTGTGTTTGTTTAGTATTGTATTTATTTAATATTTATACCATGGCGAACGTGAGAGAATTTCTCTATAATAGTGTTTGTTACACTATTAAGTAAAATTATTTTGGTTATTAATGTATTAGAAAATGTGTAAATATAAAAATTGTGTAGCATTCATAAGAGTCTGTACTAGTTTTATGCAATTTTAGTGCTATGCATTTTCAACTTGAAAGCTGAAAGAATTTTAAATCTTAACATACTCGTATACTTGTACAGTGACTAACATAGAGTGATGAGTCAAAGTTTTTTTTTTACTATATTTTGCTTCATTATTTTGCACTATATAACCTACTAATAGTTAGTTGTTGTCCACCCATGACAAATCACCACGAGCCGCCACTGATTCGTCACTTGATAAAATATGGATATTGAATAAGCAGACAGATAATTTCCGCTTATAGTAAACGTCATTTGTAGTGATATTTGTCACGGGAAAGTTCTTCTGGAAGTCCATACAGATGGCTTCAGTTTCGTAACATTTTTGACATTTACATCTTGAAGCTCGTTTTAAATCGTAAAACGCTTACGCTTTCTTTCTATGAATAATATTTTCATTTTCCAGATTTATCAAAGATTTCAATATTTCGGCAGTGACCGTTGGTGAAGGTGAATTCTTAAATTTTAAGTTTAAACCTCTTTTACTGTACTGATCACAAAGACCGCATGTATCCTTGCGTGGATACCTAAAAGATATATTAAATTCAGTATTAAATATATTCCTGTAAAACTCGTATGAGACAGGAGGACGGACGTATATGGACTTTCCCCGTTTTCATCATTTTTCATTAGACTTTCCCCGTTTTTTCCCTGATGCGTGTTTTTCAAACACGAATTAACAAGCTGTGGTATCTGTTTACAGTGTTTTTATAATAAAGTATCGAGGTTTGCCTACTAGGTTTGCTGGCGGTATCAGTTCATTTTTCGATATTTGGGACATTCCTTCTTTTTTCCTTGCGGTCTTCACATGCGTTGTCTGCGGGTGGCGAATCTACTGTTAAACCTTTCTTCAAGCGGTACGTGACATGTTCTTTAATATTTTATATTTACCAAAAGTTCTACATTAATGAAAAATACACTATATATTATTATATATTATATATGGCTATATATTACTTCATATTATTATGTAACATGAGATGGATCAATTTACCAAAATGGCAAACTCTAGAAACAGTAATCACTTGAGCAAAGTGTTCTCAATAAATAGCAAGTGCAACGTATTTGCCAAAATACAAAAGGTGTTTTACATGTATTAAAGTCCTAAAACATGACATCGTCGATATCGCCATTAAGAAAATGGCAGGGGAATATATTTTACCTTCTTCACTCTGCAATCGGTTAGAATAAAAGTTCGAATGAAGAGAACTTGAGAGACTGCCATGCAAATTCGTATATTTTAAGCCGTTTAGATCCCGACCAAGAAATATGTAATGAAAGAATGCGGCAGCGCAGCAATCTCTATTTGCAGTATAGGTGGAAATTGGCGGGTCTAAACGGGCTATTTCTGAAAATGAGAAACCCCAGTATTACGTGTACATAAATTTCAAACACCACTTTTATCGCGAAGATCGGGGTATTCTTTAAGGAAGTATTCTATTAGGGATCATAAAAAATAACTAACTACAGTTTTCTTCAACGAGAAAACTCGATAAATATAAATCATGATAACATTCTATTTTTTTATCCGAAGTAATGCTCACTCAAACCGTCTTACTTTCATTCATATCATTATAAATCAATCTGTCGTAGAGAGCAGGATATTTACACCTCGCTACTTAATCACCTAAAAAGTATATGAATTATTCAGATTATATTTTATTTATTGATGAGTATTTATTTGGAATTACAGTGCTTTTAAAAAGATGTACATTTCTACGATTTCCTATTATCATTTTCGGAAATTGGTTATAGGGGTATATTATAGGACACGCATAAAATAAGGAATAAATATGTTAAATTGCAAACTCACTATACAGTGCCACGAAAAAGTATAAACTCAAGCTAATATATAATGGCATTTATTATACCTCCTGCAATATATAAAAATATTTCTTAATATATATTATCTATTGGAACAAGCTGCCAATAGATAAATACCTCTATTGCTCTAGAACTAAAACCTGCTCATGTTTTGCTTCTGCGCATTTGGCAAAAAGTCCTGCCGCGTATGTGTGAATAAGTATTAAACTCAGTTTGATTTAAGCAGTAAGCGAGAATGTACACCAATAGATATTTTGAATAACGATTTGTTCAGAGACTGAGAGTGATTGCTAAAGTGTTACCGATTTTAGAATGTTTGTTTTATTTTTTTATTATGCGGCGTTGTAAATAATTGAATAATTTAGAAAAATAACAAATAATCGATCTACGGAATTGTGAAAAATCACAACGACAGATAGTCGCAATTATTAATCGTTCACAAAAATGTTTTCTTAATTGTAAAAAAAATTCTTAAACTTAGAGTCGAAAATTATGGTAAAAGAAAACGTTAAGTCTAAACTTTCCCCGATGACAAATCGTGTTATTCTGAGGGAATTATCAGTTACAGGAGCGTTACCTTCATCAATTGTTCCCGTCATTTTAATTCAGATTACGGTCCTAGTCCCGCAATAAAATGGGCAGCGAAATTATGGCATTTTAAATACAAAAAATGTTTAAGATGAAACCTATACTCAAGCCGCATCACTTAGAAGCCAAGTAAAAATTTACAGAGGAGTATGCTCAAAGCAAAAATTCATGGGACCATGAAATTTTTCATCATCATGATGTCATCAGTCCTAAGATTGGTTGGATGCTAACCTCCAGCTTCTCCTATCTTGTGCTAACCTACGCATTTCGCTAATTGTGTTACAACCTACATACCTTACTATTTGCGAGCAGTAGTCTAATCTAGGCTTACCTCTTCACCCCTATATCTGCCTCCAAAATATCGCAGACTTGTCCTCCATATCTCAGCAAGTGGCCTACCATTCTATCTCTTCTCTTCTTTACGTTTCTCCACATACTTCTTTTCTCGCCGACTTTCTCTAATACTTCTTCGTTTTTAACCCTATAAGTCCACGATATTTTCATCATTCTATGGTAATCGTATAGTGCCGTGCTCCACACAAACGTTTTCAAAAATCTTTTCCTTGTTTCTAAGTTTATTACCCCCGAGCATAAAAGTGTTATCTTTTTGTTAAAAGCTACTCGACCCTGCGCTATGCTTTGTTTTATATCTTTATCGCTTCTTCCATCTCAATTTATTTTACTTCCTAAATAAGTGAAGTCTTTAACTTCCTCCAATCTTTCATTATTAATTTGTACTTTCGTTTTTGCTCTGCTCTCGCGCCCTCTGCGCATTAACACTTTAGTTTTGTTTTTATTCACCCTCATTCCGTATTCCTCTGTCAACAGTGCCTCCATTTCGTTCAACGCTGATTCTAATTCCTCCTTACTAGATGCTAATACTGCTATATCATCCGCGAATCTCAGCATTTTTAGTTTCTGTCCCTGTACTTTAATCCCGAAATCCACTCTATCTTTTACCACATTAATCGCCTCTTCGATGTACAGATTAAAAATTAGTGGTGATAGCGTACATCTTTATCTTACTTCTTTCCTAATACCTACTTCCCTTTTTTCCCCTTCTACTTCTATAACAGCAGTTTGCTCCTTGTATAGATTGTGTACTACTCACCTATCCCTATACTTCATTCCCGCGTTCATTAGTATCTCGAATATTTTTTCCCATCTTACATTATCAAAAGCTTTTTCTAAATCTACAAATCCTATATAAATGTTCTTTCCTTTTTCTATTGTTTTCTCTACCATTACTCTTAGCGCCAGAATAGCTTCGCGAGTTCCCCTATTTCGCCTAAATCTTTCGCCTATATAATCTTCAGCGATAAAAAATTGTCAAAAATGTGGATCGACTGGATGGGGTTAGCTATTTACGAAAGGACCGAAAAATTATGTCAGGAAGACCTCAACTTGTTGTTCTGTTACGATATGAGTGGCTTTCAAAGAGGATATGAAAAGCCAACTGGCATTTGTAAATGGCAGAATTCTTATCAAAACCTGTAAGAAGATTACCGATTACCATTTCTAACCCTTACTGAAGATGGTGGTGCAATATTTCCACAGTTCAATGCATATATTAATTCTGCCAGATCCACAAAAACTGGTTTCAACAGTATTTAATCGACCTTATGCCGCAGCCAGCATTATGTCCTGATCTTAGAATGATAGAAAATCTATAGGGGATTATTGCAAGAGCAGTATACAAACCCACAAATCCTTCAGTTGAAAGTGTCGATGCTGAAACGTCGAATTGTAGTTGATTGGGATGAAATTCCAGAGGCAGCTTTAAATAATTTAATATATCATATAAACATTTGCTTATTAAATATAATAAAAAAAATAAGGGTAAATGAAATAAGTATTTGCCCATGTAAAATATAAAAACACCAGTCAGTGAAAACTACAGACCTATTTTTTCATAAATCTCTGTTATTCAACAATACATGAGATCCTAGAAACTCGTCTTACGAACGTGAAATACTGATTTCACGTAATATATGGGTTCAATATATCCACAAAATTATTTTCAGTTTTGACTTTTACTCATGACGTAGTTCAAATTAATGGAGAGTCAATATTTGTTCACAGTACTGGAATCATCATCCTAATCTGTAACCATACGTACGAGTATTATATTTACAGTGTCCATCTCTAACAGTCCAATAAAGCAACAGAATATCATTTTAACAGACTGGGAAGATAAACAACAATAAATTGTGAAATGAAAGTAACTAAACAGCTCGATGTATTTAGAGAATCATTAATTCTGGAAATATATAATTTTGTCTAGTTTTATTCTGACCATATTCAAAAAAGTTTCCAGTAATAGCGGTTTGAACAATATGAAGCATTACCTTCGCACTACATATACTCCACCTAAGAACACTGGAGGTATAAAATATAGAATTTAATCAAATATGAAAAATTATTCCAATTGGATTGGAAAATAAATAAATTTTATGTTCAGATTCCTCAAATTTAACACAAGCTTAAAATTAATCTATCAGTTTTCTAGCTGTTTAATATACATCAATCTACTAGAGATATAACCTTTAAAAGCATTGAGCTATATTCAGAAAGTAGATGAAATTTAAATAATGGATAATATGAATAATTATACATTTTAAAAAGATTATTGTTAACGTATTATTTTGATAAAACATAATACTAATCCATAGTCTATTTAAACGTGATTAATATCTAGATTATCGTTAAATAGCACTAACTGAGTTTCCTTCAAAACACCAAAACACCACACACCACACTCGACGCGCTCTTCTCCAACAAAGTTGGCATCATCTCAAGATGATTAGAACTGCGCGAAGTGGGCGTCGAGTGTGGTGTGTGGTTCTTTGATGTTTTGTGGAAAACTCAGTTAGTGTTATCTTCACACCAAAGGTTCCAACCTACTACAGGGTTACCGTTAAATATATTTGATTCTTCTAAGACACTTGACATATACTTGTAAAAGTACTTCAATTATGGTTTTTAACTAATATCAGTTTGTAAAAAACGGTATCACCAATGGAATACATATATCTGAGAGGCGTATAATCAATATTATTCAATAATCATGTAATTAATATGTTTACTTTATGTTTCTCTATCTCAGTTATTTCAACAAAAATTAATTGACAGGTTAGTCGTAATGAAATAAATAATATTTTGCTCTCTGCTAGTTTGCTAATAGTTGTTGGCCACAATCAAAATACCGTCCACGTATTTATTTGCCTGCTGCTGAGGTTAATAGAAAATAATCAATATTGACGCTTTTCAAGAGCGAGGAAAAAAGAGACACCGCCTATGTAGAATTTGGCTTCCCAGATTATTACAATTCTTTGTTTATATTGCTTCAAATATTTACACAAAGAGATTCCAAACATAAATAAACTAGAGTATGCAGTGCAACCCAACTTCAACTGTAAAATTTTAAACGACCCTAAAACCCTAAAGAATACACCCTAAAAATATTTTATATTGAATGGCTTCTCGCGGAGGTATCTTTTATAATGGTTAAAAAATAATACGTATTCATTTTATTTAATGAAATGTATGATTTTCTTTAATGAAATTTTATTTTCAAATCAACTGAAATGGCATTTTCAAGTGAGAACGTTACTGAATCTTAAAAGTAACGAATAATAAAATTAATTAATGTTAATTATAAAAGCCCAAAAATATACCTCAATATTTATAATTGCTTGGATCTGCGTATCGTCATAATGAAGCAGGGTTAATTATAATTTTCCAACTTGCCAACTAATTATTAGATGGCTGGATTTAATTAAATTGATTCTAATTAAGATTTCAATAAACGGAATTTTTGTCTCAATATGAAGCTAAGATTATTTATTGAACATTTCTATATTGAACATTTCTTATAACAGCGTTGCGGAAGAACAGATATCATTAAATGTACGAATATATATTTATAAAAATGTATTACTCATTTACAATCGAAACGTTTCTAGATAAAAATTATAGTCTGAAAATGATAGCAGAAATATCAGAGGCAAAGTTCAAAGATACATTGGAATTATTATTTACTGCAAGAGTGAATTTGCAAATTACAAATATTATTAAAACAGTTAAGTGTTTATTATAGCATTTTTAATACCTTTTAAGAGAAGTCGTAGATATAAATTATCTTAGAATGATGCATTATACATTAGTGCAATTACAAGTGATTTACGGAATTTTAGGATGGAGAGGTTTTGACAGTTACCTGGAAAATTTGAAAACCATTCAAAAACGGATAATGAAACTGATTTATAGAGGAAATATATTTTATTCTAGTGTATAGATAGACTGATTGATATTTCTTTGAAGAAAGTAATTTCCTCGATTTCAGGTAGTTATTAGGTATAATTATTCTAACTAACATACATAAAAGCAAAATAACATTTAAACCAATAAATAGTATTTATGGTATGAAATATGTTGATAACCCAATAATTAGAATAATACACGAGAGAGAAGGTCCAAGAATTTATAGGATAGCGACAGTGCATTCCAATTTCATAGTATTGTGCCACACAGTTTGAAGAGTATATATTCATTAAATATGTTGAAATTAAATATTTTAACCTTTGAAACTGGCAGAACAATATTCTATGATATAGAAAATTACTACGTTGTAACATAATACTACCTCGTAACATAAATATATAGTAGTTTTTTATTGTCAAGTTATGTACAAATGTTATTTTGGTAATTTGTTCTTTTTATCCATATGCATGCATATTTGTAAACTGTTGTAAACAGAATTAATTTTTGACCATTTTGCATGGCAACTTTAAAGTGAAATTATATTTATCCTAGAACTGCCGAAATGCCTGTTGATTAAATAAAGTAAATGGTAAATTACACATCAACATAAAAATTTAGTCAAAAAAATTCAGTCCTCTTTCTTAAGCCACTATTCTATACTCGTATTTGTGTTGCGCACTGTTCATATGTTTCATACAATCCGTTTTATTCCAACGCACTAAACGTTTATCACAAACTACATATATTTCTGTTGTACTATAGTATTTTAAGTCTCTAAATTTCTATATAAACTTCGTTAATTGATCAATAAGTTGTTTTTAACCTCACGTACATTCCTCACAATTGCTTAGCACTTTGTAATGAAAAAATATTTGTCCCAAAATGTACAATGCATCACTAAACAGGTGTTTAATAACTACTGTGAAACTGGATCGATCGAGAGCAGACGCTGATTCACCGATTCACCATCCCCACATGAGCGCACATTTATACCAGGAATGCCTTCCTGGTAAAATAAAATGGCCCTACTAATGACCGTTCTCCTACAGTCAAATTATTCAGATTTCGCGCCTGAAGTTAGAAATATAACCGAAAGGTGACATTATTTTCAACAAGCCAAATAAATAATAGTAACAGTAAAGTTTTTTCTTCTTTCTGGACTGGACTAAAATTGACTAGAACCTGGCAGTCCCTTAAATAGCGTGAGAAAAATGTCGAATGTATTCATTAAAGCCAAGGGACAAAAATCAATCTTCCTGGGCATAAAAAGTAGCCCACCGAATGAGAAAATGAAGTTTGTCTGTTGATTCGCAACTCTAACGAAATTTGTTTGTGTGACACAATGTCAAACAGTCTCCGGTCCCAAAAAGAACCGTTGCATTTATGCGGGACGTCTATACCCAGTGCGAATATAATTGCAACAGGGTAAATTATATAAAATTAAATTAGGTAAATAAATATCAAATAAAGAGATAGCGGGCGGTTGGAATGGATTATATAATTAATGAAAGGTGGCCATTAGTTGAAAGGCCGAGAGTAAGTTTTGAATTTACAACACGTCGTGGAGTTAATTGTCAAGTATACATTAATCAAGTATGCTAGACAACACAATTTACGCCTAACAAAGTTAGGTGGCTCCCGTTCCGCCCTATGCTCCATAATAGGGTAACCTGTAAATCTTACATTGTAAACGACATTTTTATCATAGATTTCTACGAGAATCTTGTACCCATCTTGGAAAATAAGTAATAAAATTAAATTGTTTCATTTAACAGTAATGAATTACTTATGTAATAGTAAAAAATATAATAGGTTTATTTCCGATCAGGGTGAGGCATAGGAACCTGACGATTTTTAATTGTTGTTTACTGGTGACTGCGTCAGCTGTTCATAAAAAATATGAGAAAATGAAATTCTCATGTCATTTTAGTCGAAATAAATATGTGGGATGTGCGTTCGTGATAGAATAGTTCTTTTAAACGGCGAATCCGTAACCATAACACCATAACACCGTAACACCATAACACCATAACACCGTAAGTTATGGGTGCATAATTTTTGGCAGAATGGGTCTGCTTTAAAGATAATCCTACCGGATCCTATTAGCACAGTGTGAATTTCGCAGACCATCGAAAATGTGAGAGCAGCAATGCAACAGAATTCACGTTGTTCAGTCAGGAGAGAACACAGTGTCCTAGAAATTTCGAGTCGAAACTTCTATAGAATTTTGGATAAGGATTTTAACATTCATCCATATAAAATTATGGTTGTTGAGGAACTCAGAGCTGTGGACTTGATTACTCTGCTGAATTTTGCATAAAAGTTGCTTGTAATTCTGCCAGGAGAAGACGTGAATCATCTTCTGCTTATGTGAGAAGTGGTTCACTTTTCCAGGTCTGACGATTTATAATAAAATTACTGGTTATGGAGTTACCCCAACAGCAAAGTGTATCGTCGATCCTCCAATATCAAATAATCAGAGATAAGGTTGCACCGATTCCATACGCAATGACACAAAAGATAATAGAAAATATTCGAGGTTGATTGAAACAATGTTTACGCAATAACGGAGTTCATTTCACAGATATTTTATATGAAAAATTAAATGGTATAGAATTGTTTTTGAAGTCAATACATTAGAATAGTCTTAAATTATGTGAAATTATTTGCTCAATGAGTATAACTATGAATGTCATAAAAACATCGATAATATAAAATATTATGGCATTGTATGGCTTGAATAAATTATTAACTATTTAAATTGACCGACTTTTTATTTTATATTACTTTTAGTTTTTATTTCAATATAACCAGTGATAAAATATACTTCGCTGATATTCGTGATTTTGTCTTTCGATTACTTCTGAAATCTATCAAATTTTGACACAATAATGGGAGTAATTGAAAACTGATGATGAATCAGGGTAACAAACAGATAATTCTTTGGTTGGATTGAAATCAACAATGAGGTGTTTAAAGTTTCTTGCTTATTGCAATATTAAAATACCGAGAAATATGATTTATGTAAGATAGAAGAGAACATATGAACCGAACTCATCAAGCTGGACTAGTAAAAAAACGTCACATATCGCTAAGAAACTTACCCTCACTGGAATTTGAAATATTCCAGTAGAAATGTGCAACAAAATAAAATACAAAGTTTAAGATTTGTTTCAAACAAGCTACTGTGACTGTAGGGTTCTTCACGTAGTAGCCAAATGGGGTAATGTCTAATATGAGGTTTGATATTACCTAAATTATCAATGTGAATATCTCGATTATTTTCTATTAGGTACACCCACGTCATGCACAGTGTACACTCCAATAGGTGCAACACTTGAAAATGAAAATAGTGCACTAGAGTATTTTATAAGTTAGTTGACTTTAGAGCCCTGTATAGTCATGTCAAGTTCAAAGCAAATTAGGCTTTCCGTGACCATGCACTTTCATAGTAAGTACGGAATAAAAAAATTAAGAATATTATATTGTTTTTCCGTAAGTCTTTAGATAATGAAAAAATAACTTTTTGGTTTTACCTAAGAGTTTAGCTTTAGAAAGTTCTAGTTGCGGCACAGATTAGTAAACAACTTAAATAAAAAGCCAACACCGTTTTTTATGCATAAATTTTTCTCTGATATATTATAGTTATTTTATTATTGTAAGAGATATTTTTTCAATTAGGGGAAAGACGGTAACTCAAAATTAATTTATTTTATACCAACATTTTTCGAATTTGTGTTGCTATTTCATGCGTTAACAGATACCCATGGATTAAAAAATTAAGTAGGATAAGCCTAAGAATATAAATGCTATTTGTAAAGAGAATATTGTCTAATACCAGTAGAAACTTATTCATTTTAGGATTTCCAGTATCCCGAACGGCATTATCATAAGTTATCAATACCGCAACAAATTGCAATAGTGTCGAATGAATGGGACCAAATTATCAAGGTAATGACATTATAAATTGCTAATAATTAGTATTAAGCACATGTAATAGCATTCCACTACATCATATTGGGTTAAATGGTCGTAAATTTAATACAAATTGGTTTAACAGCCAAACGTATTTTGCGGAAGTTCGAAATATTAACGTTTTGTAAATGTGGAAGTAATTGGGGCGTATGGGACATAGAAATCACTTATACCACGGGTTATCTCGAAAAATTCATCTCTTTGGATAATAGAGGAAGATAATAAGAAGAGGTACATAAAAATTTTGTGACGTTCCGTTTCATATAAATGGCCTAAGCTGTTCAACAGGAGTTGAACATTCTTGAAATATGCAAAATTCTTAGTACACTTTTACGGTAGCTATTAGATTGAAATGATACCTTGAGCATCGTAATATCTATAAAAGTTTTATAAGCAAGACTCTGTTCCATAAAAGCTTAAATAATGAATTTTTATTTGTATACTAATTAGCCACATTCCAAATGTCAATTGTTTTACAGAAAATCGATCATCGAGTTAAAGAATGCTCGAGACTACTAAGAAAAAAATTAATGTTTCAATAACATCAGATTGGAATAATATTATAGTTTAATATGATACTGAATAATGATATGAGAAATATGAGTACGTGATAATGGAATTGACATTACATATTTTTTGTTTACATGTTCCATATTAAAAATGTTTTTATTAATTTTATTTTCTATTCTGTATGTATATTTGTAAGCCGTACTGAATTAAAAATTTTTTAAAATAAAGATGTACTTACATCCCAAACGTCTCTAATAAGAATAATGCCAATTAAATAAATTATATTTAAATACATTCGAAAAAAAATTAATAACACACCAGACAAAATGTTACTAAAAATGGGAATAAACTAAAAGGTAAAAAGATTTAACAAACAATTAAGATCAAATTTTATGAATAAATTAATAAATTAATAACGCATAAATTCTAATAGATTAGTAACATAAAAATTAACCAATGGTAATTTTTATAAATTGTAGCAAGACTCTAACTGTGCATTTTTCTTATCTTTTAAACCCTATCTGGTCTCTTCAGAGAATACGATAGGCACGTAAATATATATTTCTCGTTAAACTTTATACTTTAAATAAACTTTTCCAGAGGTTCGACTGAGTAGCCTTTCCAAACATATATAGATACAAAGATAAATGGTAAGCACTTTTCCAAATAATGATAACGAAGGGTCATTTCTGTTATTTAGCGAAAGTTCTATTCATTAAAATGTTAATTAAGCAATGATGGTATGAAGAAATTTTACTTAAATTCATATTTGACAACTCCTCTTCCTCTGCTAGTCTTATTTGCTTTAACTCCTAAGCAAGTAATTTAAAGGTCATTTGCATTATGCCTCTCATTTGTATAACTTCATACCTCGTGTGTTAGTTTATCTATTGTTTAGTATTCTATGTAGCATAGAGCAGAATTAATATCTAGGATAGATTAATATATCATTTTTTTATATATCGGAACCGTTCTCGTCTTGTAAATGTTTATTCATGAAGAATAATAACTTCAAAACAATATATTTGCTACTCCTGCCTTCTTTTTTTGTCTTCGATACAATCATTATCTCCACAAATTCCAGTATAAGATTACCTCTTTTATCAAAGAACTAGCTTCAGTCTCATTCCGTTTCGACATAGTCGACTATATGTTCTTGATTACCCCGAAGGGATGTGTAAATCAGGTTTGAATTTGAAGAGATTTTGTCGTAATTTGTTCAAGATATATTTCTCCATTATGACTCAATGTGTACCATTATTGCGTAATTTTGCTATTTCGTTAATATCTGAATTAAAATTAATTCATATAACCAAACAAATAATATAACTACTTACTTAAATAAACCAATAGGATAATATAAAATCTACAACAGTAATCATCTAGCGTGTTTTTATTACTCCTCTATCTTTAAAAATACATGATCGGAGGTTGTTTCTGCTAATAGTGAATTGTAAATTTAGATTAAGGGATTCGGTTCATGTCTATCATGCTATTAATATGTATGTAATTTAAATTTACAGCAGATGATTAGACAGTCTTAACAAATTTTCATACGACCCAAGAAATTTAACTGGAGAATCAGTAGCGTGATGCGGAGTTAGTGATTGCTGTTCTTGTGTATGACACCTCCAATACACAGAAATAATTTCGTAGGTAAATACATATACGTAATTAACTCGGCTTCATTGTCGGAAGTCGGAGTGTCATATACAAAGCGTAATTAAAAGCCGAATATAATTGTAATTATAAGTAAGCATATATTTTTGTAACAAATTAAATATGTATATATAAATAAGAACACCACTGAAACACTCCATATCCGCACTCTATTACTTTATATGTAACCGACTGAAAAAACATCCCCTCGTGAGAATCTTCTACTTTAGGATGTATATTGATATCGCACCTTCATAATATGATATGAACGAACATCTGCTACCCCTGGTACCCCTTGTTGACCCTCTACAAGAATGTAGACATACAAGTTCGAAGAGTTGGCCTGGACGCTTGATTTTGTATAGCCATAGGAATCTTGCTACGTTGTGTTTTTAATTCTCATTGCCCAGATTCTTTAAATAAAGTTTGGCATTACTTGTTTTAATTTTATCATTTTTGATCCGCTCTGAATAATTTAATTTAGGTCTTCATTTATCTGAATTTAAGTCTGAATTACTTTATTTGATTTAATTCTTGAAGCAGGCAATAGAAATGAAATTCAGAATCCACTTTAATTTATATTTATTACCAAAACTTGGATAGGCGGAAATAATGTTCTTGACAAACAAAAGAACTCTAGTTATTTGTAACGGAAACTTCCGGTAGTTTAAATAATGGCTGGCATATGCAGAGGTATGCAATACGCCAAGTGGTACTACTCTTGCCAAACACTATGTGAGTTTCCTCACTGCGGAGATATTAAAAACATGAAACAGCCCATGAACCAAACTGTGAACTCGCAGTTTGCAAATGACTTGTTGTCGTAGGTTGTGTATAATACACCTCTGTAAAGGTATTAGACATGAGACACTATCTCCAGTAATGGCTTTGTGTCACGTACCCACTTGTTCTGAGATACCCAGGTAGAGACAACTAGTCCGAACTTTCCCTTTTGTGATAGACAGAGTATGCACCCTAAGACGATAAGCGTTAACAGGGAGACATCATCGATGGGATAACGAACCACCGATCGAAGTTCATCTGTAGTAACTGCTAAAATAATTTTAAGAGTTGTGGTCGACCCTATATATGTCAAAGCCCCCACATGAGGACGCTCACATTTGGTCTACAAAAATCAATAAATTATAAACAGAGAGTTTGTTAGCCTCTCAAGATCATTACAGTACAGATTAGTTTACGTTTACTTAAAATAAATATTGGGAATTAAGTTCCCGGTAAAAAAACATATCAATGAAAAACAAGTATATACAATGGCTAACCTGCACTAAAACTAGAGTAGTGAATTCTTATTATGACAGAAATTACGCAAAAAGTATCGAAATATAATTGAGTACCACAGTGAAATAACAGCGCAGATATAGAGTCACTAATTAAATAAATCCCCCTTCATCGATAACGAGTCTTCACAATAATTTTAATAGTATCGGAAATACGAGTGTTTAAATAATCCTAACAAGGAGCAGATAGGTACGGAGTCAAAGACTTCTTCCCCAGGTTTGCAACCCCTACATTCGGTGATTCAATGGATGACTGCATTGTCGTCCGGAGAATCCGGAAGTCCGATCTCGTAATTTTCGAGTGGATAGTGTGGTTTCAACGACGGGACTCTCCCGAGATGGCAAAGTGGCAGACGTGAACTGCTAATTTTCGAAACTTCTATTCTTCTAGCCTTCTGGTTTTCGGACTTTCTTGTCTTCTGGTTTTTGGAACTTCTTGTCTTCTGTTCTTCTGGTTTTCAAATATTTCTGGCTGCTTCTTCCCAGACTAACTTCGAACTGCTTCTTCCCGGATTCAAAAACTCTCTCGGTTTGGTTTTCAACAGTTCTTCTCGAGTTCGTTTAAAACTGTCCTCTTACCTTGGGGCATTCCTGTTTAAGCAAAGTAATTCCTTGCGAGAGGGATACCATATTCCTGAAATTCTCGGTGTGACGGAGAGACCAAGCACGCGGTGAACCAACGTGCGAGGTCTGTACAATTCGAAGTTATTTTAAATATTTATAAATTTTTGGTCAAGGTTCCTCGATTCTATTCCCATATGAGGCTTTAACATATAAAGGCGATAATTGCTTAGCGTAAAATATATGCGTTGCTCGTTTTATATATGTTATACATACTCAGCCACTGTCAATTGCCTAGAGTTTAAAACATAGATGCATTTTAACGCAAGTATTGTAATATTATCATCTTGATATTTTGAATTAAAATATTTTAAAACTCTACTTTCTGTCTGAAAATGTATAGCCAAACAAAAATTTTTTGCATATATGAAATAAATAGCTAAAAACTTTTATTTTAATAATTTTTGTATAAAACAAATAATAAAAATTCGCAATCATTATTTCGTACATATTCCTGACCCTATATACAGTTTTGCTGTTAGAACTTAAAAAAAATATATATTTAATGAGATATGTTTCAGTTAGTAAATCATGTAATCCAAAGGCTCATTGTGTCAAAGAAATTTTGTGAAATTTTTGTTAGTATAAATATACCTATAAAGGCATTACCAATATCAATATAAATAACTGTTATGATGTTTTTTTTATTTAGTTATCATACATTAAGATGTAATATCAAATAGAATTCAATTCATAACTTTTTGTTATTCGACAGTAGATAAAAACTAGAACGTATTTTTCATATTGTCACATTAGAGAAATAACTAGAGAATAATCTTATATAATATAATATTAAAATAAAATGTTTCAGCTAAAAGTAATGAACATATATGAGTAAAATAGGAAAGTAATCAAATAATAAAATTGTAAAATTTAAATTCAAAAAAGTTGCCAGCAAATATAAAACAAGGCAAAACAATCATGGAAGTAGAAAACTAATCTTATTACATACTCTATTGAATGAACTGAATTGACAGATTCAATTCACTAAAATCTGATAATACCTAAATTAAATAAAGTGTAAGATCAACAGTTAATAGATTACACAGTATACAATAATTATTCTATTCTGTGAATATCCTGATAGAACTTGTCCGGCTAACAGTGAAAATTATTTTAAAACTTATGGAGGTATCACATTTATTTTAAGCGTTTATTCATTATTTATGCGTCAATAAATGAGGAATATTTTTAAGCGGTATATTTCACGTAAGCAATATAAAACCCATCCACTCGTTATACCGTCTACGGCAATACTGAAATATGGTTTACTGAAAAGAAAACTAGGTCAACCTATTAGTAAGCAAATGTTTTAAGTTTTATTTAATGTTTCATGTAAAAATCCTGTTTAGTTTCTTAAAATCAAAGTGATATTTATATTTTTTAATGACTAAAGCATAAGTTAACCCAATTTAGGTGTTATTTTTTCATTAAATATTTTAGCAACATAATTTAATTTCGAAAACAATACGTTGAATAAAAGTTTACTGAACTATGATAATTAACGAGATTGTGTTTTAATTAACAAATAATTGCATTAAAAGCGTTTCGGATATTGATACAAAATTATTAGATTTCGACATTATATTCTGCTAATACGGAAATAACGTGAGATGCGTCAATAGGGTTAATAGGAGATATGTGTCAGGATCGATGGCAATATGTTAGAACTGAGTTGTGGAAAATTGCATTTAACTCTCTTATGATCGAGTAATTGTGTTGTCTGAATGTATGGAACTAACATCGGCGCATCCGCCAATTCTTTAAATAGATTACTACGTCTCATATTACACATCTATTTTTTTAATAACTGGCGAAGGTGACAGTATCATTTTTATGTGTAGATATACTTTCTTCTACTGAAGTTGGTTTATACATGTTTTTGTTATTCTTTCTTCTATCTCGCCATCACCTATGAGGAACTGTTATACATGTTTATCTTTGTAAGGTCTTTATTTTCTTCATAAATACATACATAAGGTGTTTAAAATAGTGGATTTTTTCAAGGTTTCATTACAATTCATTTCACCAAGTATATTATGGTTTAATTTCGTTTTCTAATGTATCGAATTGTATCAAGTAAGTTACCAGTAACAATGAAAATAGACTTACCAAAAGTATTACTAAAACTACAGCTCGATGTTTTATGACACCTTAGGTAAAACTAATTTCTATTTGTCTAACTAATGTGTTAAGAATAAAAGAACTTGGTAAGATATCAATTTTAGCAGGATATTAATGATATACTTTTTGGTGAACAAGGGAATGTGTATATATATATATATATATATATATATATATATATATATATATATATATATATATATATATATATATATATATATATATATATATATATATATATATATATATATATATATATATATATATATATATATATATATATATATGCAGGTGGTACCTTACATGAGGGTGTTATAGATATTCCTGTATATATGTAGGTGTCTCATGTGACAATGGATATGTTAACATTAGAACACCATGAGGGAATTGGACTACTCGACTCAAAATTATGTAACTATAGACACTATTTTGTAGGACAAAGACGTAATCCCTCACGCCACAACTCATTTTAGGTTTTATTAGTCAACAAAAGAAACCTATAGTTCTACAATAATTTCCACTGATCCCAGTCTCTCTTCATATCGTTATCTATTTCTCGCTGCATCATTCCCCATTTTTTCCCAAGAAAATTACCGCGCACATATTCTGTCGTAACTCAGAAATGGCGCTAGCCTACTTTTAAGCTGGCCTACTTTTAATTTAAGTTCGTGAATACACATAAATTTATTTTATTATAATGTAACAAACACGAGAATAAAAAGGTAGTTAATATTTATATATAAAATAATAAATTACTGTCAATTAATAACAGAAATAACAGTGAACTAGGGTGATACCCATTACAAGTCTATTACAACAATATATCTTAATACTTGCAGTGTTACTGTATATATCTAAAATTACACTAACACCTTCGCCATTTCTTGGAAAGTGACTACAGTACATTTTTTAATAATTGGCGGAGGCGCCAATATCATATTTGTACAATAATTGTATAATGAAATCTCTTTATTGCCATTGCAACCTTACTTCTAACATCTTGTTGTCGTTAGCTAACTATATGAAATTGTTATGTGTGCTTACAGGTTGATAAGAAAATGTTTCAAAAATAAATGTTTGTAAATATTTACACATAAACTCGAATCCCCCCACCATATTTTTTTATTTTTTACTAGGTAGCTTAATAGTTATTCATAATCATAAATATTTGAAAAAAGTTTAACAGAAATGTAGAAAGTACATTTTTAGAAGTATTCAACAGCGTAACTGTTAATAACCATGTGATAGTTTTTCTAATAACTAGAAATATTCTCAAAATCTCTAGAAAATCTGTAACTGCTGTATATGGCATTTGGACTACAAGATCCACATTGTTTATTAGTTGACTGAACAAATATTCTCTCTTAATCACTATCTTTATTTATCTCCTGTAAGGTTCCCAAAACTATGTTTCTTCTTTTATATATGTTTGAAATTCTTTGTGGAATATTTGTAAGTCTAAATGTATCATTATTATAATATAAATGACACGAGACGGTTACTTTCATCCACGTGCAATGAAGTTCTATAATATTACAATCTACAAAGTAAAATTAAGCCATGAAAATGCAGTTCGTTTTCTCTAATCTCCTAAGCGTGTTCTAAAATATTATAAATAATGAACATAGTTGCTTATAATTATGAGAAATTGTGACAGGATGAGACACATTAACATAGACAAAGGTTTATTGTTCATAGTAGCTTCAATAAAGTTATAAGTTTTGTTACATAACGTTAGAAAACCATCAACTGCATCCATTAAGGAAAATTAAATGAAGTTTCCAGACACACTAGTTGAAGTTTTATAAGCCACTCATAACAATTACTTGATGGTACAGGATGTCATAAAGAAAATACACAATACTTTTATATTGTTAGCCAAGTGATTTCAAACAGTAAATAATATACGAGCAATTACTTTGGTAGTATTTGCGTTATAGAAAAGTTAAATAAAATTTTAAAATAGGTAGAAAATAATACATGGAAAAATTCATCAGTTTTTCGTAACATATAAGTCGGAAATCGAGAAAGGAACCACCAAACCGCCAAGCGGTTATCAAAGTAGTTCTCGAATAGCAAAGTTATTACAGAATCGCACTAGGAAACAACTACTCCTCGAGCTAAAGCCCCGCCAGGCATTTAATTATACCCAGAAGCGATCCTCAACCCCTCCTCTCGTGTTTATGCACGATCAGATAAGGTTTCAAAAAATAAAACCCGCAACAGGTAGGATTCGACATTTGTCCTGAATCGGAACCGAACGACATACAGCTGTTTCGAACTTATCAGTTCTCATCAGTGCCGTACACGGTACGCCGATTCAAGACAAATGCCGAATGAACTTTAGATTTTATTTCTTTATATTACAGTTACTGGTTAAAATAATTAAATTAAGAAATGCTTGTTAGTCGAAAATATATTCAAACCGTAGCTGTATCTTGCTTTATTTTTTGTTTTAGACTATTTTATTCTTACAGCTTTCTAACCATGAAAAATAGTATAACTAATTTTCATGGTTTAATTTACTGACAACTACTCCACTACTAATCTACTGAATACCAGGGGTTCGCATTTGTAGATACATAATGTTACATTCGGAACAAAAGTGATTTATTCGAGTTTTTTTTTTCTGTTTGTATTATTGAAATGACTCTAGTAATGTTTTTGCCAATAATCTACTGGGAATAATTTATCGAATGAATGCAAAGTCAGGTGCAAAGTCCCATTCCTTAAATTGCATTAGAGGCTAACAACCCTTTACATTACGTTTTTCTTAAGCACAATTTTATTGGTTACGCCTTAAAGTTTGGTTTTGGTTCCACGCTCCATTTATAGCCTTACCCCCAATTTCCCCAGCGACCGCTGTTTGTTTCAGATTCGTAATTCTGATATTTATGCGCCGAGGTAGAACTTCAGTTTTAAAGTATACATAATGTGCTCTCGATGTGAAGGAGAATCACAAAACCGTAAATAATATTAGGAGGGACCTTTAGCGTGTAGTGCCATCACGCTTCGGTAAATAGAGAAAGGGTCTCATAACGTATTCAATCTATATCCTGCCACAGTTTTTGTTATATGTGTTTTGTGAAAGTGGACTTTTCCATTGAGAATTTCACAATCAGAGAGATTTTCGTTATCGATGTAAAAATTTGATGCTCTCTTTGTTCGATGCGTTCAGTCATCGTGAAATGCGACAGGCACAAAATTCACTATTTACTAAATAACGTACCGTTGTCGGATGAAAACTCGAAGGACCGTGCTATCTGGCAGAGGCACTCATAAATACCCCCCTAAATAATGAATAGCTATTTTTAACAATAGCACACCCAAGTACAAGGTTAGAGTACAAGGTCGGATACTTTTCGCACACGCCTCGTATGTCGAAAATATTTGTGCATTATTTAATTGAACAGTCTTATGTAGTTCTCTGTCTATTCAAAATTAATTATTCAACACATTGCAAAGGTTCGCAATTCCTATTTGATACGATAAATTTCCGCTATAAAATCCCAACATATGAAAAATACAAATAAAACAATAATATTGTACACGTTGCGATAAAACAACCACAATCTCTTTTATTCTTATTTAGGAAGAATTATGCCGTTCACGAACTAAGCGCACTGCAGTATATAATTCTCATTCTCCTGGGCATTTTCACACGGAAAAGAAGAAATAAGTGGAGCTTTAATTCGACTTTCACAAAAATCCGGGAAATTTTGCGCTGCACCTCTTTACCTATTTACTCTTCCACACGACGATGTATATTCACGCCAAATTGTACGGAATTTTTACACGAACTGCTGCTAGAGTGCTATATTTCACGACGAGAGTTGCATTATTTACACTGGAGCGTTAAAGAAGCTGCACAATGACTATCATTAAGAGATAAAATTAGGTAGCAACTTGAGCGCTTACGTTATGGCATTTAGTTTTCACGACCCTTGTGCGTGAACAAAGCACATTAAAATTTCTCTTGATGAACGCGCATATCTGAGGAAAATAATGACAAAACAATGCAGCCCCTTTTATATTTCTGTTTTGAATCTTTCTTGCTTTTGGTTGGTGTGTTATATGCTTGTTCGCTGGGGAGTTTTGATTTATTGCCTTAATAACGAATATATATTGGAAAAGGAAAATGTATTTTCGCAGTTGTGAAACACACACGTTTATTACGTTACTATAGGTCTTAAGCGAATATCAATAGTTTACTTATATTACTGTTAACAATGTTAATGTGATTATTATTTACGTAATCGTTCAGTTGTCTGAAATAAACGACAGATGGTTCATAAGTTGGTTTATTTCATGTCGTAGTGAAATTAAAAGAAACATATATGCTTAATAACTAAACGTACAATAATAGCTTTGTCTAAATATACATAAATACACAATGAAGACCATTTTTCGTACATAGTCAATATTCCAAGGGCAGATCCAAGACATATATTACTAATCTTAGTTAGCGCTGTTTTAATATCCAAAATACTAACGGATGATATATGTAGGTACAACAACTAAACGTAGGTAATATAGAGTTGAGATGCATAGTAACAGAAGGCTATCCTCAAGGGGATATACTATCACCCAGGTAATAGACTCTTTCATAGTTTAAAATTTTTTGTGTGCATACCTCAACTTCTGAGGTTAATAAGGTCAAGTTCTCGAAGTTTTAATGATAAATAACTACAAACCTAAAGCAGGCAGAAAAATACTATGCGCAAATATATTTAATATGGTCAATCAAGCATATCCAGCAAACATTTTTAATAATTGGCGAGGGTGCCAATGTCACCACTATGGGGTTTTTAAATATATTCGATTTTATTATTTTTAATTGTGTCTTCTTACACCTAATATTCATATGTAAGAGTTGTATGTGATTATACATCAGCGGTGGAATGGGATTAGAAAGTAAGTATATGATAAAAGTAAAAAAATACTTAAAACATAGATAGGGTAAGCACCATAGTTGTTGGACAGTCTACTGTTAATGGACACTTGCATTAATGATACCTATATTTAAGTCTCCCATGCACTATTTGTGACTACTCGTTAATAAATGGATACACCAGCACGTTTTCTTGATGTAGTTGTAGAAGTATCGCGCCTAAAAGTAGTTTGGTGTGTTTAAGTGTTCATCAAATGTTTATGTGACGGCAAATTCTTAGTTAGTAAATTATTCCTTAAGAGACAAAAAAACTGCATTGACTTTATAGTCAATATATTTTGATTCATAATAGCATCCTTCTCCGTTCAAGGGTAAGTTCGGACGTTGATTATATGTATAATTTATTGGTTAAGTGTGTATATGAACTGAAAAGTGGAATTTGTTCATGTCCAATAACTGTACAAACTATTAATCTGTTTTTAGTAATTGGACAGTGTGTCCAATTACTAGGTTCTCAGTAAAAATAATCATGGACAGTTTTTGGACGGTTGCTGTATGAGATCCTGAAGAATACAAATAAAATTGTTTTCAGAAATCTGAGGTATAGGATGCTAAAGCGAAAACATGATCCAGAAAAAGTTGAATTGGCGCTTCAGGAGCTACAAGACAAAAATTGTCAGTGCGGGCAGTTTCTACAAAATATGGCATTCCGAAGTCTACAATTCATTTTAAGCTTAAAAATCCTAACAGCAAGGATACTTTTGGACCTACACCGTATCTATCTAAAGATGTATAAGATATAAGAATAACGTTTAGTAAGTTGGATATCTAGTACGGGAAAAAGGAGCTTTCCTAAAAATGTAGAAGATCTCCTATCAAGTGTAAAAAACTATCTAGACCATAATCCAAGACCGAATTCTTTTAACAATAATCGTCCAGGCAAAGGCTAGCTTAAAATTTTTTTGAAAATAAGTCCAATTATTACAATAAAGGCAGAGTGAGGCTGTTTCTTCTCCAGGGGCATGTACGACTGTGTCCAATATACGCAAATGGTTTCAAGAAGTGAATGAGTATTTCACAGAGAAAGATTTGGGAACGGTTTTAGGTAATCCATCATGTATTTTTAATGGAAATGGGAACTGGTTTTCAAATATGCCCATCTGCAGGAAAAGTATTGGCCGAAAAAGGAACCAAAAACGTGTATTCCGTAGAAAAAGGATACTCAAAAGAAACATAACTATTATGTTTACCTTTTCTGCCTCTGGCCATACTTGTCCACCAATGATAGTTTACCCCTATCAAAGGATCCCTGAAAGAATTGTGACATCTGTTCCATCAAATTGGGGTATTGCAAAAAGTGAGCGTGGTTGAATGACCGCAGAAGTATTTTATGAATACATAGCTAATGTATTTCATCCGAACTTAGTGAAATAGATTTCTAGGAGAACTTTTGTTTCAGTCCTTCAATTTCTACCACACGAATTCATCCAACACCACCGAATATAATAGAGAAGGTTTATCCTATCTGCTCGTCATCCAAACGTTCACCATTTTTAGCGTGGCCCAAATCTCCGAAAAGGAAAAATAAACGCATTATAGAAAGGACGCCATATGCTCTAACCTCAGAGAAGTATCAAAAATTATTTTAAGCTAGGAGAGCTCTGAAATTCCAACAAGAGAAAGAAAAGGAAGAAAAGAAAAAGAAACGGAAGGAAAGAAAACAGGAACAAGTAGGAAAGACGCGAAACACCGATTTTATTTGCAGTATGTGTCTCAAGAAAATGGCCAAAACACGATTAAAATGTTCTAATTGCCAAAAACATTTCCATGGATCCTGTGTTCCTACTAAACATCGTGAGCATATACCAGATGATGAAGAAGATGACTATTTGTGCTACTTTTACTATAAAGAGGATACTGACGATAGTTGTAGTGAGCGTAAACGATGACATTAATTACATCGATGATCTTTATTCTATGTACCTGTCAGCACAGAAGTAGAATAACTGCTAATTGTTTTTGCTTGCATTGAATATGTTAATTAAGCTAGTCCTCTTGGGTTTGTGCGTTTCATTGTTAAAAATCTGTATTTTTCGTTCTATTTAGCAGTGAACTGGTTTATAGAAATTGCGTCCAATAACTATATTTTCTTTGTCCAATGACTGTAAAATGTGTCCATTAACTGTACTTTTTTTGGTTTTATGTTAGAGACTACAGATTTTCTTTATATGTGCTATTTTCTTAAATGGAAATGTAAAGGATTAAAGCCTCAAATTTGAGTGTTCATTTGATATGTGTTTTTAATTATATACAAATATTATTTTTTTTTCTAAATTTTTCAACTAAAATAATCCCTTAAATATCCAACAACTATAGTGTTCACCCAACAACTACACCAAAATAACTTTAACGCATTTGCCACTTTTTTTATATTATTTGCCGAGTCATAATCTACTTCGTACATATTTCTAGAGCATTTTTGAAATTATTCTCTCATATAACTATTATAAAGTAGTCAGTGATTTAAATTGAAATCTTTTCCGCCACTGTGTTCTTGCGAAAATCTCATCAGTTGACCAATCCTTTCCAAAAGCCGCGAAAAAACGAAGAATGTTCATGGAACCTTAAAAAGGTGCCAGATGTTGCATGTATAAAATATTAAAATATCTGCTCTTTTAAAATTGTAAATAAATATTGACCTTGTTTATAATTATTAGAATAGATTCCTAGTGACACACAATGTTCTTCTTATGTTTTGATATCCTCGAGCAGTGGGATGGGTAAATTGCAATATATATCCCTCCAATAAGAGGCAATAGGTAAGTCAACTTCTACCTATTTTACCGCTTTTTAAATTATACAGCTATCGCCTACTTAACTTTACATATATTTTTGAGTTTATCGAACATTCTAGTCCATATGAGTGTGCAGAGTTCCAATAATTACTTAGATGCAACATATAATATATGTTGTATATATTTTGAACAGGTTTGACTAAAAGTAACTTAATTTTAGACTTCTCAGAGAACCTTTTTTTCAAATCAAAATCAATCATAATCTATAAAGAGGTTTTGACTATTTTTGGTGACAATCCTTACTTCTAGTACAACAATTTATATTGATGTATTTAATAGTGTTCCACAAAATGCATCCGCTAAGTCTAGTCTGGTTAGTCTAAACTAATATTGTGAGAATTAGTTTAGACTACCAAACATTTGCTTAGACCAAACATTCATATATTTCATTAAGCTTATGCTCAACTTTCTAAAATAGATCTTACAATATTTAATGACGAATTTAATAATTTTTCGAGTTACACTAATCTAGGACACCAATGTCTTAGTCTATAATAATTGTATTATGTCTAATGTTGAAACATTTAAGTACCTGCTTTCGTCTTTGGAAGAAAAACTATTAATTCATGATTTGCCCATAACATACAAAAATTATAAAATCGCTTATGACAGCTTAATAGAAAAATATTTCAACGCTCTATTATCTTCTTCAGCTCATTGAGAATTCACTGAGGCTACAGAAATGATAAATTAAAAGAAAATTGATGAACTTAGAGATCAGAAAATGTATCGGCTTTAAAGTATTTGAAATTTTCTGTATGGCAACGGTCATCCCATGTTGATAATCGATCCTCGTCCGATCATCGATGTCAAGCAACCTCGAGCGCAGTTAGCACTTGGATGGGTTATCGCTTGAAAATATCGCGTGCCGTTGCCGTTTCAGCCTGCAGTGCTGCTGGGTGGATTGAGTAGGCCAGTAGTACTGTTACCGGTCCCAAGCAAAGAAGAAAGAGGGGGGTTAGAGGGCCAATTTAGCTGCTCCCTCTGTAAAAACAGATCCAGCTCATAGTATCGTTGATATTCATCGAAAGAAGAACAGGTCATAGATCTACTTTAGAAGAAGGAAGAAGAAGAAGAATTGCTCTGTAAATATACGGGATTTTATGTCATCTTGATTAACGTTTAGATTAAGAAATTATGACTTGATTTTAAATTAATTGCGAACACACAGAAATGCCTACTTATAAATAGTTTACCGACTTCTTGAATAAATCGTACGTTTCCTTAAATTCTATAGAAGTACTCTAAAATGTACTGATGTTAACAAGTTAAGTAAATTAAATCCATATCCGCATAGTTCGTCACAATATCGTTCATGGCATATTAATTAAAAAAAAAATATCTCCTCACGTTTTCGAGAAACAACTATGTTTGAAAATAAATCACTTGCATTTAACTTATATCTTATATATTATAAAGAATATCATTCGCTATACTCTTCCTCAATATTTGCTAGAAAATCATAATTTGAAGAGTATAATTTCTGTAATAAATCATACATATATTTTGATAATAAGTAGTTGACATGATTTGTAAATCTTCTAATTGCTCTAAAAACTGTTCTTCACTTACGAACCATTCCCCTTGGCATATCAAAAGGATTAATTTACTATCTAATAACAATCATAATACTTTAAATGATAGTAATAATGCAGACTCATTTGTGTGTATTCAACCCATCACTAATAAATGTTGCTCTTGTCTCCTATGCGACTATGATGGAACTACTCGTCGAGTAGTCCACATCAAAACTTTTGTCGCGATTCCTACATAGAAGCGTCTCCTACTAAAATGTTTCTTGTCCACAGCTTGAGCCTTTTTTAGATGATGCTGATGATAAGCATACGCTTAGATGTTTACTAGATTTCACATCAATGACATCTTTCAAAACAGCGCGCGCATTTAATAAATTAAATTTACCTAAAGTAGAGTTTGAATTAATGGAATTAGTTTCAACTGAATTGCCAATATTCATCCATAAATGGCTAACTCTAAAATAGCAGAAATATGCCAAGAAGTTTAGATTATGCTCGATAAAATCTCTTTTTCAAATTTCATTCTTGTTAATTTTTCTCGGAGTTGCGGTAATGTTGGAAACGGCACAAATTATGGAATAACCAATAATATGAAATATGATTGTTTAGTGGCTTACCCAAATTCTTAATTTACTTTTACTAGATCTTATTTAATTTTATTTTTTTTTAATAAAATTAAAATTAAATAAGATAAAGTAACTATTGTTTAAATACATCTTCATATCTTGAATTAGACTAATATTCGCATTAGTCTAGATATTAGTATAGTTTTAGTTAATTGTAGACGAATTAACTAAAGACAGGATATCTTCAAAAGCAGTTTTGATGACAAATCATACTAGACCTGAAAACCTTATATTACAAAAGGTATTCCTTAATTTTTCATTACCAGAAAATGTCTCTTGTAAACAGTCTATTGACTATCCCCTAATTCATATTAAAGCGTTAATCAAAGTTTTATAACTTCACTACAAAGGTAATTATTTTCTTGATACTAAACCTCCTAAACTAAACTAAATAGTAAACTAAATAGTAAAAGAGCCTACCCATATAGCAGCACTTCTATACCTAAGAAATAATTAGAAAATAAGAAAAGTATGTCTAGAGAAAGACTACATTAATGGATCTCTAATGCGTAAATTTATTTGCAACGCATTTGTTTATTCATTCATAAAATCTTACTCAATCCAATATTCCATATAAAATATAATTTCCACGATAGTTAATACTGAAATTACATTCAGGACTAAATGGTTAATTCATTTCCGATAATTATTATGTAAATTTTCCAGAACTATAAAATGGGACCCAATAGAAATAGCGAGAACATAATTTTGATTAGTTGTATAATTACATATTTTGAATAGAACCGTTACCAGTCCATTTAGCAAAATTTGATTTATTTCCAAGCAGATAAGCATATTTACAAAAATGCGAGGGTCATTAATCATTTTCGGGTAATTTGAATTTTATAGAGAAAATTTCTGGATCGAAATTATAAAAAGTGTATTTTACAAATATGTTATAAAAAAGTTTGGTTAATATAGATTATTCGATTAGATAACAGTGTTCAGTTGTTAATGAATTCGGTGTCTCTTTAATATACAAAAACGGTGTGTATAATAAAGGATGGAGTTTTTATATTCGTGAAATTTTTACTATAACTTATGATGTCAGAAATGATGGATACTTTTAGAAACACGATTATGTTGTAATCAAAGTATATTAAAAAGCTAAATATAATATAATATATTTAAAAACTAACAAAGTTCATAAACACATTAGAGATCTTCATGTTTGTGTGTTCTTTCAGTATATATTTTCTGCTAGTTTTATCTCATACGAAATAAATAAATTTAATGGTAAAAGAACAGTTGTATATAAACTTCATGGTAAAACTACTACAATAAAGTATAAATAATTCCCATTAAAAACACCCAAAATGTTCGTTTTCATTCTTATTTCTATCGCTAGGTTAATATTTGTTTATGTTCAGAAATCAACGTGTTGACTTTATCTATAATTCGGTATCTAATTGTGTTGAGTATGTGTTATTCTATGTTGCTGCATTTAAATATAAGGCATATCAAAATATAATTTCAATTATGTACTTCGTTTTTGTGATTTTCTCTTGTGATTCTATTCAGGGTCTCCCTTTAATACTCTTAATGTTCTTCTGTCTAATTAAACAGAGTTTTAAACCTTCTCCAACCTTAATAATTTTTCAAATGCAAAATAATGAATTAAGATAAAATATAATATATAAATATATTCAAATTATAAAAAGCTAATAAATTATAATTAAGATAAAATGGTAAAATTCAATAATGCCGTGAAAAGACAAATGAAATTCTTCAAGATTTAACTGCCCCATTAAACCGTCTCCTTATCTCTAATAATACCCAAGATAGCAATGGATGTAGTACCAAAATACGCTATGCTATATAGAGTGATAGATAAAAGTTAGAGTTTTAGTTATTTCATGATGATGTCAACTTGATTGGCGAAACTAATGTCTAACATCATCATTAGGTCATCAGTCCTATGACTGGTTGGACGTTAACCTCCAGCTTCTCCTATCTTGTGTTAACCACTAACAACATATAATATTTCGATATATACTAAAACAGTGTATTTTCAATTAACTGTTCAATCCAGGTGTTTAGTCCACTATTTCTTGCATATACAGGGAGGTACACGAAAAACGGCCACCGCCATAACTCTCTTATTTATCGTCCGATTTTCAAAATCCAAAAATCAAATTAAATCACTTGTAAGATACTACAATCTGGACTGGATAATTTTTTTTCAAACTTTGTTTTCTATAACATTGCATAGCCAACTTTTGATTTTAAAATGAAACCATATGTTTTTTTCTATAAAATCAAAAATAATATAATTCTGAATCGAGTGGGCCGTTACTTGATGAAAATCCATATTTATACAAAATTGAAACATTCACTGATTAGATTTTCAATTTTTATTTGTTAAAAAATTAAATGTTGAGTACATAGTCAATGTACTCAACATCTGACGAAGCCACTGTGTTGCCGAAACAATTGTTATGTTTAACAAATAAAAAGTGAAAATCTAACCCATGAATGTTTTGATTTTGTATAAAAATAATGTACCATAATAAAATAGAATAAACAGATTTTAAATAAATAGCGCCTTTGTAAAACTGTAAAGGAGTGCAATGTGCACTTGCACTGTTTCTACTATCTACCATAGCTACATTTAATTTATTGTCTAATAAAACAGCTTGAAGTCTAATTATAACGAAAAAGAAAACTTTTTTTCCCATGAAAAAGTAGATTGCTGAGAAGTCGACCAATTACGAGATCAGTTAAGATGACATTTTAGATTTTATTTAAAGTAAATAGCTAAAAAATTCTATTCCATTCTTACGGAATCCTGTATATATATTTTTCATACGTTTTCCCTTTAACCAATTATTTGTTATCTATTATATAAGTTAACTATTGAAAAAGCTTTAAACATAAGATGAAATGTAATGTACAAACTATCAACATCAGTGAGTCAACTCTTGTCAATGTTGTCCCAAAGAAGCTTTCCATATATAGTACCTTCAGTCCCTTCAACAGACCGGCTATACCTTAGGACGATCACGTAATATTTCTTCATTCTGGGTACATAAACTTTCCAGTCGTCGTGTAGTAATTTCAAAGTTACAACCTCCTATTCACTTACCCCATAAATATTCCCCAACTTCAATTAATTTAAGATTCAATGCGATCACCGACATACGTCCTTAATAAAAGTCAGACTTGAATGGGATACTTCAATTTACTCATTTATCACATTGCAGTGGAATCGGTAATTCAACTTTTTGCTGTGCTACTTTATTCGTGAAGTTAAGGTCACACTTTATTACATGCTTGCAATCGGGTAACCCCGTTTCACACTTTCCTAGGCCAACGTCTGATATTACGGCGGTGTTCTCGATTTTACGTCTGGCATAAAATTACAAGCAGGACTTATTTACCGTCCGCTTTCCACTGAGCCGTCTTTATAGGAATGTTATTATTATTAAGGTAAACGCAAAAGTTGGTACCATCTGGAGGACGTGAGAATGAAAAAGTTTTTCCTCCGAAACTGGAAAGAATTAATGTAAAGGGGAGGGAGGAATTTGCATTAAAAGTATGTGGAAACGTGAAAAACTGAAATTATTATAATGAAAATACTGGGTTACGTTCATAATGGCAAAAATGACAAAATACCACTTTAACGGTCTACAGTCTAGCATTATTCTAATTTTACTCATTATATTGTTTTTAAAAACTTTCGTATCCGATTTCGACTATACATAGAAGCTACTAAATTACATTATGTTGACTCAGGAATAGTATATATCTAAACCAATTCACTCGATATTCTTAATTTGTGATTCATACAAACATTGCGTCTTTATTTATTTATGTTTTCAATTAAAAACAATGTAAACAAGAAAATCGTATTGAAATATCTAGATTTATAAAACTATGTTCTAAAACGATTTTCATAAGATATGAAAAATTGTATAATTTTTTTACACAATACTAGTTTTCTATACATACTATTTTTATACTCCAACAAAAGAGTACAGAAGAATTGTTGTACATAATGTATTCCCAGTGGAGGATTTCAGGCAGGAGAACTGCTTTCATACTCATTGGGATTCGTCAATACAGCGACTCGATGTCCTGAGGATATTTTACAGATATCTACCACATTGGAAGTAGACATAGTATATGTATAATGGTACTATAGCCATCTACCAACTAAATGGAAAATTAAGTTCCTTTTCGCGGGATGTCCAAGACATCACTCACCGTATAGAAAATCTCTTACGGAAAAATATTACCTCGAATTCCCTCGTGTATTTGCTCCAAACAGCTCTTCTCGATATGGTGTCGATTTTTTTAGTGCATTCTCTTGCCTTGTATGGACCGCCCTGATCTGCCATATACATTGCACCTGATTACGTCATTATTTTCACTTTTATAGTTGAAGATAGGTGTGATTTAAAATTTGTACAGGAAACAAAATAACTAGTGCAAAACATATTACAAAATGTGAGTATTATTCCCAGTCTAAGAGTACCTAAAAAGTTTTATAAAATTATTTCACAAACGAGACATAGATATTAATGTTAATATTAAGTAATGTCAGTGATAATAATTAATAATACATTTACAATATATTGCTAATTATCATACATCTAATTTAAGAAAGGTCTACTACCTAATATAACATAAGTTAGTGCTATAATTAGATGTAACCATCTAGTGAACGATTACCAAAATAATATGATGAATCGTGATAAACACCACGGAATCAAATAAAATTGAAACTTTTATATTTTTTATAAGATTCACGTTGTCAAGTGTACTTACTTCTCTCTTAGCTTTTAGTTCTCCTTCGTATTTCTTAATAAAATAAATTTGGCTGTGAACTTTCTTGCGAAATCATATCAACAAAGATAATTATTTTTCTTAACTTTAGTTTCTCTGCAAATGTTAGTTCACTAGTAACTTCCGATTCGAAGCACCATAAAATATTGTTTGTGTTTGTTTGCATAGAATTTTTAGTTATTTCTATTCAGCATCTTAACTTCAGACAAACTTCGAACTGATTACTGTTTTCACTGGCTCCTAAGTTAACAATACATCTAATGGACTTCGTTTATTATGACCAACAGGAAAACAGTAACTACAACAGTAAATATGGTAACAAAAGGAGTACAGTTCAATAAAATAAAGTTCCGAACTTCTCCGTCTAAAGGCATATATAATTCATGTCCTTTTACCACTATTAATACTAAGGGCGGAGTGTTAGCAATGCTTACTTTTCAATGCTTATATTTATGTACATTTATTTCGTACATGTAAGCTGGCAATTGGTAATTCTTGAGAACCGTTCAAATAATGTGCCGAAGTTATTGTATTGCTTTCAACCTAACTATATACTTACTGTTAAAATCTAAGGGAAATATTAGTTACAGGGGTTTAAACTATTGTACTTTGTAGGGAAACTATTTTTAACGTAAGAAGTAAATCTTAAATATGAGATATCGGATACTTTAAAGATATCAAGTTATGAGAATAAATGAAATAATACGGACGCAATATTCGATAAAAAAAATGATCATATTAATTCAGATTTATTAAAGAAAGTAATTTAATTTCTACAATACTCAGATAAAGGTAAAAAATTATTTCGAGTTGTAAACATTTCATATAAAATACAATAATTTAATTAGTTTTGATTTTAGATTAATTAGTCAGGTTAATATTAATACTAAAAAACAGGAAATTACTTACTAAATCAGGCAACATTATTCGAGGCACGTTTCGTCAGCCAAGTTGGTATCACCAGGACATGATTAAAACTATATCCCAATAATGTAAACTTGTTTGGTGAAATGCGCGTAAAGTAACGTATAATCTTTCGGTGTTCATGGAAAACTGATTTCCTGCTTTCATTGCGGTATTGAATGTTTTAACCCTTTCTTAAGATATTTTTTTTAGGAATATCTGAATGATTTATGGTTCTAGAGAGCAAAGTATATCGTTAAGGGCTTAAACGTAAATGACAATAAAATGACGATAAACGCACTGAATATCATGCACCAATTTCTTGGCCATCGTCATTACCTGATTTGTATTAATATGAAAAGTTATCGAAGCACAAGACTGGGGTCAACATGTTTCAGCAGCTAATGCTCTGGATAAGTAAGGACAGTCAAGGATTGTCAAGGACAGTCAAGGACAGTTAGGACAGTCTTTCAAAATGCCTTACGATATCAATAGTGAATAAATACACCACAGAAATTGTTGAGGGTAACCTATACGTATACACCTATACGTATAGCATCATCAGGAACTTACTAAGGCTTTATTCTGTTTTAATTATCCCCTGATGATAACAACTTGGTTGACGGAAGGTACATCGAGTGACATCATTTTCTGACGTCTTGTCGGGAATTTTTGTTCACTGCACAAAAGGGTCCATTTGACGATTACGAAATTGTGATTATTGTGAGAATAAAACGAGTGTTTTATTCTCACAATATTATATTTCTACGTCTTCCCGGTAGTGATACGATGACTCTCACTGTTATAATATTTCGATATTGTATGGAAATGAATACTTTGAATATATAGATAGTTAGTAGATTTGACGCAAATTCTATTGATATAAAAATCGAGCAACTGATTATCAACATCACTTGGATGGATAATATAGAGTCTCAGCTATAACTTGTAGTAGCTGATAAATTACTAGATTTAAGCCAAATTTTTCTAGAAGATATACCACCCCTCTGATAGGATTTAAAACATACGATTCCTATCAATTATACTTTAAATAAGTAAAGGATTCCCCTCATGAGCGTAAGGATTTTAGCGAAAGTTCCAGGTCAGTGTTGCAAGTATTAGAGTGTCTATCGGTCTTATCAGAGGGTATATATCGATGTTAAGTAATAGATTTTGAAATAATTTTGTTCCTGTTGTTTGTTGTTGTTTTTGAATAAGTCTTCCGCTATTATGGGCAAAGTTCAATATGGTTCAATTTCTGTAAAAAAATATATGGAGATATAATAAAAGAAATAACTTTCTAGATGATCTTAAAATATTCGTCTACTAAGTATGAAGTTACTTTTGTACTGTTACTGTATTTCCTCAATTGAAAATAAATTACTGTCGCGTTTACAAAGTAAATGAAGTTGCAGTGTCTTGTTTATGATAAAACTATTGCTCTTAACAGTCTTAAAGCCTTCTGATTCAATGTACGAATATATTACGGAAGAAAATGACTGAAGGCCTCATTTCAAGTAAGCTATTCAATAAAGGTACGTCATCTGATTTTGCTATTATTTTTCATTTAGTCACATATAGAGAAACATTATTAAATTAGTTATTTCGTTCCTCCATCCAATTTAGTCGTAGTTTCATACATCTTTTGTCGACATAAATCCACTTAGCATCGAAATAAATAATTTATATTCAGAATTTCATAAACTAGTGGTAACTGGGGAATAGTAGAGTTGTACGACGTAACGTTACGATCTAACAGCTTGTTAATTTAATGCCTTATATAAATCCTCTTACAGAAAAATTAATAGCATCCTCCACATGAAAACATCAAATATTAGACGACTAATATGAAACTATGTTTATATGGTGCGACAAATTACATTGAATGGAAAATTGTTAAGATCTCCCATAATGATGACTTTTAACAGTTTAAAATAAATCATCTCCACGTAATCGCATAATTAATTATTAAAAAAAATAATAAATTTAATGGTAATATGACACTGACTTAGTTATTTACAAAACACCAAAACTCTATACACTACACTCGAGGCGCGTTCGCGAACAAAGTTGTCATTATCTTGAGATGATTAAAATTTTGATGATTTTGATTTTGAATGATGATTTTTAATCATTTCCAGATGATGCCAACTTAGTTGACGAAACGTGCCTCGAATAATGTTGCCTGATTTAGTAAGTAATTTCCTGTTTTTTAGTATTAATAGTAACCTGACTAATTAATCTAAAATCAAAACTAATTGAATTATTGTACTTTATATGGAATGTTTACACTCGAAATAGTTTTTTACCTTTATTTGAGTATTGTAGAAATTAAATTACTTCCTTTAATAAATCTGAATTAACATGATCATTTTTTTTATCGAATATTGCGTCCATATTATTTCATTTATTCTCATAACTTGATATCTTTAAAGTATTCGATATCTCATATTTAAGATTTAATTCTTACGTTAAAAATAGTTTCCCTACATAGTACAATAGTTTAAACCCCTATAACTAATATTTCCCTTAGGTTTTAGCAATAAGTATATAGTTAGTTTGAAAGCAATACAATAACTTTGGCAAATTATTTTATCAGTTCTCAAGAATTACCAACTGACAGCTTACATGTACGAAATAAATGTACATAAATATAAGCATTGAAAAGTAAACATTGCTAACACTCCACCCTTAGTATTAATAGTGGTAAAAGGACATGAATTATATATGCCTTTAGACGGAGCAGTTCGGAACTTTATTTTAATGAACTGTATTCATTTTGTTACCATATTTACTGTTGTAATTACTGTTTTCTTGTTGGTCATAGTAAACGAAGTCCATTAGATGTGTTGTTAACTTAGGAGCCAATGAAAAAAGTAATCAGTTCGAAGTTTGTCTGAAGTTAAGACGCTGAATACAAATAACTAAAAATTCTATGCAAACAAACAAAAACAAGATTTTATGGTGCTTCGAATCGGAAGTTAATAGTGAACTAACATTTGCAGAGAAACTAAAGTTAAGAAAAATAATTATCTTTGTTGACATGATTTCGCAAGAAAGTTCACAGCCAAATTTATTTTATTAAGAAATACGAAAGAGAACTAGAAGTTAAGAGAGAAGTAAATATACTTGATAATGTGAATCTTTTAAAAAATATAAAAGGTTAAATTTTATTTGATTCCGTAGTGTTTATCACGATTGAACATATTATTTTGGTTATTGTTCACTATATGTTACAACTAATTATAGCACTTATGTTATATTAGTCAGTAGACCTTTCTTAAATTAGATGTATGATAATGAGCGATATACTTTAAATATATTATTAATTATCGTTGACATCGTATACATAATAAAATTAATATCTATGCCTTGTTTGTGAAATAATTTTATAAATCTTTTTAGATACCCTTAGACTGCTACTTATTCAGGCTCAATGCATCTGACAGATTGAGGCAGCCTATACAAGGACAGAGAATACATTAAAACAGAATCGACACCGTCGAAAAGATTTGCTCGGAGCTAGAAAGATATGAGGGAGTTCGAGTTAATAATCATAATACACACGAAAGAGTAAAGATAAAAGTGACCGCCGAACTTCACAGACAGATTACACCCGACGAAGGGTTAAAGGATTATCTTCAGATGTTTAATAGTTAGAGAGAGTATAACTCTGTATTTGAGAGCTTGTGTTCCGTAAGGGATTTTCTATACGGCGAGTGATGTCTTGTACATCACGCGAAAAGGGATCCTTTTTTGGAACTTAATTTGCCATTTCTCTGGTAGATGCCAAATTAAGTTTGCTATGCAATTAGCTTTGTGGAAAACTAAGTCACTGTTATCTTCACATCAAAGGTTCTAACCAGTATGACAGTTTCACTCCAGACAGCAAAAAAAGTGTATATAGCATTTTTATCTATTAAGTATAATGCTTCCGGGTCTGATAGTATTTCAGGAATGATGTGAAAATATATTACTTATCTGTTATCTTCCCGTATATAAAACACATTATTAATTGTTGTTTTCGGAGCAGTTACTTTCCTGAGATATGGAAAAATACGATTATTTATTCTGTGTGTTAAAATCAGTGTCACAGAATATGTTGAAGATCTAATCTAAATTGTATAAACTTAGTCCCAATACTCTCACATATATAAATTGTGAATAGTCAAATAAATTTAAGTAGGAAAATTGTGTATAAGCAAATAAACTCATATTTCTGTAAGAATAGTATTTCACCAGTACATCAGGACAGCTTTAACACTTATAATACTGTAACTTTTTTAGGACATGTAATACCATTACGGTCACTATTGACCCCAAACCTGTTTCTATATAAAATTATGATTAATATGTAAAATATTTATTCTAAGCTTAGTATACATTATTTAAACAACTTATGGTAATATAGTATACTCAAAAATATTTATATGTAATTTATTTTAAATAATAATATCGATAAAAAATATAAATCTTTTATTTATGCTTTACATGCTGAACAAGTGATTGTCTGGTGATCGTTACATAAGAAGCGACTGCAATGGCTGCAACGATTTGAATGCTTTTTATCTAAGCTTCGTGAACACTCCCAACATCTACTACGTTTTAGCTTTTGTAACTCTTGTAATTGTCTCTGTAAATGTAATGGTTTTTATATCTCTGTTTCAGTAGCCACTAGTTCCTTTCCCAATTGCAGAAGGAACTGTCGCTGTTTGTAGCCTTTTTTTGTTTGCTAGTTTTTATTCAGATGACACCATAGTATGTAGGCATTAACCGCATCTTCTTGTCTGTCTTTTTACGGTATACGTTCGAACAAGCTTGTCCGTGGTATCTACACCGGATTTAGTTCTGTTGTAGTCGATTATTATCAGTGGTTTCTCCTTGTCATCTTCAGAAACTTCACCTGTTTCGTGTACAGTTGAGAGTAACGTAACAGTTTTTCCTTTTTTCTGGCAGTAAGACACTATAATAACATCATATTGATAGCCGAACTTAGTTGAATAGCGTTCTCTTCTATGCGAATCTACTATTTCCTTAGGAAGCCCTGGTTTATTTTTTCGTAAAGTATCAAGCAATGTTAGATTTTTTTCTTTCAACTCTCTTGCGAGTTCGAGACTTTTAAAAAAATTACACTCTCACATTTCTCCCTGATTCTCCTAATCCCTTTATAATTTATAAAACAACTCGCTTGCCTTGATTGCGTTCACGCTGATCACCTGTTTTACCAGCGTATATCTGGCAATTGTAAATGTAGGAAGTTTGACTATCGCAGGCTGCCCAAATCTTTATGCCATATTTTCCTGGCTTAGATGATATGTATTGTTTGAAGGGACACCTACCTCGAAACGTTAGCAGCTGTTCGTCAACCATTATGTTTTCATAGGGCATATATGCATCTTGAAGTGTAGGTAGCCATAATTCATAATGCCCGAATCGGTGCTAGTTTATCTGGATTTCGATTTTTTCTTCTGACGGCAGCATTATCAAAACGCAAACATTGAGAAATTTTGATAAACCTATTTCTACTCATAGTTTTGTTAAATATAGGACGTCCATCTTCAACATTCCACAAATTTGTAATCCCTTCGTTATGAGATTTATAAATTCCTGCATGTATTAGTAGACCAATAAAACGTAGAAACTTCTTTGCAGTAATATCTGTCCACAAGTTTCCATGTTTGAGCCTGCCTTCTGCATTGGTCCACTGAATAACGTAGTTAATAATATTATCTCTAAGAAAGAGACGAAAATTACTGCAGATTGTATCTACGTTTCGGTTTGCATATCCAGTAGGCCCTCCCCCTTGATGCATGACATTTCGTCGTGGTTGTCGTCCAGTTGTTTGTTTCTGTAGCTCTATATACCACTTCCCAAGTTTATTCTTTGACCTGCGGTAAAAATTAGTGTTCTAAATTTGCTCTGTAAAATACAAATTAGCTACTTACACGTAATAGCTACTTTGCTGATTGTCGTTTTCGGCGATGTCAGGCTCTGCATCGGAAACGTTTTCGGAGTCATATTCCGACTGCACTTCACTAACATCTTTTCCACCATCATCATCTGACTTGTCAATATTGTTTCCGAAAACATCATCATAACTGTCACATTCTATCAGCCGCTTTAGCAACGTTTCTTCCTCACCTTTATCACTTACGCGAACCGAACTTGTTCCAGCCATAGTTTCTCAATGAAAGAATGCCTGTTTCTGAATTTTCAATAATATGAGCAGGTAAAGTAATACGCACGAAAATATCGGTAATTGATACTCCTCATAAACCCAGCAGGTAGCAAATGACCGAACTTACCGAATGTACTTGTTATTCCAGAAACTTTTATGAATGTAAACAGTTGTAAAATGCTTTATGTAGCGAGGGTCGCTGACGACCCCAGTGGTATTACGTGTAAATTATTTAATTTTTAAAAAAACGAAAAAGGGTGTACGAATTACACTTTACAAAATATAAAACACGCTGTTTTGTGTAAAGTCAATTTTTTGTAGAATTTAAAAAAACGGTTTTAAAGATATACAGTATCAAAGAGTACGTGGGGTCTCCAGTGACCCCATGGTATTATAAGGGCTAACTATGACATAGTACATCTATATCCGTAACAGTGACTTAGTTTTCCAAAAAACAGTATACACTACACTCGACGCGCGTTTTGCCAACAAAATTTACATCATCTGGAGGTTATTAAAACTAAAGTTGACATAATCTGGAAATGATTAAAATTGAGTTTTAAACATTTCCAGATGATGTCAACTGTGTTGACGAAATGCGAGTCTGAAATGGCTGCATGTGTTGCTTAACCTATTTATGGTATATATAAATACGCGTAACGTATTTAGATACCTATATATTGTTTTAACAAGATTCATTTAAATACATATATAAAGTTGCTCTATTGTTATTCTCTAATCAATCGGAAATATTATTAACCATATTATATAATCGCTTTATATCGTGGTGGCAGGATATAAAGAGAACATAGCAAAAATATATAAAATAATCTTGAGCATAACAATTTTCTTAATTGCTAGGTAGAATACAACAAAATAATGTATACACATCCGACATTTCTCTAAAAATTATTACTAGCAGAGTACTAATGGCGACATAACTCTCTGTAATTATTGTTGTTCATAGTGTTCTACTTACTAGTGGTTATTTGTTAGGAATAAAACAAAACAAAAAATATTTATAAAACGTATATCAATATTTACACGACATTTATATTTACGAATACAATTTACTATATTTTTGATAAAGTTAAATAAACGAAATGTTTTATTCTCGCAATATTATATCCCCATAGCTTCGTGGTAGCGAAACGTTGAAACGTTCATTTTTACTATTATAATATATGTGTTGAATGAAAATGAATAACTTGAATATATGATTGCTTAACTGATTTGACGCACATTCTATCGGTATTCGAATCGAGCAACAGTCTGGCTTTCATTCTGCCTATAGTACAGTACTTCTAAACATATCTGCGTCTATTATAAAATTTTTCAGCGTTTCCACATATCCTTTTGAATTCAGCACAGTTCAAATAATGAACATAATAGCTTTTGTTAAAAAATAAAAAACTGGCTGCAAGTGTTTCCTTACGCATTTAGATATATTGTTTTGGGGAGATTTATTAAATATAGATCTAAAATTGCTCTGTTGTTATTTTTTAATCCTCAATCACTCGGGAAAGATAACCATATACAATAGCTTCATGTTGTGGTGGCAAGTTATGACGAAAAGATAGCAGAAGCTTTAATTTCTAGCTAGAACACAATAGAATATGTGCACCGCCGATTGTTTTAAAAATTATTACTAACAAAGTATTAACGACAATATAACTATCTGTGATTACTATTGTTTATTGTCAGTAAGTATTCTACTTACCAGTTCTGTTCTTCAGGAATAATACAAGACAATATAAAAGATTTATATTATAACACGTGCATCGAATGACATATTTTCTTGAAAATTTGTCGGAGACGGTTTCTTTCTCGCTAACATATGGGCTCAACTCTCTCACAGGACTACGTATACACAATTTACTGTATGTTTAATGAAGTTAAATAAACAAAATGTTTTATTATCGCAATATTATATTTCCAGTGAAATGTGAATTGAATTGTATATTGAATGAAATGGAATACCTTGAATGTATGATTACTTAGCTGATTAAATGCACATTCTATCGATATTAAAATCGAGCAACAGTCTGGCTTTTATTCCGTTTACAATATAAAATACTTCATCGTACATCTTATACAAGCAAGAAAAATAAGGGATGTAATAAAAATCCTAAACTGTTGGGTGATCTTCAAAGGACTGTAACTTGAGAAAAAATAGCCGTAGAGCAATTTTAAAAAAGCAAATTGAATCTACAAGTTTCTAGTTTTCAGATCTTGAGGTTAATATTTTTTGTCATTAGCAGTTTTCGAGTAATCATAAGAAAGTCATCGGAAAAATTTTTTTTCTGATAATTCTTGGTCCAAATGTCTCACAGAACTAGGCAAATACAATTTACTATGTATTTAATAAATTTAAATAAACAAAATGTTTTATTCTCTTAAAATAACATTTCCATATCATCGAAGTAGTAATAAGTTGACTTTAACTATTATAATACTTCTGTGTTGTATGAAAATGTATACCTTGATTATATGATAGCTTAACTGATTTGATGCATATTCTATTGATACTAAAATCGAGCAACAGTCTGGGTTTCGCTTTGCTCATAGTGGAGCACTTCTAAATATATCTCATATTATTATAAGATCTTTCAGACCTTTCCAAAATCAGCATGAGTTCAACACAATTTAAGTAATAAATATAATAGGATTTTTAAAGAAATGGTAGCAAATTAATTTTTTGGTATTTCTGAATCTCTAATCACCCCGGGAAAATAATCATATATAATCATTATATGTCATTTTGACAGGTTAGGAAGAGAAAATAGCAAAAACATGTTTAAATCAATTTGAGTAGAACTATAATCTTAGTTGCTGTGATATAATAAAACGATATAGGCGCATCCGCCATTTCTTTAAAAATATTACTAGTATACTATTAAATTAATATCTTCATAACCATCTGAGATTATTATTATTCATAGTAGTATACTTACAAGTGTTTAATTTTCAGGAGTAAAGTATAACAGTATAAAAAAATTTGAAAAACAAATTTTCTGCGATTTACTAGATAAACACAAAACTATGTAATTAATTCTGCTGAATAACTCAATAATAAGAAATCAATATAAATCATATCAATATGTGAGTTATAATGTTCACTAATTGACAATGGTAACATCTGTTTAACGTTACAACTCATTATGTTTAATGTCGCCATATTTATGCTCTAAAATTAAATATAATTATGTATCTAGATTTCTATATTGATGTGTTCTTATACGTCTTACCCTTAAAAAATCTATTGGCATAATTGTCTTGACCAAGTTGGGTCCCAAGCTTGTCTTCGTTTATTATATTTAATTCTTATATTCTGTAATACTAGGTTAATATTACGCAATAAGAAATCTTCAATAATTATATTAATAAGATAGTTGGCGAACTATCTTCAATAAGATAGTGGATAATATATTAAAATATTTGCTATTCTTAACCTGGTAGATCAGCAACCTTGCTAATATTTGGAATATGAGATTTGTATTATATAGCAATGAATGATTTATGTAGTCCTACCACAAGGCAAAACAGAAATATTGTAGATGTTTAGATATATTTTATATTCAGGAAATATTGTTATCCAATTAATGACATTTTATTATATTTTTATGAACATATACGGTAATAAGATTTATAAATCATTTAGTGTTCTCCATGACATTTTCTGTTTGAAGATATTGCGCCAACAGTACTCTTTAATCCCCTCATTGACGGATTTTCATTTGGAATAAAAATTCTTCTTTTCTTTCATTTTCCTTCGAAAAATATTTTACCCTTTTTTACTGTACACTTGGGAAATAAACTGTAGTAAGTAGAATAGTCTGAATAACAATAATCACAAATAGTTACGTTAACATTAGAAAACTGTTACTAATCAGTTTTAAAGAAACGGTGGATGTGCGAGTATCATTTCATTATATATTTAAAATTCTTGAAGTTAAATCGGGGTTTCTAGAATTCCAATTAATATAGATTGCCTGTGAAACTATTGAAAATGATTCTTTATTTGAGAATAATTAACTGTTGGTTGAGATTACCTGATTTGAGGTGTAATACGCGGCACCATCTTCCATAAACCAAGTACATCTATGAAACCTCGGGAATTATTTTATTGCTAGAGTTAAAAATTCCCTTATCATTTAATAAAATCTCTCGGTAAGTGCTCTTGCTATCCCACCTCTTCTATCTTCGAAAACAGTAGACCCTATTTCTCTACTGCAACATTTTATGCTCAATTTCCTAATATGACAACTCATTGAAGACATGCATTTATTCATCATGGATATTATCAATACAATATAGAGGATCCTGTTTAGATATATGAGCAATTGAATGAAGATTTACTCGTCGTTGACCACAATGTCAAAGTTATTAAATCGATCATTTTGTTAACGTAATTCCGCCGATTCACGTATTCCGTTGCCTTGAACTCTGGGACTGAACTTTTTAGGCACGAAATGTAAATCTCATTATGTAAGAATTGCTTCCGTTAAATCTATGTATAATTTGTGTTGGATTTTGTTGTTGATACACGTACCTGTTTTCTGTACGCATTTTCTGCAGTTTATGCAGAAAATGCATGAAACACAATTTCTGCAGTTCGTACAGAGCGTGGGTCACCCGGTTTGTAAATTCTTACTATAAATCCACTGTTTTCGAACAGATTTACTTTCTTATTACATTGACACTGGATGATAATTTAATATCGCGCAAATTATATTCTGTCCCATAAAGAGGACGTGCCGTGATAATTGAATTATTGTTTTGATAAGCACGCACACAGAAAGCATGTTGCTGTCCAGTGAACGTTCCTATGGTGAGTAAACTTTACGTATCAATACACTTCACAGTACCCATTCCGCGGGCATGATAATACATCATGTGAATACCGATATCTATATTAGCAATATAGAAAATTAACTTGTATATGTTGTATATTAACCTTATTGTACAAGTTTCTTCTTTCTTTAATTAAATTATGTATTTTTTAAAAGTACATAGTAAAGTAAGTAGTTAATTCCTGGAGTAGGTTGGAACCTTTGGTGTGAAGATAACACTAACTGAGTTTTCCTCAAAACACCAAAACACTATACACTATACTCGACGCGCGCTTCGCCAACTTTGTTGGCGAAACGCACGTCAAGTATAGTATATAGTGTTTTTGTGTTTTGTGGCAAACTCAGTTGGTGTTATGTAGTTAGTAAGAAAAATGGAACTGATTTTGTTACATTTGATATAAAACATTCCATTGTCATTATAAATAATTATTAACTAAGAGACATTCCTATTAACATTTCTAAGTAAAGATCTACTAACCCCAAATATCTGAATTAAATAGGTTTGAAATAGGTAGCGTTATTACCACAGCAAAACTGATTTTACTAAGATGCTTTAATATTTAATATTTTTTCTTTAATATCTTTAATATAATATGTTTTAGTATAATATATTAATTCATCTTTGTTTAATATTAATTAATTTAAGTTATACTTTAATTTCAAATTAAAGTATAACTTAAATAAATAATATCACGATAAATGTCATGGAATATCAAGATTTGTTCTCTCGGATTTTGCTTATAAACTGATCAAGATGTGTTCATAATTATGTGCCTTGCCCTGAACATATAATTCCTGAGTAAATTCTAATTTTATTCGCAAATAGGATTATAAATTAATTGTATGAACATAATAATTTTTTTAATTTCGATATTCTAACTTGCTTTAATACTGCTAACAACTATGCTATTGCTAAGGCGTCAACATGCGTGTTATTCTAAGTTTATTTAAGCATTCTTCCACTTTGATACATTCCTGTTATTTCTTGATTGCAATAAAAAATATTGTCACCATCTGATTCAATGTCAATTATCCTAAATGGAGTAGGCAATAGTTGCGGATGCTTTTCTTGCATATAGAAATTAATTTTTCTGTTTGTTGTCTAATATATTTAAAGTTAAAGCCGATTAGTGGTTGGGTTGACTATTATCGATTCTTCTCTAGATGTCCTATTCTATCACTATCCTTGTCACTGTTTCTGTAAGAATACTTTGTCACATTATAACTATGATGAGAATAAACACAATAAATTCGTGGTTCACTATTGTATCAAATCTTACCAAAGTTTTCAAAATATCATTATACATACATTTATCTTTGTGCGCAACCCCTTGTTATCTCCTAATCAATATAGGCTGATAGCAAAACGCTCCAGGGTTACAAAGAAGAAACCCAACTTACTTAGAATATTTAGAGAAGATTTAGCAGAATTTACCTAGATATTCGCAAATTACATAGATAATAAAGGTCAAGTAGCTGTGATGTATACTGACTTTTCGGAGATTTTTGACAATTTGAATCATAATATATTTATTTTAAAATTAGAATTGTATAGATTCAGTAGTAATCTTCTTCACTTGGTAAAATCGTATTTGTCCGAATGTATATTTGTTTTCTATAATGGCTTAAAATCTGTGACCTATTCATCGCCGTCTGAAGTAGCTCAATTCTCAAATTTTGAACCATTTTTCTTATTTATTAATAAGAAAATAATCTTTTTTATTAATGCTTTGTCTCTAATGCTTATGCTATATCAACTTCTTTGCCGATCTGAAAATTATTTTTAAATGTAACCTACTTAGATGATCACTTGAGATAACAATAATTCGTCTTAAACCTTCTTTTATCGTAGTGTCCAGAGAATAAACTATCAATAAACACAGATAAAGATAAGCTGTGTTGGTATACCGTAAAGAAGCAACCATTAATATATGGTATACTATTCTCTTGGTGGTACAGTATTAATACGTTCGAAAATATTTAGGATCTTGGTGTATACTTTGATGATAATTCTTCATTCTCTGGGCATATCAATCATGTGGCTCTTAATGCATCCCATTAAGAACCACATTGAAACACTGGGTTTTGTGGTTAAATGACATCGTTTAATAACACTGCTACCTTATAATCTTTATATTTTGCATTAGTTCATTGAAAATTAGAATATCATAGCCTTATTTGGTATGCCCGATATATAAGTCATATGAATAAACTTGAAAATATTCAACGGCATCTTTTAAACTCATCATTTTATATAGATAATTACTATACACAGAGATTCACAAAACGATCATACTCTGCTTCCACAAAGATTTGATATCCAGTCATTGAACGCTAGAAGGGTACTTACTAGCGTCTTCCATTTATATTTAAAATATTCCATAGAAGTATACTAAACATGTTTATTATACACATACTCAGACTAGGCTCTTGAGAATAAAGTATGTTTTATTGCCAGACTACATGAACTAATGTACTCCCAAATCAATAGTATTTTTGTAAAGTCACAAAATTTTAATAGAATATCTAGCACATGTGATTTGAATAATTGTGCTCATAATTAGTTACATCTTTAACAAAACAACAAGCTTTCACTATTGCTTAAGTTATGTTACTGAAGTTTATTTATCTCAAAGTTATTTAGAGGTTACCTTTTGTTATATATGTATTTATTTATGTTTATCTTATAAATGGATTTTTTTCTGTTGAGGAATAAAAGCATTACTATTGTTATAACTATTATATGTAAGAATGATGTTAGATTTAATATTCTTTCTCAGATATCTGTATGATATCTGGGCAAACAATCTATGTTTATCCTTCAATTTCCTTTTTCGTCTTATTCGTATATAATATTTGCGATTCATTGAGGGTAATATTCCATTAAGTATCTTATTGGTTCAGATGTATAAACATAAATATGCGACTTCAACATAATTTGGATGACTCCTGCATAACTTCATATATGTCAAAATACATTGTTACCGAAAGGGATGTAAAAATGTTCATATACCCGGACCATATTCACAGTAGTCTGCTCTGTTACCCTATTAAAAATTCGTGCTTGTCAATTTTCAGCCGAAATGGTATATACAAAATTACATAAAAACTTTCCCCAGCTTCTCTTACCGGTTCAAACTTTGTTATTACCTTTCAAAGACATTAATAGGGAAAAGTTTGTTGACACAAAAAAGTTACAATAGCTCACTGTGTACTTATACTGTTTTATAATAATTTTTGCTTCAAATCCCTTACTTTTACTGCGAACTTAAATTAAATAAAGTTAAATAGCAACCGGCAACTTTGATTCGAGAGTGAGTTGTATTTAAATATTCCCTTTACCAGGAACAATATTAAATTCGGTATACATTAAATTCGGTATACATTATATTCGGCAGGGAAGATGAACTGTCCAGGAAAATGTATCAGAATTACCATACAACAAGTGCAGATAAATTTAATATATTATTTCTCGGGCATAAGAGTTGGTAACCAAAATTTGTAAGAGTTTTAGTGAAATATTTTTTGTACCAGTCTTTGATAAAGCGTATCATTTAAGATTAATAATGCTTTTACAGCTTTGTAAAAGCTATAATAGTTGTTAACACAATTATTTTTAAGGACAGCACTAAATTCCTTACCTTGCCTTGGAAGCAAACAATAAAGTTATGGATTGAAGTAATATTTTTTCTCCAAAATAATACCACCGTATATAGTAGTACCATTGTATGCTATTGAATATATAAATAAATATTTCAGTTACGTGTTACAATCCTTATTTCATTATCATAGACAATATATAGCCACCAATATTTACTTATTAGCGAAATTTTAACAATTTGAAAATTATGTCCTAAAAAGACAAGCCATATAACTATATGTTTCTATAAATACAAACTTAACTTGCTCTGGAACGTATGCTAAGGTGTAACTGAAGAATAAAAAAATATTTACAATTGATAAAGAAAATATAAATAAATAAAACTCATGTTGCTAGTTAATACAAGTACAGCATGCATTTCACGGAAAGTTTATTACAGAAGAATAAATAAACTGTTCTCTGTGTGTATCATTTCAATATATACACTGAATAGACTCTTTGATAAGTTTTCATTGAAAAAGTCTCTTTACCTGTGTAGCAGCTGAAAACAAAAATACTAAATACTTCCTGTCTACTACACTGATTGCGAATCAGTCGCAAAAAAAACAGAAATTCTAATTACACGAATTTAATAGTATACGGCATATTCGATACCCGATTTTGTTCATAATGATTCATATTAGTGTTAACAGCAAATATAGTGTATGCATATTATATGAGTTGCGGAAATTTAGCAATCCTTCATCCAACTGCCGAATGGTTACCACTATTTAACCTACTTCGTAGTTACCAAGTCTATCAAACTTAACTACGGTAATTAAGGCTTTGTATCTGTCACCGCCAACAACAATACAACATACAGAACAACAGCGGCGATGCACTCTCGCAAATAGAGATAAATAGCTCCACAAATGCTTAAACGAAAACTGAACTAAACATCCTCATTAATTCCTATCTTCATATTATACTAATTCCGTATTACAAAGCAAGGTGTACTTTGATACTAGGTTAACATAATACTGATTTTCTATACTTGTTATATTAATGACCTAATTGCATAAAAGACAGGGTCAACATAAAATAGGATAGGAATATTTATTTCTATGTGTTACCTAAACAAGTTTACTTCGAATAATGTTTCTGAATGTCAGACATAATAAGCTGTAATACTTATTTAGTTTCATCCCAAGTATATATTTAATTAAGTGTTATATAATTAATATAAGTGATGGAGAAATGCTTAAAAAAATTAATAAAAGGTTTCTCCTGGATGTTTTCTATATGTAATATGATTTTAAATATTATTGGAAAGTTAATTTAAAACTAGGCATGACGAGTGACCCATTTCAAATTTGAATACCCTGATGATGTTTAATAATTTATTTTAATCAGGTGTTCTTTTAAAAGATAAAACACACTTTTGGACTAAACATCGTATGTTATTTTTAATTACTAAGGCCTACCGTGATATTTTCTTTGGGCTAAAAATCCATAAATCATATTTATAGTGGTTGAAGGTTCACGAAGAGGTCATTTATATTAATTGTACAACGAAATGTTTGTATGAGGAAAATAAAATCGAAATGTCTGAGGATATTACTGTATAATGCACCCTATTAGAATTATTGTACATTACTAAAAAATATTGAATACTAATTTATTTAAACAACGACAAAGACAAAAGTCATTACTTTTACATTTAAATAATCACACTTAGAATATATGTAGTTGCAAGGACATGAAACAGGTAGAAGTGCAGAATGTTATGATCAAGTAACATTTGAGTTCTTTTTTTCTAGAACCTTGTTATTTATTTGCCGCAATGACACTACTTCGTTTTATACGAGATGTGAATATATTTTCAGAAGACCGGTATCTCATCTTTTTACGCATAGCTTTTTAGCGTGCATCACAAAACTACTACGAAATAAATAAGCTAGACACTGTAATAATACTAATAAATCCTGCCCAGAATTTATGAAGTCCTTATATATTCATAACGTAAAACACATTTTATGACAGGGTATTAGTTCGTATGCTTAAATTCACTGAACTTTTTTCCACAAGTTTTAAAAAACATGGAGTCGACATTTATAAATACAATTGAAAGAAACTACAGATATTTATTAGTTCTATAAATAAATGTGTTTTGTGTTTTCATGATTGCGACATTTACATAAATAATCTTAACACCGACTTAGTTTTTAACAATACACCAAAACACTATACACTACACTTCACACGTGTTTCGTCAATAAAGTTAGCATCACCTGGAGATGATTAAAACTGAGCTTCAATAGTCATAGTAATTTTAATCGTCTCCAGATGATACAAACTTTGTTCGCGAAACGCCCGTCAAGTGTATAATGTCTTGGTGTTTTGTGGAAAACTAAGTCAGTGTTATCTTTATACCAAAGGTTCCGACCTACTCCAGTAAAAATAATATTGTTCAACAGTGCTTGAAAACGTATACTGAACCTTTTCAATAAATATATAGAAATAAATAATAATATCAAATAAGGTACTTTCATAAAACAAATTTTCAAAATGAGATTCACAGAATATTTTAAGCTAGTAATCATAATTTATATCCCATGCATTGTAATCCCAAGTGAGAATTGGATTATTGGAATAATATTAATAAATTGATTCCCAATTTTTTTTCAATGCAGATCTTAAAGGTTTCTAAACAGAAATAATATACCTGCCACTTTTTTAGAAAAACAGTATTCTCTATAGTACATTTTGGGCAAATATATGCAATATACAATGGTTCCATACAGGTATAATATACGATTACAATAGTACTTGCAGTACTTGCTCAAAATAATTAATGCGAATGTGATGCCGTCTGCTAAACAGAATAAAAACTGTAAGCAATATAGCTTTATCAATTAAGCCAGAGTTAGATAATAATTAATAATAATAAATAAATAAAGAATTGAATCCAGGCGCCAAATAAAATAATAATAAATTTTTGGTCATTGGCAACACATTTTTAAAACCGTTATGAGATTACCTTACTCAATGGTCCTATCTATTGATTATGTCCATTTGTCTTTCTAGATTTCATTGACATACATAGCTTTGCTAATTGTTATTCCTATTAAAGTAGGCGTTTGAGGAAACACGGGTATTTATTTCTGTTTAAACATACTCTAGAAGTATACTTATATGCATGTTCTATAGTCATCTAACGTTGGCCTACTTTCAACATCAAGTCCTTTCACCAGTATCAGTAAATGAGTTATTGAACCACTGCTTTTATAGTGGAGTATGAATATTTTACTTAACTATTTATATTTAATAAGTGAGCGACCGTAAACGTTTCCTGTTTTTATGCATCTTCTGCGAGTACACTGAGATAAAATCCGATAGAAATTGTAGGTATGCCCATCTTTCATCTATCCAAGTGATGGACTAAATTACCATTACTTGATATTAAGGTTATGTGCATAAGTCCGCTTAAGTAACTGCGAATCGAAATATCATTATTTTGTTATGAAGTTATATTAGATAGTCTAAATTACTTTTATTTTAAATTTAAAATTTGTCAAACAGAAGACAACTGCTTATTGTCTCATTTAGACAACAATATTTCTGACCACAACAATCTCCTTTACAGGGCACTTCGTCAATCGGTATAAATATAGATTTGCCGTACCTTATAAAGTACTCATTTTATTCAGGTAAATATTTTATGAATAATAAAGGAAAATAACTTTCTGTGGATCAATTATATAGTAATGACGGAGGTGCCGCAGTTATTTTAAAGTATCGAATTTTTATAATTATATTTCTTCAATTCTACGATATTATTAGTTGCTAATTACATCCCGCCCCTGAAATATAGTTATATGGAACGTTGTATATGAAGATTAGGTGATAGAATGTAATATAAAGAAAAATGCAATTCAATAAAATATCCATCACACAATGAATTCACATCGGCGCCTCCGCCAATTATTGTAAATAACTTGTTAGGTAATTATTCTTTATCTGAACACGACCACCAAATTCTCTCAATCGTATAAAACGATCGATTTCCTATATATAAATAGATGCGAGAAAACTAAATTATACCAATAAAAAATGAGAATATCAGGTATTCTAAAGTAATTTAGAAAATATGATTCGATACATTTCAGTCGAAATGCAGAATATTACCACGGAAATTATTGAACTATCAATAGAAAGTGCTTACATGCGTGTTGATTATCCTTAGGTTATTAATGCAGAACATTTTGAACAACTTTACAACAATGTTTTGTCGAAAATAAAGTCGTATTTACTTTATTTGTATTTTTCTCAAAAAACACCTTGTGTCTTACAAAAGGTAAATATGTGCTTTCAATGCCCCCAATATGGGATACAGTTGTACTTGAAAATCTTTAAGATATTAATTTTCGTTAAAAGATAGGGTGCTGCAATTTAGAAGTTACTATGCTATGATGAAGTCACAGCTCAAAACAGAAATCTGAAAGAAATATTTTTTTTTATATCAGCCAATACTTTTGTAAAAATAAGGTTGTCGTAGTTAAAAAAATATTCAAAAGAACATTATGAATATTGTACAAAATCTCGTGACCACGCTGTATAAGATAGATTGACTTCTGATAATAAAACTATTGAGAATCATAGTAACTTCGCAGTTTTGAAGACATCATTCAATTATAGAGAACGATTACCTATCTGCTGAATCTGCTATTCCTCATAAAATGGAGGGCCCTAGCGCCATTCCAAACAATAAAAATAGAATCAATGAGGATGGCGACTCGAATAAAAAACAACTGACATGCAATAAACGCAGATAAGCAGAACGACAACAAAAGTTTTATTGAGGACAAAATCGTCTGAAACTTTCTTTAAATTCATCAATCACATAAAAAGGTTATAAGGTAGTGGAGAAACATAAAATATTTGCTTCTTTAACTTTGAAAAATCTTTAAGACGGTTAGGCTTCAGTAAAGGGGCTATAAATATGAATTTTATTTCTTAAGTTCAATCAGTTTAAGGCTATTTGTTTTTATGAGAAATGGCCAGAAAATGTACGGATCAGATATATATATATATATATATATATATATATATATATATATATATATATATATATATATATATATATATATATATATATATATAGACGCTTTAGTAATATATTTTACTTTGTGCTAATTCGTGAAATATAAAGAAGTCAGTATTATTATTTCCTACGGTTATTCCTCACAATGAAATTATTTATTTCTTAGTTCGTTGTGTAAACTTTTAACATATAATAATATATAAAATTGTTGCTAATATTGGCTCATGTTATATCACCGTTAGTGTGTTTTAGCTGGGTATTTTCGGCGTTAAATTTTTAATCCACCATTAAACAAAGCCTCCTTAAATATTCAAATAACTTAAAATGACAATTTCAATATATATATATATATATATATATATATATATATATATATATATATATATATATATATATATATATATATATATATATATATATATATATATATATATATATATATATATATATATATATATATATATAACATCATGCTTGTTTTCGTTTTTGCTTTCTATTTCGTTTGTAAAATTTTGGTTTAATACAATACGACAATACGAAAATGGGTGATACCTGTCTACCACGCGCTTAACCAGGTCAGTTTAAAGCACGCGCCTAACCTAGGGTTAATGTACTTGAATTAGAGAATTCTTGTGTCCATATACAGTTTTATAGAAACTGGCGTAGTGTGAGGGTCTTCAGTTCATGTAATGAATATATCACTTAGCGAAGAAGTCTACCGTGAAGTCATGGAACGGTCATAGTATCATTGTTATCGTGACTGCTAAATGATGCATGGCTTTCCACGTGTCGTATTACATTATTTTTTTAGATGAATTAAATCTTCGATTACACACACTACAAAATGGATAATTTCCTATATTATGGATGTCTATAAATAACTCTGAGTCACTATCAATCTAGGTCTTCAGTAATTTTGATCTTGATTTTTGTCTCGTGGAATGTTAAGTTTTACGTTAGCCCACAAACAAAAACGCAAATACTCACACACGATGTGGTCCACAAGGCCGCGTAAACTGTAAAATCAAAATCCATGACAGGCCCCTGTGTAACATGGGGTGGCAATCGAATTGCTATAGGCGTATCGATTATTAGTCCGTCTCCGTTGCGGCTCAGTATAGTAGACGATTCCCTTCATTACATTCTCGTATGTTTGATATTATAATTCGTAAAATCGTTTGTTTTTAATCAAAAGATATAATAATAATTTGCAGGGCTAGGGTTATAATATGAATAAATAGTTTCTATTGGAAAATTAGTTGTAAAATATATGCTGAGCACAGTGGTATAATTCACTTTTAGCTGGAGAAATTAAACAACGAAAGTGTTACCAATTATGCTTGCAGAATAGCAATGTGCAATTTGTTTCCATTCAAGCAGATGTGGTGACTTTCAATTTAAACTATTAATCAATATAACCTAATTACCAAGTAATTGCAACAATTATATATGTATTTTAAATTCATAAAGGTATTTTTCATAAATAAATATACACATATGTACAGAAGAAAATTAGGAATAGGAGGCCGTCATAAAATATAAAGTAATTTTGATTTAACATACCTCGTAAAGTTTCTTCCGAGCATATAAATATTCCTAAATACAAAGTTTACTATAAGTATTATGTGGAAAATCTAGAACTGAAAAACGTACTTAATAGTTAAGAAGGTGATAATAAGGTGCAATTACAAAAGCTTCTTTGTGCTATAATAAAGAAAAGTGCTGTGAGGTACGAAGTTTTTTTTATGATAGAAAATAATAGGATATAATAAAAAATATTAGAATTTCGTTATTAATTAGCCATAAAATTAATGAAATTCAGAAACATATAGATACCTATTGAGATAAAGGCAGCTTAAATAAGTAACTATACATAATGGTAATGTACTACGAAAATAATTTGTCACAAACTAAAAATATAACGCCAGGAAGAAGGTATATGTAATAAATGTAATTTATAAGTATCAACAATTCTTTCTCGAGGAGTAGTGTATATATTCAATTATGTCAATATCCAGAAACTACATCCATTTCGACTATTCATTAAATATGATTTGATAAGCTACAGTATTGCCACTGCTCAGAAAATATGTGAAAAAGGTCTGAAGGCACGATATAAAATACTAACAGTATTAATATATCTAAATTTCTCATTTAGTTGTATTAATTATGAATATATAATCTGTCTATTAAAACAATACGTGCTAACTTAATTTTTTTCAACTCATTTTTTTTTCAAGGTCACTGCTAAAAGCAAGTACATAACGATGGACAGTCCTCCGTATCAAGTGTAGACAGTGGCGTACCTCAAATATTAATTACATAGTTTTATATAAAAAATTGCGTTAATTAAGTAATTAATTAAAATATACAGCGTGGTACACTACTGAAATAATAAATAATATTAAACTGCTTACCATCACAAATTTAAGAAAAATTTATTACTTATCTGATTTTGTTGCATTCAAGAAATTGCGAGGCATTATTAAAGCATTATTATTAAATTACTAAATAATTAACATAAATTTAACAAAACTTTAAGAGTAATCGCAAAAGCTTTTTGGTCTTATTTTCAGAGTAAGAAAAGTTCAACTCATATTCCGGCAATGGTTTCTTTTGACTAGGAACTGGTTGATGCTCGAAATAAAGTTACAAATCGATTCACTAGATATTTTTCCAGTGTCGTTTCTATTGACGCAGTATAGGTTATGAACACAAATTCTGGTAATCACTCAACCTGTATCGATGTAGGAAGATTTACAAAAACGAATATTCGTCAATCATTATCAAAACTTAAAAACAAAATGAATTATTGGGATGATCAAGTCACGAGTTTCCTTGTTATAGATTGCCCAGGAACCTTAATAGAGCTACTTTTCATTTTGTTTATCTCTCTACCCATATATTTCTCGAGGTTTCGAATTTAGCAAAAGGATCTGTCCTATATTAAAAAGCGGCAATTCATCTGACAAAACTTATTTCCCAATCGTTCAAATTGCAAATTGTTTTAATAGTACAGGAGACACAAAAATGTGTGAATTGAATAAGACGAGGGCAATTCCAATAGATGCTTTTTACATGTTAGCTTTTTTTGTTAATAAATGTTCTGACAATAACAGTACGATACAAACAGTAGTATATCAAAGCGGCTATCAGACATATTTCGGCCACTATCAGCTCAATCTCGATGCGGCTGGCATGTGGTCATTGTTAATCCCCAGAACTCGGCGCAGGTATAGAACAGGTCTGTACTGATATAAACAGGTCTGTATCGGTTTAAAACAGATATGGTAACCTGTTTTATAGTTTTAAGACCTGTTTCAGACTTTTACATACCTGTTTTAATACATACGATACAGACCTGTTTTATACCTGTACAGACCTGTTCTATACCTGCGCCGAGTTCTTGGGATCAACAATGATCACATGCCATCCGCATCGAGGTTGAGCTGATAGTGGCCGAAATGTGTCTGATAGCCACTTTACTATACCACTACAAACTTTAACAAATTCGTTTTGTAACTTATTTCTACTTAAATATCTTTGTCTTTAACTTACAAGTCGGGAATCGAGAAAGGAAACACCAAACCGCAAAGCGGTTATCGAGTGGTTACTAAATAGCAAGGTTATTACATAATCGCTGTAGGAAACAACTACTCCTCGGGCTAAAGCAGCGCCAAGCATTGAGTTATACCTAACAGCGATTCTTGGCCCCTTTTTCGTGTCGTGCACGAGCAGCGCTTTTTTGTTGCAGGCATAAATCTTATCGATTTATATGAAAACCCCATACATTTAATTCGGCATTTGACCTCGATCGGCGCACAGTGGACGAAAACGCCGAAAAGCTGGCCAAAATTCAGAAAATGAAGGTTTCAGTTTAGGAATTTTTTGGCTCGCAATGTTTAGTAGGGTATCTTAGGTATAATAAAAACCGGTTCCGAGGGATCGCCGACGGCCCTACAATTTGTAAGGGCATTCTGAATTTGACCGTTGCAGCAACCGCTCCGTGTATTTCGCATCGCACGTTTCGTGAGCCTTTGTGAAAAGTACAATAAAAAGTGAGCTATAAGCGCTAGAACAGTTTTGTAAAATGGATTCTCCTCCGCAAGGTATGTATAATTAACAGGTGAAAGCCGAATTTGTTAATTCTTAATATGAAAAAAATTATTAACAATGCAATGGAGATAGATTTCTTGAAGAAAAAAATTGTTTTCTTTAGCATATTGTGAAGAAAGTATATCACTCGTTCACACTTGTTTAATAATCTTTATTTTGTGATGCACCCTGAATGTTTATCTTACAAAAAATTGAAGAATTGGCTGCGGCCATCTGCGGCTGTGCCTGTAATGATACTTATTGTTACACGGTGTCAAATATAGCAACCCGTAAAATTCGATTTATAACATTACTTTCACATATATTCATTATTAAATTCCATTGCATTATATAAATAAACAATTTTATTTTGTTATTAACAATTTTTACATAAAACAATGAATTTGTTTATGAAATAAAAACATTTTTTTTATGATATTTATTGCAAGTAAATAGCGATGATATTCATTTTTGCTTTTATCAACATTCATATTATTCAAAAAATAATGTTTTCATACATATTTTCTCTGTCAGATGTAGGGAGCAGTGGAGAAGCAATTTCTATAACGAGAAAGGAACTGTTTTTCTTATTAAAAACACATTTGAATGATGAGTTGCAAATTACAATAGACATAATGTCATCATAATGAGTTTCAGGATAAAAGAATGTTTCTGCTTTCAATATTGTATATTTTCTGTACTTTTTTTGTGGTCTCCATATTGGAGTTGCCATTTTGTTTTTGAATAACAGTTGTCAAATTGGTACTCAGTGTCACCCAGGTGCCAATTTTTGCTAAGATTAATAAGCTTTCTAATAATTTAGGTCACCATATTGGAGCCGCCATTTTGTTTCTTGAATAACCATTATTAAATTCGCACTCAGCGTCCTCGAAAATCCCCGATTATCATTTTTTACTAAGAATAATAAGCTTTTTAATCATTTTGGTCGCCATATTGGAGCCGCCATTTTGTTTTCTGAAAAATCGTTGTCAAATTCGTAGTCAGCGACCTCGAAAACCCTCGGGGTACCAATTTTCACTAAGAATAAAAAGCTTTTGAATAATTTCGGTCGCCATATTGGAGCTGCCATTTTATTTTTTGATAAACCATTACCAGATTCGTAATGAGTGACCTCGAAAACCCACAAGTACCAATTTTCGATTGGATTACATGAGTTTTCTAATTTTGGCCAGCTTTTCGGTGTTTTCGTCCACTGTGCGGCGTACCGTGTACGGCACTTATGAGAACTAATAAGTTCTAAACAGCTGTCTGTCGTTCGAAGTCCATCTTCGACAAATGTCGAATCCTACCAGTGGCGCTGTTCCTTTTCAAGAGTTAATTATCTTTGTAATATATTAATGCTGAGTGACTATAAAAATCTTCATTAAGGTTTGGTATAGCCAGATAAGTTAAAACGTAGCTTTGCTAATTATGCGAGATTTTAGGGTAAGTAAAACCATTTTCATTAGACGTTTCTTGCTCAATTAATGCGAGACGACCTTCATGAATACTCATTTGCGGATTATTTGTCCTGTCAACAATTTTGAACATCCCTTGAGTTAAATTTCAATGCGATCAATTTAATCCTGAAATTTCATAAAAATGAGGGAAGAGATAAAGTGCTACATAACGGAATAATGCGAAACCAAACGTGAAGTTTTATATATGAGATCTTGATGATCGTTAGGGAAATATGTGGATTTACGACCAGAGCGAACTCTTAAGAAAATTCAAGTCGAAACTTTAAAGTTTTGTTTAGTTTGTGGGATAAATTCAAATGCGTTTTCCATGTACCCACCTTTGTAACTTCTACAATATATTCAAACAGAATGTCTTTGTGATTTTAGTACGTAATCTCGATAACAGAATAGAATATCATATTACAGATGACACAATGTTTTTAATAAATATGTGCATCAAAATAAAGTATCCTAGAAAATTTACAAATTCATTTAATGGAATTCAATTTTAAAACATTCAGTTATTTATCATTAAACTTTCAAAGAACTATGAACTTCTTTGAAAGCTTAATCATAAATCTCGGAATATTTTAACATTGAATTTATCTGGGCATGAATTGCAACAAGAAGCTTTTAATATGAATATTTTTAATGCATATTTCTTTAATAAATATATTTACAGACAGGTCGTAATATTTTATGAAGATAATTTGACGTTAAGTAAGTTTCCGCCTACTTCCTATTTCCATATAATATATAATATTGTAAACTTGTGACATGAGGATTCATTCATTAGTATTTTTTTTATTTTTCTGATTTTATTTGTTTATTGTCCTACACATAAAATCCAATTACAGGACAAATATACACAATTAAACATATAAAACTATAGTATGTCTGAAGACAAGAAAGAAAAGAACATAAAAAATACTAATGTAAAAAGTACAAGTATAAATGAAATAAATGTATGATTAAATGCAAAAACGATAAAAATAGTAACAGTGAAAATAAACGGTATAGATTTATTAGCTATAAAAATTAAGTTAAAAGCAACAATAATTTCTGAAAATTTACTACAATTAATATCACACATATCTGATATATTATAGAAATTATTGCACATAACATGTACATAACATGAATAAAGAAGAACGTTAGTCCTAGGTATTTTACAATAAGATGTAAGAGTTAGTTTATTTTAGTCCTTAATCCACTCATATTTTGGTAACAGCATGTGAATTATGTTGTCGCTGTTTTTGGATTGTTGGGCTCTTTTAATTTAAAGCGATAATTTTTGGAACACTACGTATGTATTTAATTTTTAAGTTAATTTGTCCAGCTGCCACACGTTCGTTAAGTTGCCTCTTAATTTTCCGGTAAAGATCGATTTGTCTGGGAGTGCGGTCCAATGAGATATTGATGTTTTTATAGTTTCTAGAGTTTCTTAGGTTTTTACCTTATGGATAATGTCATGAATGATAGACTCATCGCTAACAGTAACTTTACGTGAACGTAGAGCCTCTTTAGTCGGAACAGACTTTTCTATGCAGATTGCCTTGATATTTCCATTTTCGTGAATGGGCTGATTTGTTGTTCTATGTTATTTAACTTGGATTTTAATTGCCTATTTTCTATACACAGGTTTTATTTTCCCCCTCTATGTTAGTTATTTTATTTTTTAAAGCATCTAATTGTTTACTCATTTTGTCTAACTAATCCCGTAGATTTTTTACAACCGTAGCCGACATTTGTAAACCAAAGGTCTCCATAATGTCGATAAGACAGTCCTTAGCTACTTTTTGCGACATTTTTGTAACATCGGTTTCTTAGGCCTTAAAACTACGCTGGGATTTCTTATACGCTGAATACGCAATAATATTAAAAATAATTGAAATATTTATTGGCAAGTAAACCAAAACACATTGAAATATACAAAAAAAATTATATAAAGAGGAGTTGACAAGTTATTAACTAAACATCAAAACAGCCTGCAGCTCTATCAAACTATGATACATATATTGTTCCTGAATAATATTATAATACCGAGATCGTCGCATGTGCTCACTGCTTGTAGTCTTGTCTATACTACTCGTAGCTCTCAATGTGCAATTTGTATAATGGATATTTGCGCGTGTATCAAGTTAGTGACGACGTACGAATCACTTGCTACACTACTCGCAATTGTTGCTAATATTCCACAATTACCAGCACGTATGTCTAGCGACATATGTTTCAATTAACTACGTATGGCGTAGACAGTTAATAATTTGCCGAACAAAATGCAATTATGAAGTCACATCTTAGCGTTATTGTATAATTTAATTCATTGGCGTCTCAATATTTCTGTAAAATTTGTTTCACTTTCGTTTCATTTATTTTGATTTTTCTTGAATTTACTTCATTTACTTTGATGGAAGTATCGCTTCCATTGAATGTTTTTATGGAGAATCCTTTCATTATTCTGTCAGAGGTTGACAGGCTCGTACTGTACTACCTGTTACCTACCCTAAAATGTGTTTTCGGCACGACACTGTTCAATAATGTCAGTTGATTGATTCATACGATTGTTACCTGTGACGCACACACAAAGAACCATTATACAAACCATATGTCATACTCTCAATTAATATACAATGGTCGGCTATTATTACTAAGTGTTATTTAAAAATGAAATAAAAAAACGTGTTAGTTGTTTTGGTGGATACCAAAAGAATCATTTTTAACTTTTTATTGAAATAGATATTGCAACGGATTATCATATCACTGCTCCATTAAAACTGTTGAATTATATTTACGGTTATGAATATCTGTAGGGGTAGAACGTCGTCATATTTCCGTATTCAATTAGAATTAGGTAGAATGTTTTAATATGATAACTGAAGATCACTGGCACTGAGCAACGTTTCTATGGTTTTCAGATATATAATAAATTTATTATAGTTCCATTAACCGTAGCCGACATTTTGGTTTACCTATACCTCTGTTCGGTCTTGGTAATTGCTTATCTGCAGAGTGACGAAATGATTGAGTGATGCAGTATTATCTGCAAAAAATTCTAGTAGCTTTATAACTCACACCACAACATTTACCATAAGAAAAGAACAAAGCGTACCACTATTTATGAATAATGTAGAAATACCAAAATCAACATGCGTGAAATATTTAGGTGGTCATATCAACAGCAAACTCCTTTAAAAAGATCACATTCAAAAAAAGAGAAAACGGACTGGCCCTAAAATTAAGGAACTATACTGGTTAGTGGGAAGATAATCAAAAATGTCATTAGAAAATTAAATCTTAACATACAAATCTAGCATCAAACTAATATAGGTATACGACATAGAACTATGGGGTTGCATATCGATTATACAAGGGGCACAATCTAAAATCCGCAGGGCTATAGTTCAGGCCCCATGGTACGTGACAAACTAAACGATACATGACGACATTAGTATGCCAACACACCAAGAAGAAATATATATAAGAAGCAATAAGCACTATAAGAGACTAGAAACATATACCAGTTCTCTATTACAACCACTTATGCAGGAACATAGCAGCAGAAGGCTCAAAAGATGCTGTCCATTAGACCTAAAATAGGATTTTAGGACATCTTTTTCATTGAAGGAGCCTTATCGTGAGAGAATAACAGGAATAACCGAGTACTAGTCGAATTGTATGTGTATTGTTAATTATAACTAAGTTATCGTTTTGCTTACTGTGAATCCCATATACTGTGAATCCTAAATTTTCGTACGAACGTATAAATACTTTTTTGTCAAAGAAGTATGTCAAAATTCCGAAAAATGTCAAAATGCAGTCAATTTTTAATTTACATTTTGTCGTCATTTCATAATACTATTATTTAAGAATAATAATTATAATTATTACACAAAAATAATTATAGAACATTGGCATTTTTACGACCTTAGCATTTATGTGACAGTTAGATAATTAATGCAGTTACATCATAGCTAAATCTATTAAGAGTATTTTTCCCCGCCCAGATAAAGTTGTTAACAAAGTTCTAACAATTTTTAAAACTTAGCAAAGATGAACACATCTGTTGATAATATATTTATGACATTAGTATCTAACATAAAATTATTTACCTTCAAGTTTTAGTCGTCAATATGATAAGAATCAATCGAATCAATAAAAGAGGTATAAGAAAAAATGAAACTTTATTTTTTTAAACAACCCAATTATTTTTCATATATTCACTTTATTAAAAGACATAAGTTACATTCTAATAATAAGATAATTTTTCTACTCTATTTTTACGATTTGTGATACATCGTAAAAATAGAGTAGAAGAATTAACCCAAAAAGCAGTTTGTGAAACTAGTGAAAGTGACACTTTCTGTGGTGAAAGTACCACTACAATTCTAAACAATTTTGTAATATAATTTAAGTACTTATTTACATAGTACTATAGTATTGCCAATTTCTAACATTTAGTCACCGAAAGTAGATAACTACAAATAATTACTATGTGTGATGACCGTTATAAACAATGAATAGGAAAAATGCATAAGAAATAATTTATTTGTATATTTAATCTTATGCGGTTCATTATTCAAAAATGCTATCCCATAAAAGGAGAAATTTAGGCACGTCTCCCGTTTTAAGCCTAACTTCCTCTAGGATAACAGGGTTCCCTAATATAAGGTACCTCTTCTCCTGCAGTGCGGGGCAGGTATAAAGAAGATGAGTCGAGGTTTCCTCGTTTTCTTTACAGTATCTGAAGGCCGGGCTGTCAGTCAGCCTCAGGTTGTACTTATATGCGTTCAGGCTACTATGGTGGCCCGTTATGATTCCTACCAGTGTTCTGGCTTTGTACCTGTTCAATTTAATGAATTCTTGGGCCCATTTCTCAATCTCTGAGTATTCGATGAAGAGTTTGGTTATTAGACAACCCGTTGCTCCTCTCCATCTTTTATTGTGCTGGTCTCTTGTCCAGCTACTGATACGGTCTCTGATCAAATTCCGACTTATTCCCACTGCAGGTTTTGGTCCATAGAGGTTTTCCCTGGCCCCTAGTCTGGCAAGGTCATCTGCAATTAGATTTCCCTTAATGCCATTATGCCCAGGTATCCATAAGAGTTCCACCGGTCCCTTTATACCAAGTAGTTCAATGCTTCATAGCAATTATAGGCCAGCCTCAACTTTGTCGTTGCTGAACTGAGGGCCACCAACGCCGCCCTGCTATCCGAGCAGATACATACCTTCTCCTAGGTCCGAGTTTGGTCGGACCCCAGAACACCGTATGTAATTGCAACTAGCTCGGCCTGGAGTGCGGTAGTGTATTTGCCCAGGGGGATAGTTTTACCTATCTCATCGCGTCGCCTATACACTCCCGCACCCGCTGTGTTGTTATAATAGTATTAAATATCGTCGTCGAAAAATAATGTAGTCTTGTTTTAATTCATCATGATAAGCATTTTCGCGAAAGAGGGTCTTAAATGCAAATTAAATTTGAGGAGTGCAACTTGTTGGATATTATTTATTAATTTCTATTAATAATTAATTACACTTTTTAAACTGTTTATATTAAAATTAAACTGCTCTTATAAGATAAACCTAAAAAGGCTATATATTATATAGTTAAAAAGTTATTGAAAGCCAGGGTAAAATATGAAATATTAAAAAGTTACATTTTCCTCAACTCCAGGAGCTTGTCAAGTAAACGAGCTCGCTCGTGCACCTAAAGAAAAATTATTATACTAATAGGGTATTATTACTTTTTCGAGATAAATGTGTGTAGTACACACTTATTTGTTATATTTATTCGGATTACGTATCCAAAAAGGATACACCCAATTAGACGATAAGCAAATGAACAGTGAATTAAATGAAAACTTGCAGATAATAAGCATAATTGTGAATCTGACAAGCTCTAAGAATTTGGATGGAAATCAGATATATGGTTATAAAATTATGAAGGACGAAATATTGACTCTTGAGTTACCCTGAGGATGACAAGCAAGTAATTTAATAATGATCATGATGATTCATTCAATATGATCACCCCCTCTATAAATAATTTTGAAGTAGCCTCCAAGCAGGTAAATTTATAATTGCTTTCTGGTTCTTCCATATTAGATACATTCTTTTATTCGTCATTGCTTTTTGACGAAAAAATGTTCAATGTGAAAATCCTTAAAATATAGCCAGATACATATACATGCATTGTGAAGATACAAATTCGCTCGAATTACTCCATACTAGCCCTCTAGGCTAGCTCCGGGTGGCTGATATAAACCCGGATCAATATAGGCATATTGGGAACCCCTATCAGAAAATTATAATATAATTAATCCTCACAGGATCTGATCATACTTAACAACACCTATGTCCTAGGACTCAAAAAGCTCTTTGACAATACCCAATCAATTCTTGCTGATCCCCAAATTTGGATTGTCACCATCAACGTGAAAAGCCGGAATATTGTCCACCGGACTATTTGATCAATCTGTCAAATAATGTAGTGGATCACTCGTCTGCTGTTATTTAAAACTAAAGTTAAATATGGTAAACTCTGACGCACAAGCTATTATTACTTATTGATAAGACATCAGATTTATTACTGAGAACTTTCATTTTCAATTTCGTTACGAAAATTAAATGTACATATGATTTTTCGTCAATGTACAAACTTTGGAGATATTGAATTTAAAACTGTGCGCCTTATAAGTAAATCATATACTTCAATTTTCTTTCAATTCTCGAGGTACACATTTGACAGAAATCAGTTGTAATTTCATTTAATATCTGTTGATCTTATAAAGGATCGAACTTTATTATTGTCGAAATAGACAGAGGCGGCAAAGCTGAATTATATAATATAGTTCGTAAATTTCTTCTAAAGTAAATTATCCTTTTTGCTGCGAGAAGCCGGCAATAGAGGAATTGTATAT